>CM053027.1:136983461-137583461 GCA_028564925.1 Lithobates sylvaticus
TAATGGCCCTTGTATCAGTAAAAGCATTAATGTCCCCATTGCAGATCTGATAGTCTTCACTGGTAAGTAGGAGCTCATTAACAGTAATCTGATTAGGTGTAGTGGGAAGCAATAGGTTTCTTGTAGTGAGGAAGGCTAACGATGTCTAAGCACAGTGTTCAAATAGGTTCAGTAAATTATTCCTATGGTAGAGATGTCTGTGCAAAGTGTCCCAGTGAAACCGTGGCAAAGGATGGTGTCAAGAAGATCCTGCCAGTAATCGGCGCCCTGGACTCCTTGGCACACGTCCGCGGGTGCCACTGCGCATGCACAAGCACGCAGGCGTGTGAGAGCATGCGCGGGAAGATGGGTGCGTGCCCCTGTTGGCGCCAGATAGGCTATTTAAATCTGTCTGTCTACAGCGTTCTGTGCCTGATACCTGATCTGAAGTACTTACCTGTGATTGACCCGGCTTTCCTGTGACCTTTCTGCTATCTGCCTGTACACGACCTCGGCATGTCTGTGACCATTCTAGTGCCTGCTCCATCTGTACCTTGTTGCCAGCCTGATACCTGACCCGGCCTGTTTGACTACCCAGCCTGACTACAGTGATCCAGTCTGCTGTGCTGATCCAGTCTGCTGTGCTGATCCAGTCTGCTGCGCTATCCAGTCTGCTTTGCTGATCCAGTCTGCTGTGCTGTTCCAGTCTGCTTTGCTGATCCAGTCTGCTGTGCTGTTCCAGTCTGCCTTGCTGATCCAGTCTGCTGTGCGATCCAGTCTGCTGAGCTGATCCAGTCTGCTGAGCTGATCCAGTCTGCTGAGCTGATCCAGTCTGCTTACTGATCCAGTCTGCTGCACTTTCCAGTCTGCTTTGCTGATCCAGTCTGCTGTGCTGTTCCAGTCTGCTTTGCTGATCCAGCCTGCTGTGCTGTTCCAGTCTGCTTTGCTGATCCAGTCTGCTGCGCTACCCAGTCTGCTTTGCTGATCCAGTCTGTTTGCTGATCCAGTCTGCTATACTTACCTTGTCCACTGAGCTGATCCAGGGATCTCGCTCTACCGGTCTGTCAATCCTGCCAGGTACCCGTGCCCCTCCTTACTCCTTGGTCTCCTGTCACCTTAACAGGGAACCGGGAGTGGGAGCCGCAAGGGAGGCTCTCCCCTGCAATTCGGGCTCAACACCACCAGGTGCGTGACAGTAGCAGACAGCCATGTCTGAGCCTGAGCAGGGAGCCTCTGCTATTGAAGAGCTTTGTCAACACCTGGCAGCTCTGACCGAGGCGGTGAAGAATCTCCAGCAAGGCTACACCCGATTGGAGGAGCGGGTGCTAGTCCTGTCTAACCCCGCCAGTACTCTGGGAACTCCGCATCCACCTGCACCCTCAGCTGGGGCAGGGTCGGCTCCAACGGTTGCTCCCTCCAGAACCAAGAGTCCCTATTCCTGAAAGGTTCTCCGGGATTCGCAGCAACTTTAGGGACTTCCACAATTCCAGCAAACTATATTTCGCCTTCCAGCCACGGACCTTCTCCTTGGAAGCCACCAAGGTGGGCTTTGTGGTATCTCTACTCACCGGGGATCCCCGGACCTGGGCTCACCGCCTGTTGGAACAAAAAGACGCAGCCTTACCAACCTCTCCACCCTCTACACCCTCTTTGACGCCATGGCCTAATTGTATGAGGATCTCCAGCTTTCAGCAACCGCGGAGACCGCCTTGCGCTCCCTCCAGCAGGGGCGAAGAGCAGTAGAGGACTATGTGGCCGAGTTCAGGCGATAGGGCACGGATACACACTGGAATGACGCTGCCCTTCGTTACCAGTTCCGCATGCCCTCTCCGATGCCCTAAAAGGCGAACTCGCTAGAGTGGGTGTACCCCAGACCTTGCACGCATTAGTCAATTTGGCCATCCAAATCGACCGGCGCCTGAGGGAACGCAGGACCGAGCGAGCCACGGGCCTCTCTCGTCCAACCTGGATGCTGCCCAGGGCTCCAAGTCACTTGCACCCTGCACCTACCTCCCGGCCAGCACCCACTCCGGATCCATCCGAGCCCATGCAGCTTGGACTCCTGCGGCCATCCCTCACCCCTGAAGAGCGTCAACGACGCTGTAGTAACAATCTGTGTCTCTATTGTGGAACCAGGACATTATGTCAGGAACGGCCCAACCAAACTCTGTAAGTGTCCACTTATGCCTGCAAGTTACACAGACCCCTTGACCAGGATTTCGTCTCACCTGGCTCTTTCTGTCTCTTTCCAGCTCCCAGGAAGGACTTTGCAGGCACCCGCCATTATTGACTCTGGAGCTTGTAGCTGTTTCATGGACTCGTCTTTTGCTACTCAACACCAGATTCCTCTCCTGCCTAAAACCCGTGGCCTCTCTGTTCACGTAGCCGACGGGTCTATCATCAAATCCGGCCCTGTGACCCAAGAGACTGCTCCACTGCCTACTGTTATCTCCAGTTCTCACCGAGAACTACTCCACCTGGACATAATCGCTTCTCCATTGTTCCCGGTAATCCTAGGTATGCCATGGCTGCAGGCCCATAACCTGGCCATCAACTGGGCCACAGGGGAAATCACCTTCTCCTCACCCTACTGTCAGGAATTCTGTGGGTCTTCTGTCTCTCCAAAAACTTCCACCCTGTTGTGCCTGGACTCAGAAGCCAACCTACGTCAGACCATCCCTGAAGCGTACCATGAGTACCTTGATGTATTCAGCAAACAAGGGGAAGAGGTGCTTCCACCTCATAGGGCCTACGATTGCCCCATTGAATTACTCCCGGAGCCGAAATTCCCTTTGGAAGGGTTTTCCCCTTGACAGAAGTGGAGCAAGGGAAACTGAAGGAGTACATTGAGGAGAACCTGAGGAAAGGATTCATCCGTCCATCCACATCCTCAGCAGGTGCCGGTATATTCTTCATGGAAAAGAAGGACCACACCCTCCGGCCCTGCGTGGATTACCGTGAATTGAACAGTATTACTGTGAAGAATCGCTACCCCCTTCCTTTAGTTCCCGAACTGTTCCAAAGGCTAGGTATTGCTATCATCTTCACTAAGCTCGATCTCTGTGGGGCCTACAACCTGGTCCGCATCAAGGACGGGGACGAGTGGAAGATGGCCTTTCGAACACTCTGCCTTGCTGATCCAGTCTGCTGCGCTACCCAGTCTGCTTTGCTGATCCAGTCTGCTGTGCTGATCCAGTCTGCTTGCTGATCCAGTCTGCTGTGCTGATCCAGTCTGCTTACTGATCCAGTCTGCTGCGCTATCCAGTCTGCTTTGCTGATCCAGTCTGCTGTGCTGTTCCAGTCTGCTTTGCTGATCCAGTCTGCTGGGCTGTTCCAGTCTGCTTTGCTGATCCAGTCTGCTGGGCTGTTCCAGTCTGCTTTGCTGATCCAGTCTGCTGTGCTGTTCCAGTCTGCTTTGCTGATCAAGTCTGCTGTGCTGTTCCAGTCTGCTTTGCTGATCCAGTCTGCTGTGCTATTCCAGTCTGCTTTGCTGATCCAGTCTGCTGCGCTACCCAGTCTGCTTTGCTGATCCAGTCTGCTGTGCTGATCCAGTCTGCTTGCCGATCCAGTCTGCTATACTTACCTTGTCCACTGAGCTGATCCAGGGATCTCTCTCTACCGGTCTATCAAACCTGCCAGGCACCGTGCCCCTCCTTACTCCTGGGTCTCCTGTCACCTTACCAGGGAACCTGGAGTGGGAGCCGCAAGGGATGCTCTCCTCTGTAATTCGGGCTCAATACCACCAGGTGCGTGACAGATGGGTAAAGGTTGGGCGATTGCCCTCTCACCAACGACCAGGCCGATATGATGTCTTCTGGACAGTAACTCGTGTAGTGACACTCGTGCAGCAGATCCACCGTCTCAATCTCCCAATGTGAAGCTTGGTACATCGACTGGCAGGCGAGTGGAGTGGTGCTGGATGGACGTTCGATGACAAACGGCAGAGCTAGGCCCCTCTAGTACGGGTTGGAAGGTGGTACACCGCATAGTAGACCGCGACCCCTCTCTTCATGCACAGAGAGGTCCGTCAAGCCCAGGAGGAAGAGAGCAATCTTCCTGATGGTAGCAAAGATCCCTGGGATATGTAGTCCAGGCATATAATCATTCGAAGCAATTATCAGTCGGGAGAACTACTCATCCCACAATCCCTTTTGTTTGGCACACAAATATGATGTCACCTGTTACAGTAATCACTAGAGGGACATGCGATGCATGGAAATGCCGGAGGGTACTGTACTTTACGATTGTAGTCCATATTGCTACATCCTCCCTCCACTTGAAAGTCTTTGGTCCCTAAAGACAGAACACAACCTGTGGAATCACTTTCCTGCATTATGAAAGCTAAACAATTAACCATCTAACAAACTAGGAGTGGCAACAGCTAATAACTGACCTAATAAAGGGTTTTCTGATAGCAAATTATATACATCAGTGGGAGAAGTCACATTCATTTTATGACAGGCCAATAATAAGTTAGTGGCCTACCCAGTAGTGTCAGAAGGTGGATCAAGGTCATCCTTTACTAAAAGGTTCTGCAAAGGAGGCAAGTGCTTCACTGGAACATTGAGCAGTGGGTATAAGTTTGTCAGAATTTTCTCCAAGAGTATCATAAGTCAGTCTTTTTGGGGGCATATCCTCTGTCTCAACTGGGAATGGATGTCTTTCAGTGACTCTGGTTCCAGTTCTGCTTCCCAAAAACTGTATCCGGCGTCCGGGTTATGGTTCTACTTCAGTCTCAGGTTCTACTTCAGTCTCTAATCCCGATTCAGGAACTGCCTCTCTCCTTGCGATGTTAGTAGAAGGGATGAGAGCATCAGTCGCATTAGACACTTCATGAGGTTCCAGATTGACTCCCTCATTTCTCCTAGGTGAGTGAGAAACTACTGCCTCAGTGTCAGGCAAATGGGAACCTGTCCCTTGACAGCCTTCTTCTCCAGTATCACGGACGATAGAATCATCTTCAAAAGGGGAACCCACATGATCATCATGGAGAGCGGTTAGCACAGTTAGACAATGTTTTTCAGGGAGGAACAGCTGGCTCACACCTTCTGCTTCTTCAGAGGGACCTCTTTGATATATGATCCCCTCTTGCAGCTTCATTCGCTCCTATTCACTTTTATTCACCTTGGCCCCCTCGATGGGGCTAGTCATCAATATCTGAGGTTATTGGGCGGAAAAAGTTTACCTTATTAGACTCCCTAATGGATCTTCCCATTGATCCTGTCTCATGTCCTCCTTAGTCAGCTAAGGCAGTTCTTGGCTGCGTACTTGGGTAAAATTACAGTAGTACTTCGGACTCCCACAGAGGCGACTCCCGCCGCTTCAGCCTCTATGGCTCCTCTGTGTTTATACTCCACTCCCTGACACACAGCCTGTACTCCATTGAGAGGTAAATGGACCCAACTCTTCCAGCCAGCCTGGATGGGGTAAGGTCTTCGGGAAAGAGCGTCAGCGTCTCTTTTTCCCACTCCTGGTCGATATTTTAAGCTAAATTTAAACTCGGAAGGATGGCTAACCACCGATGTCCAGTGGTGTTCAATTTTGCAGTGGATAGTAAATAATCAGGGGGTTGTTGTCAGTCTTTACCATGAAGGTAGCCCCATACAGATAGTCATGTAGTTTATCTACCACAGCCCACTTGAGAGCCAAGAACTCTAGCTTATGCACAGGATATTTCTTCTCAGTGGGGGTGAGGCTGCGACTCACGTTGGCCACTGGGCAAAGTTTCCACTCAGAATCTTGATACAACACTCTCCCAATGCCATCTCTGCTGGCATCCATCTGTAATTCATATGGTTTTGAGGGATCAGCATAGGCCAATACCAGTGCTTCAACCATGCGCTGCTTCAGCCGCTCAAAGGACCTTTCACGCTTTACTGTCCATTGTTCCTGGATAGATTCACAAGGCTTCCTGGAGCCTCCCCTTTGGGTTTTCTGCTGTTCCCCTTCCGTTTGCTTCTGTAATAGCTTATTTAATGGCCGGGCAATCTGTGAGAAGTTCTTCACAAATCTTCTATAGTAAGAGCAGAAACCCAAGAACGACCTCAATTCAGTGACGGTATTTAGGCAAGGCCAGGAAGTGATAGCCTCCAGCTTTTGAGGGTTAGTTGCTATCCCTTCGGCAGACACCACATGCCCTAGGTATGTGACTGAAGTCTGGTAGAACTGACACTTCTCTAATGACAGCTTCAACCCCTTGTCATGTAATCGCTGGAAAACTTTCTCCAAATGAGCTTCATGCTCTTTCAACATTTGGCCAAACACGATGATGTAATCGAGGTAAACTAACACTTCCACCAAGTTTATATCACCCACAGTGTTCTCCATCAGTTGCTGGAAAGTGTCAGGGGCCCCTGTTAGTCCCTGTGGCATTTGATCAAACTCAAAAAAAATGGAGGGCTAATAAAAACTGTCTTCTCTCTGACTTCTGGGTGCATGGGAATCTGGTAGTACCCACACTTTAAATCCAACACACTGAACCATTTGGCCCCTGATAACTATTGTAGGGCTTCTTCTATGCAAGGGGTCATGTATTGATCTGGGATGGTCCTTCAGTTCAAGGTTCGGTAATCTATACACATCCGAAGGGACCCATTCTTCTTCCTTACTAGCACAATCGGGGAGGCATAGGAGCCCCTGGATTCTTTAATTACCCCTGACTTCTTTAGCTCAGCCAGTTTCTCGAAGATCCTCCAGATCACACAAGGAGATTCGGCTCTCCCTTTGGCTTATCTTCAGTCAAATTGATGTTGAGTCATTCCTGGGGAACATTTTCTCCCATCGAGCTATCTGAGCTTTAGTCCTCTCTTCCCCTGAAGGGAGAAGATTTGGGTAGTGGTTCTTCCTCCATTTCCCTTTTGAGCTATCTCATTCCCTGCCACCGGGGTGGCAGCACTCACTTTTCTGATCACCATTCATAGCTTTTATGCTGACTGGGTGGCTAGTGACATTCCGCACACTGACAGGAATTTGCTATCCACTTCTTAGCAAGGCCTGAGTTGGGACGATCTTCGGAACCAATTCTATCCCAACCTCTTCTTCTGCTGGATCAGCTTCTACCACCACGTACAGACCCGGCTGGCCAGTAAATTGGGTTTAATGCTTTGCCTGGTCTTTTAGACTTTTTTTGGTTCCTGTCTAGGTCTAGCCAGTGATGTAAATAACTGAGTTAAAATAAACTGAGTTACCTAACGCAGTTACTTTAGAGGGTAACTAATCTAACTGATTACTTTTCCCCTCATGGTAACTCAGTTCCCATTACTTTGGCTAGTTACCCCAATTACATCTACCGCCACTAGATGGCAGTAGTGTAATTCGTGTCCTGCCGAAAAAGTTCCCCCGCCGGATAAGGACCTTGCGCAGTACGAAGGACTACGGAGCTTCCGAAAATTGCCGAACCTAAACAGCTCTGAGTGAACTCTACACCGCGCAGGTGCAGTTAACATGTAATTGTACGAGGCGATGCCCCACGCTCCTGATGCTCGTGCTACTCTGCAAGGGGCGTCTATCTTGTAAGTAAGGGGCGGGTCTAGTATTATTGTTATATATCGAGCTCTGCCCATTAATTTAACATTCGCCCTCTTCTGTAGCCATCCGCCCCTTACACGATATAATAATATTAGACCGCCACTTGCTTACACGCTATAACAGATCTGACCCTTGGTTAGACTAATAATAGAGCAGCCCCTTGGTTACACGATATATAACAATAATAATAAATGCGCCCCTTGCTTACAGTAATACTAGACCCGCCCCTTAGTTACACGTATAGAATATTTAAAAAAAAAGTCAGTTACTTTGCTGCGTAACTAATTACTTTTCCAATGTAGTAACTGAGTTACTAACGCAATTACTTTTTGGGAGAAGTAATTTGTAGCTTAACTAATTACTTTTTTAAAGTGAGATGACCAACATTGGGTCTAGCCCACTTGCCCTGTGTGATATAAAAATGGCACAGTGGTCTGGAACACAGTCGTTGCCAGCCTTGTAGGAGAGAACTTGCAAGAGAGAGAGACCAAGGAGTTCCAGTGCAGCCCTGGGCTTTAAGGAATAGAGGCAGATGAAGAGACCTGTAGGAGTAGGAGAATGTCACCTGTCATGGCCTTTTGACCTGGGGTTAGCCCTGAAGACACCAATGCTGGCGAAATGCCTCTGAAGGATTATGATTACTTTAATGCCCTTTGCAGGTATGCTGGGGCAGCACACAAGCATATAGTTATAGTTAAGGAACTAGGAAAGTATCATGTCTTTCCTGTTGGACTGTGAAATGTCTATTTTTGCACTTTTGCCAAATTAAGTATAGAAACGTTGTCCCTGCCTGGTCTGTAGTTACTAACAAGGTGTTTCGTATGAACCCAGGACACACACAGTTAACCAGTGGGTCTTAACAGGGTATGAAGATGTCAGTGTTGAGTGGAATAACATGATGACATAAGTAGTTTCCAAGAGTAATTGAAGTGTAACAAGCAGCCTGTTATAGGTAGCATGGCCTCTAGCTGCGAGAGAGATGTTGTCGGCACTCCTTCCGTCAACTATCTGTCTCCCAAAGACACGGGAGTGGATTGCACAGCAGAGGTTCCCCATCCCGTACAGAGGTATGGAAGTTTAAGTGTTACATTTCATGCACATGTGGAGCCAGTGCAAAGTCCACAGCAGGGCCCACTTCACTACTGGAGATTGGTAGTGGAAAACCTGGACAGGTATATGTTGACTCAGTGTGCCCTCAAAAATTAAAGTTACTGTTAAGGCGTGCATTGTCATGGGGAACCGAGAGTTTAATAGGGAACAGTTGCAGTCAAATGTACACGGTGTACGTTCATCTCTAAGAGTAGAGGACTGCCTTAAGGTTGAGTATTCCCCCACAGCATCCTCAGCCTTGTCCCAGAGCACTGATCAAAATGGCAGAAGACAAAGGTATCCCATGTGTGCAGTAAAGTGACCCTGTCACCAAGTGCCTAATGTAGCCCAGAATATTGCACATTGGGTAGGCCTTCCATGAGACCCAGTACTTGGTGCCAAATCAGTTAATGGGAAAACATGGAGGACGTGACAAACCACCCATCAACCCATGTAGGCCCAGCCCGCCTACATACGTAATAAGGATGTTTTTACTTTTTTTACTTTACTTTTTTCTTTTTTCACTTATTTTCTTTGTGCTTGTGGAACACATACTAGTATACAGACAGTAAATTGTTGGGTAGTGCACTTCCTGCAGTGTTCACAGATCCATTACTGCTATTAAAACTTGCATCAGTGTATGCCACCGAGCTGCTGACTGATCAATCTGAAACCGTAACACATATTTGGCAGCTTGGCTGACACCAAGTACCAGTTCATCATTCTTTCATTTTTAACATATTAACTTTTTTGTTGGGTGGACCATGAATTGAAAATAAATCAAAGTTTATGTTGTAATTAATTACTCTCATATGTTTCCTTTTTTATATGATCAGTCAGAGGCTCTCCTGTGTGGGTATCATTAACCTAAAAAAATCAAAAATGACAGTTAGTTATACTTTTTTTATAGCATTTTTCCAATAATTAATTGTAAAGAAGACATACAGCTAGCTTCAAAAACAATAGTATTCTCCATATTATCCAACAGATGGCAGCAGAGGAAAATGTATTTTTATTATCATTGCAAAGCTCTTATATTAAATAGATGGCAATTTCAGAGCAGGCTGTAAAATTGCAATTGGTAATCTTGCAAGGTAGTATTAGTGAAGAAAGGACCAGCTATTTAGCTATTCCAGCTTTGTTTATACATTTTTATGCACTATGCAATTGCCTTAACACTTAAGCCCCATACACACGGTCGGATTTTCCGATGGATTATGTCCTATCGGAAAATGTTGTCGGAAATTCCGACCGTGTAGGCACCATCGGACATTTTCCATCGGATTGTCTGACGGACAAAGTTGTATCTCCTGCTCTAAAAATTTTCCGACAACAAAGTCCGATCACACCAATTCCGATCGTGTGTAGCGAATTCCGTGCCACGCATGCTCAGATCACATTACAAGACCAAAGCTATTGGCTACTAGCCTACGTAGTCCCGTCGTAGGCAACAAACGTCACCACGTTCAGACAACTTTGTCCGACCGTGTGTATGCAACACCAGTGTCGGACTAAATCCGTCGGACCGATGGATTTGGTGGTCGGATTTTCCGACCGTGTGTATGGGGCTTTATTCTGGAATATCAATACATATACTAATGTCACTATATCAGTGGATTATTCTTGCTTCTGGAAAACACAGATTTCCCGGGGGCATTTCCGGGGAAACGCTAAAACCTGGAAAAAGGTCTAAATCACAGGAATGTCCCAGGACAGTTGGCATGTATGCTAGTGACAGCTAGATGATTACTTGTTACATGTATTTTTTTTCAAACTGATGGCAATCCAGCCCATTCCATCCAGGTGATATCTGTCTGAGAGTAAAGGCACCATGGATCCTGACCAAATCTCCAACTCCTTTTGCAGAAATGCAACCCCAAACTTGCAAGGAACCTCTACCACGCTTCACTGTTGCCTGCAGATACTCAATATTGTACCTCTCTCCAGCCCTTTATGAACAAACTTCCTTTTGCTACAGCCAAATATTACAAATTTTTACTCATCAGTCCAGAGCACCTGCTGCCATTTTCTGCACCCAAGTTACTATATTTGCATGCATAGATGAGTCACTTAGCCTTGTTTCCATGTCATATGAGGAAAATTATAATACAAATCAAAAGTGAGCCTGAGAGTCTTCTTTATGACATTGGTTCTCAACCAATGATATGTGTACACCAAAGAGCAGTTCTGATTGCTTCAATGACGGCTTAGGCCCCATGTACATGGAACATTTTTACAATCTCTCCTGAACGATTTAACTTGACAGATAGTAACCCCCGTTTTGCCGTTTTTACATGCCGCATTTATAGGCGTTTAGCCACGTTTTGCCGCATTTGTGTTTAGAAGCGTTTAAAAAAAATTATTTTTTTTTGTTTTTTAAATGGGCAAACATGCCTATAAACGAAACACGGCTAAACGCGGATTACTGCGTTTAGACGCATTTGACATCTGAAACGGCTTCTGAAACGGCGTCTGAACCCATTTTTTTGCTTTCAAAGAAACGCTGTTAAACGCAACTGCCTAAAAACAGCAATAAACGAGACTGTGTACATGGTCACATAGGATAACATTGAATGAGTTCAGGGCAGTTGAAAAAAAAAGCGTCCAACTGCCTCTGAACGTACGTTTAGCAGTGTCCAGTGTACATGGGGCCTTATACTTCATATAGTATGTTCATCTTAACAATTTAGAGAAAGCAAATACTATGCAACTCATTTGTAAACAATAATGCAATGGCAGTACGTATTATGCAGCTGCCCTTTGTTAGACCCAATTTTTTTTCTCAGTGTTGCAAAGAAGCATCCACATTATTGGGGACATACATCATCACTGGGCATCATCAGTGTAATTTAGTGATCACAAACTGTGGGCAGCATTCAGTGCATCCAGAAAGTATTCACAGCGATTCACTTTTTACACATTTTGTTATGTTACAGCTTTATTCCAAAATGGATTAAATGGATTATTTTCCTCCAAATTCTAAAAACAATACCCCATAATAACAACGTAAAAGAAGTTTGTTTGAAATCTTTAAAAATGTATTAAAAATATAAAATGAAAAAATGATATGTACATACAGTAAGTATTCACAGCCTTTGCCATGACACTCAAAATTGAGCTCAGGTGCCTCCTGGTTTTCCTATTTTTCAGAATCGGACAATTGCGGAGGCGGACGATAGCGGGTGTCAGCGGATGCTCATCCGCTGACACCCGCTACCCCATAGACATGCATGTATGTCCGTTTTTCATCAAAAAACGGATGGATGAAAAACGGACATACGGTCCGCATGTGTGAAAGGGGCCCTAAGATGTTTCTACAACTTAATTGGAGTCCACCTGTGGTAAATTCAGTTGATTGGACAGGATTTGGAAAGACACACACCTGTCTATATAAGGTCCCACAGTCAACAGTGCACATCAGAGCCAAAAGACTGTAAGCCCTCACAGTTACTCTTGGTGGGCGCAGGAATGGGCCCTGCTGTGAACTATTAGATCAAGATTTGTAATTACAAGCCCCTGTTAAACAGGAGCTGAAAAATTGTGCCTTAGGCACTGGTGCTGGTGCCAAAACACTGCAACCCCTCACAGATACTGTACTTGGAGCACAGCAGTCAGACCTGTTGCGAAGCATTGCTTAAAATTTTTTAATTACACGCCCCTGTTAAACAGGGGCTGAAAAATTGGGCCTTAGCCACTGGTGGTGGCACCCAGAAACAAAAATGTTCTTCCAAGCTATCATCAGGATCATTGAGGAGGAAGAGGATAGTCAGTCAACATAACAGGACAGTCACTCAGCATCAGCATAGGCAGTCTTGAAGGGATGTGACATTATAAATTATTCAGTTATATCAGCTTCAGGTGCCTGGTAGCTGGTGGTGATCCAAGACTGATTCATCTTTATGAAGGTCAGTCGATCAACCGAGTCGGTGGACAGGCGCACCCTGTGATCGGTGACAAAGCCTCCAGCAGCACTGAATGTGCGTTCGGAAAGAACGCTGGATGCAGGACAGGCCAGTAGCTCAATTGCATACTGTGCAAGCTCTGGCCAGTGATCCATCCTCAAGACCCAGTAAGCCAGAGGATTTTCGGTGGGAAAGGTGTCCAAGTCTGACCTTGCCCCTAGGTATTCCTGCACCATGTATATCAGACGCTGGCGATGGTTGCTGGAACGATCATACCTTGGGGCTGCGGACTAAAAATTGTCTGAACGCATCGGTCAGACGTCCACCTTCCCCACCGCTCCTTCTGCTACTGACCGAAGCCTCAGCAACTCGTCGTCCAGGACCAGGAGTTTGTAACCTCCCAGTCTCTGGGAACGCGTTGCACAGACCTTTCTGCAAGGCCTCCCGGAGATGTTTCATCCTCTGCTCCCTCTGCGACGGCAAGATAAGGTCCGCAACCTTACCCTTGTACCGTGGATCAAGGAGAGTGGCCAGCCAGTAATGGTCCCTCTCCTTGATCCGAAGAATACGAGGATCCTTCCGCAGGCTTTGCAGGATCAGGGAGGCCATGCAACGTAGGTTAGCTGAGGCATTCGGTCCGGAGTCTTCTGGGTCACTGAGGACGACATGATCCGCAGCCACCTCCTCCCAGCTACGTACAAGTCCACTGGTTTGTTGGGACTGTAAATCATCCCTAAAAGACTGCTGCTGCTGATGCTGAGTGCCAGGCTCCACCTCCATGCTGACACAATCCTCCTCCTTCCTGTGTGATGGGTGGGAGAGAAGGAACACTGTCTGGATAAAGGGGGCCTTGAGAGGCAAGGAAGTCCTCCTCTTCCTGCCTCTGTTCTGCCTCAAGTGCCCTGTCCATTATCCCACGCAGTGTATGCTCCAACAGGTGGACAAGAGGTACAGTGTCACTGATGCATACACTGTCACTGCTCACCATCCTCGTGGCCTCCTCAAATGGTGACAGGACAGTGCATGCATCCCTGATCATGCTCCACTGGCGTGGGGAAAAAAATCCTAGCTCCCCTGACCCTGTCCTGGTGCCGTAGTCGCATTGATGGCCCTCTGCTGCATGTGCAGTCGCTGCAGCATGGCCAACGTTGAGTTCCACCTGGTGGGCATGTCACATATAAGGCGGTTCTTGAGCAAGTTCAACTCCTTTTGCAGCTCAGCCAGCCGAGCATTGGCATTATATGATCGGCGGATCAGCAGATACTGTCAGCAGCAGTGCACTCAGCACAATGAATACAACAGCAGATGCTGTCAGGCTCAGCAATGCAGATGAATCACAGCAGCTAATGTGACTGACACAGTCACTCACTAACGCCGGGACACACTACAATAGGCCGCCGGCGCGGCGGCCTTTTATAGTTTGGGGCATGTACTAAACCCCCTGAGCAATTATTACTCTCCTCGCCGCTGGTTGGCCAAGCATGCGGGGTCACAGTGCATGCTTGGCCAATCATGAGCCAGCAATGCACTGCGACTGGCGCAGTGCATTGTGGGCCGTTCGCATCACAGGAATTTGATGCGACCGGCCCAAATAGTTCTGGGCTCGACGAGCAGTTGAATGCCCGATGTTCGATTTGAACACCGGGCCCATCCCTACTCCAGATTACCCTCCAATGTGGTCCACTTTCACTTCGATTCATTCTCTATTATAGTTGGACAATATTACAGGTCATCCTCCATTCTACCAATACTCCAGGCCATGGGCGTCTGCAGAACTTTCTTTAGGGGGGGGGGGGGCATCATTTTAGGGTCACCCATGCACCGCCCCTTTTTTGACAATGTCATTATCACATTATCATGGTCAGAGACTGCAGATGTAGTACAGTCCCTAGGATAAGTAATGGATAATGGCCAACAGGCCCTCTTACCAGACCCAGAGAAACTACAACAGTGATCCCTCCGGCTGGACGATCGATCACTCTGGGTTCCCCGGGGGCGACTCTGGTCAGTAGTGTAGCATGTCTGTACCCTGTGTAAAGTTCGGGGGACCAGCCAGACCGCAGGACACAGGCTTTTAACCCAAAAGGAGGTTTATTAAACTTAAAACAGCTTGACAGCAGCAAAAGCAAAAGAAAAAGGTTTCAGTCTCACCGACATTCAAAGTCCAGCATTGCTATCGCAATCAAACAGTCCTTGGGGTGGTTTCAGGTGACTTCACCTGCTAGGAGGCTTCCAGGCAGAACGCTGCTGTCCACGTTGGTTGCTGCACATCAAACCAAACACAAACCACCATCATCTCCTCTACACTCCTCCACACACACCTGCAACTTCCTGTCACGTTTTTAAACCCACTTCCTCTGACAGGTGAGTTAACCCTTTTTGTTCCCTTAAAGGAACCACAGTCCAAACAGAGGGGAAACATAGCGTCCTTCCAGGACCCAGCCACGGCGTCCTGTACATATCCCCCCCCTGTGCCCCAACGCCAAGGAGGTGGAGGCACCAGTGGAGCTCAAACAATGGACTCGGGAGAGGGCATCTGCATTTTGATGCAGTCTCCCGGGCCTATGCTCCACTACAAATTTAAATTCCTGGAGTGCCAGGAACCACCGAGTAACCCTGGCATTAGTCCCTTTACCTTGTCTCAGCCATGTTAAAGGGGCATGGTCAGAAATCAGCCTAAACTTCCTCCCCAAAAGGTAATATCTGAGGGATTCCAGAGCCCACTTAATGGCCAGACACTCTCGTTCAATTATAGCGTAGTTTTTCTCCGCTGGTGTTAACTTCCTACTGAGGAAGACTACTGGGTGCTCCTCGCCATGAACAACCTGTGACAACACGGCTCCCAATCCTACATCGGAAGCATCAGTCTGTACAACAAACTCTTTTGAAAAATTGGGTGCTACTAGGACAGGGTGTTGGCACAGTGCCGACTTGAGCTCCAAAAAAGCCTTCTCAGCGTCTGCATTCCACTCCACCATGACCGATTTCCGACCCTTAGTCAGATCGGTCAATGGAGCTGCCAACGTGGCAAAGTTGGGTACAAACCTCCTGTAGTATCCCACCATACCCAGGAATGCACGTACCTGTTTTTTTGTGAGGGGGCGGGGCCAATTCTGTACAGCCTCTACCTTGTGACCTGAGGTTTTACTACCCCTCTACCCACAACATAGCCCAGGTATTTCACCTCCTCCATTCCCAAAGCACATTTTTCCGGGTTTATTGTAAACCCCTCCTTCCAAAGGGAGTCCAGTACTGCCTGGACTTTGGGCAAGTGTGATTCCCAGTCTCTGCTAAAAATGACTATGTCATCCAAGTATACTGAGGCATACTCCCGGTGAGGACGTAAAATCCTATCCATTGCCCTCTGAAATGTGGCTGGAGCAGTTTGCAATCCAAAAGGCATTCTCTTGTACTGAAAACTTCCCTCTGGGGTAGAAAAAGCAGTTTTCTCTCTAGCAGCCTTAGTCAACGGGATTTGCCAATACCCCTTGGTAAGGTCTAATGTAGTGATATACCTGGCTGGACCTAGTCTCTCAATAAGCTCATCTACCCGGGGCATGGGGTAGGCATCAAACCGTGAAACTTCATTTAGTTTCCGGAATCGCAGAGTCCCGTTGGGCTTCGGTACCAACACAATCGGGCTTGACCACTCACTCTGTGATTCCTCAATAATCTCCAGGTCTAACATCTTCTTCACTTCCTCTGCAACAGCCTTCCTTTGGGCCTCTGGAATGCGGTAAGGCCGGACAAAAACTTTGATTCCTGGTTCTGTGACAATATCATGCTCTATGACACTAGTGAGCCCTGGCAAGTCTGAAAATTTCTCTTTATTTCTCTGCAAGAACTCCTTTGCCTGCTGACTTTGGACTCTAGACAGGGTATTTGCTACTTGGACACTCTCCACCCCAACCCGAGGCTCAAGTCTTGCACCAGCCAGGGAGGTCACCGGTTCCCTGTCTGTCCAGGGCTTTAACAAGTTTACATGATATATCTGATAGGGTTTCCTCTTACCTGGTTGGTGGACTCTATAATTTACCTCTCCCACTTTTTCTACAACTTCAAAGGGGCCTTGCCACCTGGCCAAGAATTTACTTTCCACAGTGGGGATCAACACCGCTACTCGATCCCCTACTTGGAAGTTCCTTATTCTAGCAGCCCTATTATAGACCCGTCGTTGAGCCTCCTGGGCTTTTTGCAAATGTTCTTTGACTAGAGGCATCACAGTTCGGATCCTCTCCTGCATTTGGGAAACATATTCAAGAACACTCTTATGCTGAATAGGTTCACTTTCCCATTCCTCTTTAACAAAATCCAGTAGTCCGCGAGGTCTCCGCCCATATACCAACTCAAAGGGCGAAAACCCAGTGGAGGCCTGGGGCACTTCCCGGATAGCAAACAGGAGAGCGGGTAACAGGCAGTCCCAGTCTTTCCCATCCCTTTGTACAACCCGCTTGAGCATAGACTTAAGGGTCTTATTAAAGCGCTCTACCAACCCATCCGTTTGTGGATGGTAGACCGATGTGCGCAGCTGTTTAATCCGGAACAGCTTGCACACATCAGCCATAACCCTCGACATAAACGGGGTGCCCTGGTCCGTGAGTATTTCCTTGGGAAAACCAGTCCGTGTAAACAACTGGAATAATTCCCGAGCAATAGCCTTAGAGGAGGTATTCCGCAGAGGTAGCGCTTCAGGATATCGGATGGCATAGTCAAGGATCACCAGTATGTAGGAGTGACCTCGAGCTGACTTTACCAAAGGACCCACTATATCCATGGCTATCCTCTCGAATGGGACCTCAATTATGGGCAGAGGGACCAAAGGGCTCCGGAAGTGGGTCACCGGCGCGGTCAACTGACAGGTGGGACAAGAGGCACAGTATCTTCTTACCTCTGCTTTCAGACCTGGCCAGTAAAACCGGTCGGTGATCCGTGCCTCCGTCTTTTCAACTCCCAGGTGTCCCCCTAAAACGTCATCATGGGCCAGGTCCAGGACCTTGCGTCTATACTGTTGGGGTACCAATAATTGTTCTACCACATTTTCTCTCACTTTGGTAACCCGATAAAGCAATTCATTACATATTGCAAAGTGGGGCCACCGCTCATTCGCACCTGGCTCTTGGGGTACCCCATTTAATACTATAACTTGTTCCCGTGCACGGGTCAAAGTGGGGTCCTGCATCTGGGCAGTACCAAATGTCCCCTGGGGAACACCCAAATCCGGCAGGGTAGGGGTAGAGGCCACTTCCTCATCCTCTTCACCCAGCATTACCTGAAGTGGGGAAGGTTCCCCCTCCTCAGTGTTCAGGTAGGTCTGCGAACCACACATTTTGACACCCTTAACAGTATCAGCACTACTTTCATCACCATTAATCCAATCATTAGCATTTGTATCAACTGGATCCACATTAGGAACATTTGGCATCTTAGGGTTATTACCCTCAACCGTAGGAACAGAGGAACTAGTTTCTCCCCAGTCTTGTGATCGTTCAGGTAGTTCTCCTTGTCCCCACAGTTTTTCAAAAAATGGACAGTCTCGTCCTATGATAACATCATGTATCAAGTTCTTTACCACCCCCACCTCTTGAGTACCAGTGCCATATGCTGTGGAGATGGACACCGAGATGAGAGGGTACTCTCTAGTGTCCCCGTGAATGCACACAACCCGTAAAGTTTTGCTTACCGGACCGATCTTCCCAATTACTCTAGGATGAACCAGGGTTACCATGCTTCCGGAATCCAGCAAAGCCCAGGCAGGGAGGTGGTTCACTTGGACTACACACTCAAATTTCTCTTCTCCACGGTCAAGGTGTGTGGTACATGCTCTATGAGCAACAAAAGACCCCCTCCGAAGAACCCCGCATTCCATGGACTCCTCTTGGAGTGGGCAGTGGGCCCGGGTATGGCCCCAGGAATGACATCGCCAACATTGTACATCCCCTCCTCTCCGAACAGGAACAGATCGCTGAGGAGGTACTGGGAGTGACTCTTGACCTTCCGGGGTGTTGATTCCAGGGCTCCGGGGGACATCCTTTCGAAGGGTGGCAGTCGATCGAATAGGCCGTGGCAGACTGGGCCCTTGGCGCTTGGTAGGGCCAAGCAGATCCTCCACCACTGTATATCGCTCTACCATCTCGACAAGGAGGTTCACTGTTTTGGGGTCTCCATGGCTGACCCACCGTTGAAGGTCGTCTGGCAGTGACCGTAGGTATCGGTCCAGCACGACCCGCTCCACGATTTGGGGGCCCGACAACACTTCGGGCTGCAGCCATTTTTTTACCAGTTGCACCAGGTCATGCATTTGAGACCGTGGTGGACGATCTGGACAATACTTCCATTGGTGCACTCGTTGGGCCCGAACGGCCGTAGTCACCCCCAAACGAGCCAGTATTTCTGCCTTTAGTTTTTGATAGTCTTTAGCGTCCTCTGGTGGCAGGTCGAAGTAGGCTTTTTGAGGATCTCCGGTGAGAAAAGGTGCAATTAGGCCGGCCCACTGGTCCTGGGGCCACCCTTCTCGCTCTGCTGTCCTCTCAAATGTAGCAAGAAAAGCCTCTACATCATCACTCAGGGACAATTTCTGCAAAAAATGGCTTGCCCTCACGGTCACCTGGTTGCCAGGGGCAACAGCCGCTTGCTCACGACCCTGAGAAAACTGCTGCACTACTTCTTTTAAGGCAGTCACCTGAGCCTGCATAACCCCTTGCTGGGTTGCTTGCTGTGCTGCCAACTGAGCCACCAACAGGCGAGTATTTTCTTCATGGCGGGTCTGCGCTTGCATATTAGCCAGGGATAGTTGTTTAATTAGTTCCTCCATTGCTTCAGCTTTCAGGGCTTGGGCAGCTTTAACCCAAGACATAAACCCACTGTACTGTCCCTTTAAATGTCAATTTAAATTCAAATGCAAAAACAGCAAAAAAAACGCCTGTTACTCTGTCCTGCCCGCATTCGAGCACCACTTGTAAAGTTCGGGGGACCAGCCAGACCGCAGGACACAGGCTTTTAACCCAAAAGGAGGTTTATTAAACTTAAAACAGCTTGACAGCAGCAAAAACAAAAGAAAAAGGTTTCAGTCTCACCGACATTCAAAGTCCAGCATTGCTATCGTAATCAAACAGTCCTTGGGGTGGTTTCAGGTGACTTCACCTGCTAGGAGGCTTCCAGGCAGAACGCTGCTGTCCACGTTGGTTGCTGCACATCAAACCAAACACAAACCACCATCATCTCCTCTACACTCCTCCACACACACCTGCAACTTCCTGTCTCGTTTTTAAACCCACTTCCTCTGACAGGTGAGTTAACCCTTTTTGTTCCCTTAAAGGAACCACAGTCCAAACAGAGGGGAAACATAGCGTCCTTCCAGGACCCAGCCACGGCGTCCTGTACACCTGGTAGTGCCTCAGTCTTTCTCTGGTGGCAATGGGCAGTGTGGCTCTCTGGTGGCGCTGAGCAGTGTGGCTCTCTAGTGGCGCTGGGCAGTGTGGCTCTCTGGTGGCGCTGGGCAGCGTGGCTCTCTCTCTGGTGGTGCTGGGCAGCGTGGCTTCTGCCCAGCCCACTCCTCCCTGTGGAAAATGGGGCCGCCAATCTTTGGGACTACATGTCCCATGATGCTCTCCTCTCCTAGTCTCCTTTGATTGGCCCTCAGTTATGGCCAATAAGGAAGGAACGGAGTGGGCAGGAAGCTGGGCGGGGAACTGGTGAGAGCCGCCGTCTCTTCTCCCTGACAGGAGAAAGGGGAAACCTCTGACAGAGCGCAGCTCACAAGTTCTCTGCTGGACTGAGCAGGGAAGAGAGCCAAAGTCACACTACACTGATGGGGGGGCTTGACAGCACCTTGTCGGTGTCACCCCACTGGTGGGTGTCACCCGAGTGCGGGCTGCCCGCACCCCGATACGATGCAACTGTGCTGAATTTAAGATCCGAACCCTGATTCAGGGGGGGGGGGACTTGACCCCCTTTGCCCCTACCTGCGGAGGCTCATGCTCTAGGCCATCCCCTGGCCCAGTCTGCAAAAACTTCATATTACCACTTGGCAGGGCCATTGATAGGGGGGGTACAGACAGTACTTCCTATTGGGTAAGCAGGGATACCAACAGAGCCTGCTTGTGGGTAGGTGGGGGCTGTCAGGTAGGCTGTCCAGTGTCCCATAATTTCTTATGGCAACCCAGCCTTGTCCTGTCATCTGAAGTCAAGCATTTTCCCCCTTTGATATTATGTCTCAACACAGCCACCAGCGACCTTTGCAGCCAGCCAATCAGAGCTCCCTTCTAATGGCTGCGGGATGTGCTGAGCTGGATTATCTTTTTACCATATACTTGTTATTACTGTCTAGACCTGAGAAAGCACTAAAGGCTCCTTCACACAGCAAGGGACAGCCGTCACTCACTAAATTGCAGGGGTGTACGGTGTGCGGCAGATGACTATTCCGGCTGCAGTAAGTCAGCGGTAGAGGGAGGTGTGATGAGTGTTTCAGCGGATCACACGGCTCCCCTTTAAAACTACAAGTCCTCCAGCACCATACAGAACTCCTCCAGGTTACCATATCACATACAGAAAGTTTTTCTTTTTGTGTCTGCTGACATCCACTGCTCTATAGAAGAGACTGGAGGGTCCTATCAGGTCCTCCTGAAAAACAATATTTTTTACTCTATGCTATAAAACATCTAATATAAAAATAAAATAAAAAAAATGTCTTCATAAAGTCAGACCAATATGTATTCTGCATATTTCTGGTAAAAAAACTATTCTGAATAATTGTATATTGATTGGTTTTCACCAAGTTTGCAAAAGTTATAGTGTCTACAAACTATGGGATATTTTTTATTTATTTTTTTACTAGTAATGGCGGCGATTAGTGACTTATAGTGGACTGTGATATTGTGGTGGACATTCTGACACTCAAAGATGTGTGCAGCCTATTGCATTAGGGGTGTGCATCCCAAAGCTCAAACACACATGCCTTTCTCTGCAGCCTCAGCTGCTCAGGACAGTGAGTGATTGGGAAGTGCTCTGTGCTGAGTGGCTTCCTGTTCATTCACAAACTGAAGCATAGTAAACACAGTTTACTGTGCTTCAGTTATGAATGAACACAGTGAGTATGTTCACTGTGTTCCTTTAGAAAAGGAAGGGGCCGGTAAATTACATATTTACTTGCCCCTTCCCCTGCTCTCCATCCTGTAACATCCCCTGCAGCAGCTGGGGGGGGGGGGGGGGGTATGGAAGAGGAGGGAAACCAGCAACACTGGGGGACAGGGGGCAAAAAAAGTGAGGAAGCCCGGGCAGTAGGGGGAATCTGCACCGTACACAGTAATTAGGGGGTGCCCAGGCATACCTGGCATACCCCCTGTGCACACCTATGCTGACACTTTTTGGGAACCAGTGACACTAATACAGTAATCAGTGCTAAAAATATGCACTGTCACTGTACTAATGACACTGTCTGGGAAGGGGTTAACATCAGGGGCGAACAAAGGGTTATCGGTGTGCCTAGTGAATGTTTACTACAGTGTATGTGGTGCTTTTACTAGGGGAAGAGATAGAACTTATTCCCTGCTTTGCAGGAACACAATTTCCATCCCTTCCCTCCTGTCAGAAAGCCATTCTGTCTCTCTGCCTAAAGATCGGCGGGTGCCAGAGGACATCATGTACCCTGCATAGCAGAAGCGAGCCACCGACAGCGCACACATTTGCGTGCCTCCTACCCGGAAGTGTCAGATCATGTATATATACAGTATCTCACAAAAGTGAGTACACCCCTCACATTTTTGCAAATATTTTATTCTATCTTTTCATGTGATAACACTGAAGAAATGACACTTTGCTACAATGTAAAGTAGTGAGTGTACAGCTTGTATAACAGTGTAAATTTGTTGTCCCCTCAAAATAACTCAACACACAGCCATTAATGTCTAAACCGCTGGCAACAAAAGTGAAAATGTCCAAATTGGGCCCAACGTGTCAATATTTTGTGTGGCCACCATTATTTTCCAGCACTGCCTTAACCCTCTTGGGCATGGAGTTTCACCAGAGCTTCACAGGTCGCCACTGGAGTCCTCTTCCACTTCTCCATGATGACATCACAGAGCTGGTGGATGTTAGAGACCTTGCGCTCCTCCACCTTCCATTTGAGGATGCCCAACAGAGGCTCGATAGGGTTTAGGTCTGGAGACATGCTTGGCCAGTCCACCCCCTTTACCCTCATCTTCTTTAGCAAGGCAGTGGTCGTCTTGGAGGTGTGTTTTTATAGTATATATAGTCTGCGGATTAATAATTAACCTATATGCTCACGTTATAGGTAGTGCCACTGACCCCTAATTCTACCTTGCACATTTATAAACAAAAATACAGACAATTTTGAAAAAAATATATATATATTTTTTACTTTCTGCTATAAAACATATCCAATAATTTTTTTTTCAAAAATCGAATTTCTTCATCAGTTTAGGGCAATATGTATTCTGCGAAATTTTTTGGGTAAAAAAAAGCCCAATAAGCGTATATTGATTGGTTTGCGCAAAAGTTATATCGTCTACAAATTATGGTATATTTTTATTTTTAACTAGTAATGGTGGTAATCAGCGACTTATAGCGGGACTGCAATATTGTGGTGAACATTTGGACACTAACTGACACTTTTGACACTTTGCGGGAACCAGCCACACTAATACAGTGATCAGTGCTAAAAATATAACACTGGCTGGGAAGGGGTTAAACATCTAGCGTGATCAAAGGTTTAAATTAGTGCCTAGCCAGTGTTTTTGTGCGTACTGTGTGCTGCTTTTACTAAGTGATGTGTGGATTTTATTCCCTAACAAGCTAAATCCAGCACATCCTGGCTGAGTGTAACCACAGCAGAGGTGGCATGTGCCTCACCTGGGGGAGCAGAAACACGTATATTATATATATATATTTATATGCACATATATATATATATATATATATATATATATATATATATATATATATATATATATATATATATATATATATATATATACACACATAGTAAAGCTACAGTGCACAGTCGGCAAGTGGATATAAAGATTGGGTTGCATCGAGTAAGTAGATACCAAACATGTCAAACCTTAAAATTGCATTCGCCCGTGAAATTACGAAAAACTATTGTACTCACTACCCAATAGTAAATACCATAGTTCAAAGATGGCGCTTTGCTTTTACAGATGATCAATTTAGAGTTAAGCGACAGACCCAGTATTATTGCTCTTGTTCCAACATTTGCATTGATACCCTACATGTGAGGCACAATTTATATTTACATATTCGTGTGCGCCCTACACATGCATTTGCATTTTTGTACAGTGGGGCATTTATTTATTTTTATTTTTTTTCCTTAATTTATTATAATTTATTTTTAAACTTTTTTTTCATTTAACTTTATTGCTATCACAAGGGGGCTAAAAAGCAAAAGGGCTTACCCTTAAAAAGGGCAGGTGACAGGTCCTCTTAATAAAGGCATCGGGGACTATAAGCTTCACAATGTCTCCCCTGCCCTCTACTGCAGCCAAGCAAGCACAGATCGTGCTTGATTAGCTACTTCCCCAGCTAACAGTAATAGACTGACAGCTCTGAACCTGGAAGTGACATAATACATATCACTTCTGGGTCCATTAGTCTCATGGGAGAGCGGGGAATAGATGGGGGTTGCGGCACCTCTGGAGCTCTGTAAATGTAAGTTCTTTTTACTTGAAAGCTTGTCACCGCCCACCTCCCACAATATAGTGCTTGGTGCATGAGCGGCCAATAAGCAGGTCCTGTCATGTGGGGTCAGACAGGACCTCTTTATATACAGAAGGCTTATTGTGTCACCTATAAAGTGAACCTGAATTAACAGCTAAACCCCCAAACTCCACCCCGCACAGATCCTATGCCATGCCATAGGATTATAACCTGCCCTCTGCTAGATACACCAGCCATGTCACATTAATCAACCCTTAGCTTTGTGGGAAGGTAAAGAGCATGCACTCATGTGCCCCATACCCAGAAGTACTTCCATTATCACCAACCTGGATTATGGCAGCAGACATGAACAGGCAAGGTAAGAAAAGGTTCCCCACTGGAGGGTGACTTCTATATGGGGGGGGGGGGACATAAGGAGGGCATGGTTTTCAGTAAGCTAGAAGACACACAAGGTTTTATTAACTAAAGGAGCCATTTTGACTTAGATTGGAGAAGCTGAATGTAAATGTAGCCCTCTTGTCCTAAACAGGGCTGCTAGTAAATTTATCTGTGCTAGGTGAAAGCTAGCCTGGCTAAATCATTGAAAAAAAACAGCTTGAGTCCCCCCCCCCCCCCAGTCCGTTACCAGGCCCCTGGGGTCTGGTATGGATATTAAGGGGAACCCCGCATCAAAATTTAAAAAATAAATGGTGTGGGAGCCACAATATTTAAAGGAATATTTAATTTTTATTGTTTCATTTTAAGCATTATTAAAATCACTGCTCCTGAAAAAACAGCAGTTTTTTAAGACTTTTTTTTTTTTGCATTGATACATGTCCCCTGGGGCAGTACCTGGGTCCCAATACACTTTTTATGGCAATAACTTTCATGTAAGCCTTTAAAATGAGCGCTTTTGGTTTTACATATTTGTGTCCCATAGACTTTAACACACATTTTCTGACTGTTCACATGTTCTGCTGTGAACCGAACCTGGGGGGGGGGGGTGAGATTGGGGAGAGTGCTGCATAAATTATGATGTATGTACATGTGTGCTGATTCCTTGTTTGGATTATTATATTGCCCTCATTGTATTAAGGTGGTGATCAACTTTCTTGACACAGGCATAGTTGCTTGTAAAAAAGTTTTTAGGGACACTTTTTTGGCTGTAGGCGGAGTCTTGTTATAATTAGGGGGTGGGGCATGTGTTTGTAGGCGTGGCATGGTAGAAAAATGTGCCTCGCCAAAACATGGGCGTGGTTTATGGTAAATAGTGGGCGTGTCTTATATGGCGTGGTTCAAATGGGTGTGTGGTCAGAGTCTGAGATGAATGAGAGATGGAAGGGAAAAGAGGGAGGGAGGAGAAAAGAGGGAGGGAGAAAGAAGGAAAGAAAGGAAAGAAGTAGGGAAGGAGAGAGAAGGAAGGAAAGAGGGATGGAGGGACAGCAGCCCCAGATCCTACACCACAATAGAAATGTGTATTCCAGAGTTTAACAAATCAGCACATAAAAATACTCCAAACACCTGGTGTTGGCGCTTCAATAATCCCAGAACCATGGTTGTTATGGTGTCAGGATGATTGAAGCGCATTATTTCTATTATTACATTGTAATGTAGAATTAAATCATTCAACTCACCATAATCCAGAATCAGTGGGACCCCTCAGCGTGTCACCCACCACGTCGCCTGCCACCAGATGCCATCAGGTGCCCCCAGCAGAGTCTGTCCTTACATCAGGTGCCCCCAATAGAGTCTGTCCTTACATCAGGTGTCCTCAGAAGCAGAGGCCCTTCTTACAGATCTGTGTCCCCAGCAGCGGAGCCCTCCTTTACATCTGGTGCCCCCGGCAGTAGAGCCCTCCTTTACATCTGGTGTCCCCGGCGGCAGAGCCCTCCTTTACATCTGGTGTCCCCAGCAGCGGAGCCCTCCTTTACATCTGGTGTCCCCGGCAGCAGAGCCCTCCTTTACATCTGGTGTCCCCGGCAGCGAAGCCCTTCTTTACATCTGGTGTCCCCGACAGCAGAGCCCTCCTTTACATCTGGTGTCCCTGGCAGCGGAGCCCTCCTTTACATCTGGTGTCCCCAGCAGCGGAGCCCTCCTTTACATCTGGTGTCCCCGGGAGCAGAGCCCTCCTTTACATCTGGTGTCCCCGGCAGCAGAGCCCTTCTTTACATCTGGTGTCCCCGGCAGCACAGCCCTCCTTTACATCTGGTGTCCCTGGCAGCGGAGCCCTCCTTTACATCTGGTGTCCCCGGCAGCGGAGCCCTCCTTTACATCTGGTGTCCCCGGCAGCGGAGCCCTCCTTTACATCTGGTGTCCCCTGGAGCAGAGCCCTCCTTTACATCTGGTGTCCCTGGCAGCAGAGCCCTTCTTTACATCTGGTGTCCCCGGCAGCACAGCCCTCCTTTACATCTGGTGTCCCCGGGAGCAGAGCCCTCCTTTACATCTGGTGTCCCTGGCAGCGGAGCCCTCTACTAAAACAACCAAGCAGAGAGGGAGAAGGAAGAAAAACTGTTATTGCTCATAGCGCTAGCAGCATTTACAGATATGAAGTTAACTGTCACTGTTATCTGTCTGTTGCAAGATTATGGTTGCCGCTCTGTTCCCAGAGATACCTCAGCACATATAACCCTTGTTGTCAGTGCTGAATTTCCATTATGGACACTAGCATGTCATCTGAAGGTGTACCGAATGCTGAGCTCTGCATAATCCTGCAGTCATGTGTGTCACAGACAGTGTATGAAGGGAAAGCCTGGAGTTCTGAAAACAAGTGAAAATTCAAGCTCTGCAAGAACCTCCTTATCCAACACATCTCCACATGTGACAGAAATCAGCCACAATGCATCTGCAAGGCTAAGACAATATGTTCCTATCCCCATGTGCACAGCATGAACATTATACAGTATATTATTACATTTAGACATTTTAGTGAGATGAATAATATAAATAATCACATAGGAATGTTAGTCATTTCACATCATTTTAAAATCATGAATCCATCCTCCTTATATCTAAAATCAGGCTCAGTTCAGTAAAGTGGTGTTGCCACCAAAAAAAAAAAATTTGCTTAAAAATCATAAAAAAAATTAAAAAAAAAAAAAGAATAATTGGAAAAAAAATATTTTTTACTCACCTCTAAATGCCTGTTGCTAGGGGGTCCCTCGTAGTCTGCCACCTTCAGTGCCCGGGCACTGACATCACTTCCTCTCGGTGCCACACAGTCATCTGGGATCTGTCACTTGTCCCAGATGACTGAGCGTCGTATCACGCCGGGTGCTCACAGTGAGGATGCCGGCGCCGCGAGCAGAGCGGGGAACGAGGGGGGGCTTCGTTCCCCCACATCGCTGGACCCTGGGACAGGTAAGTGTCCGATTTATTAAAAGTCAGCAGCTGTAGTATTTGTAGCTGCTGACTTTTAAAAAAAAAATTTTTAGTGGGCACTCCTCTTTAAGCTCTGTTGGGACTGTTGGTAACTATGCACAGGGGGGCCTCAAGTGTGGCCATAGCTCCCAACTGTCCCTGATTTCAAGGGACTGTCCCTGATTTGGAACAATGTCCCTCTGTCCCTCCTTCCCCCTCATTTGTCCCTCATTTTGGTCTGATCTACATAGTTGTATATAAAATGCACTTTTTATCTTTCAAAAAGTGTTTCCCAGTGCTAAACATTTCATCCAATTTCTAAATTGCTGCATTTGTAAATTTTAAAAGCCATTATACAGTAAAGTAGTGGTAAAATAAAGCACTTGTGGGTTTAACTAATCATTTTTTTTTGTATAATTCTTCTTTAACCGCTTCAATACCGGGCCATTTTACACCCTTCCTTACCAGAGCACTTTTTGCGATTCGGCACTACGTCGCTTTAACTAACAATTGCGCGGTCGTGCGACGTTACACCCAAACAAAATTGACGTCCTTTTTTTCCCACAAATAGAGCTTTCTTTTGGTGGTATTTGATCGCCCCTGCGGTTTTTATTTTTTGCGCTATAAACAAAAGAAGAGCGACAATTTTGAAAAAAAACACAATATTTTTTACTTTTTGCTATAATAAATATCCCATTTTTTAAAAAAAAAACAATTTTTTTACTCAGTTTAGGCCGATACGTATTGTTCTACATATTTTTGGCAAAAAAAATTGCAATAAGCATATATTGATAGTTTTTTTTTTTTTTACTAGTAATGGCGGCGATCTGCGATTTTTTTTTTCGTGACTGCGACATTGCGGCGGACACTTCGGACACTTTTGACACATTTTTGGAACCATTCACATTTACACAGCGATCGTTGCTATAAAATTGCATTGATTACTGTGTAAATGGGACTGGCAGGGAAGGGGTTAACACTAGGGGGCGCTGCAGGGGTTAATGTGTTCCCTATAGGAGTGATTCTAACTGTGGGGGGAGGGGACTCACAAGGGGGAGGAGACCGATCAGTGATCCTCCGTACTGGGATCACATGATCGGTCTCCTCTCCCGCTGACAGGACGTGGAGCTGTGTGTTTACACACACAGCTCCACGGTCCCGCACGGTCCCGTTGTTTTAACGGGCAATCGCGGGTGCCCAGGCGGCCGGGAAGGAGAGGACGTCATATGACGCCCACCCAGGATGGGAGATCCACCTTGTGGGCGTCATATGACTATGGGCGGGTAGGGAAGTGGTTAAGGGGGCGTGGCAGGGTGTGTGTCTTATGTCTACATACTTTTGCTAATAAATGTCCCTTGTTCTCATCTCAAAAAGTTTGGAGGTATGAGTGTGGCCCTCAACATTACCAAAGTGTCACACTTAAAATTCAGTGAATATTCATTATCTAGACCACAGGTGTCAAACACAAGGCCCGCGGCCCAAAACCGGCCCTCCAGGTCATTTCACATGGCCCTCGCACCTCTCCTGCAGCTGCAGGAGAGCTCCAGCCCCCCTCTGGTCCTCCTCCCGACCCCTACTTTCTGCTTTTTCACACAATGCATCCAGCTTCTTCCCAGCAGCAGCATAAGGAAAGGGGGTGCACTGTGATGTTAGGGAGAGTAGGGGACTCAACTTCTGATAGTGGGGTGGCTCTTGACATCTAATGTAAGGGGAGGGGAATGCGCAGGACATCTAATCTTACAGATACAACTGTCCCTTTTGAGGACAATCATAATGCTGTTGCGGCCCACAGTGAAATTGAGTTTGACACCCCTGATCTAGACCAAAGACACACTACAGGATATAGTCAAAGACTATGCACAATATATAAGAGAATATCAGAGACTGCAGACATGATACAAGAGATGGTCAGAGACTGAGGACATGATACAAGAGATGGACAGAGACTGAGGACATGATACAAGAGATGGTTAGAGACTTAGTAAAGGATACAAGAGATGGTCAGAGACTAAGGAAATTATACAAGAGATGGTCAGAGACTGGGGACATGATATTGGAGATGCTCAAAGACTGTGGACATAATATAAGAGAGGGTCAGAGACTGCAGACATGATACAGGGGATAGTCAGAGACCGCAGACATGATACAAGAGATGGTCAGAGAATGACAAGCAGCTGCACCAGAAGGAGGTAAAACCTTATCTATTAACAATGTCTTTGCTACAAATTACCCTCCAGTGTGTCCTGCTGATACTCCAGATTACCCTCCAATGTGGTCCGCTTTCACTTCAATTCATTCTCTATTATAGTTGGACAATATTACAGGTCATCCTCCATTTTACCAATACTCTCCAGGCCATCCCCTGGCCCAGTCTGCAAATACTACATATTACCACTTGGCAGGGCCATTGATAGGGGGGTACAGGCAGTACTTCCTATTGGGTAAGCAGGGGTACCAACAGAGCCTCCAGTAAGTTTTTTTTAAAAGGTTTTTAGAAGAAAAAGAAGAGGAACTTCATAGTGCAGTAAATAATGGTATTTTATTCCAAAGTCTTCTTATGCACAGCAAAGAAATACATACAACACACAGCTACAAGCTATCAGGCTGCCATCTGGTGTGTGGTGACGTCACAAGAGTCTCTCTAACCGACGCATTTCCCTGTAACAAGCATCGACTGGGAACGGAGATTAGTGTACTAGCAGCCAGGAGAAGAGTCGCAGTCACTGCTCTGGTTTAATTAAACAGTCTAGGGGTACCCTTTTTCTGATGCTTTATTAAACTTGAACTTGGAAGGGTGCGGTGTAACTGTGGGATACTGCTGAAGGACAAAGTGACAACCTGAGGACGCCTCTCACTTTCTGAAACTTCCAAGCACAGTCATTGTAGCAGCAAATGATAAACTGGGGTACATAGGGTCACCATAAGGAATGTCCACTTTTAAGCACAGGCTGACACGGATTCCAGAGGGACATCAGGAGCACACAGTCACTGTCAATCTCACACATCAGTCTGTATTCACGCATGTCCTTGGATATTTGAATGCCTCCTTCAAATATCAGCCAAGCATGTCTCCCCCTCCAGGTCCCTAAAAAGAAATCCCTTGATTAGCTCCAACAAAGTTCAGTAGAATAGACCACCCCATCTGGCACAGTTAGGACCTCGATTGGCAAATAAAGAGCACAGCTAGACTGCCCAGAAGGGCAGAAGCCTCTCAGGCTGGGAACTTCTTCTCCTGGACAAGAACCCCTCTGCTCGAGGTCTCAAACTATTTATGCACTCCTTAGCCACCTAGTAGGCACCCTCCCCCAGGGATTGGCTGGGACCACATAGATCAGTGATGGCAAACCTTGGCACCCCAGATGTTTTGGAACTACATTTCCCATGATGCCTAACTACAGTGCATGAGCATCATGGGAAATGTAGTTCCAAAACATCTGGGGTGCCAAGGTTAGCCATCACTGACATAGATAGTCAGGCTACCTATTTGACTCTTCCATCCTACAACATTCCAGAACGCTCCAGAAGGCCGGAGGAAACAGTCAAACCTGCAACGAGACCAGTAATACACAGAACAGCCCAAAATAATCACAAGCCGCTCAACTGATTACACTAGAGCTAAAAGAACTACATTTACACTACCTAGTCTAGTTAGCAGCCTAACTAGGAGGGTTCTACATCAGCTATACCATGACCAGGATTAAGGACAACCTTCACCGACATATTGTTAGACGTGAATGAAGCCTTATATAGTCACATCCTAGCACACAGTTGGTCTTTTGCACGCTGCTGCCTAATAACTCAGTGTTTTTAGGCATACAGGCATTTTTTTTTTTACTGATCTAAATGCAACCCATTGTTTTTAATGGGCCTGTACACACAGGTGTGTAAACATGTTCTGCGCATAGATGAGTTTAAAAAAAATGCAGATATCTGAATTGCTGGTCAGTATTTTACATGTTTACGAGTGTATAATATTATTTGAGGAAGTAAAATTGCATTCTGGGTGATAGAATTTTTCTTACTCATGTACACACATATGCACAAATACGTGCCCAAATACAAGCAAAATAAACACAAGAAATTTCAGACAGGTACCGTATGTAGGGGAACCACCGATCCAGGATAATCCACACAACTGAGGTTTGCAGCTTGAGTGCGGCCGTCCAGAGTCTTTTCAATCTATCGTCATAGGTACCGTATATATTCGAGTATAGGCCGGCCCGAATATAAGCCGAGGCACCTAATTTTACCACAAAAAACTGTGAAAACTTATTGACTCGAGTATAAGCCTAGGGTGAGAAATGCGCAGCTACTGTAAGGCCGCGTATACACGAGCGGACTTTCCCGCCAAAGTCCGGCGGACTAAGTTTGAAGTTCAGACTTAAAATTGTCCGCTGGACTCGCGAGTCCGGTGGACAATCCCGCGGTCTGTGTGCTGGTCCGCGGGACTTTTGAAATGAACGGACTTGCCGACACAAGATCGGAAAGTACGTTCATTTAGAACATGACTGCAGGTAGACGGGACTAGCAAAGGCAGTGAATTCTGCCGCGCTAGCCCCGTCACCTGGCATAAATTTAAAGGGAATCCCTACGCCGAAAAAACGGCATGGGGGTCCCCCCCAAATCCATCTCAGACCCTTATCCGAGCACGCAGCCCGGCCGGCCAGGAAAGGGGGTGGGGACGAGCGAGTACCCCTCCTCCTGAGCCATACCAGGCCGCATGCCCTCAACATGGGGGGTGCCCTGGGGAAAGGGGGGCCGTGCGGCCCCCCCACCCCAAAGCACCTTGTCCCCATGTTGATGAGGACAAGGGCATCTTCCCGACAACCCCGGCCGTTGGTTGTCGGGGTCTACGGGCGGGGGGCTTATCGGAATCCGGGAGCCCCCTTTAATAAGGGGGCCCCACCCTATGTAAATGAGTATGGGGTACAATGTACCCCTACCCATTCACCTAAGGTGTAAAAGTGTAAATAAAAACACACAATTTTTTAAAATATTTTATTGCACTGCTCCGGGGGTCTTCTCGCCTGACTCCTCCGCTCTCTTACCTAGCTCTTTCACAAGCTTCTTCTTCTTCTTCTTCTCTTATATAGGGACAAGGGGTGGGGTCACATGCTCATGCCACATGGTGACCCCGCCCCCATATGATGTCACAGTCCCGGAGGATGCTGGGACTGTGACATTATAGGGGGCAGGGTCACCATGTGACATGAGCATGTGACCTTGCCCCTTGTCCCTATATAAGTCACAACACAGCGTGTCTCTGCCATTCCGGCCAGAGAGAGCGACGAGTCAACATCGGAAGAAAAAGAAGAAGAAGAAGAAGACGGCCAGAAGGCGTCAACAGCGGCAAGAACAGAAGAGACCCCGTAAAGACCCCCGAAGACCCCCGAAGGCGGAACGAGACCCCCAGACGATGGCAGCGATGGGTAAGGGTACATCGTACCCCATACTCATTCACATAGGGTGGGGAGCCGGGATCTGGGGGCCCCTTATTAAAGGGGGCTCCCGGATTTCCGATAAGCCCCTCGCCCGCAGACCCCGACAACCAACGGCCAGGGTTGTCGGAAAGAGGCCCTTGTCCTCATCAACATGGGGACAAGGTGCTTTGGGGTGGGGGGGCCGCACAGCCCCCCTTTCCCCAGGGCACCCCCCATGTTGAGGGCACGCGGCCTGGTAACACTCCTAATGTACGATCTCATATATATTTTAACTACCTGGCTCTTCACTCAAAACCATAGGTACAATATTCTATTGAATTATTTCTAGTCTCCATACTCATTCCTGAAATAAGAAGTATCCTAATTGCAGTCATATATGTTACAAGCAACTTTGTATCATCTACTAATTTTTACCTTGTAGCTTATTTTAATGTTTATTACTAATGAACCTTAATTTATATTTTCTATTCCATCAAATATTGTATTTCCACATATGATATTACTGTACATCTGTTGTTTAAACTTATGAAAACATAATAAAAATGTATAAAACGAAAAGTTACAGCTTGTTTCTTTTTTTTTAAATGTTGTGATAGTATATGAATGTATTTATGTAGATATGTAGTTATTGAAAGGTCCACTTTAAACCAAAGAATTAGCATGATAACCAGCAACTAGCTACATTTTTCATTGAGTACAAGTGTCTTACAAAGTTGCCACTCACAATAGGGGGTAATAAAATGGCTTTTTGGAGTCCTTGTTCTAAGAGCATTAGAATTGATTTAAATACTGCACTGTGCAAGAAAATCATTAAAATTTTACAAAATCCACTAGAATTGAAAACACAAAAATATTATTTAATCAATAAATTAGTATTCGATGCTACATTTTGTCTCTAAGATGCTAAAAGTAAGTGAGTGTACTATACCATCCACTTTTCACAGCACTTTGGTAATCAATTACTTGGATCATTTTTTTTAGGTATGGCTCCTACCGTTTAAGATATAACTAGCGCTGACACTGAAAGTATAATGTGTCATAGCCATCTTCTCACTTCTAAAGAATGTCCCAGAGAAATCAGTAGTGAAAATCAGCATCTGTCATCATTTGTCTAACTAGCTGTTGAACATAATGGAACATCTTTGTGTAATTGGCAGAACAACTGAACATACTTTCTTAGTCATCTGTATATACATACTGTTATAACATAATTTACTAGTAATAATAACTCTGTAATTCCCCATAGTATTATGGTTAGGATATTTTATATCAGTGTTAGCTGTGACTTGAGGATGACACTGACATGGTGTTAAAGGCATATTCCATCTCCAAATGTCGGGGTTAACTCACAGTTCAATGCTCATAATACTTATTAATTAGTAAAACGGTTTTTATTACATATAGAAAATTACATCAAAACAAAAAAAGAAAAATATATATAGGAAAAAATTGACAATATATTTTTAGCAAGACTCAATCATATAAATCATGACAGATAATAATTATAATTTCATTTACAGCGGCATGTAATCGTTGATATAGAAAACAATACAGAGTTAGCAATAGGTTCAAGTTATGCACATGAAATTAAAGGTGTAATTCACGTTTACTGTGAGTAAGGTGACCTGAGATAGACTAGGTGAGTCTTAGTAGACAATTCCGACATGTTTCGCCATAACAATGGCTTCCTCAGGGTGCGTCTACTTTACGTAATTAATATATCTAGTAAAGAAAGCATCATAATTAGTTCAATTCAATAATGGGTAAGATAAAGAAATAGACCCATTTAGATAAAAAGAAAAAATAAAGAGGACAAATTTCTTATAGAAAAAACCGGGAGAGTTCCACTAGTTGCCAACCCAGAGGGGGTGCCTTAGCCCCTCCTTTCCTGGTGGAAAAGAGAAGGGAAGAGTCCCCCTTAGCGCCATCCAGAGCTTACCCAAGTCGGTGTGTAGGTCAGATTCGGCCCCAGCCGTGAGGTAAGGCAGTCATATAGGGTGCCAGGATTGCCTAGCAGAAGGCGGGTACAACCAGATCAGACATTGGATGTTTTATCTGGTTAGGGAGGAATGAACCATATTTCAAAGAAAGGAATAAATAATAAAAAGTAATTTCAGTAGTGTTGTAAGTCCATGAAAAGTTAGTTCATGGACATGACGCCCATACACTACTGGGGGACAATGTCTCAAATGTTTACTTACTTTGGTTGATTAAAAAATACGGTTGAAAATGTGTAATGAAAGAACCAGAAGGTTCTGAAAAGTAACCAAATAATAAACAGGAGGCACCTGGGAAGACATTAGATAAGCAGAGAATTACGGTATTGTACAGGGTATAGTTTGGTATGATTAGAGTTAGACAGAAACATACATGAGTCACAATGTCCACAGGAGAAAGTACCAGATTGGTCCATTTTTTTTGTGTCATCTGGGGCGTAAAAATGACTAGCGCTAAGGGATAATTCCATCTCCAAATGCAAATAGGATGTAAAAATGCATATCTTCGCAAATAGTATAGTACAATTTCTTCTTATTCGTAATATAATGACTGTACGGTATACTTTTTAAAAGATTTTTAGGGTGAGAGCTGGATGCATGCAATATGGTATTGCCTGCCGAGCTTTTCTGTATTAGTGAAGAGTATAATTTACCTTCAAATCCTCTAAAATATAGGACTTAATTCTGGTAGGACAGATAGGTCTATACCAGTCGTGGTTGTCAAGGATGTCGTGGCACATATTCATGTAAGCCAGGACATCCATGACAACCACGTTTTCCTTTTTGTCGGAGGGTTTTAATGACTATATTTCGATTTGGACTGGAGGGATTTGAGAGCTCTCTGTTGTGCCTTAGTAAGATTGGAACATGCCTGATTCGTCCAGATTAAGTTTTTTTAGTTCCTTAGTAGTTGGTTTCCCACAAATGCCCAAATGGAGGGATTCGTGGTTAATGAGGGGAAATTTCTGGATTTAGGTTTAAAGGGAGTCGGACATGAAACTATAGGGGCCGGGGTAGTAGTTTCGTTTTGTGTATTGTCCAGAAAATCATCATCAGTTGGATCAGCTTCGTCTAAAAGGGTCATTAAGTCCTCGAGGGCTTGGATTTCTGCTAGAGTTGGGACAGTGTTGTCTGTATTGGCCATCTGGGTAGATATGGTTTTTGAGTGATAAATTGTTTTGTACAATAATTTTCTCGCAAAGAGATGAAGATCTTTCACTAGTTGAAAACAATCAAAGTCTGTAGAGGGACAGAAGGTAGGGGAGTAGATGAGAGATTAACAACATCAAGATTAGTTGTTGCAATCGGTTCTTTGGTGAACTGTGAGGTTATGTCGGAGTTAGTGGTAGGTCTTGATTCTGGCCTAAAAAAATAGGTGCCAATTTTAGTTCCTGAGGAGGTATAGGGAACATGGTAGATAAACAGGGTTCACTAGCTCTTCTAATAGGTGATGCAAGTGCAGGGGTTGAAAAATTGGAAGAGTCCAAGGCACACATATGTGTGGTTGGAGGAGGTACATTTGAAGAAGAGGGTTGATTTTTAAGATAGGGGGTGGAGATATTGGAAGTTTTTGGACGAATACTGGAGGGTTCTAGTTAAGGTACTAGTACTTAGAGCTCGTTTAATTAGCTCTGTAGATGGGGAATTATGTTGATCATTCTTTCGTTTTTTAGTAATAGGGTCCTGAGAAAGTTCGTGGTAAGTTGTACTCGAACTATAGCCATTTTGATGAGCGGATTTGTCTCTTATAAATTTTATTTTCTTTAGTTAATGCATATGCAAATAGTATTGTACAAAAGGACAGAGAGGGTCCGCTAGGTAATACAGCACCTCAATCCCTTGGTGTGTAAGGAGTATCAACAAGGACTAGGATTATAACGGTGCAAAGAATAATGTATTATTGGGAACAAATGTAATGATAAATATTAAAGGAAGGATTTGAAGCTGATATACTCGTTCATACCCGGGTATCTGGTGGCATCTAAGGTGAATATTTATTTGAATATACAAATGCATTTCCCCAACAAATCTAATACCAGCATAATTAATGTAGCACTTACCCTTGATGGAGCAGCTGTTTCTTCAGGTCCCCTGTTCCCAGAGCCCACGACTGTACAAGCAGAACCACGTTCCTTGACACACCAAGGCTGAAGAGGGGATGTTTATTGTAACAATATACATACAGTATATACAGTATATACTGTATGTGGCAACTAGAGAAATGGAAAGAGCAACAACCCCCCAAACAAATATATACAACAGTAACAAACAGGGTATACAGTTGGCACATAAATGTAGCACCCTCCTAGATAGGTTGTTGGATAGGCTAGGTCAATTTAGTTCTTTTTTGGCGGGGGGGGGGGGCTTCCCTTTAATTAATCAGCAGAGCAGTTTGTGATTGTTTTGGGCTGTTCTTGGTTTCATAGGCTGCAGAATGGATTGCTTTCCCTTGTATTCTAAAATAATGGTCTGGAAGGAGGCAAATCAGCAGTAGGGATGGCCCGAACAACCCCCTTTTTGGCTCACACCAGAACTTTTCAAACCTTGCGAAAGTTTGGAACCAAATAACAAACCCTGTTGAAGTCTATGGGACCCGAACGTGAAAAATCAAAAGTGCCAATTTTGAAGGCTTATATGCAAGTAATTAGGCATACAATGGTTATGGGAATCCAGGTACTGCCCTGGGGGACATATATCAATTAATCAAGTTTGTAAAAAACGTAAATTTTTAAATGAGCAGTGGTTTATTGATGCTTAAAGTAAAAGTATAAAAATGAAAAATTCCTTTTAACCACATGCCGACCGCGCTATAGTCGAAAGACGGCTACAGCGCGGTCGGCTTGTTCTAAGTGGACGTCCTACGGATGTCCTCCCAGAAACTTGCTCCCGCGCGCCCCCTGGGGCGCGCACTCGGGAACATCCGTGACCGCCGGGTCCCGAGCAATACTCTGCAACCACTGTGCAATGCTCTGCCACCACTGTGCAATACTCTACCAATACTGTGCAACACTGTAATACTCTGCCAATACTTGCCAATACTCTGCCAATACTCGCCAATACTCGCCAATACTCTGCTAATACTCGCCAATACTCTTTTTACTTTTTTTTTAACCGAATTTTCAGTATTTTTTGATTTATAGCGCAAAAAATAAAAAACCCAGCAGTGATTAAATACCACCAAAAGAAAGCTGTATTTGTGTGAAAAAAAGGACACAAAATTCATTTGGGTACAGTGTTGCATGACGGAGTAATTGTCATTCAAAGTGTGAGAGAACCGAAAGCTGAAAATTGGTCTGGTTAGGAAGGGGGTTTAACTGCCCAGTGGTCAAGTGGTTACTATAGAGTCTGGGGGGTCCCCTCAGTCCACTTGTAAAGTGGCACATATGTACTGTGTATAGAAGCTGCTGCAGCAATAATTGCATTTACAAAGCTTTGGGAGTCCATCACGAGCAGGGGGGACAGCCGTCCTTAACAATACCCGCAGAACAGAACAAACACATTCCTAACACTAACTCACTATCTATCTGAAATCTATAGAATTTTTCAAAAAGAGTCTCTATGGTAGGAAGAGCCCTTTAAGTTAGTAGAGTAGTAGCAGTATAGTAGGCCTTACCCAAAAATCTTCATCAGGATAAAAAGCTCTATCTGGAACAGGTCAGGGTGTTAGACTGGCCTAGTCCGCGAACAGAGAACAACAAAGGTAGCAATCTTCTCCTTGCTGTCCATATAAACTGCCTGTGAGCTGAACCACTCAAATCAGTCCCTTTACAGGTAGTACTGAGGGTTAGGTAATCTCCTCAGGTTGCTGTAAGCTCCTCTGACAGTGACAGAGTGGCTCTTGGTGGGCTGTCCAGCTTTAACAACCACCACCCTGTCTTAGTAATTAGCTCTTCCCAGTCTCCATTCCTGGCGAATGTCCTGAAACCTGGCCCAAGCTTAGTCACTATGCAGTCCCCGCAAGGGGCTAGGGACATGCATGTACTCCCAAACCAGGTCATCCTCCCTCTCTCCCTGGGAGTCCTCAATGATGTCCATGATATCAGGGGGGACATAGGGGTAGTCAAGACCCCACTGCAAAGCTATTCTCCTCTGCACCTCCCGCTAGAACCTTGAAAACCTTGGCAGTTTCTGAGGCTTTCCTTTTCCGGGGAAAATGCAGGCTTTGGGTGACCTCACTACCCACTGTCTGTTTTCAACTGCTCTGGTCTGGGTGGTAAAGGGCCTGTTAAATAAATTTCCACCTTACACAAACTGGGGCCTGCACAGGTCCTTCAGTCCTTTCAGATAAGTCTGGTGCATCCATCACCTCAGGCAACACTTACAGCTTCTCCTGAGAGTGCCCCCACCCCCACTCCTCTTCCAAGCTACCGTGTGATGACCACTCTTCCAACTCCTCATCCAAGAGCCAAAATTCTGCCTGCAGTCTGGGCAACATCCAGTCTATGGCACTAACACTGCCACATTGCCTATGGCTCACCCGAGGACGCATCGCCCTCCTGTACTGGCTCCTTCCAGGTGAGATGCCAAAGTGCAGGGCATGGACGGAATTACAGGGATAGTGTCTGGCTCTTGCTGGGCAGTACTTACAGGTACCAGCTCCCTGACTTGGCTGAAGGCCGAGGCAGACTTCTAATTCTTTTCCCTGATGTCACTTGTCTTCACAGGGGAGTCACCAGCCTCAGACTCAGCCCTACCTTTACCAGATTCTCCCTCTTTCCCTCTCGGAAGCAAAGGACAGTTCCCTGGCCTGACGAATATGCGGTTGCTGGAGCAACGGTGGTGCAGGTTGCTGTAGGCAATATCCTGGACAAAGACCCCAAATGTAGCACCCTTCGTAAGTAGCCGCAAGTAGATTGAGATCCCCCACTCTGCACAGTCAGGCACACCAAATTTCCCCAGTCACTCCAGAGTCAGAACAGTCCGTGACTTTGTTTTTTTTTCTTATTGAGGGATATAACTTGGATAGGGATGTTATGGAATGCCCATTTGACTGTAAACAAACTTCAGGGACAACTGTTCCTATATACAGCTTCTATTCTTCCTCCAGTAGACTTTTGCTTGCAGAACCCAGCTATGTCACCCTTTTGTAATTTTGTAGCAAAGGCTCATTACAGGCAGGGACACGCAGCCCCAATACTTAAGAGCAGATAGGGTGACACAGCTCACACTTTCCCAGCACTTCACCTCTGTGGTCACTGATCACAGCACAACCTCTTCAGGCACTGCAAACCCACCTGGCTGCAGCTGCTACTTTCACTAGACCTCCAGGCTAACTTCTCCCCACAGTTCTCCAGACTGACACTCTCTACACAGTCCTCCACACTGACACTCACCAGCCCAGCTAGCTGACTCTTAGGAGATCTCCCAGACATGCTGACCTGTTCCTGCTGTCCTCTCCCTTGTTCCCATGCCTCCAGAAAGGGGTTTCCTTTGTGTGTTGTAGGGGGAATCTTCCAGTACCCGAGCTCCAGGTCCAAGATAATCCCCCAGACTAGGGGGCACCCTGCAAGGGCCTCCGACAGCCACTTCAGCACTCCATCTCCATCTTCCACCCAACTGCCCCTGCTGGCATGACTCATGTCTATTTATGAGGTCTCTTTTTGCTGGGGATTGGTCGAGGACCTCATAAATATGCCAAAAAGCCCATCCTAGCTTCCACCCACTACATCTAGAACCTTCTCCTCCAAGGTTCAGAAAACAGGGGAGGCACCAGAAGAGCTGTCTGTAAGAGTCATCCAGCCTCCCTGAGTCGCTAATCTGTGACCAAGATTAAATCCAGGCCTGGCTTTCAGCCAAACCAATTTTCCGACTCTAACAACTAACTGATTTACACTAGCACACTAGTTAGAGGGTGCTACATAATCAAGGGATTTCCCAGAGGATCTGCTCTGGAGAATTCACTGGAGAAATGTCTGTCTGATACTGGAAGGAGGCATCCAAGTATCCAAGGATATTGTGAGTGCAGGCTGAGTGTAGGATCCTGGTGGCTGTTGCTGCTGCTTTCCCTTATGCATCAGTACAAGTGCTTGCCTAGCCTGGCATATTTCTGATGATGTCTCAGTGTTGTCCATTTTCTGGACCGTTAAACCAGAACAACTTCTTTAGATAACCTCTTTAAGTGATGTCTCTGCTTACCCAGTGTCTAATTAACATTGAGTCTGTATATTGTTTTATGTCTTATTTTGAATAATGTGTTTTTGTCTCATTACTTAAAAAAAAAATAGAATGTCATTGTTTTATAACATTGCCAGTAAATGATTTCATTGTCATTCTATCATTACAGGTCTCATGTAATACAACATGTACTTGAATTTAATTAACCGGATGATGACTTGTCATGCGTTTATAGAAACAAATGAGTTGAAACTCAGAAACCAGTAATTTTAATTAAACAAAGCTTTTACTTGTTGTCCAACATTTAGGTCTAAAGGGGATGGCACAAACTAATTCCATGCTGATATATATATATATATATATATAAATATATATATATATATATATATATATATATATTATATACAAAATTAAACATTTTAACATATTTAACAAATTATGCTTTCTGGCACACTCCATTCAAAATTAAAACAAGGCTATCAAGTGTATACAGGAATCACAGCCTACCTGCTGAGTCTGGATTTTACCCATTCTGTTTATTGTCACCTGTACTGCACTACTTCAATTTATCCCTTTTTTTTCTGTGATCCTGGAAAACATCTGTTGTAAATGGAGGGCCCACCTACAATTCACACACAGAAACCCAGATGAAAATAAAGTGGCAGTACTAAGGAGTTTCACACAGTAAGCAATCAGATACAAACCTGGCTTGGAAGTTTGAAAGTAATTATAGATGCAGGGAGCAGAGCATGAAAGAGGAAGTTACACAACACAGGCTCCAGAAAGTACATCCTTACTGGTCTCCTATAGAGTTGCAAGTGTGTTTCATATGCTGCTCGCTGGTTATTGGGATACAAAATGTTCATAAACAATACTTCATATTTACATAAAAAAACAAAAAAAACACTATTTTTTACATTTTTTAAAAAAAACCCATTTTTTAAAAAAAAAAAAGCCTTTATTTTTTTGGTAATTGTATTTTTTTGTTTTTAATTAAATAAAACAAATATGTGCGAAACCATTGTACATTCCATTAAAAACGGGCAAAGTGCAATAGTCTTAGTTGTCAGTATCCCTATTTTATGTCAATTTTTGCCTAAAAAAAAAAAAGAAAAGTGGGGTCAATTCACTAGTTTCCTGAGTTGCTTGAGGGTGTTTTTTTTTTTTGTCAAAACAGGTTTATTGATCAGTTGCATAATACAGAGAAACTGATATGTGCTGAAAATACAAACATTTTCCACATGTGGGGTTTACAAAATTAAGAGCAACAAATTGTAACAAATAAACAAAATGTAGACATACAAGAATAAAAGAATGATTACTAAGCAGCATAATAATAATGGCCATACTATACATAATTATCAAAAATGTGTGGGAAAATTGTGCCCGAGTTATTTTTACATGCATTGATTTCCTGTACAGGGGGTCCCCGGGTTACAAACAAGATAGGGACTGTAGGTTTGTTCTTAAGTTGAATCTGTTTGTAAGTCGGAACAGGTAAATTTTTTAAGTGTAGCTCCAGCCAAAAAATCTATTTTTAAGTTTTTTAGATAACATAGAGAAGGGTTATCACCCCTGTAACATTTGTTTTGCTGTCTGTGCCCCTGTTCAGAAGATTTCACTTCACCTTCTGTCCCAATGACAATTGGATTTGAAAAAATTTTGGGTTGTTAGGGAAACCTGGACTGGTGATAAAGATTCAGTGGAGACACCTTTTTCCCTTATTAACTCTTACAGGAGTGAATTTCCCTTCCTAGCGGTGGATTTCCTCTCACTTCCTGTCGTCTCCCTCCGTTTGTAAGTAGGAGTCGTTTGTAAGTCGGATGTTTGTAAGTCGGGGACCCCCTGTATTTCGTTGAAAGTAAGTCCTACCCCGAAAATAAGCCCTAGTGCTTGTACAATCCTATAATACACTCTATTACCGTATTATATAATGTACAATGTGCGTGTTTCTGCAATATTAAAGTGACAAACATCTTTGTTATGGCGGCGCTCAGCTGATCTCCCGCTGCTCCCCCTCCTCTTCTCCCAGCTGTCAGCGGGGGATCCCCCCCCCCCCCCCCCTCTGCAGCGCTCAGAGTGGGGAAGAGAGCTGTGGGGGCTAACGTAAGTGCTGAGCGGCGCTGTAACAAAGGTATTCAGTAAGATTTCTGTAAATGGCAGAGAGGGCGATAGGGGACGGGTGGACAGCACAACTTTTCTCTGTAGTTAACCTTCAGAGTGCCAAAAGACTGACACTCAGTGCAGAAGCAAATGCTTGCTGGTAATGGGATACTCACCATTACATGTATGGGTCTGTACTGTAAAAAAATATTTACTAAGCTTAAGCTTTAATTTAGATTAAGAGAATTAATACATCATGTCAATTTCATATGCAATTATTTAAAGTGATTGTAAAGGCTTGTTTTTTTTCCTATAACATACATGTTACACTTACCTGCTCTGTGCAGTAGATTTGCACAGAGTAGCCCAGATCCTCCTCTTCTCAGGTCCCTCTTCTGTGATCCTAGCCCCTCCCTCCTGTTCATTGCCCCCACAGCAAGAAGCTTGGTATTGGGGCACCCGAGCCGAGTCACAGCTCCCTGTGTCCATTCAGACATGGAGCCCCTGCCCCGCCCCCTCTCTCTCCTGATTGGCTAGCTGACTTTGACAGCAGTGGGAGCCAATGGCGCCACTGCTGTTTCTCAGCAAATCAGGAAAGAGAATCTCAGACGGCTGAGACACTCGAGGACATCGCTGAACAGAGAGGGACCTCAGGTAAGTGTTAGGGGGCTGCTGCACAAAGAAGGCTGTTTAAAAAACTTTCTGTCGTTACAACCCCTTTAAGTATATGCTCTTTAGTCACTATTTGAACAAAGATCTAATATTTTCTTTTTCATATATGTTGAAAGTCCACAATTTCTATAGGCAGGGAGGGAGAAGGGGAGAGAAGGCAGCGAGGGAGAAGGGGAGAGAAGACAGCGAGGGAGAAGGGGAGAGAAGACAGTGGGCACAGGAACTGACAAAAAAAAAATTACATGATAACACCTACCCAAAAAATAAAGCCCTTTTTTTGCAGGAGTTTTAAAGTGTTTGGATGTAACTTTATTTTTTAAAATATAATTTTTTTTTACTTTTACTGAAACTTTATTAATATCACATAGGGGACAAAAAGCCCCTATGTGATATAATAGTTTTAAGACAGGTTCTATTTAAGCACTTGCCACCCACCTACAGTGTTCCTAAAAAACATCCGAACACTCTCATGAGCGTGATGACGTCACCGCTATTTCTTGCCGGGGTAGGAAATAGCAGTGACATCATCACGACATGTAAGGACAGTTTTTATTTCTTTCTAATGCCTGTAATTACAGTCTTGTTGTAATTAGTTTTTAATAAATTGCCCGTTTTTAATCTGAACGTTGTGCAAAGAGTTTTCCTTTTCTCGTATGATCAATGGTTGGATTGGCTTCTGTGGATATCCTGTGGTTTTGGCTCATTTTCACCAACGGTCCCCCACAAGGAGGATGGCAAGACGATCTGCACCTAATGGGGTAATAAAGCTCACAGATGCGATTTTAGACCTTGATAGGTCTTTGGATCTGATAAGAAGATATTTTTGCCTGACCTGTCTAAGTACTGGGTTTTCGCACTGAATTTAAGGACTTTGCACAATATCACGATATGGTGTTTCATATATCTAATTAATTAATTTGATGATATAACATATGTTTGATTCACATTTATATCTCTTCAGACAGCCCAACATGTTTTTTGTATGACTTTATGGAAGAGTGGCAAGAATAAAGTTATTGTTGAACGAAAGCCATAAGAAGTCCCGTTTTCAGTCTGCGAGAAGCCATTTGTGGTACACAGCAAACATATGGAAGAAGGTGCTCTGGTCATATAAGACCAAAATTTAACTTTTTGGCCTAAAAGCAAAACTCTATGTGTGGCGGAAAACTAACACTGCGCATCACCCTGAACACGCCATCCCCACCGTGAAACAAGGGGGTAGCAGCATCATGTTGTAGGGATGCTTTTCTTCAGCAGGAACAGGGCAACTGGTCAGAGTTGATGGGAAGATGGATGGAGCCAAATACAGGGCAATCTTAGAAGAAACCCTGTTAGACTCTGCAAAAGACTTGAGACTGGGGCGGAGGTTTACCTTCCAGCAGGACAAACACCCTAAACATACAGCCAGAGCTACAATGGAATGATTTAAATCAAAGCATATTCATGTGTTAGAATGGTCCAGACCTAAATCCAATTGAGAATCTGTGGCAAGACTTGAAAATTGCTGTTCACAAATGCTCTCCATCCAATCTGACAGAGCTTGAGCTATTTTGCAAGGAAGGATGGGCAAAACATTCACTCTCTAGATGTGCAAAGATTGTAGAGTCATACCCAAAAAGACTTGCAGCTGTAAATGCAGCGAAAGGTGGTTTTACAAAGTATTGACTCAGGGGGGCTGAATACAAATGCACGCCACACTTTTCAGATAATTGCTTTTCAATTTTTTTACGAATAAATATCATTTACCTTCCACTTCACAATTATGTGCTACTTTGTGTTGGTTTATCACATAAAATCCCAATAAAATACATTTACGTTTTTGTTTGTAACATGAAAAAATATGGAAAATGTCAAGGGCTATTAATACTTTTTCAAAGCACTGTGCATAGTTACAATGGTCCAAGCTGGACTAATGCAACTATGTAAAATTCTTCTTTAAATATTTTAATCGTAAAAGAAATAAAAAGCTAAAGTAATGTGAGCCCATTTTATGTATTTTTATGTTCTAACATATTATTCTTTCGTTAAACACATCATAAAAATGAGTTTTATATAAGTTCCTTCATTGATGTATTTACTTATTTAGCTTAGGAGTACTTTAAAAGTATCACTACGGGGGAACTGGCTGTGCAGGTTGCTAGGCTGGTTTGAAATTATGATCAGCTAACCACAGTATGACGTTTGACAGACAAGAATAATTACAACACTTCACATCTTATCTCTTCCTACAGGAACCTATGAGTAATAGGAGTATGCAGCACCACTCACATCCAAGCTTTGATGAGTCTCTAAATGGTTAGTCACGGTGACCTGTGATTTTTCTTCACTCTGCAAAGCCTGGACTTTTGTGAGCCTGTATCACAAGCGTCATTTGCACAAATGGTTTTAAATGGCTTATGACAATGTCAAACCCCAGGCTATTTTGTATTCTACCCACACATGTATTACCTGGAGCATACAATTATACAAATAAACCAAATCTAGTTTACCTTGGTATTAAAATTCTGTTGCCATGTGAGTCATTTTTTAATTTAGTTGTCCCAATGGGCTATTATTAATCTTTCCTATTATATTTGTATTGTTTTTGAGTATTTTACTAAACAATCTGGGATGTGATTATCAATGTGATGAATATGTCAAGCTAATTAAAGATCGCTTTTATAGTCTCTAAATATAGATTTTGTGCATCTGTTCAGAGGTAAAATGGCAGTTTATTACTGAATGAGAAACAACACTGTATTCTAAAAGGATTAGGCCAAATTAAATGTGACAGTCCCTGAATAACATTATTTTAATTAACTAATGGAACTATTATCATCTATTATGTTAAAATGCTTTAGTGTGTACTAAGAGGACAGTTATATGAAAATAAATAAATGCGGTTGTTCCCTACTTTTAAATTCTTGTTTTCATTTTGAGCCCTGCAGCAAAATGAATGACAGCAGCAATCTGTCTGTTTACTTTGGAATTCTCTAATGCCCTGTACACACGACCGGACTTTCCAGCAGACTAGGTCCGACGGACTTCACGGCGGAATTCCGGCGGAGTTCCGAAGGAACTTCTGAACAAACGGACTTGCCCACACATGACCGGACTTTCCGGCAGACTAGGTCTTCCTGACGGAGTTCCGGCGGACTTCCAAATGAACGGACTTGCCCACACACGGACCATAGTCCGTTCATTTTGAATGTGATGAGTTACGACGGGAAGTCAATTGACACCTTGCAAGCCCCGTCGCATGGTAAAACGGAAACGGAAAAAGGGCGTGTGGTCCCCCCCCAAAATCGATACCAGACCCTTATCCGAGCACACAGCCCGGCCGGTCAGGAAAAGGGGTAAGAATGAGCGAGCGCCCCCCTCCTGAACCGTACGAGGCCACATGCCCTCAACATGGTGGGTGCTTTGGGGAAGGGGGCGCTCTGCGGGCCCCCACCCCAAAGCACCTTGTCCCCATGTTGATGAGGACAAGGGCCTCTTCCCGACAACCCTGGCCGTTGGTTGTCTGGGTCTGCGGGCAGGGGGCTTATCAGAATCCGGGAGCCCCCTTTAACAAGAGGCCCCCCAGATCCTGGCCCCCCACCCTATGTGAATAACTATGGGGTACATCGTATCTCTACCCATTCACCTGGGGGAAAGAAAGTCAATAAAAAAACACACTAGACAGGTTTTTAAAGTAGTTTATTAGGCAGCTCCGGGGGTCTTCTTCCGACTTCGGGGGTCTCTTCCAACTTCTTCGCGCTTTCCAGCCTCTTCTCCCGCTCTCCAGTTCTTCTGCCGTGCTCTACTGCTATCTTCTTCCAGCTCTTTTACTGGCATTGGCCCAGTCTTTGTCGTTGCTGCCACCATCGTCGTCTTCTTCTTCTTCATTCGTCTCTTCTTTCCGATGTTGACACAACGCTCTCTCCCACTGTAATGCTGTGGACACGCTGCGTATCGACTTATATAGGCATAAGGGGCGGGGTCACCGGGTGATGTCACACGGTGACCCCGCCCCTTATTATGCCACAGTCCCAGTATGCCCCGGGATGGTGATGTCATAAGGGACGGGGTCGTCGTGTGAAATAACCCGGTGACCCCACCCCTTATGCCTATATAAGGCGATACGCAGCATGTCCACAGCATTACAGCGGGAGAGAGCGTCATGTCAACATCGGAAGAAGAGAAGAAAGAAGAAGACGACGGCGACAATGGCGACGGCAAAGACCGAGCCAGCGCTAGTAAAAGAGCTGGAAGAAGATAGCGGAGGAACCCGGCAGAAGAACCTGAGAGTGGGAGAAGAGGCTGGAAAGCACGGAGAAGTCAGAAGAGACCCCCAAAGTCGGAATAAGACCCCCGGAGCTGCCTAATAAACTACTTTAAAAAGCTGTCTAGTGTGTTTTTTTATTGACTTTCTTTCCCCCAGGTGAATGGGTAGGGGTACGATGTACCCCATACTTATTCACTAGGGTGGGGGGCCGGGATCTGGGGGGCCTCTTGTTAAAGCCCCCTGCCCGCAGACCTCGACAACCAACGGCCAGGGTTCTTGGGAAGAGGCCCTTGTCCTCATCAACATGGGGACAAGGTGCTTTGGGGTGGGGGGCCCGCAGAGCACCCCCTTCCCCAAAGCACCCATCCCCCATGTTGAGGGCATGTGGCCTGGTACAGTTCAGGAGGGGGGGGGGCGCTTGCTTGTCCCCACCCCCTTTCCTGACTGGCCGGGCTGCGTGCTCGGATAAGGGTCTGGTATTGATTTTGTGGGGACCCCACAAGTTTTTTTTGGCGTAGGGGCTTCCCCTTAAAATCCATACCAGACCAAAGGGCCTGGTCTGGAAAATGTGTCTTTCCTATTGCAAGGAGTGCGAGATGTACAGTACACTGTACATCTAAAACATGTTCTATTTCTAAAGTTCGTCGGATTTTTAGCATGCAATGGTCCGATGGAGCCCACACACGATCGTAATGTCCGAAGGATTCGTTCCGTCGGACCTTTGCTGTCAAAAAGTCCAGTCGTGTGTACGCGGCATTAGGTTCCTTTCTTGCTCCTTAACAAAATCCCCTCTTAGGGTAATAAATAGAGGATTTTTGATCAGAGGAGCAACTTTTTTCTCCTACACTGACTTCTCTGGATTCTTTGCAGAGTTATCATTAGTGAGAGTCAGTGTCACGGTCAGGATCAGGATCAGAGACCAGTAGCTATAGCAGTAGAGGGACTACGACAGACCAGCAGGATTGGTATACAAGCAAATCACCCTAGCAATAAACGTAGGCTCACCTGAAGTGCGGAGTCTAAGTACTAACTGGTGTTCACCAGAGCTCCTGATGGTGGAGATGAGTTTAGCTGGTTGATAGTACCAGGAACGTGGTCCTCAGGATCACCCCAACAGGAGGTAAGCAAATCGGGGTCCAGTAGCGAATATAGCAGGTAAGGATCAAACAGAAACATAGTCAGTAAGCAAGCCAAAGGTCAGTAACAAGTAGTTGCAGGTTGGGATGAAGCTGAAGCATAGTCAAGGAACAAGCCAAGGGTCAGTAATGAGTGGTAGTAAAGATACAGAGGGTAGCAGGAAAGGCAAAAAAGTGAGATACTGGCTGGAGAGAGCACAATAATTTGGCAAACAGGAAGTGCAGAGACATGGCCTAAATTGGGAAGTTCATGGGAGGAGCAAAGAGTTCAAGGTTCAAGACAAACAAGGTTCAAGGCAGGATCATTCAAGGAATTGTCCAGGGAGCTGTCCAGCATTACAGGTGGCCCAGCAGGAAGCGACATTGCCTGACAGCAGAGTTTCCAGGTTCAAATCCAAGTCCTGACAGGCAGTCTGAAAGCAAGCAGCTACTACTGTGCTCTCTCTTTGTAAACTCCATAAAGCTTTGTGACACTAGAGTCCTGGGTGTATTTGTAAAATAAAGATTTGATATAATTATTAACAAAAATAAATGGTATTTAAAAAGGTAAAATGAGGGGCGTGGCCTGAGGAGGCATGTGAGCAGATGTGCTGCACGGAGCTCACGCTGGTGATCCTCACAACGATCCTTTCCTCACACACATCTTTGCCCAGAACCTGCTGAAAGTGCTGCCTGTACTCACCTTGAGCTGCCCGGACCTGCTGGATCCCAGTACCGAGCATATGATGACACAGGGGAAACGAGGAGAAGCCGCAGCTCCTCAAGCTGGCCAAGATGGCCCCTGGCAGTCACAGCCTCCTAAGGCACAACAAGGCCCAGAGAAGAAACCAGAGCAGTGGGGTAAGTGCAACAAGCCCCTGAAGCACAAAGAGCAGCCCAGGGACATACTTTATTATGCACAGAAAATGTCTGGTAATGCCGACCCAACCCTGAGTGCCTCAAAACAGCACACACACTCCCCTGAGCAGGAAGCTAGGGAGGAAGCAGGCATGCTAGATGACACAGCGCCATTAGAATCTCAGGCAGAGCACATGCATGATTTATTTGATCCCCCTTCAGAGGACAGCGCCCAGCCCATGCTTAGTGAAATCCTGCATGCAGTTCATAAATGCACTGCCTCTGTGGATGACTTGAAAGAAATGTTTGAAGGGCTGAGAGAAACAGTGACCCTCCTGTGGCAGGATCTCCAGAAGATGAGGGAGAGAACCACAGCAATGGAAGGTAGGGTGAGGTAGGGTGATGTGATGTGGAAGACCAGCTGCCCCCCCTGAACAGGGATGTTAGAATGACTACTCAGCAAGCATTCCAAGCCCTTAACAAAATGGACAACATTAATAACCGTCTGAGACGCAATAACGTTTGCATAGTGGGGCTCCCAGAAAAGGTGGAGGGCAGGGACCCCACAGCATTTGTTGAAGGATGGCTGCAAGATGTATTTGGCAAAGAAGCTTTTTCCCCTATTTACACTGTGGAAAGGGCAAGACCCCTTCCACATGGCAACCCTCTACGATCGATCCTAGCCAGACTGTTGAATTACAAGGATAGAGAGGAAGTGCTGCATCTGGCCAGGGAGAAGGGCACCCTACAATATAATGGCACCAAAATTTAATTCTACCTGGATTTTTCCACGGAAGTACAACGTAGACGATCAAAATTTGCAGATGTCAAGAAAAGGCTACAAAGACTGCAATTATCCTATGCAATGCTATTCCCGGCCAAGATGAGGGTGACAGCTGTGGGCCAGAACCAGTTTTTTGAAAATGCACAAGACGCGACCGTCTGGCTGGATCAAAACGAGCAAGACCTTCGTCGGCGAGGGCGTGAAGATGACGCAGGATGACTCATGCTCATGCTCTGACACTAGAGAAATAGGAGAAAATTGGGCGAGAAGTTCCCTATACAGTTTGCTTCTTTACAGAGGAACTAATTCTATGGTTTCTACACAGTGAGTGACTACCCGCCTTTCCATTTTTTGCTAGTTTTACTACTGACATCGGCCCACGTGGGTTATGTTGCCGCGTTGGCGGCATGTGAGCCACCAGAAGTCATGGGATACATGGCAGTTGTGTCAGCTCCCGGTTGGCGCGAATAGACAAACTGGAACTTTCACCCTACAGCCCCTGGGAAGTTTTAGCTGTGTACGGTTAAACATGGCCATAACCCAGGGTATCCGTTATTTCACCATATGTGGATGTTTTTCCCCCTACCCTTATGCCGTGCAATTGCACAAGATTGACTGCCTCTTGCACAAAATGTTCCTCCAATGTACTACCCCCCTGTGGGGAATGTTATGCCTAATGCATTTTCTCTTGTTGACCAATCCAGGTTATCGCTGTGCCCAGATTAGTTAGGTAACAAAAGTACCAGTGACCCCCCGTGGGCCTCCTGATCAGTATGTATCTATGTGTCTGCAATGGTATCCACACCTATAGTAACGTGGAATGTCTGAGGAGTGAATAATCCCCTGAAAAGGCTCATGATCTCCTCCTGTTTGCACAAATTCCACCGAGCCATTATTGGCCTACAGGAGACCCATCTCCTGGGGGACAATGCAGGGTTTCTACAGTATGCCTGGGTGAGTAAAGCGTATCACTCCACTCACTCGCTCGTATTGATACACAAAGCGCTGGTTTATCAGGAGCTTGACTCGCTGGTGGATGCCTCTGGTAGATATGTATTTTTATATTGCAAACTGTACACCATAACCATGCTTTTAGCTTTTGTGTAAGTCCCGCCTCCGTTTTCAATGGACGTGCTGCAGTTGTTGTTGTCATACCTGGCGAGCAAAACCCGAGGTTCTGATACTGATTATGGGGGATTTTAATTGTTATCTAGATCCCAGAATGGATAGGAACCCTCCGTTATCCCCCAAGTGCAGCAGAGGTACAGCTCTTAGTCGCCAGCTGTCTGAGGTGGGATGGACGGATATATGGCGCATACGCAACCCTGACACAAAACAATTTTCATGCTTCTCCAAAACCCACAGTTCCCTGTCACGTATAGATCTCTGTGTGGGCACACCCAACATAATGGATCGCACCTCCAAGGTGGAATATTTCCCGCGTGGAGTGTCCGATCACTCTCCCATGGCCCCGTGGCTGATTACCCAGCCCCCTGCCTCGCTACCTAAGGCCCCCTGGAAACTCAACGCCTTCTGGCTTAAATTATTCACCTCACCAGACAGAATAGCAACACAAATCGATGGCTTTTTCCAATCCCATAGTCAGTACCCTGATAAGATTCAAAAATGGGAGGCATTTAAAGCCTACCTTAGAGGGGTGTTTATTACTGAAATTACAAAAGTTAAACAAACTCTTTGGCTCTGCTGGAGCAGGTGGGAGAGCAGATATGGCAACTGGAACTTGCATATATTACAGACCCTAAGGACTCTGTAAGGGTGGTATGGATGTCGGCCCAGGATTCCCTGGATCGTCTGAGATCCTCGACTGCAGAACATAAGAGATTCTTTACCAAACTTGCTTTTTACGATGAAGGGGATAAGACTGGATGCCTATTGGCGAGGATAGCTAGATCTCAGCAACAGTCCCCGGCTATCGGGGGGATCCGCTCATCTAATGGCAGGGTGGTTAGTGATCCAGAGATGGTCATCTTGGAGTTGGCATCCTTCTATACAGACCTCTATAGGGCGAGGGATGACTACTCAGATGCTGATCTGGAGGATTATATGTCCAGCATTGACTTACCCTCCTTGTCAGAGGGAGCCAAACAATTGTTGGAGGCGCCACTGACTTTGGAGGAGCTACAGAAGACAGCGTGCTCCTTCCCCACATGTAAGGCCCCAGGGGAGGATGGTCTTCCCATGGAGGTCCTCACCCAATATGGGGAACAGGTACGGCCACAATTGCTGAAAGTGTTCAATGCCTCCATTAAGGGGGGCTTCTCCCGCCATCAATGGCCAGAGCGAATGTGATATACTGTTTGACCCTGGGAAGGATCCAGTTGACACGGCTCCTATAGGCCCATCTCCCTTTTCCAAAGCGATGTTAAGATCCTGGCCAAGGTTCTGGAAATCCGAGTCAATGGGATCATAGCTTCCATCATACACCCTGACCAGGCAGGTTTTATGCCACAAAAATCCATGGCCACCAAACTCAGATGCCTTTTTCTCAACATGAGGCAGGCAGACAACGGGGGTAGTAGGGCCCTACTATACCTGGACACCAAAAAGGCGTTCGATATCGAGTGTAGGCTGTCCATACCTGTGGGCGGTGCTAACCAAATTTGGATTCGGAGATCGATTTATAGCTTGGGTTAAACTTCTATATGCATCCCCACAAGCAACCATTAGGATGTCAGGCAGAATGTCATATGCCTTTGCCTTGGGCAGGGGGACAAGCCAGGGTAGTCCCCTGTCCCCTCTGCTCTTCGCTATTGCTCTTAAACCGCTAGCGGCACTAGTGAGGGCCAATACGGGTATCACAGGGCTGAAATACGGTGACCTTCATGAGAAGATCATGTTGCATGCAGACGACATTATGCTCTTCTTGGGGGACACCTCAACCTCTTTAGCTGAAGTGACAGCCACAATTTCTAAATTTGGCCACTACTCAGGTCCGACTATTAACTGGTCCAAATCAGCCCTGATGCTGCTGGATGGGGAACGGGAGATAGATCTTCCTGATTTGTGCCTGATCCCAGTGGTAACCTCATTTAAATATTTAGAAATACAAATTTCACCTAGACTTACCGATTACTGCCAGCTAAATATATACCCCCTATTGTCCCGATTTCGAGATAAGATCAACACCTGGGAAAACCTTAAACTATCATTGGCGGGTAGAGCCAACTTAATAAAAATTATACTGATGCCGCAGTTATTATATTTTCTCCATAACTCCCCGGTGGTGATTCATTTGAAAATATTTAGGGTGGTTAACACCCTCTTTAGATGCCTACTGTGAAATATGGGTCTCCCTAGAGTCAAATTAGAACAACTGCAGCACCCTAAGGATGGCGGAGGATTGGCAGTGCCCAACCCTTGGCTATACTACATCGCAGCCCAGATGCAGCACCTGACTGGGTCCATGGCCCTTGGTTCGGTGGTTCATCAGCGAGATTGATGCTGAACGGATCTGGTGCGGAAACTGTTCTGATGGGCCTGGAGGCACAGATGTTTCATAAATCCAATAAACAGACACCCACCCTCACTCTAATTCAGAAAATCTGGAACAAGGGTAGACAGATGCAGGAGGTGCTAGGCTTTACTGAATATAGCCCGATATGGGGAAACCTTTCTTATGGTGAACTTGCAAATTTGCAGCAGGGACCTAAATGGAGATCCTTTGGTGTAACATTGTTGTCACAAATATTTCAAGACGGTAAGCTGCTTTCATTTTCAGAACTACAAATTTAAGTTCCCCTCTAACATGTAATACTCCTATCTCCAGCTTAGACATGCTGTGGGCACGCATGGAATACTATCCATTGGACTATGTCCAATACCCCCATCTTTCACCTCCTACAAACAAGCACTAAAACCAAAGGGATCATTTCCAACTGCTACCAAATGTTATTGACACGTCTCTATGGGAAAAATAAATAGGCTCACTTACTGGAGACCAATGGGAAGAAGACCTGCAATCAATTAATACATGCTCTCTGAATATAGGCCAAAAAGTTTCCCAACTATACATAGCGCTTCTGGTGCATTATACTCCGCTTAAGCCCCATACACACGGTCGGACAATCCGCGGACCAGGTCCGTCGGACCATGTCCGTCATACTTTGTCCGATGTTGGTTTTGCGTACACACGGTCGGACAAAGTTGTCGGAAAATCCGATCATTCTGAACGTGGTGACGTTTGTTGCCTACGACGGGACTACGTAGAGGCTAGTAGCCAATAGCTTTGGTCTTGTAATGTGATCTGAGCATGCGTGGCACTTTGTCCGGTCGGACAACCGTACACACGATCGGATTTGGTGTGATCGGACCGTGTTGACGGCAAATCTTTCCAGCAGGAGATAAGACTTTGTCCGTCGGACAAACCGACGTACACTGTCCGATGGTGCATACACACGGTCTGATTTTTCAACAACATTGTCCGATCGGACAGAATCCATGAAAAAGTCCGGGTGTATGGGGCTTTAGAGTACATCGAATGGGTAGGAGGCCAAACCCCCTGTGTGACAGGTGTAGGCAACACCAGGGAGACTTAATTCATCTACTGTGGAGATGCCCAAAGCTCCATCGGTACTGGAGGGTGGTGCTTGGGACGCTCAAGCGGGTGTTCTGGACAACAGTCCCCCTGGACCCAAATCACTGTATTTTAGGAATTTTGGAAGAGGAAATGGTGAGAATAGCATTTTCTAGAGCATTATTCCAAGCCCGTAAACTCATCCTGATGGGATGGAAATCGATCTCACCACCCACATTAGCCTCATGGATAACACACATGGGGAACACCTTGACCATGGAAAAATACAATTACCAAGCCCAGGTAGATTCAAAAGAATATGGGCGCCATGGTTAGAGGGAGGAGCCCAGTAAGTTTGCGGTGCATGGCACCAGTTAAAATGTATGACCGAATGTACTTTAATATATGGTTAAAATGAAGACAGTGATGATAGGAGAAATGTAAAAGAATGTTAAGATGCATACGAAAAGAGATTGTAACTTTATGTGATGGCATTGTTTGTACATTGGAAATTGTCTAAACTTGTTTAATAAACACCTTTTTGATTTAAAAAAAAAAAAGAAAGTTAAAATGAGATTTACCTAAGGCCCCTATAGTTTTCTTTTTGTAACAATTGAGACTGAAGAGACTCAAACTAAACAGCTGATAAACGAAATATATAACACTGCTAGGTACACTAAGGGGCTGTGTAGGATGGAAGAAATCCTTTAAAATCCAAAATGAAGCTGAATGAGGCAAGATGGAGGAGAGTAAGGTCATCCAGGTATGCATATACAGCAGGTAGGCATCTGCACCTAAAGTAATTCAGGTAAGAAAACTTCTATTTAAGTAATCTGTAGGCTGCAACTGATGCCTTCTACATTTGGAAATGCAATTTGCCTGACTGTTCTTCTGTTTCATTAACTTCAATATTTCAATGACCTGGAACAAGTTTGAGTTCTAATTACACTCCGAATTACTTACTGAATGCTTGTTCTGATTACGTCTCTCAGGAAGTACTGATGTCAGTGGCAGGCAGATAACTTCTGTAGCATTTTTTAAAAGGTGGTTAGCAATGGCAGCTTTCACATTTCTCCATGCCTAGCCAGTCAGTGCCAAATTAGTGACTGTTAACTTTTACACATGTAGCCCTGGTATCCTTGTCTGCTGATGTGTATTAGCATTTACAATGAAAGTCTATGGACGTTTCAATGGCTTAGTGTTTGGCGCCATCTAGCGGCCAAACAATGATAGTGGACTTAAATGATTTTTGCTTTTACAAAGCACTGAACTATTTACAGAAAGTGACTGTTATTTACCTTGGAAAGTTGACCTTTTTACCCAGGATGCCAAGTGACCTACCCATGGACACCCTCTCTGACAGTGCATGCTGGGTAGGACAAAAAAGGAGCCTGAGCGGCCATTTTAGGTCTCTGGGGAACGCATGGCCTGCATGTGAGGACTTGTGAGGAGGCCTCCCGGAGGAAGCGGGCTACAGCCATTGCAACCCCGCTCGATTGTGTGAGTGACCTGACGGTGCCAGGGACACAGTGACCGGATTGGGAAGATCCAGAGACACTCGTTTGAGCATCGGAATACAGGGTCCACATATCAGAAGGGAACGGAGTGACGGAGCCAGCTGACATAGAAGCCAGCTGCAACCACCGGACCAGAGCTGCATACCAGAGCTTCCGATCCAGTTGGTGAGCGGGTTGCGGCCCACAGTTTATTAACTTTTGTACCTAGTTAGCCTTATATACAGGCCTCGCTGGGATCCATAGTCCTACGGAGGAGGAATATAACGAATGACACTAGGCAGGCATAAGGCCTATCTGCTATTGCATCTAAAGCCTTGTATCATAGTTACTGAAGCAATAACAGGATCATCCTTAACCCAACTTTATTTACTTTAACCCTTGGATTACAAATCATAAGGAATTATCCTAGCTAGCGAAGACAAGAAGACTAAAGACTGAGTACTTTAAGTGAGATCTCACACATAGCTATAAAAGTAGGGGGAGCTCCCTGGTAATTATATTGTTTGTAATTGTTATGTAAAAATTAATTGTTCTGTCATTCTATGTTGGGATGACAGCACAATTATTGTAACCACCTGTTTGCCAATACTTATAGTAAAGTATATTTTGGTTAAGTACCCCGTTGTGTGGAGTATTTTTTTCTCCCAGCAGGTGGAGCAAGTGGATCCTGAAGTGACAATACAGGTATATTGTGTCATATTATATTGTACCGTATTGTATTGCACCACAGCGTCAAGGGGACTGAGTCAAGTTAGTCGGGTTTCTTAGCAGAGTGCAGGCCCAAATCAAATCAGCAGCTCCTTCGGGGTCAGTGCTACACACATATAAAATTAATTTATCTAAATCATTTTTCCCAACACATTTGTTAATACTGACATTATTTACTTACTTCTGCTTCCATTGTTGCTAATCCTAGTTTTACATTGTCCCCTAAATGTTTTCCCCCTTGCTTCCTACAAAACGCTATTGATTAAAACTCCATGATATTTTATTATCGGTCATTAGGATGATCAGGTGGTTAAACATTACAACAGTGTAATGCTATTTAAACTTCAGCATAACCTTTATAAAATATTAATCCTGTGATGAAGCAATTAGCAAGAAATCCCTCTTATGTAATGACATGACATTTTAAAATTAGTTTAGATAATATAGCAAAATTGTTCCTAAACAGGATTTAGTTTAAACCTGCTTATTTGCAGTGGATACAACAACACTACAAAGAGGAATCAATAATTGTCTATTTCCCCCAGAAGGATTAAGCAAACACTGAGTTGGGAGTATTTAGAAGAACACACAAACTTAAAATAGTACTTTGGCAAACTTTACAGGAATATGATTGCCCAATTTGACCAGTTTTAAATTCTTTCTGTGTAATCACTAGGTCTGGCCAGGGTTCAAAGGCATGCCTGCACTGTAGCACCATATAATTTACTTGGAACTATTCACATAAAGCACGTCAAACATGTGATAAGATTGCATTTGGCATTTGGATGCAATGAGCAGAACTTAAAGGCTAAGTTCACCTTTTCCAGAAAATAGCTTATGCAGTCAAGGAGCCTGAGTTGATATTAACCACTTGCTGACCACCCTGTAGCAGTTTTTTTGCTACAAGGTGGCAGCTGTGAACCAAATCACGTATATATATGCGATCCCGCATGTCCGCCTGCAGGGGGCTCACGCTGCTTCTGCTGTGATTATTCACAGCAGAAGCCGATCTACGGGTGCTGGGCATTTGATGTCTGCTGACACCCACCGATCGTCAGGCAGAGACTCATAACAGAGATCTGTCTACCTAAACAAGGCAGAGTTCCATTCTGACAGGGGGGAAGCCATGGATTCTGTGCTGCTGCAAGTAAAAGCACACATACTAAACACAAACACTGGCTAGGCACACCGTTAACGTTTTGATTGCCTTAAATGTTAATCCCCTTCCAGCCAGTGTCATTAGTGCAGTGACAATGCATATTTTTAGCCTAAATTTATAAAGAAATTAAAATTTTTTCTATTTTTTTATTGGATATATTTTATAGCAGAAAGTAAAAAATATTGTTTTTTTTTTTTGTTTTTTTTTTAAATTGTAGGCCTTTTTTGTTTATAGCTCAAAAAATATAAAATACACAGTGGTATCAAATACCGCCAAAGCTATATTTGTGGGAAAAAAAGTGACATCAATTTTATTTAGGAACAGTGTTATATGGCCACGCAATTGTCAGTTAAAGAAACGCAGTGCTGTATCGCAAAAAGTGTCCTGGTCATGAAGGGGGTTAAATCTTCCGGAGGTCAAGTGGTCAAAAAACAGTGCAGCTGTGCAAAATGTTCAGTAATATTGTAGTCATACCTGTAGGCCATTTGGGTCCCTTCAGAAGCCTGACCTGAGAACTCCAAGTTAGCAACCCCACATGTCCTGACTTTCTGCTAGAGCGTGAAAACTGTTGGTTTTTCACTCCTGCATTGCTGGGAGTGAGCATCCAGTGATTTTCCTGTCCTAACAACAAGACAGTGAGGCCCGGAATGGAAAGAGTGCAGGGCTGGGCATGACAGTGTGCAAGGGGAGACAACAAAGGGTTAACAAGTGGTGAGACAAGAAAGTGTAATGCCGCGTACACACGGCCGGACTTTCCGGCAGAAGTTCTGACCAAAGTTAGTTTTGAACGTGATGACGTACGACGGGACTAGAAAAGGAAGTTCAATAGCCAGTAGCCAATAGCTGCCCTTGCGTCGTATTTGGTCGGACCAGCATACAGACGAAAGTTTTTTCCGATAGGAATTGAGTCAGTCGGAAATATTTGAAACGTGTTCTATTTCTAGGTCCGTCTGACTTTTTTTACAAAAACGATTGGATTATCCCACACACGATCAGAATATCCAACGGAATGATTCCATTGGACCTATTCTGCCAGAAAGTCTGGTCGTGTGTATGCGGCATAACAGGAAGGGGTTGGAACGGTTTGAGAAAGACTGAGGGGGTGGAGCATTATTTGAGGAGGCAGGGGCTTCCGGGCAGCAGAGGAAGGGACAGAGAGGAGGAAGCAGTTTCCCACCCTCCCTCCCTGTGTTTTTGTCTTGTTCGTTTTGTCTGTCTGTTTTTATTTCATTTCAGGTTCAGTGGAAATCGGTTTGTCATAGCAGTGGTGTAACGGCAATGTTTTTGGTCTTTGATGGTGTCAGAAAACATACTAGTGGAAGTGTTGGAGGGCTCATCGGTAGTATGTGCCCCTCTGGTGTATTCCATTGTGTAGCTGGAATACAGTAATTGTCGCACTGCGGGAAGGGGGTTGTCTCCGAGCTGGTGGTACGGCTGGAGGCCTATCATGGATAAAGGTCCCACAGTGTAGTGGTGGAGGAAGTGTGAAGTTCTGGGTGCCGTCAAAGACCAACAGACTGAGGGTGAAAGGTTGTCATTACAGATGTTATGTTTAAAAGTTTTGAGTTATTGAACGGCTGCTATGGCCAGTTATACTCCAAATTCAGGTGTGGTCTTGTTAATTTAAAGTGGTAAGAGGGTGTTGGTGGAGTATGAGTGGTTGGGCAGTCTAAGAATGTTGGGGATATATGGACTACACTGGTCAAGGATGTGAGGGTTGCTAACTGGGAGTTTTCAAACCAAGCTTCGGAGGGGACCCAAATGGCCTACAGTTATGACAATAATATTACAGAATCATTTTACACAGTTGCACAGTTTTTTTAATATCCACTGCATAAGCATAAGCTGTTTTTTGGAAAAGGCTAACCTAACCTTCAAAGCTGAACTCTATGCATATTTAAATTTACTTAATTTTATACTTAAATTAATCGAGCTCTGTATTTATTAAAACATCTTTAACCACTTGCTGACTGCCTCACGCAGATATACTGCGGCAGAATGGCACGGGCAGGCAGAATAACGTATGGTTACGTTACTCCCATCCCGCGGGCAAGGGGCGCATCAGATCTTTTTTCTGATCGCTGTATTAGTGTCACAGGTGACGCTAGGTAGCCAGGTATGTATTTAGGTTCACCGTCTGCTTTTTATAGCATCAGGTACCCCCATATACTACCTAATAAAGCGTGTTTTATATGGTGCCCCACATGTGCTGTATTCTCTAGTAACGTATTGATCCATGAATGCTTTTTTTTTGTTTTGCTTATTGTGTTCTTTTTGTCTCTATATATATGCAGTTTATCTTGATACTTATCTGATAGTTTGCACATCCCCTGAAGAAGCATTTCAGCGAATGTCGGGCTAATGTGCAACAATATGTTTTCAAGTTTACCAGCTTGTTCAGACCACCATATCTTTGAACCACTGTAATCATTTTTTGCTGTATAAATGCTTTTTAACCTTGAAACCTATTAAAAATTATAAAACAAATTACCGTATTTATCGGCGTATAACACGCACCTTTTCCCCCTTAAAATCAGGGGAAATCAGGGGTGCGTGTTATACGCCGATCCCCCGCCGTTTCTGACCTCTTCTGCCGTTCTCGGGGGGCTTTCGGGTATTTTTGGCCACTCCCGGCTATCTTTGGCCGTTCTCGGCGGCTTTCCTTACGGGTATTTTCGGCCACTCCCGGCTATCTCCGGCTGTTCTAGGCTATTTTCGGCCGCACTCGGCTGTCCTCGGCAGCTTTCGGAAAGCCGAAAGCTGTGCCTCCTTTCTCCTGCTTGTGGCGGCAGAGACAGAGAGATGTACAGGAGAGAAGAGCACCAGCGGATCCGGAGGTTGCTAAGCGGAGGAGTGGAAAATATGAGTGTCATATTTACCAATCCTTTGCCTATCTAAATGATTACAGTGGCTGTAAAGGCTCAAGGATTTTTACCAGCCAGTGAACCAATGAGGAGAGAGAAGGGGTGGAAACATTGCAAGCTGCTTGCTTTGGGGGCACTTTGGTAGGGAGGAGGGACCAAGAGCACTGGGCGAGGGACCAGAGAAAAGGTCTGCTCTGTGGAAAACCACTGCACAGAGCAAAAAAAAGCCTTTAATATCACTTTAAGGACTCTTCTCTTAAATGTCTTCATATATTTCAAAAGTAAAATATGAGGGGTTTGTTCAGAACTCTGAAATTCCACTGAAGCTCCCCACCCAATAGTTTTAAAAAATATTATTAACAATAATAATAATGTATGTACAAAAAACAAAACAATTCCCTATTCACATTGGTGTGATGTGAGAATACTGGCACCATTGTGCACTTTGCTGCAGCACAAAAATGTTTTTCTCGTTAGTAAAATGTGGTGCCATTCATTATTAATGCCACCCCCACACACCTTTCTCACATATGTTGGTGCATCATGTGATGCATACAACATCACATGATAACATATTACCATGCATTGTGGTGCACTGCATATTTAGGTTCCTTTCACACTTGTGAATTGGGCCATTTGCGATTATTGGGGTTCCCTGTGGACCCAGCAGGGTTCCTGCAATTAGCTGGTGGTGGTAAGCCTTACTGAATGCAATCGGAGCCTGACAGCACCTGCAGATATGCGTGGCCAATTTCATGTAACCACTTGTGTAGCAATTACCTGTAATCTATTGGTCCGGGATGCAAACAGCTTGTGTAAAGGTTTCCTTTGATTTTCTTTTAATTCACATAGATTCACTGCTGCTGCCATGGATATATTTGGCTATCTTGATAATAGGAATGTTGGTTTAGTTATTCAACAAGAAAAAAAGATGCCAGTGGAAATTTGAAAGGTTCTAAGAAAAAACTAGGGAGGCTATTAGAGAAAAAGGTTACATTATGGTGGGACCTGGTCACCTTTAAAAGATATATACTGTAAAGGAAGAGATTGTACCCAAAAAATTAAGGTGGGACCTTCCCATCAATGATGGGCTCATTGATGAAGAATCTATAAACTAATGGTTTTTAACTTTTCAATAAAAAAGGATTAGATGTAGTACATTTTCTGTTGAAAAGAAAACAAAGAAAGAGGAAAATTGTGGAAAAACATATAAAAGAATACAAATAAAGATTGGAGCCATTCAAGGAACTTCAGGAATTCAGAATGCTAACCACTAGGGATGGGCCCGGTGCTCGATGCAAACCCACGTTCGCATCGAGCACCGGGCGTTCGCTCGCTCGGTGAGCCCAGAACTATTTTGGCCGCTCGCATCACGTTCGTGTGATGCGAGCGGCCCCGCAATGCATTGCGGCCGGCGCGGCCGGCGCAGTGCATTGCTGGCTGATGATTGGCCAAGCATGCACTGTGACCCCGCATGCTTGGCCAATCACAGCCCCGGAATTTCGAAGAGCCATAATTGGCTACAGGCAGGACGCCTGTAGCCAATTACAGCTCAGGGGCTGTAGTACATGCCCCCCCCTATAAAAGGCCGCCACGCCGTCTGCGCCGGTCACATGCTGTTCCGGCGCAGATTGAGCAGGCTAGATCTGTGACACTCTGCTGCATTTAGTTAGTTAGAGAGATTTACTTACAGAGATTGAGTTAGATAGATTCAGTTACAAAGATTGATTAAGAAAGAGGGGCTTGTAGTGTGTTCGTGGCAGGCAGGCAGAGCTCCTATATTTTGTTCCCAGAAGCACCTATAGGACTTGTAGTGTGTTCGTGGCAGGCAGGCAGAGCTCCTATATTTTGTTCCCAGAAGCACCTATAGGACTTGTAGTGTGTTAGTGGCAGGCAGGCAGAGCTCCTATATTTTGTTACCAGAAGCACCTATAGGACTTGTAGTGTGTTCGTGGCAGGCAGGCAGAGCTCCTATATTTTGTTCCCAGAAGCACCTATAGGACTTGTAGTGTGTTCGTGGCAGGCAGGCAGAGCTCCTATATTTTGTTCCCAGAAGCACCTATAGGACTTGTAGTGTGTTCGTGGCAGGCAGGCAGAGCTCCTATATTTTGTTCCCAGAAGCACCTATAGGACTTGTAGTGTGTTCGTGGCAGGCAGGCAGAGCTCCTATATTTTGTTCCCAGAAGCACCTATAGGACTTGAAGTGTGTTAGTCCCATCACACAGACCTACATTTTCTTCCCAGAAGCACCTATAGGACTTGAAGTGTGTTAGTCCCATCACACAGAGATCATATATTTTGTTCCCAGAAGCACCTATAGGACTTGAAGTGTGTTAGTCCCATTACACACAGACCTACATTTTCTTCCCAGAAGCACCTATAGGACTTGAAGTGTGTTAGTCCCATCACACAGAGATCATATATTTTGTTCCCAGAAGCACCTATAGGACTTGAAGTGTGTTAGTCCCATTACACACAGACCTACATTTTCTTCCCAGAAGCACCTATAGGACTTGAAGTGTGTTAGTCCCATCACACAGAGATCATATATTTTGTTCCCAGAAGCACCTATAGGACTTGAAGTGTGTTAGTCCCATTACACACAGACCTACATTTTCTTCCCAGAAGCACCTATAGGACTTGTAGTGTGTTCGTGGCAGACAGGCAGAGCTCCTATATTTTGTTCCCAGAAGCACCTATAGGACTTGAAGTGTGTTAGTCCCATCACACAGACCTACATTTTCTTCCCAGAAGCACCTATAGGACTTGAAGTGTGTTAGTCCCATCACACAGAGATCATATATTTTGTTCCCAGAAGCACCTATAGGACTTGAAGTGTGTTAGTCCCATTACACACAGACCTACATTTTCTTCCCAGAAGCACCTATAGGACTTGAAGTGTGTTAGTCCCATCACACAGAGATCATATATTTTGTTCCCAGAAGCACCTATAGGACTTGAAGTGTGTTAGTCCCATTACACACAGACCTACATTTTTCTTCCCAGAAGCACCTATAGGACTTGAAGTGTGTTAGTCCCATCACACAGAGATCATATATTTTGTTCCCAGAAGCACCTATAGGACTTGAAGTGTGTTAGTCCCATTACACACAGACCTACATTTTCTTCCCAGAAGCACCTATAGGACTTGTAGTGTGTTCGTGGCAGGCAGGCAGAGCTCCTATATTTTGTTCCCAGAAGCACCTATAGGACTTGTAGTGTGTTCGTGGCAGGCAGGCAGAGCTCCTATATTTTGTTCCCAGAAGCACCTATAGGACTTGAAGTGTGTTAGTCCCATTACACACAGACCTACATTTTCTTCCCAGAAGCACCTATAGGACTTGAAGTGTGTTAGTCCCATCACACAGAGATCATATATTTTGTTCCCAGAAGCACCTATAGGACTTGAAGTGTGTTAGTCCCATTACACACAGACCTACATTTTCTTCCCAGAAGCACCTATAGGACTTGAAGTGTGTTAGTCCCATCACACAGACCTTTATTTCCTTCCCAGAAGCACCTATAGGACTTGAAGTGTGTTAGTCCCATCACACAGAGATCATATATTTTGTTCCCAGAAGCACCTATAGGACTTGAAGTGTGTTAGTCCCATCACACAGACCTTTATTTCCTTCCCAGAAGCACCTATAGGACTTGAAGTGTGTTAGTCCCATTACACACAGACCTACATTTTCTTCCCAGAAGCACCTATAGGACTTGAAGTGTGTTAGTCCCATCACACAGAGATCATATATTTTGTTCTCAGAAGCACCTATAGGACTTGAAGTGTGTTAGTCCCATCACACAGAGATCATATATTTTGTTCCCAGAAGCACCTATAGGACTTGAAGTGTGTTAGTCCCATTACACACAGACCTACATTTTCTTCCCAGAAGCACCTATAGGACTTGAAGTGTGTTAGTCCCATCACACAGAGATCATATATTTTGTTCCCAGAAGCACCTATAGGACTTGAAGTGTGTTAGTCCCATCACACAGAGAACAGAGATCATATATTTTGTTCCCAGAAGCACCTATAGGACTTGAAGTGTGTTAGTCCCATTACACACAGACCTACATTTTCTTCCCAGAAGCACCTATAGGACTTGAAGTGTGTTAGTCCCATCACACAGAGATCATATATTTTGTTCCCAGAAGCACCTATAGGACTTGAAGTGTGTTAGTCCCATTACACACAGACCTACATTTTCTTCCCAGAAGCACCTATAGGACTTGAAGTGTGTTAGTCCCATCACACAGACCTTTATTTCCTTCCCAGAAGCACCTATAGGACTTGAAGTGTGTTAGTCCCATTACACACAGACCTACATTTTCTTCCCAGAAGCACCTATAGGACTTGAAGTGTGTTAGTCCCATCACACAGAGATCATATATTTTGTTCCCAGAAGCACCTATAGGACTTGAAGTGTGTTAGTCCCATCACACAGACCTTTATTTCCTTCCCAGAAGCACCTATAGGACTTGAAGTGTGTTAGTCCCATTACACACAGACCTACATTTTCTTCCCAGAAGCACCTATAGGACTTGAAGTGTGTTAGTCCCATCACACAGAGATCATATATTTTGTTCCCAGAAGCACCTATAGGACTTGAAGTGTGTTAGTCCCATCACACAGACCTTTATTTCCTTCCCAGAAGCACCTATAGGACTTGAAGTGTGTTAGTCCCATTACACACAGACCTACATTTTCTTCCCAGAAGCACCTATAGGACTTGAAGTGTGTTAGTCCCATCACACAGAGATCATATATTTTGTTCTCAGAAGCACCTATAGGACTTGAAGTGTGTTAGTCCCATCACACAGAGATCATATATTTTGTTCCCAGAAGCACCTATAGGACTTGAAGTGTGTTAGTCCCATTACACACAGACCTACATTTTCTTCTCAGAAGCACCTATAGGACTTGAAGTGTGTTAGTCCCATCGCACAGAGCTCCTCTATTTTCTTCTCAGCAGCACCCACAGGACTTCTAGTGTGTTAGTGGCATCACACAGAGCTCCTCTATTTTCTTTGCAGAAGCACCCACAGGACTTCTAGTGTGTTAGTGGCATCACACAGAGCTCCTCTATTTTCTTTGCATAAGCACCCACAGGACTTCTAGTGTGTTAGTGGCATCACACAGAGTTCCTCTATTTTCTTTGCATAAGCACCCACAGGACTTCTAGTGTGTTAGTGGCATCACACAGAGCTCCTCTATTTTCTTTGCAGAAGCACCCACAGGACTTCTAGTGTGTTAGTGGCATCACACAGAGCTCCTCTATTTTCTTTGCAGAAGCACCCATAGGACTTCTAGTGTGTTAGTGGCATCACACAGAGCTCCTATATTTTCTTCTCAGCAGCACCCACAGGACTTCTAGTGTGTTAGTGGCATCACACAGAGCTCCTCTATTTTCTTTGCAGAAGCACCCACAGGACTTCTAGTGTGTTAGTGGCATCACACAGAGCTCCTCTATTTTCTTTGCATAAGCACCCACAGGACTTCTAGTGTGTTAGTGGCATCACACAGAGTTCCTCTATTTTCTTTGCATAAGCACCCACAGGACTTCTAGTGTGTTAGTGGCATCACACAGAGCTCCTCTATTTTCTTTGCAGAAGCACCCACAGGACTTCTAGTGTGTTAGTGGCATCACACAGAGCTCCTATATTTTCTTTGCAGAAGCACCCATAGGACTTCTAGTGTGTTAGTGGCATCACACAGAGCTCCTCTATTTTCTTTGCAGAAGCACCCATAGGACTTCTAGTGTGTTAGTGGCATCACACAGAGCTCCTATATTTTCTTCTCAGCAGCACCCACAGGACTTCTAGTGTGTTAGTGGCATCACACAGAGCTCCTCTATTTTCTTTGCAGAAGCACCCACAGGACTTCTAGTGTGTTAGTGGCATCACACAGAGCTCCTCTATTTTCTTTGCATAAGCACCCACAGGACTTCTAGTGTGTTAGTGGCATCACACAGCGCTCCTCTATTTTCTTTGCAGAAGCACCCACAGGACTTCTAGTGTGTTAGTGGCATCACACAGAGCTCCTCTATTTTCTTCTCAGCAGCACCCACAGGACTTCTAGTGTGTTAGTGGCATCACACAGAGCTCCTCTATTTTCTTTGCAGAAGCACCCACAGGACTTCTAGTGTGTTAGTGGCATCACACAGAGCTCCTCTATTTTCTTCTCAGCAGCACCCACAGGACTTCTAGTGTGTTAGTGGCATCACACAGAGCTCCTATATTTTCTTTGCAGAAGCACCCATAGGACTTCTAGTGTGTTAGTGGCATCACACAGAGCTCCTATATTTTCTTCTCAGCAGCACCCACAGGACTTCTAGTGTGTTAGTGGCATCACACAGAGCTCCTATATATTCTTCTCAGCAGCACCCACAGGACTACCGACTACAATGGCTGGAAGACCACCAAGGGGAGGCAGAGCGTGCAGAGCCAAGAACACAGGGCAGGCAGGCTCTGTTTCTAGTGGACGTGGCCGTGGACGTGGACGTGGTCGTGCATCGTCATCAGCACGTGGCCATGGGACACGCGCGTCTTTGTTTTCGGCAGCTGGACATGTGGAGCCGCATCATGCTGAAGGCTTGGTAGAATGGATGACCAAGCCCTCCTCATCCTCCTTATCCTCTCTCACCCAGGCTCAGGGTACTGACAGAGCATCATCAGCCACCCCTTCCTAGACCCACCATGTCCTCCTGAGGAGTCCCCCGAACTCTTTGAGCACAGTGTTGGGTACATGCTCCAGGAGGATGCCCAACGATTCGAAGGCTCGGATGATGATACCCAGCTTGAGGAATCTGGCAGTACTGTTCCACCAGCTGCAGCTTACTGCCAGGTTTGCTCTAGTGGTGAAGAGGGAGGGGATGATGAGGTCACTGACTCCACGTGGGTGCCTGAAGGGAGAGAGGATGAGGAGGAGGACGAGGAGGAGGAGGATGCGGCGTCACATGTCCAACGAGGCAGGATGCCCCCTGGAGGCCAGGTAGAGGCCAGCACAGCAACTGTACAACACCGCAGAGCTCCGCCTGTGCAGGGCGCTGCCTCTGCACGTTATCAGAAAAGTTCTTTGGTGTGGGCCTTTTTTGAGACGAGTGCAGCAGATCGCACCACTGCTATTTGCAATATTTGTCTCAAGCGTATCTCGCGTGGCCAAAACATCAGCCGCTTGGGCACCACAAGCATGACCAGACATATGGCGACCTGCCATGCAGCTCGTTGGCAGGCACACATAAAAGACCCACACCAAAGAACTAAGCGGACCTCTCCTTGCTCCTCCTCAGCTGGGATCTCCATCCCCACTACACCTTCAGTCCTCTCTGAAAGCTGCTCTGAGAGGACTGAAGGTGTAGAATTAGGTGTGTCACAACCAAGTACTTGCAGTACACCGACGTCCGATTGCAGCAGGCAAATTTCCCTGCCCCAGCTGCTGGACCGTAGAAAGAAGTACACTCCCAGCCATCCACATGCCCAGCGGTTGAATGCTAGCCTGGCTAAATTGCTAGCACTTCAACTGCTGCCTTTTCAGTTGGTAGACTCGGCCCCCTTCTGTGAGTTTGTTCAATGTGCGGTTCCTCAGTGGCAGGTTCCCAAACGCCACTTTTTCTCGCGGAAGGCGATTCCGTCTCTCTACCGGCATGTGGAGGGCAATGTCCATGCCTCGCTGGACAGGGCGGTCAGCGGTAAGGTGCATATTACCGCTGACTCATGGTCCAGCAGGCATGGACAGGGAAGGTACCTTTCTTTCACGGCCCATTGGGTCACTCTATTGGCAGCTGGGAGGGATGCAGGACAAGGTGCAGTAGTGTTGGAGGTTGTTCCGCCACCACGCCTCCAAAACGCGACTACTGCTACTGGTTGTGACACACCTCTCTCCTCCACCCCCTCCTCTTCTTCTTCCTCCAGTGCTCTGTCCTTGGAACCAGCGGTGCTCCGTAGGCGTACAAGGGGCTACGCAAGTACGCAGGCAAAAAGATGCCATGCCGTGCTTGCGCTGGTGTGTTTGGGGGACAGGAGCCACACTGGGCCAGAGGTTCTGGCAGCTCTGCAGGGGCAGGCCGAGAGGTGGTTGACGCCACGTCAGCTTAAGCCAGGAATGGTCGTTTCTGACAATGGCACCAACCTCCTCTCCGCCCTGCGACAGGGGCAGCTCACCCATGTGCCCTGCATGGCTCACGTCCTCAACCTGGTGGTGCAGCGGTTCTTGGGCAGGTTCCCAGGCTTACAGGATGTCCTGAGGCAGGCCAGGAAAGTCTGTGTGCATTTCCGCCGATCTTATAATGCCAGTGCTCGGCTGACTGAGCTGCAAAAGGAGCTGAACCTGCCCAAGAACCGCCTAATATGTGACATGCCCACCAGGTGGAACTCAACGTTGGCCATGCTGCAGCGACTGCACACGCAGCAGAGGGCCATCAATGAGTACCTTTGCGACTACGGCACCAGGACAGGGTCAGGGGAGCTTGGTTTTTTTTCCCCACGTCAGTGGAGCATGATCAGGGATGCATGCACTGTCCTCTCACCATTTGAGGAGGCCACGAGGATGGTGAGCAGTGACAGTGCATGCATCAGTGACACTGTCCCTCTTGTCCACCTGTTGGAGCATACGCTGCGTGGGATAATGGACAGGGCACTTGAGGCAGAACAGAGGCAGGAAGAGGAGGACTTCCTTGCCTCTCAAGGCCCCCTTTATCCGGACAGTGTTCCTTCTGTCCCACCCATCACACAGGAAGAGGATGAGGAGGAGGAGGAGGAGGAGGATTGTGTGAGCATGGAGGTGGAGCCTGGCACTCAGCATCAGCAGCAGCAGTCTTTTAGGGATGATGTACAGTCCCAACAAACCAGTGGACTTGTACGTGGCTGGGAGGAGGTGGCTGGCGATCATGTCATCCTCAGTGACCCAGAAGACTCCGGACCGAATGCCTCAGCTAACCTACGCTGCATGGCCTCCCTGATCCTGCAAAGCCTGCGGAAGGATCCTCGTGTTCTTCGGATCAAGGAGAGGGACCATTACTGGCTGGCCACTCTCCTTGATCCGCGGTACAAGGGTAAGGTTGCGGACCTTATCTTGCCGTCGCAGAGGGAGCAGAGGATGAGACATCTCAGGGAGGCCTTGCAGAAAGGTCTGTGCAACGCGTTCCCAGAAACTGGGAGGCTACAAACTCCTGGTCATGGGCGACGAGTTGCTGAGGCTTCGGTCAGTGGCAGAAGGAGCGGTGGGGAAGGTGGACGTCTGACCGATGCGTTCAGACAATTTTTTAGTCCGCAGCCCCAAGGTATGATCGGTTCCAGCAACCATCGCCAGCGTCTGATATACATGGTGCAGGAATACCTTGGGGCAAGGTCAGACTTGGACACCTTTCCCACCGAAAATCCTCTGGCTTACTGGGTCCTGAGGATGGATCACTGGCCAGAGCTTGCACAGTATGCAATTGAGCTACTGGCCTGTCCTGCCTCCAGCGTTCTTTCCGAACGCACATTCAGTGCTGCTGGAGGATTTGTGACTGATCATAGGGTGCGCCTGTCCACCGCCTCGGTTGATCGACTGACATTCATCAAAATGAATCAGTCTTGGATCACCACCAGCTACCAGGCACCTGAGGCGGATATAACCGAATAATTTTTAATGTCACATCCCTTCAAGACTGCCTATGCTGATGCTGAGTGACTGTCCTCTTATGTTCACTGACTATCCTCTTCCTCCTCCTCAATGATCCATGCCACCACACCAGTGCCTAAGGCACAATTTTTCAGCCCCTGTTTAACAGGGGCGGGTAATTACAAATCTTGATCTAATAGTTCACAGCAGGGCCCATTCCTGCGCCCACCAAGAGTAACTATGAGGGCCTGCAGTCTTGTGGCAACACCGTCCACCACCACCGCCAAAGGCCCAATTTTTCTGCCCTGTTCATCAGGTGCTTGCAATTACAAATCTTGATCTAATAACTCACAGCAGGGCCCATTCCTGCGCCCACCAAGAGTAACTATGAGGGCCTACAGTCTTGTGGCAACACCGTCCACCACCACCGCCAAAGGCCCAATTTTTCTGCCCTGTTCATCAGGTGCTTGCAATTACAAATCTTGATCTAATAACTCACAGCAGGGCCCATTCCTGCGCCCACCAAGAGTAACTGTGAGAGCTTACAGTCTTGTGGCAAAACCGTCCACCACCACCACCACCACCCCCAATTTTTCTGCCCTGTTCAACAGGTGCATGCAATTACAAATCTTGATCTATTAACTCACAGCAGGGCCCATTCCTGTGCCCACCAGTCTTGTGGCTACACCAACATCTAATAGGGCAAATTTCTGCAGAGTATATACGCCAGGCCCCTACTTTCAAACATCCAACTTACAAACGACTCCTACTTGCAAATGGAAAGAGAAAACAGGAAGTGAGAGGAAATCTACCCCTAGGAAGGGAAATTCTATCCTGTTAGATTTAATTTGGGAAAAAGGTATCTCCTCTCTACTGATACTTTATCACCAATCCTTGTTTCAATTAAAACCCCACTTTTTCCAAAAACATTTGTCATTGGGACGGAAAGTTAGGTGACATGTTCTGAACAGATGTGCAAAGACAGCAAATGTTACAGGGGTGATAACCCCTCCCTATGTTCTCCAAAAAGCTTAAAAATAGATTTTTTTGGGATGGAGCTACACTTCATAATGTACCTGTTCAGATTCTACTTAAGAACAAACCTAAAGCCGCAAGTGGTTTTAAATGGCTTCTTTTTTTCCTTTACAAATGTCATTTTGTGCAAGGACAGTTCTAAACACGGGAAACACATGCCACTTCACAGGCATACTTTAGACACCCCCCAGGTACCATATTTAAAGGAAAATTTCACTTTTTTTTTTTCACTTTATGCATCATTAAAATGACTGCTCCCGAAAAAACGTTAGTTTTTAAAAGTTCTTTTTGCATTGATATATGTCCCCTGGGGCAGGACCCGGGTCCCCAAACCTGTTTTATGACATTAACATGCATATTGGCCGTTGTAATTAGCACTTTTGATTTCGAACGTTCGCGTCCATTATAACGTATAGGGTTCGAAAATTCGCGCGAACTTTCGGTCGGTTCGAAGGTTCTGGTGCGAACCGAACCCGGGGGTGTTCGGCTCATCCCTATTAACCACAGAAACTAATAAAAATCTGGATAAGGTGGACCAGGACACCAAGGTCAGAAGGGGCAGAGCTACTTGACATCATCACGCATACATCCGGAACTGTAAGTGAGGTTTTTTTTTGTGAATGTGATGCTGAATCCTTATCTTAAGGGGACAATACAACATTTAAGGCAAACTCATTCTGGGGCACTAAATGTGCATGCACCATATTTGTAAGTGGCTTTCTATTTATTAACCGCTAGATGACCAGCCGCCTCAGTTATACTGCAGCAGGTTGGCACAGCTGCGCAAATCGCCGTAGCTGTACTCCGCTCCTTTAAGAAGTCACAGCAGATGGAGGCACGCACCCACCACGTGTCCCTGGTGCCCAGCGGGCGCAATGACTGCTGGGCACCTGCGACAAATCCTGGTTCTCTCAGGGGAGAGGAGACAGATTGTGTGTTCATATTAAGCACAAACACACAAACTGTCTCCTCCCCTAGTCAGTCCCACCCCCCCTACAGTTAGAACACACCTAGGGAACACAGATAACCCCTTGATTGCCCCCTAGTGTTAACCCCTTCCCTGCCAGTGACATTTATACAGTAATCAGTGGCTATTTTTAGTTCTGATCGCTGTATACATGTCAATGGTCCCAAAATAGTGTCAAAAGTGTCTGATCTGTCTGCCGCAATGTCGCAGTCCTCATAAAAATCGCAGATCGCCTCCATTACTAGTAAAAAAAAAAATAATAATAAAAATTACATAAATCTATCCCCTATTTTGTAGAAGCTATAACTTTTGCGCAAACCAATCAATATACGCTTATTTACAAACAGTTTGCTGTGCTTAGGGTTGATCAAATTCATGTAAAACATGCAGAACATGCAAAAAAATTGCAGAACACACAAAGGGTTAATAAAGTCCCATTAGTTGATGAAATAAAGTGCTTGTGCCTAAATTGACATCTCCTGTGCAATGGTGTTCAGACTGGGTGCCCCACACAGAAGTACACTCACCCTGGATGTTGAACAACGGTAGTATGGTCTACGCCTAGGGAGCCTGTTGAAATGAATATTTCTTGCAAGAGAGCACCTCATAAGTATAGATGGAAATGACAAAGGAAAACCTTCATTGAGCAATGCCGTAAAACCAGGTTTATTGAATATACAGAATAAAATAGTTCCACTCACAAGTGCCTTATAGTCCTGGCACCCGGCGTGTGAAGCAGGTCATTGTTAAAGTGGTGATTTACATATCTCATGCACTAGCCAGAGACAGGTTATCATCAGATCACTGGATGTTCTACTCTGCCCAGCTCTGACTACATACATGTCCTCTAAATCACTTGTCTGTCTATAGTCTGCTGACTGTTCACTGCATCCCATGATGAGAAACATCCAGTAAAGGCAGCCAATCCTGGGAGAGCTGGAGGGGAGGGGAGGGGATGTGAATTGTGAACTTTTTACACAGGATGTGCCTGTCTCAGGCTAGTACATGAGATATGTAAATCACCTGTCACTCACAGCAAGGGGGCGTTTTTGACAAAGTTTTCAAGACTTTGTCAAGATTTCTCTCACTGAACAATAAAAGAGGTGTTTTTGACAATTTTTTATATATTATGAACAAGAAATGCTATTGGCTCAGTCTGTATACTATTGCAGCAGCGCTTTAGTCCTTGTTATCACCCAGGACCATATGGTAAAGAATACAGTCTAGCTTTAAAGAGATATTTCCGCGTAGTGCTTCCTTGGATAAAAGTAGTGACAGCTCCCACCGTATACTTCAATAAATCCTTCACCACGTGTGGAATAAAACTCCCCTTTGGGGATACACTCACCAGACCACTGGTCAAAATAAGCCTTTCAATAAATCACTTATGCATTAGCGTTCCTCCCACGTTCTGTCTCCTCTGCAGTGCTTGGCTGGATCATGTACACATAATTCCATGAAATGGTTAATCATATGCATTAAAAACGTGTGTGTCACTATGCCTGTCTCTGTGCGAATTCCTCCGGGACTGATCCTCCCTGCTGCATAGAACAGCAATTCAGTATCCTGTTTGTTTGTTTGTCCTGGGACGCACATCCAAGGCGCACACACTTCACTTCCGGTCTGTAGATCACTGCCCTGACGTTTCGTCGTTATCTGACTTCCTCTGAGAATAAAAGAGGATTGCTCAGGCCACAAGTAAATCTGTGTGGCAAGACTGGGCTCAAATGAAAGGAAAAAAAAATTTGGGGTTTACATCCACTTTAAGGGTAATCGGCCCTGATAAGGAGAGCCGCCGTTTGTGGCATTCTGCTTATTGTGATTTTTTTTACCAAAAATATGTAGAAGAGTACATATCGGCCTAAATTGATGAAGAAATTCTTATTTTTTGGATAATTTGTGAATGTGATGCTGAATCCTTATCTTAAAAAAAAGTACAAAATATTGTGTTTTTTTCCAAATTGACAGTCTCTTTTTGTTTATAGCGCAAAAAAATAAAAAACGCAGAGGTGATCAAATACCATCAAAAGAAATCTCTATTTGTCGGGAAAAAGGGACATACATTTCGTTTGGGTAAAACGTTGCACGACCGCGCAATTGTCAGTTAAACCTATGCAGTGCTGTATCGCAAAAAAATGGCCTGGTCAGGAAGGGGGCAAATCCTTCCGGGGCTGAAGTGGTTAAATAAAAATACATTTATACAATATACTGCACAATGAAAGTTTTTTTATTAATTTTGTACTACCATAATGTTGAGAGGAGAGACCTTACCGTATACAGGCATACCCCACTTTTAAGTACGCAATGGGGTTTATTTACTAAAGCTGGAAAGTGCACAATAAGGCTAATTTCTGCATAGAAACCAATGAGCTTCCAGGTTTTATTACCAAAGCTTAATTGAACAAGCTGGGGTTAGAAGCTCATTGGTTTCTATGCAGCAGTGAGCTTGATTTTGCACTTTCCAGCTTTAGTAAATAAACCCCATTGTGTACTTAAAAGTTGGGTATGCCTGTATGTGGATTGGAGGAACAAGGTGAGTTGATGATACATCTGGTGAAACCTGGAGGAGAAAAGGCCAGTTAACCCCCCTGGCGGTAATCCAGAGTCTGGCTCGGGGCGGGATCTTCAGTACCAAAAGTGGTAACCCCGAGTCAGACTCGGGCTCGCAATGCAGGATACAGGGGGAAGTTACTTACCTTGTCCCCTGGATCCTGCGATGTCTCCCCGCTGTGTGAGCGAGCCGTCTGTTCGCTTGATTCACACAGTGCCCAAGTGCCACTGATCTCCGTTCCCTGCGACGTTACGACGCACGGGAGCGGAGATCGGCGCCAAATTCAAAAAAGTTTAAAAACACAACACACATACAGTACTGTAATCTTACAGATTACAGTACTGTATACAAAAAACACACATCCCCTTTGTCCCTAGAGGTCTTCCCAGTGCCCTGCATGTCATTTTTTATATAATAAATAGATTTTTTTTTCTGCCTGGAAACTGGAGATTGTCCATAGCAACCAAAAAGTGTCCCTTTATGTCAAAAGTGGTTTTAGACCAGCTAGAAAACAGCGATAATAAATTAGAATCACAATTCATCATCAAACACTAAATTTAATGACAGCGACTATTTTGCAACTGAGCAAATTTTAGTGTTTTTGATTTGATTACATTAGTGAATAATTTTTATATATATTTTTATTTTATTATAATTTATGATTTTGTGTTTCAAACTTTATCATACCCGGGATGTCTACTAGACTCTGGTTTGGACAGATTTAAGTGAGTTATTCATAAGAATTGCATGCCTACAATATAAAAATGCCAAATTTCAATGCAAAATAATTGTACCGCTTTCAGCACAAAATTCCAGACAGAATCATACCGCCAGGGAGGTTAAAAGGATTAGGCGTATGGTGACTTATTAAGATCACAGGTTAATATATATATAGGTACGTAGATGGTGTGATTGGTGACAGCAGAGCATTGTGGTGACTATTATAAAGAATCACACAGACAGGGTTGGATGAAGTATTCATTTTTATTATGAACATAAGGACTATATATTGTAAATGTACGTGTATGAACATCACATAGTGGATTTTTTGGGGGCACATTTATTACAATTTGGAGATTATTTGTGTATATACAAGCGTTATATGATTATATGTTTTTTTTCCATAAATTTTTATTGATTATTGATATAAAAAGAAAATATTACCTGTTGCGGTTACATATGATGAGTGAGAAGATTCACAGGATACAGTATAAGGTAATATATGTGAATATGGAAAATTCAAACAATAACTATACATTTATAATGGAAAATTAAATCATTAAATAAAATCTGAAATGGTTATTAATATGAATCATATGGAATAAAAATAAATGATAATAAAGATTATATTATCAATAATAATATAGAGAAATCTAGAGTAATTTTTAATCTATAACCATCATCCTACCATCGTGCTGTAGATATAAAGGTCGAGGATAAGTGAAAGGGAAAAGAGAGAAGAAGGAAAGGGCCAGAGAGGAAGTCAGGAACAAGGACCAAGAAAGTGTACATCAATATGTAGTGATGCACATAAAATATACTACACAATATAAGTAATTAATTAGATTACAAATATAACATGGATTTATTAAAGTCTCGTAGGAGGTATGACTTAATCCAAGGTGACCAGAATTTTAAAAATGTTGGGACTTTAGTGTGAAGAATGGCAGCAAGTTTTTCATATACAATATCTCACAAAAGTGAGTACACCCCTCACATTTTTGTAAATATTTTATTGCCGTATTTATCGGCGTATAACACGCACCCCAAGTTTAGGATGGAATATTAAGGAAAAAAACTTTTAGGAGGGAAGTTTAAGGAAAAAAACGTACATTTAAATGCCCATCAATGCAGCCTTATCAGTGTCCATCTGCAGCCTTGTCCATCATTGCAGCCTTGTCCAGTGTCCACCTACAGCCTTGCCCAGTGCCTTTGCAGCCTTGCCCAGTGCAGCCTTGCCCAGTCCCTTTGCAGCCTTGCCCAGTGCAGCCTTGCCCAGTGCCTTTGCAGCCTTGCCCAGTGCAGCCATGCCCAGTGCCTTTTCAACATTGCTAGTCTAGTTGCAGCACTGCCCGGATTTAAAATTGGCGCAGACTGAGCGTAGAGGAGTGAACGCCGACAACATACAGAAAGCCGAGTGTACTTTCAGCTAGTCTCGGCTCCTCTCGCAGTCTCATCCACCTCCACTGATTGCGAGATGAGCCGGCTAGACTCGGCTCTGCTCACAGTCAGGGGCGGGACTGCGAGAGGAGCCGAGACTAGCCGAAGTACACTTGGCTTTCTGTATGATGTCGGCGCTCGCTCCACTCGCAATCAGTGGAGGTGGGCGGGACTGCGAGAGGAGCCGAGTAAAGCCGAAGTACACTCGGCTTTCTGTATCTCGGCTCCGCTAGCTCCTTTCTTCAGAATCAGCAGGAGATCGGCGGGGATCGGCGTATAACTCGCACCCACAAGGGGGAAAAGGTGCGTGTTATACGCCGATAAATACGGTATATCTTTTCACGTGACAACACTGAAGAATTACACTTTGTTACAATGTAAAGTAGTGAGTGTACAGCTTGTATAACAGTGTAAATTTGCTGTCCCCTCAAAATTAATTGCTTAGGTACTGATTTGCACACCTTCAATTTTCACTATTTTGCAAAAAGACATAATTTCAAATCTACAAATATTGGTTATTTATTAGTTCAATACAGTTTTAACTACTATATGTAGTAGGGATTATTGTAAACAATGTTGTATTTGAGAGCCCTAATAATGGTTTTAGTGTGTTTTTTATCAAAAATATTGTTTTTGATAAACATTTGCACAGCTATCACTGGACGTACAAAATCAGTCGCAAATTCTTTTTATTCTACCAATCCTATGCTTTTCAAAAATGTATGTGTAGCTCTCTTGTCCTAAACAGGGGCAACTATGTCAATTTCGTTTTTGACTGGGCTGTAGTTAGCTCAGACTGATTGTATCGTTTATTTGCCTTGTCTTTCCCTAAGCTTATGTTGGCTTGTGATTACTCACTGTCACTAGTAGTCACTGGTATCACTGGTGATAGTATAAGATTTAATAAACAAAACTAAGTTATGAATATTTATATTTTCTTCAGCCAATCCAGTAGGCGGTGTATGCCACTGGTGCATGCTGGGGGAGGATATACATATTTGGGACAGGCCATGTGCTTGCTCTCTTCCCCTAGACTGAGGCCTAGGGAAGTGCTGCTGGATGGAGTTCTGCTGTTAGGACCAATAGCCTGTTTTGGGGCCTAGCATTAGCTGAAGTGATCCTGAAGCTGTCCTGCCTGGTCTGGAGGAAGGTATGCCAAGGAGAAGACCCAGGGGGGGGGGGGGGGCATCTTGCTGAAGAGAGCCTGGAAGAAGGCTGATCTCTCAGAAGAGCCTGGTGACTCACTTGGCAGACGCACTGAAATTTGGGAATGTGCTTACAGTGTTGCAGATTATAGAATGCATGAAGATAAAAAAAAACCTTTAGACTTTAGAACCACTTTAAGTCTAAAACCTGTGTAAAAGCAGGTCAGCTTATTAAAGGTCTTCAGATTCAGAAGTTGCTGAATATGCTGTCATAAGCCTTTCAAAAACATTTGTTTTACTGATTCAATAAAAGCTACAGTATATGTTTCTAAGTAGAAGTCAAGACCCCAGCAACACAAATACCTCTATCATATTTAACTTGAATTTTTTGCTAAATAAATGTCTGCAATGTAATCAAATTTATTTTGCATTAGAAATATTAAATTCAATTGCATTGTTATTTCTAAATATGACAATCTACAGTTTCTAGCTCTTTATAGAGTTCATATAATAATTAGTGCGCCTAATGTATCATTATTTAAAACAAAGTCTGTAATTTATATTTAGCATCTTTAGTATTCAACTACCATCCTATCCACTGATCAAATATTTATTGAAGTGGCTAAGTGCTGATATGCAAAAGGCATGCTCCACACAACACAGCTAATATGTTTCCTTTTGGATGAGCAATTCCCAGAAGCCGTAGATGATTGACCACTCATATCAAGCAATAAACAAGCAACAGCAAACATACACAGCCTTTGCATTCATATTTTTGGAAGATGACGTCTTTCAGAATAACTCAGATCTGTACCGCAAACTATATATTTGATGAAGTCTTTATGTCAATGTATATTTATTATTATTATTATTATTATTATATAGGATTAATATAGTGCCAACAGTTTGTGCAGCGCCTTACAACATTAGGGTAAACAGTACAGTTACAATACAATTAAATACAAGAGGAATCAGGGGGCCCTGCTCGTTAGAGCTTACAATCTAAAAGGGAAGGTCAAGTGATACAAAAGGTAATAACTGTGGGGGATGAGCTGATGAAAAAAATAAAAGTACGGTTGTTAGGTGGGGCAGAGTAGGCTTCCAAAAAGAAAAGCTTTCAGGGATTGCCTAAAAGTGGATAGAGTAGGAGATAGTCAGACAGATTGGGGTAGGGAATTCCAAAGGATGGGAGAGGCAATGACAAGGGTGTTGCAGTAGTTGAAGTGAGAGGTAACCAGGGAGTGAATTAGAAACTTTGTGGCGTCATTGGTAAGGGAGGAGTGTATTTTGCAGATGTTGCAGAGATTGAGGGGGCAAGCTTTGGAAAGTTATGGAATGTGGGGCCAAATGATGCAGGGATGGGTTGATCGTTGTGCCATTGCTGTTGACAGAGAAGTCAGGGGAAGGGGCATGTAGTGAAGGAAATATTATGAACTTGGTTTTGGACACGCTGAGTTTGAGGAAGTGGTGTGACATCCAGCCTGATACGTTTGTGAGTAAATTAGTGATGCAGGAGGATACCAATGGAGTAAGCTGAGAGATAGAGAGATAGAATTTGGTGTCTGCATAGAAATGATATTAAAAGCCATGGAAGGCTATCAGCTGACCCATGGAAGAGGTGTAAATTGTGAATAGGAGAGGCCCAAGAACAGAACCTTGGGGGACCCCCAGGGAGAAAAGAAGAGGAGGAAGTAGATTTGTAAGTGACACTGAAGGTGCGGTGGGATAGGTAAGATTAGAGCCAATGAAGAGCACGGAGTCATGGAGACTAAAGAAGTAAAATCTACCATTCAGATACAGAAATGTGAAACCTTATCTGTTCTCTAATTGTGCATCCTTCTTTTTTGGAGTTTTTTTAAATTTGCTTTACAGTCCTGTGGTTTAAAACCTTTGATGTTTTAAAACATTATAGTTGGTTTAATTTTAAATTGTTTAGTGCCAAAGGTTTTAATTATTTGTTCTATACGTCTGTTTAGACTTACAGTGTTTTTTGTATATTGAAATACTTGTACAGTTTTAAGATAAATTGAAAGCCATAACTTTTTTTTTTTTAATTTTGGATTGAGCATGAAACGATTTATACTGTTGTCAATTTTTTTCACTATCTGTGGCCTTAAAGAGGAAGTAAACCCTCAGTATTAAAACGAAAAAACAAAAAACCCTGCAAGACAAAGGCATAATTATCTAGTATGCATAGAATACTAGCTAATTATGTATTACTTACCTCAGATCGAAGCCCCCGCATCGGTCCACATCTCCCCCTCTGACCGCCGACATGACATGTTGTTGCATGCGCGCGGGAGTGGCACAGTACAACTGAAGCATCGGCATATAGCGCCATTACTTCAGTTGTCTTAAGTGCGCATGTGCCCCATGACATCGGCACATGCAAATACAGGGATATCTCCTAAACCGTGCAGGTTTAGGAGATATCCTTGTTAGCTACAGGTAAGCCTTAATATAGGCTTACCTATAACATAAAGTTGTAAACAAGGGTTTACAACCACTTTAAATGGAGGCTTCCCTTAATTTCCAATTTTGTATGCTCAAATGGGAACAAGAATTAAACATCTCTTTCTCGGTTCAAAACTGGGATACATGCATTAACAACCTACATAAATGCACTAGATCTATCACAGTTAAGGAGACAGCATTGAAACTATTCACCAGATGGTACTATACCCCAGTCAAACTACACTCCATATTCCCCACAGCACCACAAATATGCTTCAGAGGCTGTGATTCCCCTGGTTCATACATTCATATATTCTGGGACTGTAATAAGACTACACATATATGGAAACAGTTAGAAAGGTTTGCCTCTATAATCTCAAACAACAACATTGTCCTAACCCCACACAGCTGTCTCTTATTTGCACCTGTCATTGGTCTCTCTACACACAATACCAGATTAGTACATACAATCTGTGTTGCAATTCACTGGTTAATTGCATATCATTGGAAATCCCAATCAATTCCTTTAGAACATTTGAAAACCAGAATTAACAACATCAATCTCATGGAAAAGATATTTCATACACTTCAGAACACTATTCATGTATATAATAAAAAATGGGATCCTTGGTTTCAACATTCCTTATCATTTTTTAATCCAAACTGAGAATGTCTACACATAAAGCATCAGTCTATCCTTTATAATGTACTATAGACCATAATCAAAACTTTTGTACCACAACCAGGTATTCTTACCTAATTATTTGTATCTTACAACGTTACATATGTAAAACGTATTACTGTTAAAGTTTCAACATATTTTTGTACTCTTTTTGTACCACTTTTTGCACCCAATAAAATAGTTTGTAAACAAAAAATTTCCAATTTTGTAGACACAAGAGAAAGTAAGGAAATCTCTTCAAAGTTATGAAAATAACTTCTCAGCAGATGTGACTGGAATAAAGAAGGCATCACTTCTATTCCTACTCTGGTAAAAACCTAAAATTGTGCAACTTCTCTCACTTTCAGTCCTGGCAACTAAGATCACCAGGACAAATGGTTTGAGTAAACCTTCCTAGTGGGCAAACAAACAATAATATCAAACCAATGGGGGTTCTAATCCTTCCCTGAGTACCAAACCATCAGTAAATATTGTACTGAGTCAATCCAAGAACCTGAGTACAATGTGATCGCTGTGATTAGTCACTGCAGCGATCACATGCTATTGTTTACAGTGCTGATCCTTCCTTTACAACAAGGGAAGGCGAAAGACTGTAGTGATCGTGAATGGGAAAAGCATAGATCCGCAACAGCACCTGCAGATCCATTCATTTGTTTCACTGATACTATTCATGCTTTTCCTATAAACATGATCTCCAGCCTGTCTCTCTATTGACCTATATTCAGTATTAATCCGTCATCTCCCTTATTCTACACATCTATACATAAACTCCTCCATCTTGCCACTGTATGTGAACTGTATATTAGCCTCTTTACTCTCTCCTCCCTCTGTGTATGACCTGCACAATATATCTACCACCAAAAAGCTCCATCTGTCTCAAGTGGTTAAAACTGAAGTTTATTTTGCTAGTGTTTTGCCTTCCTTGTTTCCTCTTTTTCCCCTAATCAACATACTAATGGAATTTTTAAATACAGTTTTTCCATTTTTATTATATACCTTATTTTAGACCCACTGATGTTATCACTTTGCTGCTCTATGCAATGCAGGCAGATCATGGCTGGTGCAGCCGGTAGGGTGCTCTACATAACTTTCTGTAAACATCACAACATCTCTGTAATCCTCTGAAGACCTCTCAGACATAATGTGAGCTGTGGGCTGGTGCTTTGAAGTAGTTATATAAACATATGAAAATGCCTTAATGGGTGGATATCAGTCTGGAGGAGTGGGCATTCCTAGGCAGGCTGCATCTGAATATAGGCTTCCCTAGGTAATGTCCACATGTGATGCTAAACCATCATCGATGAAAGAACTGAAATCCAATGAATTTTAAATTTGGTTGGCCAGTGATAGTAAGTCTGGAGAGGAGAGGAATAGATGATTCTAGATGTATTCCAGCTAGGAAATAAGGCAGGCTCTATCTGACTTGCTAGGCCTATAATCAGTGGCGGCTGGTGCTCAACATTTTTGGGGGGGGCGCGCAAATAAACTGAAAAATTCTGGAAAAAAAAGCCCATCAAAAGCAGCCACTGTACCAAACGCAGCCACTGTGCCCATCAAAACGCAGCCACTGTGCCCATCAAAACGCAGCCACTGTGCCCATCAAATGCAGCGACTGTGCCCATCAAACGCAGCCACTGTGCCCATCAAACGCAGCCACTGTGCCCATTAAAACGCAGCCACTGTGCCCATCAAATGCAGCCACTTTGCCACTGTGCCCATCAAAGCAGCCACTTTGCCATCAAACACAGCCACTTTGCCATCAAACACAGCAGCTTTGCCACTTTGCCATCAAACACAGCCACTTTGCCATCAAACACAGCCACTTTGCAACTTTGCCATCAAACACAGCCACTTTGCCACTTTGCCATCAAACACAGCTACTTAGCCACTTTGCCATCAAACGCAGTCGTTTCAAAATAAAGCTGTCCCTGCAAAGAATACCATAAATGCATGTCCTGCTGCACATGCTGCTAATCTCTGTGCCCCAAGTGCTGCCACTGTGCCCCCCCCCCGCCCTGCACTTACCTTGTCTCGGGTGACGGCGGCAGCAGTGTCCTCCATTTCTTCTCCTGCCCGCTCCTCCTCTCATCCTCTGCTATGATTGGACGCCTGATAGGCGCCCAATCACAGCGCCTGTTGTTTCAGCCAATCAGGGCACAGGTAACACAGACCTGTGCTCCTGATTGGCTAAGGGGCCGTACAATGTTAGCAAACCAAATTCCTTCGGTTTGCTAACATACTGCTGAGTGACAAGGAACGCACAGCGTTGCGCCCGCTTCTCACTTTTTTGGATGCCTATTAGCGCCTACGGCGCTAATCAGGTGTTTCCAAAAAACACCCCCACCGCTGTAATTCAGGTGCCCGGTGACCGAAAAGGGGCCGGACACCTGAATAGGGGGTGTCAGCAGCGACCATAGATAGATTCATGCAATGCATGAATCTATCTATGGTGTATAGAGAGTGACAGGAGAGGGGGGCGGCGCTCCTGCGCCCTTTATGGACGCACCGCCGCTGCTTCTAATTCACATTGAACAACCTCACTAAGGGGTTGATTTACTAAAACTGGAGAGTGCAACATTTTGTGCAGCTGTGCATGGTACCCACTTAGCCTCAGCACGTTCAATTAAGCTTTGACCTTTGCTTTGAAAAAACCTGGAAGCTGATTGATTTCTATGCAGAGCTGCAACAGATTTTGCTCTCGTAAATTAACCCCAGTGTGCAGTGAAATCGCAGTAATTTTAGAACAGAAGGGCAGCCTGTATAACCGTGCAAGACCAAAAGTAAGACTGAAGTTCAGCTTGCTGAAAATGCAAAAAAACTTTTATTGGTGGATGACCTCAGTGGAGAGGAAATCAGACTGTTTATAACAACCTACCAGATTTCAGTGTTCACTGTCTACGCTGCACTAAAAAAGGACAGAAAAAAATCAGGTTGGTTACAATTGGAAACCATAGGCTCCTGCTTCTCTATTGTTTTCTTTAGCTTTTAAAACGAACCCTGTAAAGTGTCAAAATAGTATAGAAATATATTTTTTTTTAAATCATTGATTTTGGCAGCATAATATACATTATTAGAAATTCTGGACATTGATGCTATGTTTCACCAGCTGTATCATCATCTAAATACACATGCTGTTCCCCATTTACTGATATTCAGTAAATATTCAGTAAACGAAATACATTTGTACAACAGCAGGGGAATGGGAAATTGCTTTCTAAATTTCTTGGCATGGAGTGAGCCGAGCAGTCTGTTTTAATACGATTCAATTTTCTCAGAAGATGAATCACAAATCATTTATATTTTACTCCTTCATGGGAGAGCAGACAGGATTTGAACAAAAAGTCAATTTTTTTTGTCAGTGTGCTGGAAATAGACAATGTGACACTCACAGACATATTTTGTTTTTAAATTCCAATAAAAAAAAATTATGTATTTTTACCAATATAGTTTACGTTTATCTCCTTTTTTATCACATCCCAAAAAATGTGCCCCAGGTTGGTTCCACACAAATCACAAGTACAGTATTAAAAAATGCAGCTTTAGTCTTGCTTTCTCTCTCATTAAACTTTTCAATACAGGGGGTCCTATCTATCTAAATACAATTATCTTACAGCTAGAATTACGTAAAACCTTCCTGTGCTTAAAGTGTTAGTTTACCCCTACAGAAAATCTGTAAAAGTTGACCTAACACCAGTGTTCTAATTATGGAACTGCTTTTATTCCCCACAGTCTAGGCACATGCACTTGTTATGCTTGGTTGATTTGAAGGGCCTTGTCATAAACTTGCACACCACTAAATACCACAGTACCACTGCAATGTGGCTGTATATCCAGTTTGCTAAGCTTTTTACCTTAGCATTGGGGTGTGGTGATCAGCAACTCTAGCTATATTACTGAAGGGTGCTTTGTTTGTTATGTGTTGTCCATGGTCCTGAAGCATTCAGCACAGACATTTCTTCTTACCACTTATCCCTGTGACTTCAGGACAAGGAATGATGGAAATTTGAGTCGTCGGGACAGGAAGGCACAGACAGTAATAAAAACCTGAAATATGTTCTTACAATGCTACTAAAAATGTGTTTGCTAATGCCTTAATCCTCATGGGCAAAATTTCTCAATACTTCATGTCCTTCTGATCCCTTGTGGTGAGGTAGGCTTCAGAGGAAATCTCATTAAGCATTATAGGCTGCTATAAAACCAGACAGGGGTCCTAGATATTCCTTACACTATCCAAAACAAAAAAGGGGCTAAAACTGGGCTTACACAGATTGCATATGTGCTACCGTTAGATATTTGGAGGGGGGTTCAAGAACGGTACCCTATTAAGATTGGTTCATGTGTAAAAGCTCCAGTGTTTGAACTCAGACCACTGTATTACTCCCACCATAAATACAAAAAAATTGTATTAAGTAATCATTAAAATGGATTACTATGTAGAAAAGCAATAAATACATCAACCTAATTATGCACGTATAAATAAAGTTAACACACAGCCATATGGTCAGTTAACACCTCTTAATGAAAACACACTATGTCAAGTATCAGACCCAATAAACAATACATGAAGTGTAAACATTAGTTCACTGTTATGGGGGCACGATATTAAAAACTAGAATCAGAATAAGTGCAGCACTAAGTATACCCTGGGGGATATATAGTGCATTCAATAAAAAATGTTATACATAAAGTACAATATTCAAATTTTCATAATGTGTTCAAACAATATGATAACCTGCAATGTGCAGATATTGTCCATATAGTGTCCTTATGAAAATCAATCAATGGTGAAAAAAATCGTGCCAGTCCATTATATGTATAGTGAATAAACGATCAATCCACAATTATCCACCCGTATATGAGTTTCTCAAACTCCTAGTGCTCCCTCCACCGGTTGTGCCCTCATCTTATAGGTTTTTTAAATGTGCCTTTGGAAATCATTAATCCTTTGAAATGCTTTTTATAGTATTCATTTTCTTTATAAGCTGCCTGTAAACTCCAGTCACATCGGTCAATCAAAGGGTTAAACCTCCTTGCTGCTGCTCGTGAACATGCAAAGCAATCAGATCTGGCAATAGTGCTTTATCATATTTTATTATATTCAAAAAGGTCATAACAAATGTGCACTCACATTTTGAGACTTAAAACAAGCCTATGTGTATTATAATTGTATCACCACCAGTGCTAAGACAAATATGTCACCTCTGAACCGGCTCTGCAGCTCCGGCCATCAGTGCTTCTTGCGTCTGTTACATTAAGAAAGGTACTTCCTGGTTCCACGTTCATCAGCCTCTCAGGTCCCTCATACTAGTTTTGTCACTCCTCGTGACTCTATTCTGAGTGTAACAGACGCGAGGAGCACTGATGGCCGGGGCTGCAGAGCCAGTTGAGAGGTGACATATTCGTCTTAGCACTGGTGATACAAATATAACACACACAAAAAACGTACACTCACAAGAGCAAAATAAATACCAGCATGTAGTATTTAAGGGACATGTTGGTTTTTATTTCCCTCTTGTGAGTGTAACTGTTACGTTTTTATTAATAAAATGCTTTATTGCTACACTTAGATGGAGCTGCTTTTTGTCTCTCTCTATATCCCAGAGTCTCTTCTAGCTCTTCTTCAAGCTGGCAGGCACTAAGGCTAGCTATTTGTTTTTTCATCCATGGACTAAATGCCACTGTGGACTAAATAAGACTGTTTCAGTATGTCACAAAATTATATAATTTAAGGTTACAGCCCTATCTGGAGTGCACCATGTAAATCTGTCTGTTTTTTGTAAGCACACATATTAACCATGTCAATAAAGGCTGAACAAACAAGCTCCATATGATTGTATCTGCTTGTTAGGAGGTAGAGCTCACCTTTAGCCCGACCGATTAGCATGAAACATGTTTATTCCATATGAATCCAACATATCAGTGTGAGATTGATTACCCTGTGAAAGAACCAGTGTTTGAACTCGGACTACTGCATTACTCCCGCAATAGGTCCCTCAATGCAGTCCTAAAATGCAGTTGGTAAAAAAATCCACTAGATCCCTCACTCACCACTGACATGTATTTACTCATCACCACTTCCCCTGAAAACATAGAAAATTTATAAAAGCAATCATTATAAATAATTTAAGCAGCAATAAATAACAAAACAACCAATCTACACATTGCTGGCATTGGCTGTTTCTGAATTGTAAAATGTAACTTAGGACAGCCACTTATAGATTTAGTAACAGTCCACTGTTGTTCTAATAGCACCCAGGCTGGTTGAATTTTCATAATCTTAAACTCCTGAATACTTCTGCAAAAAAGTGAAAGTGAATTCATGCATGTTGACAATGTCACTCACTGCACTGTGATGTTACTCCTTCAACTGCCCTCCTTTTCAGCAACTAGATTTGATAATGGGGCAGCCAAAAAGCGAACTGGAAGGACGATTAACATGCAGAAACTCAGTTATGTGGGGAACCACTGAATATGTAAAATATGCTTAACTATACTTGTAAAACCACTATATCATCATTATACCATCCTATCTGGTAAATAACAATATGTGTCCCAGTGTCCGTGCTGTATAAAAAAGATGCAGATTTCTACCTTAAATCAGAGCGTCTTCCGGTGCTCACGTGACTGCTCATCTCTCTCCTCTCCTAGGCTGACAAGAACTCCCACTGACATCAGCTGGGAGGAGAGGAGGAGAGAGACGGGCAGTCACATGACCGCCAGGAGATGCTCTGATATAAGGTAGAAATCTGCATCTTTTTTTACAGCACGTGCACTGGGACACATATCGTTATTTAACAGATGGGATGGTATGAATATAAAATAGTTATAATAGCAGCAGGAAGAGAAGGGACATGGAGCAGAGCAGCAATGGTAAGAGCTGACAGGCAGGGAGGGAGGGGGGAGAGGAGCACAGAGGGGAGCTGCTGCTGACAAAGGCATGTAAACTGACCATGGTGTCGGGACTCAGCAGCCATGATATACTGTGGTTAGTTTACAGGGGGGAGGGCAGCACCAGGCTGGATCAGCCAGGTATTTCAGGTGATAAAAATGTCCAAATTACACAGCACAAGCACTGTGCTGTATAACGTGCTTCAAAGGAACAGGATAATTTATTTATTTTTTAGGGTAAAGAACACTTTAATTATTAGAATTCTGTTTATGCAGACATAGGTGCAACAACAATTTTCAGATATTATACTGTCATTTATAGTTATGCCACTAGTCTCATGTTGAGTGTAACAGTCTTCCTAGTGGAATTACATGGTCATGATGTAGTTTCCTGCCTCTGCTTTCCTACAGTTTTCCAGTAAAACAAGAATGGCTCAGTCATTTGTCAAGCAACATCAGACTGGTAATATTTGCAGCAGCTTTCCAATAGTTTATGGACTTGGCCACAGTCAAAATACTAAATATTACTGCAGATGCAGATCTCTTATGAAGTAAAAGGTCAGAAAGCATATATGATGGCTAAAAACAGTGTAGCCTCAAAGCTTTCAGTTACTAATCTGAAAAAACAGAACTACTAGGTCAAGAAGTTTAGAATGAGAATGCTGCTGATAAGAGAGGAAACATGAGAGGGTATACAGTAGGGATGGGCCAACGGTTCGGCCCAAGCATAAGTTCAGGCTGAACTTTCGTTGTTCGGTCGTTCAGCGAACAGCCGAACAAACAGGTAATTCGACCGTTTGTTCAGCCCCCCGAACCAACCTCAATGCATTGCAGCGCTGAACAGTGCATTGCAAGCCCTGATTGGCTGAAGTAGTTAAAGCTTCAGCCAATCAGGGCACAGAGCACTGTCAGAGTCATGATTGGACACTGTCAACATGACTTTATCCAATCATGGCTCATTCCCGCCCCACAATATATAACTATTCTTTCTATGGCAGCCATTTTCAGTGTGATTTCGGCGTGGAGAGAGATAGAACAGGGCTCTGTTCAGTGATATTAGTTAGTTAGTATGCTATACTGTGCTATTTTGCTTCAAATGTCAGTGTAGAATATTAATTTAGTGTCAGTCTAGTGATTGTGTGAGTGTAATGAGGAGGACCATCATTCAGCTTTGCATAGTGTGCACATGTCCTCAATTTGGTGGTGCAGCATTTCCTAACTACGTACCCAGGTTTGCTAAAGCAGGCCAGAAGAGTCTGTAGCCATTTCAGGCAGTCATACACAGCCAGGGCTCGTTTGGCTGAAATTCAGCGGGAATTACACCTGCCTGTAAACCGCCTGATTTGTGACATGCCCACCAGGTGGAACTCTACTTTGGGAATTCTGAAGCGGCTATACATGCAGCAGAAGACTGTCAACGAGTACCTGTGCCAGTACGGCATGACGATAAGCTCAGGCTGCCTCTGCTTTTTTTCCCCACGCCAATGGCTGATCATTAAGGATGATGTGGATAAGAATGTAGCGCTAATTCAGAATTGTCAGAATTTTTGTCACATTTATATGTAGCTGCTTTGGTTACAGCCCCCTTTTTTTCATTTTCACTATTTGAGTTTAGCGCGATAATTTCCTTTCTATTCTAATCATTAAGGATGCATGTACTGTATTTTTACTATTTGAGGAGGCCACAAGGATGGTGAGCAGTGACAGTGCATGCATCAGGGACACAATCCCTGTTCCTGCTGGAGCAGACTCTGCGTGGCATTATGGACAGGGCACTGGAGGCAGAGCAGCAGGAGGAAGAGGAGGACTTCCTTTCCTCTCAAGGCCCACTTTATCCAGACACCATCATTACAGTGTCTTGGAAAATGCAGTTTTGAGTCTTCTGTTGGTCAAGAGAGGAGCGTTGGAGAAGGCGTCCGCCTAAGTGAGGCAATTTGGAATTTTTTTAGTCCTTGCCACCCAGGGCTGTTAGCTTCCACATCCCATCGGCAGCATCTGTTTTAGCCCCAACTACCTCAGGGCCAAAACAGAGATGTAGAGCTTTCCAGCTGACGATCCACTGACTTACTGGGTCATGAGAATAGACCACTGGCCAGAACTTGCCCAGTATGCTATTGAGTTGTTGGGCTGCCCTGCATCCAGCATGCTTTCAGAACGGGCATTCAGTGCTGCAGGAGGCTTCATTACTGATCATAGAACGCGTCTGTCCACAGACTCCGTGGACCATTTGACTTTTATAAAAAATTAGCCAGTCCTGGATTACCAGCTATGAAGCCCCTGATGCCGATGTCACTGATTAAGTCTTTTTGAGTTATGGAATCTCTGCAGGACTTCAAAGCTGCCTAGCTTTGAGGGTGTTCAATCATTTCATCTGGAAGAATGTTTTTGGTATAGATTTCATGAGCACAATTAACACCCAAAGACCAATTTTTCAGCACCTGTTTGACAGGTGCATATCATTGTAATTTTTTACAGCAAGGCCATTTCTTGCTTTCATCAAGAGTACCTCTATAGGGTTACGGTGTGAAGGCGCCACCGACACCCAAAGACCAATTTTTCTTCACCTGTTTGACAGGTGCATATCATTGCAATTTTGTAGGTAGCAAAATAAAGGTAGCTTGCAGGGAAAATGTATTTTTCTTTGGCTTTATAAATGCAATTATTGCTGCAGCAGATTCTGGACATGGTACAGATCTGCCACTTGACAGGTAGACTAAGGGGACCCCCCAGGCACTATATTGGAAGTAATTTTTCATTTTTATGCTTTCACTTTAAAAATCAAAAAATCACTGCTCATTTAAAAATGACTTTTTTTTATTGATACATGTCCACCAGCGCAGGACCCGGACCCTTATAACCATTGTATGCCCAATTAATTGCATATAAGCCTCCAAGATGGGCACTTTTGACATTCGGGTCCTATTGACTTTAATGGTGTTTGTTATTCGAGTCCAAACTTTTGCGGTGTTCAAATGTGCTGGTGCGAACCGAACAGGGGTCCTTTCTGCCCATCCCTAGTATACAGTACAAGAGCTATGAGTAAGCGCTGTATTTAGCGCGAAACGCGTCAGCTGTGTGCCCCCCTTCCCTGTTTTGCTGTGTTTTTGGACTTTGATGTGATTCCTGTTTTTAAATAAATCCATTTGATTTTTCATCTTCGTCTGGTGTGCGGCTGTCCAGAGTTCCCCTTGTTATTTTCCATATACAGTACAAGAGCCCAGAACAAGCCCACCTACAGATGAGTAGACAGCGAAAGATCAAATAGCCCAATGTTCTATAGCCCAGAGCATAGATGATTACTAAATTGTGCATGTACGTACGTTTGGGTACTATTTACATTGATGTGAGTGAAGTGGTTGAGTGTTTTTAAGTATGTGTGTGTAATGGTGTGTTATGGTATCATTTTAAAGTATATTGTTTATATGTTTGATACTAATAAAATTATATTCAAATGAGCCCAGTGCAAGTTTGAAACTGCAAAAGAAATAAATGTAGAAAGATCTACAGAAGTACTAAGCTAATTAAAGGCCAGCACATACTGGACTATATAAGATGTACAATGTGAAACGCCTGTGAGATATAGGAGAAGAAATAAAAGACTTTTATGTAGCAGCACTGATACTTAGTGGTCCTCCAGACAGCCATGGCACAGTTGTTACAGCACATTATGATCTTACCCTGGAATATGTTATGGGCAAGTTTATAGATGAATGTACCGTAAGTAAAAGTAAAAGGAAAGTGCAAACAGTGAAAATGCTCTTAAGTCAGAATCTGTACCTAATGATCACAATATAAATAATATGCATGTTGACAGGTGTTAGTGTGCCTTTATTTGAAGCCCCTCCTGTGGTGATGTAGTGGGCAGAGTTAGTGGCCCTATATATGCCAGCTGTGGTTGGGCCCGGGGAAGTGGGCTATGTGAGCAGGACACCCCTGATCAGCAAGATGTAGTGCTGTGCTGTGAGGAGAGAGAGATTCCTCTGGACTGACCAGCAGAGGGCACATAGGGGAATGATGGAGAAACCCTGCCACCCCTGACCTTCATCTAGTAGGTCCTGTGGCTTTGTTTAGGACAGCCTCAAGGTCTAAGGAGAAGCACTCCATGTGTGCGGAGGGAACATACTTAGTGTGAGCCACTTATAGAAAGAGTCTCATAACATCTGGGAAGATGGCTGCAATGGTACTGTAATATTTACAGGTGCTCTACACTAAAGAAACAGCTGCCAGGAAATCATATAATGGAGGTATGGTGTTCTGCACTAGGTTATGATAAAGACTGTTGTGTTATGATGGTGATGAATTGTCATTATGCCAGAATGATTATATTAACGGTTTACAATAAAGTGTTAAAAATGCTTTTGGATGGGACATTCTTTATTCCAGGTAACAGACCTCAAGCTGGGAATATGTGAGTGAGCGGATCTCAAGCTAAGAGAGCGTGGCATGGTCTGGAATGTGCAGTTTAACTTTGGGCACCAGTTCACAAAAAGGAGATTGTCAAACTGGAGAAAGTGCAGAGAAGGGCAACCAAACTGAAAAACACTGAAGCAGAATGACAGGGGCAAGCTGGCAGTGGGACTGTTCCAATCATATGAAATTAGCTGCATATAAATCATGGGTAAGACTAAGATCCTGTGTCATAGTTCAATTCAGAAATTGAACCATGCAGTCAAACAATGTAGTGTACCAGCTGCATAAAGAGAAAAATTACCAGTATTTTTTTCCCTAAAAGTAGCAATAGCGGAGCTCAACTGCCTGTGAACTTAAAGTGTTACTAAACCCAGGACCCTGCATTCACTATATTTGGTCTCCCACAGCACACAGAACATGGAAATGCAATAGTTTTAGAAAATATAAACTGCTAAATACCTTATTTTTTTATCAGCAATTAGAGCAGTCTTGTGATTTCTATCAGTGTCTGGTAAAAATCTTTTAGGAAGAGTTTTCATTCTGCTCTGACTGTCCTATAAGGCTGTAGGACCCCTGGCCCTCTGTCTGGACAGTGCCGATTGATTGGCCCTGTGCTGATTACATACACTCTCCCAAAAAAAAAACTCTCTAGCTATACACACCAAACTAAACATGTGCAGCTTGTCCCCTCTGTTTTATCAGGAGATGGTTTGGGGACTGTGGAAGAAGGGGATGAACAGAGGAGATAGGATCAAACATATTTTTTACACAATACCCCTTAGGTTCCACAGTCAGTATAACAAGCGTGCATTACTGCATATACAGACTGATTTTAGTTTACTGTTGTAGGTTTAGTTACACTTTAGTTCACTCAGATCTATGTGGTCCCATGAAAGATCACACTCCAGAAAGAAAACTTTTTTTCTAACATTCATTAATGACTAATACAGCAATATTGTGCTTTACCTGTTACACAGCCAAAAAGTTCCAGATAAACTTGTGAATATATTTTGCCCACGTAATTAACACATGTAACAAATGCCTAAATTCTCAGCAGAGATCAAAGCACAAGATGGTAAAACACAAGCATGAAATTATGTTCCAGACTACTGCAGCATATAGTTCAGAACAAATTAGTTTAGCAGCATGAATAAACATCACTTTATGTGAAAGTGGCAGAAGCATGCATCTTTATCCAGATATGGCAACAATGAGAGGAGCAGAGTTATTTATGACAGACTGCTATCTCCAAAATCACTTACTTGGAAAAGCAACAGAGAAAACTCCATAGAGCTAAGGAATTTGAATAAAAACCTGACCTAAAACATCACAATCTTTGAAAGCAAAGCATACGTACATGTTCCTAAAAAAAAGCGTACAAAATGAGAACTTTGTAGGCTACAGTGAGTTTCGAAAGGGTGACACAATTCTGCATCCAGACACCAGTAGGATAACAATCAGCAGAAGTGCAATTATTTTTGGAACACCTACGTGTCAAAAGCCATGGAGCAGTACTACAAGAAAATGACCACAGACAACACTGAAATTGAAAAAGGCATCTACAATTTAGCCACTGAAAAGGAAGAAGCTACACCACCTGCAACCTCACGCAGAAAAAAAAAAAATTGCAAAAGCTACCTGTTCATGACAGAGTGGAGAAAAGCTGTAAAAGAAGAGATGATGCCTTTCAACCAGCTCCAAGCTATGGATCAAAGGTTTAAAGCGGTTCTGCACACACTAATTTTTAAATTTTTTTTTTCTTCTCATGTTAAAAATAGTATGAGTCTCACAATAAACTCACTTGTTAGGTGGTCGTCCGGTATCCATGTCAGTTTTTTCCTAAAAAAATAAAAAGTACAGAATTGTCATTTTGCTTGTGGGCATTTGAAGCCCACAAGCAGTCACTTCCTTGTTCCAACGAGCACGTCCGCAAATCCGACCCGAAATCTCACGAGATTTGGGGACATCGACCCGAAATCTTGCGAGATTTGCGGACATCGACCCGAAATCTCGCAAGATTTGCGAACATCGACCCGAAATCTCGCGAGATTTGCGGTCATTGACCCGAAATCTTGCGAGATTTGCGGACATTTGCGGAAATCTCTATACATCTCTATGGAGCGACGGATGTCAGCGGTGACATGTCCGCTGACATCCGATCTGCTCCACAAAATCTAGACGGATGGATGTCCTATTTTCCATCCGTCTGGGGATTGGATCAGATGAAAATGGACAAGCGATCCGTAATCATGCGATCCCCTCATAGAGAAGAGCGGTCTCTCTGACAGGTCCATCCTTGCACAGTGTGCAGAGCCAGATCTGTCATCCGCCGGCTCAGCAGGGATCAATGGAGCGATCCCCGCTGAGCAAGTGGATGGCTAAATATGGATCTGCAGGACTGAAAGGGGCCTTAGGTACAATTTGTTTTGTTCCAGGAAACCCATTTTCACACTGATCATATTCCCCCTTGCCATAACATGTATTTTCCAAGCTGGTTCCATAGTACAATTCCTGATGGATAGTCACAATCTGTTGGAGGGGAAACTGAGATTTAACATTGATGCAATGATATGGTCGGATTACTCCCCAATTTTCTTTAAACTGATGGTACCACATATTCCTTTAAAAGAATGGACCTGTCACTTATATATTCCCTGTTAAATGATAAGGAATGTTGTCATGCTGTTACATCTATCATGACCATGCCAGTGAACCTACCTGCTATATCAGAAGCTCTCAAATCGGTGTAAGAGGTGTATTTATCCAACAGGGTTCCAGTTTAAACAATAAAAGGTTGACAATTATATCTTTAACCCTAGACTGATTGCAGGCTCCTACTCCAGCCATTATGCTTGAAATCTCGGCAATGAGACCTAAACTCAATATGCAACATGCTCAAGCATCCTGAATTTTAATTTGTCTTTTGGCAGTCGATACCAAGAAAGTATTCAACAGGGTAGGTTTACCTTTCTTAAAACACACTCTGATACACCTTGGTTTAGGCCCCAAAATTATATCTAGTATCCTCGTTTTATATTCTACGCCGTCAGCTAGATTTCAAGTAATTGGTTCCCTTTCCCCTATTTTTCCCATTAATAACGCCACCCGTCAGGGATGTTCCTTATCCACTCTTCTCTACATATTAATGATGAAACATTTGGCGGTGGATTTAGGACAGTGGTTCTCAACCCTTTTTCAGTCAAGGCACCCTTTAGAATTATGGATAATCTTATGGCATGCTTTAAAATGATGGACAGTCTCAAGGCACCCAATCCTAAAAAACTATTTAATGCCGTGTACGCGCAAGGATTTTTTCCATTGGAATAAACTCTGAAGGTCTCTCCGACGGATTTCTGATAGAATTCCGCTTAAGCTGTCTTGCATACACATGGTCACACCAAATTCTGACCATCAAGAACGCGGTGACGTACAACACGTACGACGGGACTAGAAAAAGGAAGTTCAATAGCCAGTAGCCAATAGCTTCTGTCTCGTACTTGCTTCAGAGCATGCGTCATTTTTGGTACGTCGGAACAGCATACAGAGGAGCGGTTTTCCCAATAGGAATTGGTTCCGTTGAAAAAATTTAGAGCATGTTCTCTTTCTAGGTCCGTCAGAATTTTCGACGTAAAAAGTCTGATGGGGCATACACGCGATCGGAATATACGATGAAAAGCTCCGTCTGACTTTTTCTGTAAATACACTTTTGCACACTAGTGCCGACTAGTATTCCAGAGTTTCTCCTTTCCCTCCGTTTCTCTCCATCACTCAGATAATCTGACCTTAGTGTTGAAGGAGAGGGGCAGGGGAGGGTCAAACAAGGATGCTGTGTAGGAGATCAACACCCTTCTTGACTGATGACATCACTGGTTGTTAGGAGGCCGGTGGCTGGAAGGTTGAAATTGTGCATAATGAAAACCTGTGGCTTTGTGTAACTAAAAGGCTAGCTTGCATACATTTTTGGGCAATTTTTATGCATTTTGCCAAGGCACCCCTGAAGAAACCTCAAGGCTGATTTAGGAGATAATACTAATATTCCTGTTATTTCTGTTGGGACAGCTCAAAATATACTATCTTTGTTTGTAGATGACCTTCTTTTACATGTTTCTCAACCACAAATAGCTATGCCTTCTATTCTTCAAGAAATTAACAATTTTGACTTGCTGAGCAACTTTAAAGTTAACATTTCTAAATCTAAAATTATTAATGTTTCTCTTCCTGAATGAACCATTCAGCTCCTCAAAACTAATTATAATTCTGGATCTGCTCTCCATCCTTGAAACACCTGAGGGTACTCATTCCATTGGATCTGCCCTGCCACTTTTCTCTTAATATCAAACTCCTCTTCTACAAGACTGCTTCTGACCTCATAAATCATAAAATAAAGACGCTGTCCTGGTTCAGAAGGATAAATGCTCTTAAAATTGACATCATTCTTATATTTTTCTACCTTTTCCAAACTATTCCAATCCGGGTCCTGTCTTCATTTTTTCAAATTTCAGAAATAATTTACCACTTTTGTTTGGGGTTTGGGAGAACCTCATCTGAATTGCAAAATACTTCATCTTCCTAAAGATAAGGGAGGCACAAGCACCACATCCTTTCTACTTTATTGCCTGGCATTGGTCCTGGTTAGGCTTCTCAATTGGTTCCATAATGTTCCATTTAAGTTGTGGGTCCATATCGAAAAGCCTTTATGCTCTCTTGATCTCCAGGCTCTCCCATGGATCTTACCAAAACAGTGGAAGGATGTGGGTCCCATGTTGCCACTCACGGACCAAAATTCTTATCCTGTGGGACAGGTTGATCGCTACTTTTAACATTTCCGCATATGTAGGTTCAATGGCCCATTTATTTGACAATCCTTCTTTTCCTATTGGTTGCATAGACTAACAATTGATCCTTGGAGCTTAGCATCAATATTTCCAATATTCCAATATATATTTCCTTCTGTTCACTTTCCATCTGGCCCTCCAATACCACCTCTTATTTGTTTAGATCACAGATCTGGTTCCTAAACCAACAGCTTACTCTTTTCTCCAGTGTTTGTCAGACAGATGCAGGTGGACCCTACTCCTTTTGAGAAATGATTGCTAGATGCCCAGATGTCCTTGACAGTTTCAATCTGACCCTTCAAAATTAATGTTGGAGGTGTCAATATTCAGTGGGCAACATGACTGACATTTGGGCCACATGCTCCCTTTTAAAAGGACTCTGGGAAGCTACACTAAACGTGTATTTTAAAGTAACAGACATATGTATACAGTCAAATACCCAAATACTTATTTTATCCATCTGGACCTATTAGAGCAGTTTAAAAAAAAAAAAAGATGTGCTTCACCATGATGGCAGCTAGGGTTGTCATCCCTCGTCATTGGAGAGCTTAACTGTATCTGAATGGGTAAATGAGCTGGGTATTATTAGGGATTTGGAATACTTATTAGTTACTATTACTAGTTATGCCATTAGATGTGTCATGTTTAATGTACATTTATTCCTAGCAGAACTACCTGATTATGATGTAATGTAATTTCCTGTCAGTTTACCTATAAAACAAGAAGGGCTCAGCCATGTGTCCAACAACTATCTAACTGGTAAGAATCATATCTGCTACAGCTTTCCAACATACAGCAGTAACATGTTACCAGTAACCGGTAACATGTTACCAGAGACAGCACATCCTTATTACTGGATTCAGAAAAGCCATTTTATTGCATGTTTCTTCTGCAATAATAGCCCCCCTGCTCGCAGTCTGTTACCAATAACTTCAGTTCCACTTTAACTGGTCAAGCTCAAGCTAGAAGCTGATTAATGCACACAGCTGCCCAGATTCTGTCTCCAGTTTTAGTAAATCCCCACCCTACAGAATCTTTAACGCAATGGCTTTTCTGACTCCAGTAATAAGGATACACTGTCTCTATTAACATGTTACATTCATTCACACAGGTTACAATCATCCATAGTATGGCATATCTTCAGTGCAACAATAAATTAAACAGTTCAGAATATATGGGAAAAAAGGTAACAGTATTGTGACAGGCCTAACCAGGACTTTTTGGAGAGGACTAGGAGCAAGCCTCTTACCCACTGACTATGGGCCCTGACTTTTAAGGGAGCACTGCTCTTTGGGAGGTGTGTGCCTGGGGGACCATTTGAGTAATGTTACTTTAGATTTAAGTCCATGTCTCCCCAAAACACACAGTTTCTGGGAATCTGGGCCCAGGATCCATGTTTAGGGCCTAGATGCCCCATTACTAGCAATGACAACTTTACACTGTGAGACTCATAGCAGATGTTTATGTCATCAGCTCTAAGCCCCCTGTCTGGAGTCTCCTGCTACAGTCTGTTTATTAAGGGGTTATGTGTTATTCTGCTGAGTATGTTTTACCTACTGTTAATTATGCTAATTAACTCACAAAGCTGCCCTCCAGAGCATTCAGACCTATCGATACAGCATTGTGGATACAGCTATCACCATCCACTTGGAGACCTTTTTGGTCACATTCATCAGAGACCTTACTCAATCATCTAATTTGATCTGTCTTTTTGATTTTATTAATTCAAGTCTATTAACGAAATTACTGCCCAGATCTTTTGGTGCTTTGGAGTTTAGTTAATCAGCCTACCATACCTTAAAGGCCGAGATTTCCTTGGTCCCTTGGCAAATGGTGTGGTGTATTATTTTGGGGTTGGATCTTGTGCCCCTTGTGGGGAGTTTTGAATTGGGCCCACCGCTCCCCACGCCCATGGACTTCTGGTGTGTCATGGTGGCAATGTTCCTTGTTTTTCAATGATGCGGCTAGTCAGGATATGAACATTTATCCACATGATACTATTGTGCAAATATAACGACCTACCCCTGAAGAAGAGGAGCTACGTAATCTCTCACGCATTGGGTATCACTCTTATCTTGGTTGTACCCTTGACAGAGAACTGTGGTTAATCATTTTTAATCATTATGTATTGAATGTAACCACATCTATTGTATTGTTTTATTTCAGCATCATTACCTTTTGCCTTTTAACATTTAGAAAAAAACTTTGTTCTTTTTATTACAAATCCTAGTTTTCTTGGCGTTCCTGCCCTTTAAAGTCCCACTAGAGGTTTTTTTTGTAGATTGGTTATCTATGGATGTGGGATCCTCTCCTAGACCCTTTCACAGCAATTAACATATTAAATAACTCACCTATTGTTCTGTCAGTCTGCTAGCAAACTATTGTGGGATGTTATGTGATCTTGGGGCCGGAAAGTCTGACCTGGAGTGAGATCTCTGATTAATCACAACATTGTCTGGGTGACTAATTGTTCAATAAACTTAATGTTTATAGTATATGTTGGTTGTTGTTTAGCTATAGTAATTATTTTCCCGTTTACAGTTTGTATTGTTAGGGTAATATGATCAGGAGGGGAATATCCTCCTGTGGGGTATAAAGTATGTGTCTGAGTTTCAATAAACAGTCATTCCTTTGGAGTTTATCTCACATCTTGTCTGTGTACGATGATTGAAGTAAGAAGGGCTGGTATTAGCTCTTGGACTGCTCTGAATGGTTTGGAGGGCAGGAGGCACTCTTTGGTGGAAAGAAAACCCTAATTGGGGTGCAAAGCGGTTCAGTCACATTTGGTGGCAAATGGTGGGATGCTTCCTGCAGTCTGGGACACCAACACCCCCACCAGGATCCAAGGTCCGGATAGCAGAAGAGGAGAGGTACAAATACCAGCTACCATGGAAGAGGAATTCAGAATGTGGTTGTGAGAGATGTAGATACAGCACAGGGGACCAGTGTCAGTGCAGATCCTGCTGAGATGGTATGATTCTATCTGCTGGGAACTCTGGAAGGAAGTGCTAGCCTGTGAGAAATGCCACCAGGGAAAAATTCTCCCCTCCATTCAGGAAAGATACTGGTCACAGTACGAAGTGCGAATGCTGTTTTTGGGGAAATAACCAGTGAGTGGACAGCTGAGTTAAGCAGACTGGTCCAGACAGAGATTAAGTTGGCTGATAGCTACAATGCCCTCCACTGGTATATAACCCAAGTGTGCTCATGGACAGTGGACAACAGCCCGATGGAAGGCTTTGGCTATGGCAGCCTGGGGCTGTTATTCGAGAGGCTGTCCAAGGACCCTGACTTTAGGAATGTTTTGGAGTGGCGTTTGGAGAAAATCTTGGAGAACAGAGACCGGAGGCTGAATGTCTCGGAAGTGCTCTGGGCACAGGAAGATTTGGAGTTTCTAGCCATTCAGGAATGGGAGCTGGAGATTGCCTACAGACGGCTGCTAGACTCTGCTCAGGAGCAGGTCTGGGCTCCCTTTGCCTGGGGAGGTACCAGCCAACAGCTCTGAAATCCTGGCTAAAATATCGGCAATAGGGCAAAGTAACAGTGTACTTTGCCCACCACCACCCGCAGCTATGGAAGCAGAGCTCTTATGGTGGATGCAGCAAGTGTTAACTCCCCTTGATGTACCTGTTTATGCACAGGACTAGCTTGGATGGAGGAATGCACCTGTTCAACAGCCGAATGAGGGAACGGGAGATGAAGCAATTGGCTCATCTCCCCAGCAGCAGTTCAACTATCAGGGAGGAGAGAAAGCCATCCTCACTCCCCAACCACAGATTACAGAAAGCATGGATTTAATTGACTTTTCATTGGAGGATGTTATGGATTATGAGTCACCTGCCGAAGTGCTGGCACTGGGCCCAAGTGTTGCCAGCCTGTGCCCTGGATTTTCAGCAATTCCAGAGACTGGGAATTTAATGGACTTTTCTATAGAGGAGGAACAACAAAGCGAACCTCCATCAGAAGGGCTGGCATAAAGGCTGATGACCTCTGCATACAACAATGGGTGGCCCTGAAGGATTTGTGCGAGGCCACTAAATTTTAGTTTTGCTTTTCAGCAGAAGAGCGGGCATCAGGGCAGAACATCACTGAGCTCTGCTAAGCATCAACAGCAGCTCCAGCCTTCCTGAGAGCAGAGGCAGCCAGCCTTTCTCCCACACCACTGACAGGAACATGGGATTTCCTGCCAGCAGCATCTGTGGAGTTACAACCAACTTCTCCAGCTGAAGTGCTGGCAACTGAACAGAGGGTCCAAGACCTCTGCCCCACACCTACGGCAGTTCTGAAGGCCCAGGGTGAAAAGGTGGCAGGCACTCCCCAGCAGCAGATCAGGATGCAGGGGGAGAAGGGAGAGGTGGTGTTCATCTTCCCTCCCCAATGGCAGTGTAGTGACTCAGGAGTGAAGGAAGTCATCCTTGTTCCACAGCATGAGTCCAGGAATCTGGGAGATGGGGCAACCAGTTCATCCCCCCAGTGACATATCAACAGTCTGGGAGTGGAGGAAGCTGTACTCCCTCCCTAACAGTCAGCCAGGGTGGAGGAAATTGTCTTCCATCCCCAACAAGGATCCATGCACCTGGGAGACAGTAACAGAGAAATGCCGTTCCAGCAGCCAGATGAGGGCACGGGAGATGGAGCTGCCGCTTATCTCCCCAAAATAAAAGTTAAAAAAACGCGCTTATAGTGAATTAAACTAAACATCTAAAAAATGGCAGCTGTGAGTGGTGAGGAGCAATTTGTAAGTACCACTGGGATTGGCCTACTGGAGTGCGTGGAGATCGGTGAGTTCTGCGTTGGAACAAGTGCCATCCATCCAGGGGGTTAGGAGATCCAGGAATCTGGGGTTGCTGTAGGATATCATATGTGCCTGTTTTACTTGGCCATCTGGTGAGCGCAAAATTCATTTGGTGGTCGGGATTCATTTTTCACCTATCTTTTGAGTGACCGTGGTGCATCTTCTCCCTGCTACATTTTGATCTGAATGTTTACATTTTGAATTCCAGAAAGGACTTTATCTATTTGAGCTGATGATAATATTTGGACTCATGTGATTTAGTCAGTGTATTTATATATTTTTATGAGCTCCTCTGTGGCCATAAATATTATTGGTACCTAGGTTTAATTCATATGGCGCAGCTTTATACCTTTTATTTATCTCCCCAAAAGCAGATACACAGTTCGAGAGAGAAGAGGATCGTCCTTACTCTCATTCCACAGTCTGGGAGTGGGGGCAGCTGTCCTCCCTCCCCAACAGTTAACTGGAGCAGACAATGTGGGGTCCCCAGCAGAAGCGCTGGTAGGGAAGACTACTACCAACATCTGGCCATCACTGACGACAACTCTGAAGTTCCAGGGAGCCGGAGCAGTCAGCCCTCCTCCCCAGCAGCAGACCAAGCCCCGGAATGGTAACGAACACCCAGCTGAAGCGCTGGCAATCAGACAGAGGGTTCATGACCTCTGTCCCTCTGTCCCACACCTACTGATGGCAACCCTTCCCTGCGGCCAAGAATGTAAATCAGGTCACCTATGTGGATTCTATCTGCCTGACTAAAGCAGGTCCAGACCAGGTGGAGGTATGGGACCTTGTTAGTTATTTTTTGATGGGGGAGAAATGTGACAGACCTAACTAGGCCAGGGGCTTTTGGAGAGGACTAAGAGCAAGCCTCCTACCCACTGACTATGGGCCCTGGCTTTTAAGGGAACACTGCTCTTTGGTAGGTGTGTGCCTGGAGGACTGTTGGAGTAATGCTACTTTGGATTCAAGTCCATGTCTCCCCAAAACACAAAGACTCTGGAAATCTAGGTCTGGGATCCATTACTTGCAATGACTGCTTTGCACTGTGAGACTCATAGCAGATGTTAATGTCATAAGCTCAAAGCCACCTGTCTGGAGTCTCCTGCTATAGTCCGTTTATTAAGGTGTTATGTGTTATTTTGGCAAGTATGTTTCACCTATTGTTAATTGTGCTAATTACCTCACATACTGTTCTGTCTGCTAGAAAACTATTGTGGGATGTTATGTGTAATGTACTTTTTTTGTGACCTTGGGGCCGGGAAGTCTGATCTGGAGTGTGATCTCTGATTAATCACAACATTGTCTGGGTGGCTAGTTGCTTAATTAACTTAAAGTGGGGTGCCCCCTAAAAAATTTATTTTTAAAGTCAGCAGCTACAAATACTGCAGCTGCTGACTTTTAATAATCGGACACTTACCTGTCCCAGGGTCCAGCGATGCGGGGGAACGAAGCCCCCCCCTCGTTCCCCGCTCGCAGTGCCGGCATTCTTACCGTGGGCACCCGGTTGTGGCTTCACAGCCAGGCACCCACTGCGCATGCGCGAGCGGCGCCGCATGCTACGCCGCACAGTCATCTGGGACACGTGACAGATCCCAGATGACTGTGCGGCGCCGAAGGGAAGTGATGTCAGTGCCCAGGCACTGAAGGAGGCAGACTACGAGGGATCCCCTAGCAACAGGCATTTAGAGGTGAGTTATTTTTTTTTGTCCAATTTTTTTTTTTTTTCCAATTATTTTATTTTTTAATGATTTTTAAGCAATTTTTTTTTTGGTGGAAACACCACTTTAAAGTTTATAGTATATGTTGGTTGTTGTTTAGCTATGGTAATTATATTCCTGTTTACAGTTTGTATTGTTAGGGTAATATGATCAGGAGGAGACTATAGTATGTGTCTGAGTTTCAATAAACAGTCATTCCTTTGGATTTTACTTCACATTGTCTGTGTATGATAATTTGGGTAAAAAGGGCTGGTATTAGCTCTCGGTCTGCTCAGAACGGTTTTGAGGGCAGGAGGCACTCTTTGGCGGAAGGAAGCACCTAGCCGGGGTGCCAAGCGGTTCCGTCACAAGAAGTATCTTTTCCATAACTTAGGTCACTGAGTGGTACACTAAGATTGCATACTTCTCATATTTTTCCAGGAGGGGTGCTGTGGTGTTACTCATTGCTAAAGGCACATTAAGCCAGAAGCCTCCATTGATCCTTGCCTGGCTTCCCCCAAGGCGCAAAGGGCACCATCCTGCAGTGAGAAACAATATGCCCCTCACACTGCAGACATTCCAAAAAAAGACTCTGGGGTGACTCAATATGTATGGTAGGAGTCTGGAAGTTTAAACATTTTCTGGTGCAGGTTGAACACTGGAGATTTTTTAAAACTCTTACTGAAATGCTCTGTGTAGCTTTTCTTCACTACTTTTGGGTTTGTACTACATAGGATAGAACGCTAAAAAATAATAAGATAGATAGATAGATAGATAGATAGATAGATAGATAGATAGATAGATGTTACCATTTCAAGTTACAAAAGCCTTTATTCTGTTGAAGGTAAAAGCCTTGCAGCAACACTTTATCATATAATGTCATACTAATCTGTCCTAGCAACCGTACAGATATAATTGGCATGCTGCTCTTTTTTCCTTCCTTCTTAGAAATACCATAGCTACTGTCACCTGCTTTTTCTGAGATTTGGACGTTAAAATCTACTGCAATGAATTAGCCTATTCCTGAGCTTCTCTGAAAGGAGATTTTTTATGTTGAGAAGCTGCCAAAATGGATTCATCTATAATTGTGTTGATTTACGCTCTTGGAAGTTATTCTAAATTTAGGATGAAGCCCTAGTATTTCTGGATACATAACCAACTGAAGCCAAAAGAGTGAAAAATAACAAAGATATAAGTTATCCAAAGGAAGGAACATAAAAAAGAAATATACTGTACCTAGTTTTTAAAGTATTTCAACACAAAAAAATGATTTCCATATATTTTTTCATGCCTGAATTGTATGCAGGTCTCTAGTATTTAAATATAATAGTTCGTAGAAGCATAGGCTATAACACCTCTTAATAAAAATATATATATAAAACAGCGCTAGCAGCCTATATCAACCAATATACATCCTGATAAACAGTGCCTAATGCATCAATATTAAGAAAAAAACAAAACAGATATACACAATATTTGGTGTCCCCACTCACCAGAGTTATTGGATCCTCAGCTTTGCAGTCTGGGATCAAAAAAGCATTGATCAAATGATCTGGGGATATGCTGGATGGCTCTTCAGCAAAATCTTGTAGGAAGACGTTTTATAACAGGAAGGATATACCACACTCCATAAATGATGAACACTTTTACGGAAGGTGGAAGGAGGGTTAAAACAAACTATTGAATTTCATTTATGTAAAATCTTTATCCTTAACCACTTCAGCCCCGGACCAATTGGCAGCCAAAGGACCAGGCCCCTTTTTGCGATTCGGCACTGCGTCGCTTTAACTGACAATTGCGCGGTCGTGCGATGTGGCTCCCAAACAAAATTGGCGTCCTTTTTTTCCCACAAATAGATATTTCTTTTGGTGGTATTTGATCGCCCCTGCGGTTTTTATTTTTTGCGCTATAAGCAAAAATAGAGCGACAATTTTGAAAAAAATGCAATATTTTTTACTTTTTGCTATAATAAATATCCCCAAAAAATATATAAAAAAACATTTTTTTTCCTCAGTTTCGGCCGATACGTATTCTTCTACATATTTTTGGTAAAAAAAATCGCAATTAGCGATTATTGATTGGTTTGCGCAAAAGTTATAGCGTTTACAAAATAGGGGATAGTTTTATAGCATTTTTATTAATATTTTTTTTTTTTACTAGTAATGGCGGCGATCAGCGATTTTTATTGTGACTGCGACATTATGGCGGACACATCGGACATTTTTGACACATTTTTGGGACATTTGTCATTTATACAGAAATCAGTGCTATTTAAATAGCACTGATTCCTATGTAAATGACAGTTGTATTAAAGGGGTTAACCACTAGGGGGCGGGGAGGAGTCAGTGTGACGTGTGTGTGTTTTTTTACAGTAGGGGGGCGTGGCTGTACGTCTGACGTCATTGATCGGCGTTCCCGATGACAGGGAACCGCCGATCACTGACAGTCAGTGTAGGAAGCGCGGGGAGAGGTTTGTTTACATAGACCTCTCCCCGTTCTTCAGCTCCGTAACCCGATCGCGGGATACCAGCGGCGATCGGGTCCGCTGGTCCCGCGGCCGGGGTCACGGAGCTCCCGACCGGGTTGCGAGAGCGCCGCTGGCGGCGCGCGTGCGACCCACAGGCAGGCACATGCACGATCACGTACAGGTACGTGATTTTGCCTGCCCGTGCCATTCTGCTGACGTATATATGCAGTGGGCGGTCGGGAAGCGGTTAAAGAAAAAAAAAATAGCTGTAACTGCTTAAAATGTGTTAGCCAAAGTTCAGCTTTAACTTTTTTGTCATGTCTATCTAAACATGCTAGAGCATCCAGAACTACCTCTACCCAGATTAACAATGTTACTGTTCAAGTGTTTCTATGTTCCATCCATCCACAGAGGAGGCACCCTAAGGCCTAATTCACACCTATGCATTTTTAACGCAGATTTGAACTACAAAAGGTGTTCCATAGGAAACCATATTAAATGGACTGTAGTGCAAATCTGCAAAATGCAGAAAGCACTAAAAATGCACAGACACAGGCCTATGACAGGAAGTGTGCTACTAGCCAGATCGCCAAGAGAAAAAAAGGGAGTGTAGCACCCTCTATTGTTCTAGAAGAGGAGTGCAGTTTTACTTTGAGAACAGGTACATTTCCAGACTTGGCTGGCAGCGGGAGAACACTGCCGGGCAAGTCTCCTGGAGTTCCACAGAGGTGCAGCCAAGAGGGCTGGTGAGTGTACACACAGTCGGGAGGGCTGGGAGACACGCCTGAGAGGACTGAGATGCAGCACTCTGGGATGGGTGCAGAGCCAGTCTGGAGGATGGTGGTGGCACGGGCAGTGGGAGGCTGAAGCTGTAGACAGGTGGGCTGGCAGTGCCTGAAGAGGGGGTGGGGATGACAGGCAGATCACTACATTCAGAAGCCCCTATGGGGGTACCGCTATTTTTGGGGGCTCAATCCGGGACATCTGTTCACAGGTAACCTGCCAGCCATTGCCCCTAACCCTAGTTAAACGAGCCGGGGAACTGCACTCGTTCCACCAATTGAGTGGTGCTGCACCTCTAAACAGAAATTGTGATTTTGGTGTAATATATCTAGATTAAAAAATGTCTTTAAAAGCAACTGTAGCATTGAAATATAACAAAAAAGAGGCAAACATTTAAACTATTAGAGTCCTTTCGCACTGGGGCACGGGACGCGTTAGCGCTAAAGCTTTACCGCTGTTATAGCGGTGCTTTTCGGCTGCTAGCAGCTGAGGAAAGGGTTAAAGCCGCCCGCAAAGTGCCCCTGCCAAATCGCTTTGCAGACGCTTCGGCAGCGCTGCCCATTGATTTCAATGGCAAGGGCGGTTTAGGATCGGTATATACACCGCTCCAGCACCACTACAAAGACGCTGCGTGCAGGATTTTTTTTTCGGTCCTGCAAACGCACCAACCCCAGTGTGAAAGCACTAGGGCTTTCAGACTGGGGAGGCTCGAGAGGCGCTTTTCAGGCACTTTACATGCGCTATTTTTAGCGCTAAAATGCCCCGAAAGGCACCTTCAGTGTGAAAGGGGGTCTAAGAGTTTCATCCTCATGAACTCAACAGTGATGCAATACGCCAAAAGGATAAAATAAAATGCATGAATCTGAATGTGCTCATTAAAAATAGATGAAGTTGCCTGAAAATTGCCATGTGTGTGGCTAGCATTATGGCTTATATGAGCAGTGGACTGCATCTTGCAGACTCTGGGGGAGATTCACTAAAACTGGTGCACACAGAATCTGGTGCAGCTGGAGTAACCAATCAGCTACTAACTTCAGCTTGTTCAATTAAGCTTTGACAATCAGTCCCCGTTCACATCGGGCCGATTTGACATGCGATTTGACATGCCAAATCGGAGCCTATTGCCGGCAACGGCACCGTCCGAATCAGTGTGACCCCAACTTTGCAGCACCGCACCAATTCCCAAAAGTAGTTTCTGCACTACTTTTGGCCACTTCAGGGGCGAAATGCGGGTTTAAAATTGTGAAATTAGTGTGAACGAGGGCTAAAACATAGAAACCGATTGGTTACTATGCACAGCTGCACCAGTTTCTGTGTGCACCAGTTTTAGTAAATCTCCTCCTCAGTTTAGTTGCTCTACATTTCCTCGGCAGCTAGACAGGCTTTCTGCACAAACTAGAGCAGGGGTCTCAAACTGGTGGCCCTCCAGCTGTTGCAAAACTACAAGTCCCATGAGGCATTGCAAGGCTGACAGTTACAAACATGACTCCCACAGGCAGAGGCATGATGGAACTTGTAGTTTTGCAACAGCTGGAGGGCCGCCAGTTTGAGTCCCCTGAACTAGAGGCTCCATTCACCTATGGCCACTTTTCTGTGTATCTTCTGACTGTCAGTTTCCATGCTTATATTTAATCCATTGTTCCTGAATGGCAGTTGCATTCACCCATAGAGATGAACGAGCCCTTTGTTGGGCCAAAACAATGCATCCTGCTTTTTTAAAAGAAGCAATTTATTGCAATTACGTATATTCTGCTAGATTCTGTTTACTAAGCAAACAAAACTGCAGAAAAATAAGCTGAAAAATAATAGTCATAGGCAGTTCACAATAGGGCAATTTTAATGTTGAAGAGTAATGACTTAAGTGGTTGTTTGTTTCAGTAAGGAAACCCTCATAACATGTTTTCATTTTGTGGTTTTATTGTTGTGATTTCTAATCTATAGATAAAAAGTGACACATCGATTAATTCAAAGATGTTCTGCTTTCTGCAATTGGCCTTTTACTTTATCTTTGGCTGGCTATTGCTTTGATTTTCTCAATAAATGTCATTATTGCACCAGTAGCATATAACGTCACTGAAGTATTTTAGTCTTTCTGCTCGGCTCGAAAAGAACGGAGTGTTCTCCCTGACGTCACTCGCCCGGCTCAGTTCATTAGTGGAAGTCAAAGAGCACAAGGCCACATGACTAACTGCAAGAAGAAGATCTTGGAGAATTCTGTTTAAATATTACAGTTTTCGATGTTGCTCTATTCTCTACCCACATTGTACAATGAACTGTTATTACGAAAACAAATACGGTAATATAGGCCTTACAATAGTCTAAAGAGATACAGTGAAAAATATAGTAACCAAAACAACCAATCAGATTTATCATCCCATTACTTTACCAAACAATATAAGACACTTACTGATGGGTTGCTACCGGATACTGTAATTTGTACAATGGCCTTTGTACGCTGCCATAGCAAACCTCTTTTTAAAAAATGTCCTGAAATGCTGATCCAATGCCTTCAATGCTTTCCCAGTCACTGACCTGGAACTAATATGTAGAGCATGCGTCCTGACTTCACTCTGACTTTACTGAGTGCATACTTGTTCAAGGTCACTGCCTAAAGTATTGTTTATGCTTATTAGGAGAAATGCTGATCTTTTTAAAACATTTTTAAAAAAAAAAATAGGAAAACAGTAAAGTTAGCGCAATTTTTTTTAATATTTTGAAAGATAATGGTACACTGAGTAAATTGATACCCAACATGTTATGCTTCAAAATTGCAGCCGCTCATGGAATGGCGACAAACTTTGACACATGACTCCATAGGTGACGTATAAAAAATGTCTACAGGTTACCAGTTTTGGGTTACAGAGAAGGTCTTTTGCTAGAATTATTGCTCTTGCTCTAACGATCGTGGCGATTCCTCACCTCACATGTGTGGTTTGAACACAGTTTACATATGCGGCAACAACCTACGTATGCGCAATCACGGCGGGAAGGGGTGCTTTAAACAAAAAAAATCTTATTTATTTTACTTTTTATTTTTACACTGTTTTAAAAAAAAAAGAAATTGGATCACTTTTATTCCTATTACTGTAAACATCCCTTGTAATAGAAAGAAAACATGACAGGACCTCTTTAATGTGAGATCTAGGGTCAAAAAGACCTCAGATTTCACATTTACACTTAAAAGCAATGAAAAAAAAAGTCCCTTTAAGGCCATTGGGCGGAAGTGATGTTTGACGTTGTTTCCGTCATTCAAAGTCACTGAGTCGAGTGGAGGCCATTATTCCCTCACTTAGTGCCTCTGAGGGGAAAGGATCTACCGGCGGCTCAAGTAAGCAGTCGAGATGACCGGAACACAGCGGGAGGGGGGGGGGCACCTCTCCCGCTATCAATAAAAGTGATCTTGCGGTGAATCCACCATGCAGACCACTTTTATCCTAAAGCGGACCGCCCACCGTTTAAGAAAATACCGGGGTTATGGCAGCTATCTGGTGCCATAATTCAGGTATTTAACCTGTAGAGATCCGCGCTATAGCCGAATGACGGCTACAGCGCGGATCTACATTGCCGGGACTACGTCCATTGACGTCGTCCTGTGCACGAGCGGCCTGTGCGCCCCCTGAAGGGCGCGCGTGGCAGCGCTCTGTGATCAGCGAGTCTGTGAGACTCGCTGGATCACAGATCCGAGTAAGGGGTCAATCCCGACCCCTTACCACGTGATCAGCTGTCAGCCAACGACAGCTGATCATGTGATGACAACACAGCCGGTAATCGGCTATTTTTCCTGTCGCTGTCGGCGCAAGGAGAAAAAAAAAGCCGATCACTGCGATGTGCCCCGGCTCCTCGGTGCCCACCTGTGCCCCCTACAAGTGCCGCCTACCAGTGCCCACCAACGCCACCTGTCAGTGCCCACAGTGCCACCTGTCAGTGCCCACAGAGCCATCTGTCAGTGCCCACAGTGCCACCTGTCAGTGCCCACAATCAGTGCCTGAACAGTGCTGCCCATCAGTGTCACCTACCAGTGCCCATCAGTGTCACCTACCAGTGCCCATCAGTGCCATCTATCAATGCCATCTATCAGTGCCCATCAGTGGTACCTATCAGTGCCCATCCATGCTACCCATCCATGCCACCCATCCGTGCCACCCATCAGGGCCCATCAGTGCCATCTTATCTGTGCCCATCAGTACCGACGTATCTGTCCCCATCAGTGCCACCTTATCTGTGCCCATCAGTGCAGCCTATCAGTGCCCACAAGTGCCACCTCATCAGTGCATATCAATGAAGCAGAAAAATTACCTGTTTGCAAAATTTTATAACAAACTATTAAACATGATTTTTTTTTTTTCTAAATTTTCCATATTTTTTTGTTTGTTTAGCAAAAAAAAAAAAAACCCCAGCTGTGATTAAATACCACCAAATGAAAGCTCTATATGTGGGGAAAAAATGATAAACATGTCATTTGTGTACAGTGTTGTATGACCGCGCAATTGTCATTCAAAGTGCGTCAGCGGCGAAAGCTGAAAATTGGTCTGGGCAGGAGGGGGGTTTAAGTGCCCAGTAAGCAAGTGGTTAACATCAAAGTTCCAACGTATAACGATGGCGGGCGGTCTGGAAGTGGCTAAGCTGCCTGCAATTAAAGGCTAGATAGCGGTGGTACCCCTGGGGACCTTGGGAACCCTGGCTGAGAAACCCTACTTTAACCACTTTAATACCATTCTATAGCTGAAAGACGGCTACATCACGGCTCTCTTGTTCTGGAAGGGTGTCCATGGACGTCCTCCCAGAACGCATTTCTGCGCAAATGTCATTCAAAGTTGGAATGCTGAAAGTTGGCCAGGGTAGGAAGGGTGTGAAAGTGCCCAGTATTGAAGTGGTTAAAGATTCTGAAAATACAGAAAAATACATGTGGATCTGCTAGAAATGCACTCGCAGTCCTGTAGTGGTCTGACAACACAAGAATTATTTGAGATAACACAGGAAGTATGATCAGATCAGTGAACAGTTCAGAATTTCTGACATGTTCAACAAGTATTTTGTGCACTTATAGAACAGATTAAAAAAAAAAAACTATTTCAATTGTATTATTAAACAGACCAAAAAGGAAAAAAATAGGAAAAGTTTATTGTTAGGGTTTACGTACCTTTTAAGGGGGTTTTTCATTGTGTCTCCACAATAAAAAATAAGTTGGCAAAAGGGATTCTCAGATCAGCAGACTGCTGCCAGAATGGAATAGGTTGTGTCCCCTGTATGCATCACCATTTTGCCTGGATGGTGCCTTTAAAATTTCCATGAATTGGTAAACTAAACTGTAAAATAATACATTTTGTACATATAATTGATGTGGTTCACCTACTTTTTAGCATACCGATATATTTTAGACATGTTTTCTGAAGGGGAAGCAGTTTGCTTTGATCAGGATTAAAGATATGCTTCAGTGCAGAGATATTTATGAATCTAGAAAACAAGAGTGCTTGCTATCTTCTTATTAAGGAAAATTATCCAGCTTTTTTATGAACTCTGAGAATTGAAGAATTTTTATTAGTGAAACATCAAGGCCAAGCGGGAAATATTCCAGGAATGGTTTCAAGCCCTTATAAGTTAATGTGATCCTGAGTACTACATCATACTTTAGAGAAATATACAGTAACACTGTACACGGAGTAAATGTAGATTGTATTCAATCAGGATATATTACTGTGCACTTTAGATATGTTCTGTCCTCATTTTGGAAAGAAAAGATAAATAGGTTCAGCTTTCAGAAAATATGTTGGACGTGCATGCGCTGGTAAACACCAAGGCAAAAAAAGCATCTGCTCTTACAGCCCAATCTTTTTTTCTTAGTTTTAGATTAAATAGGTAAGGATTACAACCCATCTCTGGTTATTATGGCTATGTAGGGCTGCAACTAACGATTATTTTCATAATCGATTAGTTGGCCGATTATTGTTTCAATTAATCGATTAATCAGTTAATAACCATAAAAAAATATGTGGTGTATAATTTAGTTAGTTTTTTAAAGTTTTAAAAAAAAAAGGCAATTTATTCTTAAATATCTCTATACAGTGGTAAATATAAACAACCAACTATATGGTTAGGGAGCAAAATATCAAATCCACTTTGAGAATAACAGACAGAAGAGATATACTGTATACACTATTAGAGGAGATGTACTGTATATACTATTAGAAGAGACGTACTGTTTTTTTGTCCAATTTGTTGTGGGGCAGATTAAAAAACACAAATTGCTGCAAAAACGCATTACATGCTTTTCTGCAGCTTCTCCATTGAAGTATATTGAACCAAAAAAACACTGCTTTGCGTTAAAAAAAAGTCCCTGACCCTTTCCAAATACGCAGCAGCTGAAAAAAGCATAGATGTGAACGTGTCCCATAGGAAACCATGTAAATGGACTGTAGTCATTTTCTGAAAAAAGCACCAAAAAACACATAGATGTGAACCAGGTCTAAGACGTTTAGTAACATAATGGGGTTAAAAAAAACTAAAATGAGCCCTTTATAGTACAAAAAAAAGCAGATAATCACTACTGTAAGGGTTTAATTTTTTTTACTGTAGAACCGTGAAAGTAATATTTACAGTAGCGATTATTTGCTCTTTTTGTACTATAAAGGGCTCATTTTAGTTTTTTTTTTAACCCCATTATGTTACTGGCCGATTAATCGATTATGAAAATAGTAATCGATTAATTTCATAATCGATTAATCGATTAGTTGATTCAGCCCTATGGCTATCCAAAGAGATTTTCCCTCACTTCCTGTCTTGCTGCCATTATGTTACCTGACAGGAAGTAACTCTCCAACAGCAACACAGACAGAAATAATAATACTTAATTTAGTGGCATAAGGCAAGGCTAGTATCTCTGTCAGATCTTCTTTTCTATCTGTGTCTCCATTTCAGATGTTCTCCTCTTTTTCTTTTTGTCTGGTGAAACTGTTGTCAGCAGAACAGGAAACAAAGGTAGATTTCTCCAAAGAAGCACCATGGACACCAGACAGGTTCCTTCCTCCCCCTTCCTCATTCTATCCATACATTTAAAATTTTAATGTGATGGTCAAATCGTGTTTCCTATTGAAAGACCTCTATTATGTTTTATGCTGATGCAAATGGGTGGACCTTGTTTGCTTTTAAATGTGATGGTTGAATTTTGCAATTGGTATTTGTATGCTGATAGGTGAATTCTCTTTATAAAGGATAGGCAGAATATGTTTTTAAATATTTGGAATATTTTTTGAAAATGATAATCGAAAAATAAATGTAGCAAGGCCTTTTATCTCTTTTGGTCTAATGAGGACCTCCAAGGCCAAAGATAGCTGACATCCTTCAATATGTGGTGGGTAGTGAGGCATAGTGGGTGCAAAGATGGTGAAAGTCATTGGGCGCCAGACAATTCTTGGATCTAAAAGAGGTTTTTTTTCTTTTGACAATCCTTTTCATATATTTTTTTGGGAAAGAGGGTTAGGGCCAGGACACCCGTAGATAGTTGAAAACTCAATTGTCAGACTCCGAGACTTCAATAGGAGGACAACCGTGCAGGGAAAGCCCCAGCAAGAAGTCATATCTGCACTTGCAGGAATGCTGTCTCCTATGGTAACAGTCCTTTAACAGTTCCTAACTCAAACATAACAGTTATTTCAGCTCCGCCACAACTGCTCCTTGTAGTTCTTCAATACTGAGCTCCTGGTCTCTCACTAGACCCTCTGATTCACTGACTATGAATCCCTTGAGCACCTCCAAGTTTTGCGGTGGTATCACCTCAAGCGTCACCCCCGCTCTCTGCTGGGTCCCTAGCTTGGCACTCCAGATACTTCTCAAGCTTCCCCCTGCTAACCAGCTCCGTCCCTGGCTTATCACACAAGGCTGCTCTGCAAGCTTCTCCTCCACTGGTTGGGTCCCTGACTTGATCACCGCCTGAAGTTTCCCGATTCTCAACCGTGCCTTGGTTTCCTGTACTTGCTTCAGTTACTCACTGTGGTCCCTGGTAAAGGCGATTGGCCCCTTCGTGGCGACAGCTTTCCTTTCTACCTCCGACCACTGACAGGTTCTCCGGCTGGCAGAACCGTCACTTCTGGTTGGACTGCAAGCCACAATCCCAACCCTGCGCTACTCTCCTACTTCTGGATAAAATTTGGATGAAAGATTTGGCACTGGGAAACACTTTTTGAAAGATAAAAAGTGCATTTTACATACAACTCTATAGATCAGACCAAAACGAGGGACAAATGAGGGCGAAAGAGGAATAAAGGGACATTGCCCCAAATCAGGTACAGTCCCTCGAAATCAGGGACAGTTGGGATCTATGTTGTAGGCTATGCTCCCTGTGTACATGTTAAGGTTTAATATACAGTTTAAGCCAGAACGTACCTTCAAGTAATGTTTAAAAGTATTATTGGGTTTGTGGTACAGTCCCAAAAAAAATAATATCCCTCCTAAAAGTGTTTTCTGTGAAAGCCCCTTCATCCCATGAGCAAAACACAGCAGTGGAGGACTCCCTCTGTCTCCCTCCCAGATAGCAAGCAATTGAGATGAAAGTTTGAAAATGACTTGCTAAGCTATTGCTAGACTTGCCAGGCTTCACAAGTCTGCACTGCATGACTCCAGATCAACTTTCTTTGCAAACATTCTGCTCCAAGTTCTGGTTCAGTTGTGTATTGCAATAGGGATGAGCCCGCAGGTCGATACTCTAACAACGAACCAAACATATGGGGCATTCACAGGAAATTAGAGCGCCGCAGAACGCCCCATATTGCACTGCGAGATCGCAGTGCATTGACGTCTGATGATTGGCCAAAGCATGCAGATCAGGTGCATGGTTTGGCCAATCACAGCTCGCTCTGCTGCAAGAGCCATAATTGGCAAAAGACAGGGTGCCCTTGGCCAATCATGGCTCAGGGGGACTAAGTCCACGTCCATGTATAGTGTGTGGACGGAGATAGATTAAGATTAAGGTTAGTTAGTGGCGTGCATGCAGTGTATTTTATATATATATATATATATATATATATATATATATATATATATATATATATATATATATATATATATATATATTCTGCATTTAGTGTAGACTATATATTTTGTGTAGACTCTATATTCAGTCAGTGCATTCATAGATGCAGTATCTCACAAAAGTGAGCACACCCCTCACATTTTTGTAGACAACACTTATGAAATTACTTTGTTACAATGTAAAGTAGTGAGTGTACAGCTTGTATAACAGTGTAAATTTGCTGTCCCCTCAAAATCCCTCAACACACTAATTAATGTCTAAACCGCTGGCAACAAAAGTGAGAACACCCCTTAGTGAAAATGTCCAAATTGGGCACAATTAGCTATTTTTCCTCCCCAATGTCATGTGACTCATTAGTGTTACAAGGTCTCAGGTTTGAATGGGGAGCCGGTGTGTTAAATTTGGTGTTATCACTCTCACTCTCTCATACTGGTCTCTGGAAGTTCAACATGGCACCTCATGGCAAAGAATTCTCTGAGGATGTGAAAAAAAGAATTGTTGCTCTACATAAAGATGGCCTAGGCTATAAGAAGATTGCCAAGACCCTGAAACTGAGCTGCAGCATGGTGGCCAAGACTATACAGCGTTTTTTACAGGAAAGATTTCACTCAGAACAGGCCTCACCATGGTCGACCAAAGAACTTGAGTGCACGTGCTCAGCGTCATATCCAGAGGTTGTCTTTGGGAAATAGACGTATGGGTGCTGCCAGCATTGCTGCAGAGGTTGAAGGTGTGGGGAGTCAGCCTGTCAGTGCTCAGACCATACGCAGCACACTGCATCAAATTGGTCTGCATGGCTGTCATCCCTATTCTAAAGATGATGCACAAGAAAGCCTGCAAACAGTTTTCTGAATACAAGCAGACTAAGGACATGAATTACTGGAGACATCTCCTGTGGTCTGATGAGACCAAGATACATTTATTTGGTTCAGATGTGTGTATGGCGGCAACCAGGTGAGGAGTACAAAGATAAGTGTGTCTTGCCTACAGTCAAGCATGGTGGTGCAAATGTCATGGTTTGGGGCTGCATGAGTGCTGCCTGACACTGGAGAGCTACAGTTAATTGAGGAAACGATGAATGCCAACATGTACTGTGACATGAACAGTAGAGTGTACAATGAATGGCCTATAATTATACACTACTCAGCGCTGGATGTGTGTCCACAGTTATAAACATAGATCAGATGATGTAAAATATATAAATAAATAGTATATATTCATAAATATATTAAATTACTCTAAGCAGCTGTTTAAATAAAACAAATATATATATGGGTGATAGTAAAAAATCAAACGTTGGTAATAGTGAGATAAAATACTAAAAACAGCGCTAAAACAGTGAGATAATCAAATCTTTCCGTGCAAAGTCCATGAGTCTGTGTCATAAATATAGCTTCACCACGTGAGGCACTCTCCCCTCAGGGGGTTAAACTCACCGGAATGACAATTTAAACAGGCCTTTTTTAGTATTTTAGTCCTTGAGTGTTTCTGAGAAGATAGTGCACAGTTCAATCGATAGTGACTTTCCTCGTGATTTATGGTGTATATAGTTGTATATCCAAGCACCGTTAAATATAGCTTCACCACGTGAGGCACTCTCCCCTCAGGGGGTTAAACTCACCGGAATGACAATTTAAACAGGCCTTTTTTAGTATTTTTTTTTAGTATTTTATCTCACTATTACCAACGTTTGATTTTTTACTATCACCCATATATGTACTGTGACATACTGAAGCAGAGCATGATCCCCTCCCTTCGGAGACTGGGTCTTTCAACATAATAATGATCCCAGATACACCTCCAAGATGACCACTGCCTTGCTAGAAAAGCTGAAGGTAAAGGTGATGGACTGGCCAAGCATGTTTCCAGACCTAAACCCTATTGAGCATCTGTGGGGTATCCTGAAACAAAAGGTGGAGGAGCACAAGGCCTTCAACATCCACCAGCTCCATTATATCATCATAGATGCGTGGAAGAGGACTCCAGTGGCAACCTGTGAAGCTCTAGTGAATTCCATGCCCAAGAGGCTTAAGGCAGTGCTGGAAAATAATGGTGGCCACACAAAATATTGATAGTTTGGGCCCAATTTGGACATTTTCACTTCAGGGTGTACTTACTTTTGTTGCCAGCCGTTTAGAAATTGATATGGTTATACAAACTGTACACTTACTACTTTACATTGTAGCAATGTGTAATTTCTTCAGTGTTGTCACATGAAAAGCTAATATAGAATAAGATATTTACAAAAATTTGAGGGGTGTACTCACTATTGTGAGATACTATATATATATATATATATATATATATATATATATATATATATATATATATATATATATACTCTGCATTCAGTGTAGACTAGATATTCAGTATAGACTCTATATACAGTCAGTGCAGGCAGTGTCGTATATATAACACAGTGTATTGAAGTGGTTAAGGGAAATTCTGCGCCAAATTCTTTTTTAAAAATGGCATTGGGGTCCCCCCCAAAATCCATACCAGACCCTTATCCGAGCAAGTAACCTGGCAGGTCAGGATAGGGGGGTCGAGCAAATGTCCTGCGATGTCAATCCTTCTTCAATCACAGCGCCGACGGACCCGCAAAATAGAAGAATAAAAAGCTCTGCCTCCCACCGACTGCTGTCTTTTTTTGCGGTGACAGCTGTTATATAGGCAAGGGCAGGGCCACCTGCTGATGTAACCGGATGACCCCGCCCCCCTCTGATGGCACATGCCGCCAGAAGTTGCAGGGTCACTCGGTTACGTTAGCAGGTGGCCCCGCCCTTGCCTATTATATAACGGCCATCACAGCGAAAAGACAGCAGTCGGCAGGAGGCGGAGCTTTTTTTTTCTATTTTTCGGGGTCCGTCAGGGCGCAGTGATTGAGGAAGTATGGACATTGCGGGACATTTTAATTTTTTTTTTTTTAATAAAGGAATTGTCAAAAACTGTCTTTTGTGTTTCTTATTTTTTGACACTTTTTTTTTGGTGAATGGGTAGGGGTACAATGTACCTGATACCCATTCACATAGGGGGGGCAGGATCTGGGGGCCCCCCTTGTTAAAGGGGGCTTCCAGATTACGAGAAGCCCCCAACCCACAGATCACCACAACCACCGGGTGTCAGGAAAGAAGCAAGTACCAGTCTCGCCACTATCGCTGCCTTCCTTCACACATGCACGGTAGAGCGGCACTCCGGCGCATTCCTGGGCACAATACAGCGGAACGGCTAATGCGCATGGGCAATTCAGCGAAAATGCTTATGTGTGTGCAATTCAGCAAAACGGCTAATGTGCGTGCGCAATTCAGCGGAACGGCAAACGCATGGACACAATAGCACACTCACAACATGAGCCTCCCATTGGCCTATAAAGCCACTCTGTGCCATGACCACATTGCTGGTTTGTCTTTCAGCTTCCCGTGTGTTTCCTGCTTGTATCCTGATTCTTGATTACCAGTTGTGATTCGGATTGACCTTGACCTGCTCTGATCTCTTCCTGCATCTGACCCTCGGCTTGCTTCTCGGACCTCTCTACTTGCTTCCTGTGTTTGACCCTTGGCCTGTCTATGGATATTGCTTCCTGTCTCCAGTGATTGACCCTCAGCCTGCTCCTGGACTTTGCTATTGTCTTCAGTACTTGACCCCTGGATTGCTCACAGACTGTGCCTCCAGTTATCTTTGTTTGACTCTCCGTCAGTTTTACGGACTTTGCTATCAGTCTTCAGTATTTAATCATCAGCCTGCTAACAGACCTGCTAAACAGTCCTTTGTACATGGCTTGATGTATTTTTTCCAGCATTTTTTGCTGGATGACGCCTATTTCCACCTATAAGTACACCTATGCCAAAATCATCATCCTTTATTGGTTCGTTGACATGGAAACCTGCTGGGGGATAGGAGGAGTGCAGACCACATGACCCGCCTGCCATGACTTCTTATTGGCCATTGTTACAGCACCTAGCCGGCAGTGTGAATGCGCTCCAGCCCGCTGAGGTGTGCGGGGTGCGAGGCTTGGAGCGCATGGAGGCGGAAGTGACGTCACGTTCCGGGCGGAAGTGACGTTCCGCTCCGGTTGGGGATGACGTTCCGCCATACACCAATTGGCGTAGGTGGTGTCTTCACACTCTGGTTACTACGGAGCGACGGAGATGGTTAATGCGCTTACACCCTCCGTTTGGATAGGAGGTGTGGAGCGCAAGTGAGCCCTGCATTTCCTGCCGACCTCGGCCGTTCACCTCTTCCCTTATCCAATGTACGGCTTACAACCCGCCATTAGTGTCATACCATTTGACACAGTATATAGTTTCAGTAGAGTTATGTTGGATTAGGGATATTTTCCAATTATGAACGCTATTCATGTTTTGTTATTGTTTACACCAACCCGGAAGTGGTTCACCGCAGAGAGGCTTGGTTAGTAGGCCTTATGACCACTTCCTGTTTGTGACCACTTCCTGTTTGTGACCACTTCCTGTTTGTGAAGTGGTTCACCACAGAGAGGCTTGGTTAGTAAGCCTTGTGACCACTTCCTGTTTGTGACCACTTCCTGTTTGTGATCACTTCCTGTTTGTGAAATGTTTGGCGCCAATTTTTCCAGTGAACACAGTATAAAGCCAGTAGCAGTATGAGCCATCAAATGATGCCCCAGTAGAAGACCTATTGGTCGAAACGCGTCGGGCTTTGCTGATTTTGAGACCCTTATACTGCTTTTACTCTGTTTTATTTTTGATTTTATCAGTATATGCTCTGTACTGCTTGGGTGAATTCCCCTGTTTGTACCATTATTTATACCCCACACCCAATAAATTAGTGGTGGAATCACACTATTGGAGTTCCTTTTTTCCTTTTTCCGTTTCCTGCTTCCTGGTTTGTTCCTGGTGTCGTGCCCCACATGTGTCGTTTTGGAAGATTCCGGAATATCCAGCCGAGAGTCCATCCCAGACCTGGAGGAGTGCTGCCAGAATCTAGCTTTCATCCCTTGGGCGCCACCTACAGGAGTTACCATAAGCCTTACTGACCCACTGCCGTATGGTAAGTGGGTCCAACATCGCTGGCATTCCATAACCATTGGAGGGTTTATATACTCGTCTATACACATTAGCATCTGTGTTTGCAGAGTTTCTCCATATACATCTCATGTGCAAGGATGATCCATGCCATATGATTTATTTTCCTTAACAAAGGACTTTATCATTGTTTCACTATATTATATTGCACTGGACTCTCTTTCACTTTATGAGTCTATTGGCTCTATTTTTTGTTAGCGCTACACATTGTGGTTATTTGCTTGTTTGACTTTGTTTGTTAGAGTGTTGGCTGCTTTCACATATATTTTCAGGATATTCACTGTACACAGTACACTATAGTATTATTTTTTTGGATTGATTTCATCATTTTCACTTTTTGAGTTAGCGCAGTCTTTCCCTCACTCCACTAGACTGTTCTGCCTATCTAAGAGACTCTTGCCAGTCACTGGTGTTTGACCCCCAGCCTGTTGTTGGATTAGCTGTTCAGCTTCCTTCTTGAGCTTCAGCATCTTCCAGTCCTGCACAGCTGTCTCCCTGCAGGTGACCTTCACGCAAGACCTGCCCTGCCTGCTGGTGACTCATGCCTCTTTGTGCCCTTCACCCCCTGTACCATCTCCAGGAGTGGAGTGCGCTTAGTCGCAAGAGGTTACCACTCTCAGCATCTCGGCCTTGGTGAGTACCCTTATCTGACACCAGGCAAGGGTTGTGGGGATGAGGCCCTTGTCCCCATCAACATGGGGACAAGGTGCTTTGGGGGGACCCCAAAGCACCCTCCCCATGTTGAGGGCAATCGGCCTGGTATGGTTCAGAAATCTCTATGATCACCATCAGGGGGCCGGGAGATCCTGTGTCCGACTCACCGATGAAAGCGGTGAGTCGGTAGAAGCATCGGAGGGTGGAGGGAGGGGGGCCGCCCCCTCCCACCGCCTGTAAGAACGATCAATCGGTGGAACAGCCCCCCCCCCCCCCCCCCCCCCCCCCCCCCCCCCCCCCCCCCCCCCCCCCCCCCCCCCCCCCCCCCCCCCCCCCCCCCCCCCCCCCCCCCCCCCCCCCCCCCCCCCCCCCCCCCCCCCCCCCCCCCCCCCCCCCCCCCCCCCCCCCCCCCCCCCCCCCCCCCCCCCCCCCCCCCCCCCCCCCCCCACCCCCCCCCCCCCCCCCCCCCCCCCCCCCCCCCCCCCCCCCCCCCCCCCCCCCCCCCCCCCCCCCCCCCCCCCCCCCCCCCCCCCCCCCCCCCCCCCCCCCCCCCCCCCCCCCCCCCCCCCCCCCCCCCCCCCCCCCCCCCCCCCCCCCCACCCCCCCCCCCCCCCCCCCCCCCCCCCCCCCCCCCCCCCCCCCCCCCCCCCCCCCCCCCCCCCCCCCCCCCCCCCCCCCCCCCCCCCCCCCCCCCCCCCCCCCCCCCCCCCCCCCCCCCCCCCCCCCCCCCCCCCCCCCCCCCCACCCACCCCCCCCCCCCCCCCCCCCCCCCCCCCCCCCCCCCCCCCCCCCCCCCCCCCCCCCCCCCCCCCCCCCCCCCCCCCCCCCCCCCCCCCCCCCCCCCCCCCCCCCCCCCCCCCCCCCCCCCCCCCCCCCCCCCCCCCCCCCCCCCCCCCCCCCCCCCCCCCCCCCCCCCCCCCCCCCCCCCCCCCCCCCCCCCCCCCCCCCCCCCCCCCCCCCCCCCCCCCCCCCCCCCCCCCCCCCCCCCCCCCCCCCCCCCCCCCCCCCCCCCCCCCCCCCCCCCCCCCCCCCCCCCCCCCCCCCCCCCCCCCCCCCCCCCCCCCCCCCCCCCCCCCCCCCCCCCCCCCCCCCCCCCCCCCCCCCCCCCCCCCCCCCCCCCCCCCCCCCCCCCCCCCCCCCCCCCCCCCCCCCCCCCCCCCCCCCCCCCCCCCCCCCCCCCCCCCCCCCCCCCCCCCCCCCCCCCCCCCCCCCCCCCCCCCCCCCCCCCCCCCCCCCCCCCCCCCCCACCCCCCCCCCCCCCCCCCCCCCCCCCCCCCCCCCCCCCCCCCCCCCCCCCCCCCCCCCCCCCCCCCCCCCCCCCCCCCCCCCCCCCCCCCCCCCCCCCCCCCCCCCCCCCCCCCCCCCCCCCCCCCCCCCCCCCCCCCCCCCCCCCCCCCCCCCCCCCCCCCCCCCCCCCCCCCCCCCCCCCCCCCCCCCCCCCCCCCCCCCCCCCCCCCCCCCCCCCCCCCCCCCCCCCCCCCCCCCCCCCCCCCCCCCCCCCCCCCCCCCCCCCCCCCCCCCCCCCCCCCCCCCCCCCCCCCCCCCCCCCCCCCCCCCCCCCCCCCCCCCCCCCCCCCCCCCCCCCCCCCCCCCCCCCCCCCCCCCCCCCCCCCCCCCCCCCCCCCCCCCCCCCCCCCCCCCCCCCCCCCCCCCCCCCCCCCCCCCCCCCCCCCCCCCCCCCCCCCCCCCCCCCCCCCCCCCCCCCCCCCCCCCCCCCCCCCCCCCCCCCCCCCCCCCCCCCCCCCCCCCCCCCGTGGAACAGCCGCTATGATCATTCTTATGGTGTAGGGAATCGCCAGCTGAATAAGCCGATATCTGAATGATGTCTGTAGCTGCAGGAATCATTCAGATATAACCCGGAAAGTTAAGGATGTCCCAGGATGTCCCTCCGGCGCAAAGTAGTTAAAAGCCAATATAAAGGAATAATAGTGGTAAAAAAAAAAAAAAGCCCTTGTGGATTTTTTGTGTTAATTCTCCTTTAAGGGGGTGTGGCAGGGGGGCGTGCCCTATGCCTACATACGTTTGTTAGTAGGTGTCCCTCATTCCCATCTCAAAATGTTGGGAGGTATGGTATACTATGAAGTCCCCGAGGCACCTCTAAGCTGCTGTGAGGAGTGTGTAACACTCCAGCTCCTTGGCAGCTGCTGGTCTCATTGTATCATCCTGGTTTTGGCTGAGCTGCACTCTCCCCATCTGACCATCTACTTGCAGGGTGATTGATGTAGACACAGCCACTAGATGGAGACCAAACCTGTTTTAAGCCTGCCAAGCCCTTAGTGTCATGCTTGTGATAGTGTTTGCAACAAGTGCTCAAGGCTCCCTGTTTGCCTGCCTTGCTCCCGTGCCTTGAACGCTACCTTCACCTGAACCCCCCGCCCGCTAGTTTGGCTTCCCTTGTTATTGACTTTGAATTGGATTTTGGACTACTCTCTGAACTCAGCGTGCCTTTTGACCACAGATTTGATCCTGACTACTCCTTGAAAGTTGTCCTGAACCTAGACTGCCATTGGACCACTCTGCCGGTCTGCCAACCGCAAGAACCTGTGTGCTGTTCTTAGCTTGTGCCTGCCCTGGCGTGGAAGCAAGGCGCAATAGCATTTTGTAAAAGACCTGGGGACAACTAAGTACCAGTAGGCCTGCTTGCCTTATTGGAAAGGAGGCTGCTATAGGTGAAGATCACAGAGACAGCTATAGTGCCTGCCTATAAACACTTAGAGTAGGCATGACAGCTACAGCTACAACATACATGAACATTTGGCTTGGTCAAATCAACATAGAGATTTAGGGGTGAAAGAAAGTAGCATAGACACCAGTGCCTCATAGTTGAGGGCAAGGGTGGCAATAATGACTGTAAAATGTTTCTTCCCAAGAGCACAGTCAGATCATCCACAAGGTATTCTAGGCAGGAGGCTAGTGCCCTGTGGATGTCCGGGGGGGGGGGGGGGCTATGCAGCTAAAACCTTCATGACCACGCAGTAAGGCAGGGGGATAGAGCAATTGGTCAAAGCTGTACACCTGTCTGTCTCTTCATGAAGGAGGATGCACTTGTAAGCAACTGGTATCTAATGGTGTGGGCCATGCCAGTACAAGTATTGTAAATCAAATGGATTTTCTTGGGAAAATGTGAATCCTTAGGAATGTCAGTCAAAGGACATTCAGGCCAAAGTTTCTATTTCACTTTGAAGGCCCCATTTTGCCTCAATCTGCCTTTACTCAAGATAGCTTGGCTAGTATCTGTCTGCCCCCACAGTTATGAGATCATCTCCTGATCAGCCAAAAACAGAAACTGTCTTTTCAGGTTTATAGACTATCTATGTTCTGACTTTAAATCCAGATATAGGCCACACTGGGATGTTCTGTAAACTAATATCTTTGCTTGGCTTTTATTCTATGTGGACAATGCAAACCAAATCAATTTCCCACATGTGGGCTGCCTTACAGTGATTCTGTCACTTAAAGGTGCCTGTTCTCCAGAACCTGCTGTTAAGGCTGAATCACAGCCATTGTGGGAGACAAAGCTCCAATATTTATGTATTGGAGCTTGCTGTTTCCCCTCATATTTCTATTGGCCCACCACAATAATGGGCTTCCTCTCTGGCCAATAGGAATGTACAGGGTGCAGGAAGGGGAGAACAAGCTTCAGCACAGCTTTTACCACAATAGGCTTTGGTTTTGGAGGCTGCTGCAGGTAAGTGCCTTCATTTTATACCTGTAGAATATTTTTATAGGCAGAATTACTTTAAAAGAATGCTGCCATAAGAGATTATGGAGGCTGACTTTGCTGACATCTCCTGATAAGAATTAAAGTTTCATGGCTGACATATTGATGTTTCGGCTTCAGTGCTGTCTGAGCCTCTGACATGGACATAACTGGTATAGTTATATGGTATTCTGACACATTCCTGACACTCTTTTTACATCTTATTCCAGGTCTGTGAACCAAAAGTACTTAAATTGGACTTAACTAGCCAACTAGCATTTTTAAAAGAAGGCCCGCAATGGCAGCTTCCATACTTGTCACATGACAGAGTCACTTAAACATTTAATACCTGACATACACACTTCATTTTACTAGTAGCAGCCACTTCTAATCTACATGCAGGGCACCGGACATATGGATTGCAATGTTTTTTTTTTTTTTTTTAGCACATGATTAGAGCCTGAGGCTCTAATTGGCTTCAAAAAAGGGTAGGCTCGGGGTGCAGAGCACAGCACCATGTGAGCACCCAGTTGTGTGACAAAACAAATTAATATTCGCTATTGTCTTCCTGCTTCTCCTCCTGACCAATCAGGAAGCGGATCTTGATAAGACCGGATTGGCCGAGAGGAGAAGCGACTGTATTTTCCACCGAGAAGGAGGCGCAGGGGGAAGCCACCGAGGAGGAGATGCAAGGAGAAGCCACCGAAGCTGCCCGCGACCTAGATGGGTTAAGTGCAGGGCTGGTGGGCGGACAGGCAAGCAGTGGGGGGGTGGTGGGTGGTTTGCTGATCAACCGATTGGGTGGTGTGGGGGGTCTGACTGATGGACGGACGGACTGAACGGGTGGCGCGGGGGGGTTGACTGACTGACTGACCGAACGAGGGGAGTGTTGGGTGGTTTGTTTGCGCCCCTCCAAAAAAAAATGGAGCACCAGCCGCCACTGCATTTTACTTCAATTATACACAATTGTGCTGTCAATACTAACTATTCCCAAAGTAAAAATTCCCTGATATACAGTATTTATCTACTAAATCTTTGTATAAATGAAACCTCTGATTTATGAATAGGTTGTATAATAACCCTTTTGTGTGCTGCAATGTTCAGTATTTGATTTTACTGACAACAAAACACTTCAACTCAAGTGTTGCCAACTCATTCGAGTTTTTAAATGGCTTAGTCACTTTGATTGATCTATTTGCACTGACTGTGTGATCTCCTTCAAATATGGTATGTTAGCAACACATGAGTGTGCAATATGTCATCCCTAAATGTAATGAAAAACTGTCACTGGCTTTTTCCACCGCTTTGCACAAATAAAATTGTTAAGGTCCAGCCACACAGCAATGGTTTATTTTACATTTTTCTCTTTATTAAATGACTTTACAGATACTGTGATCTTCGTCAAATCACTTTATCCCCCTGGTGCCTCAGATGACCCATTTGCAAATGGATGATAATAAAACTGGGAGTCTAAATATAACTGCATGATTACAACAAGCTGCGCACATTGGCATAGGGTGATAGGTCAGTTCAATGTTTAATCTATTTTACATTCAAGAACTACTCTTATTTAATTTTAAAGGTCCTCTCGAGAATATTTAAATAATATTCTGCAGAACGATAAAGAAAAGCTTCTAATTCTTTATTTTTATCATTGACTTTATTTTAGTGGCTCCTGACAGGTCTGATACTGCTGCATTGAGCAGCCGGATAATATCTATGTTTCTGGGCCTTGTAAGCTTTGTGTAGATTAAAGACAACTTAACAAATGTAAATCTCATCAGCAGTGATAGGGAATAAATACATGTTCTCCGCTAATCCCCTTTATCCAGATTATAGTGAACTGTTCCTTCAATGTAGTGCATAGATCATTGGCTGCTTTAGGATTCATAGTGGGAAATTCATTTTACGTTGCATTATGCTACTTACTTGATGTTTATCTGGGAAATACATGATAAAAATTTGGCTCTACTATAAACAAACACCCCATCAAAGTAAAAGTGCATGTCAAGATGGTACATAACACCTACTAACGTACATAAATACCAACCAGAGAAATCCCCACTTTGTTGGAGAGGATGCGGCAAAAGAGGAACACTTATACATATATGGTGTGAATGTGTAAAAATACAGAAATTTTGGCAAGGAGTGATACAACAGATTCAGGAAATTATGGTATTGAATATGTCTAAAGAGCCAGAAATGTATCTATTGCATAATACCAACTTAACAATAAAGTACAAAAAGAAAATGCTGACACCCCATCTAATAAACGCAGCAAAGTATTTGATTCCAAAATACTGGCAAACTCCAGAGGGTCCAACATTAAAATAGTGGGTCTCTTGGAGGAACTATATTCCTATGGAGAGGACAGAATAGGAAAATTTGTAAAAACTTGGGGAAATTGGATAGAATTCAGGAAGACAAAGAGATACTCTGCTTAAATATGAAAGGGGAAGAAGAGAACTGGGGAGAATAGAGGAATAGATGAAGGAAAATCTTGATACATGAGAGAGGGGACAGGGAGGGGAGGGGGAGGAAGGGAGGAGGTAATGGGAATTATTAGGAATTGTTATAAATGAGATTTATAATGAGATATGAGATAGTCACAGATAAAGGGCTGCTTATGGCTCCTGCCAAACTTCAGGCCATCTCCAACTGGCCTCAGACTTCTGGCTTAAAAGCTACGCATCGGTTCTTGGGGTTCACCAATTTCTTTTGCCAGTTAATTCCTGATTACACCTTTTTGGTGGCCCCAATCACTTCTTTGACCGGGAAGGGTGATAATGCCAGAACGCAGTCGAGGCTTTCCATAAGCTCCATATGGCCTTGCTCTCTGCATCTATTCTCATACATCCTGACATTTTCCAGCCTTTCTTCTTGGAGGTAGATGCTTCATCCTTGGGAGTGGGGCCATTGTGGTTTCTTCTCTAAGAAGTTTTCTGATGCGGAAAGAAATTACACCATCGGAGATCAGGAACTTCTGGCTATTAAGCTGGTACTGCAAGAATGGCGACGTATACTGGAGGGATCTCCTCATCCTATCCTGATCTATACTGATTATAAGAACCTCCAGTATTTGCAATCCGCCTGACGTTTGAATCCCAGGCAAGCATGATGGGCTCTTTTTTTTGCCAGGTTTAATTTTGATCGTTACTACTGGTGGCCCTCACTTCGGAAGGATGTTGAAGAATATGTCCAGGCTTGCTCCATTTGTGTGCAGTCTAAGCCCTCCAAGTCTGCCCCAGCAGGTCTCCTTTTACCTCTTCCTGTTCTGGATGTACCTTGGCATTGCATCTCCATGGACTTTATCTCTGAACTACCCCCCTCAGCGGGCTCTACCGTTATCTGGGTGGTTGTGGACAGGTTTTTAAAATGTGTCACCTAACTCCACTTTCAGAACTATCACTTTGGCTTCCATCTTCATTAGAGAATTCTTTAGTCTCCATGGTATGCCCTCGCACATTGTCTCAGCTAGAGGAGTTCAGTTTACAGCCCGCTTCTGGAGAGCTCTGGCCACATCCTTTGGAATCAAACTGAAAGGGTTAATCAGAATGTGGAACGGGCAGAATTTGCCCTCAATAACCATGCTAGCGCTAGCTCTGGTGAGTCTCAGTATATGATCACCATCCTTCGGTACCATTTCCTGTTCCCATCTCTATTGAGGTGACTGCAGCTGAAGAGGTGCAACGATCTCTCAATTCTATCTGGGCAGCTGTTTCCAAGAATCTGGCAGTTTCCAGGTACAAAGTAGCAGCTGATCGTCATCGCAGTGTGAGTCCCAAATTTCTTCCTGGTGACAAGGTTTGGCTCTCTACCAAGAATATCCGTCTCCTAGTACCTTCTATGAAATTTGATCCCCGTTTTATTGGCCCCTTTACAATTCTTTGCCAGGTTAACCCTGTCACTTTCAAGCTCCGTCTCCCTTCACATCTAAAAATGCCTAATGTTTTTCATGTTTCTCTCCTTGGACCATACATCGTCAATAGATCTTCCCGTCCTATTCGTCATCCTTCTGCAACAGTCAGTACCTCTGATCAGTATAGAATCAAGCAAATCTTGGATTCCAAATTCTCCAGTGGGAGGCTTTTATGCCTAATTGACTGGAAGGGTTATGGTCCTGAGGAGAGGTGTTGGATTCCTTCTACTGATGTTTCTGCACCTAGTTGGGTGAAACTTTTTCATCAGAAGTTTTCTCTCAAGCCTGGCCCTAAACAAAGGGGAGTACTGTCGCAAGTTAGCCTGCAGTTTCCTGCTTGTGTACCTATGGGCATTGTTTAATGGTACTGGGGTCAGGCACTACCTTGTGTAAGGTAGCGCCTGACCCCAGTACCATTAAACATATCTTATAAGCATTGGAGCTCTCTTTAAGTTAGCATCCTTTTCTTTATCCTGGGGTGGCTGCAACCTAATTACATTTCTACCTAAGCGCGGCACACTTTATATATATCCATTATACCTATGGGCATTGTCTACTATTCTGTGGACTTTTATTTCCTTCCCTTCCATCACTTCCTATGCCGTCTCCTAGTTTGCTTGTCTATATAAGACATGCTCAGTGTAACCCACATTTTGCCTGAGCAACTTCATAATTCTCTGAGCTCCCGTTTGCATACCTCTTGTCCATACTGTATCTGACTACCTGTGTACCGACACCGGCTTTGTTTACCGTCTGTGCTTGATCGCTGCCCACCCTGATCTCAGCTTGTCTCCTGTATTCCCTTTAGCTTGCTGCTTGTACTCTGCATATGCGAGTGGTCTCCGCATCCTCAGCTAGGCGTACCTGGGGGCTGCGACCTGGTTCCAGCTTGCTGCAAGTCCATCCCCACCATCAGGGGCTCTGGTGAAGAAGCAGGCTGGGGCTTAGACTCCGTGCCCTGGGGAACTCTGAGTTGGTGATCTACAAGAGCTCACTACCACAGAATCCTGTCAATGTGCAGATATAAGGGAGGTGAAGTGTTAATATACAGGTGACATAGAGAGTCAAGCTGGAGTTTAGGTGTGTACAAGATATGTCTTTTATGTGCTCTATCTAGTGCACCATTACCATTTGGATGTTTCATCCAAAAAAATGTGGCAAAAAATTAGGTCTCATTGGTGTCTACTTTGCAGTTTTGGCCTTTTTTCCTGTATATAGTAAAAACCCAGTGTTTATTAATTACCAACAAAAGAAAGCTCTATCTGACAACAAAAAAATATTTAAAGTGAATTTAGGTACACAGGTTCTTGACCAAATATATCTCATTTAATGTGTCACAACACCGCAAACTTAAAGCCCAATTGAACGTTCAGATTAAATCAGCTAAATGCATTCTAGGTGCTTCAAAACTATTTAATTATTTAATTATCACAACCAATGCTTCCCACTGATTGTAGAGCTCTAGCTGGGGGCTGGATGATCATTTGAAAAGAGTATACAGAGAAAAGCTCCTGCTCTGCAGCATGAACAGTGAATTATTCTCCAGCTGTACTAGGTGTACAGAGGCAGAGTGGGTTGTTAATGGTCAATACACTTGACCTCACAACAAAAAAAGTACAAATGGTGACAGTAACAGTGAGGACTCATTGAAATTATTATTTTTTAAGCCAATAGAAGAAAGTACTTTTATTATATATTATTTTATACATATTAAAGCCAATTTACTGAAGGGTGTTCACATAATAAATTGTGAATGTGTATATTCACTTCAGTTATCCAATTCTACAGATTAACTAAATATGTAGCCAAGTGCTGGGCTACAGCAATATGGAGAAAGAGACATTCCCTTTTATTCTTCTCCTTCTCTACTGAGATACTGATGCACCTTTCTCCTCCCACCAGCAGGGGGAGTGCTAAAGCCAAGCAAGCCTGTAGACTTCTATGCAGAGCACTGAGAATCCTAGGAGTTGTAGTTTGGGACAGCAGCCATATAATGGGACAGGTAGACTCTTTACACTACAGATCCCAATAGGCACTGTTCAGTAGGAGGAGTGGAGAGATGATTTTTTTTATTTTTTTTAATTGCCTGGAAACATACTTCCCCTTGGCACTGAGGGAGTTAGAGAGAGAGAACTGCTTTCTGGATACTTGCCTACCAGCAGAGCAGCAGAGATCTGAGCCTGAGACTGGAAGTGAGGACACCCAGGGCAGCATAGCACCACCTGCATCACAGTACCTGCACTGCTGCTGTAGGGAGACTGAAGCATCCACTCATCCTCTGCTTCCCATCACTGATCACCAGAGGCTTTGTGGAAAAGATCGATAGGAAGCCCCCTTCTACATCAAGAGGTCACTGCAGCATCCAGGGGACTGGTGAGAGGGCTAGTCACTCATTGCTGATACTGCTAGCAGGGATTGAGAGCAGGAAACCAAGTGTACCCAATCCATACTGCAGTCTATACCGCACTTATTCCAAACCTAGCCTGCACCTTTACCAACCCTATACCGCATTATACTGAACCTTTACTGCAACTGAACCACATCTACCTTGCACCTGTGCCAAGACTATACCATACCTATACTGTACCTATACTGCATTTAGGTTACCTGGGACTGTCATTAAGTGAACCAACGCTCCTAAAGTCCCCAACAATACCCGGCAGAAGAACGTCTCAAAGCACCGTAATAATTATTCTGCAAAGGCCCCCTTGTTCCCCTGCCTCCTCCGCTACCATCCTTTTCTTTTGGACAATGAATACCCAGTCAGTCTAGGACTAGCATCACCACCATAAATACGCTCTGGCAGTATAGTTCCAGCATTTGGTAGATCAAACTTTACTACGGGTCAGTGCGGCACTTGAGGTGGCCTTGCTACTATTTATGCTGATCTGGACACCTAGTCCTTACTGTTAATCACTTTGTATGCTAAATTGTGTTATTACCATTGTTAATCCATTTTATGCTTGCCTAGTTACTAACCATATTTGTTGACAATATATTAAGTTTGATTTTACTTCCTGGTTTGGTGCCTGTTTTCTTTGCTATAGCACTACTACTGGGTACTAAGTATGAGCCTGGGTTCACACTGATGCAAATTTACAGCGGGTTTGATGCGTTTAGGAATACACAGATTCACATGTAAAAAGCATAGTATTCCCTGGTGGTCCTGTCAGATAGCCCAACAATTTTGGGCGATTGTCTTCCAAATGATCTCCACAATACTGCATGAGACAGTGCTCCCAGACCCTGCCCTGGCCCTACTTAATCATGTTCAAGGAGAATACACTAGAAGTCAGATCAGCCTCCTCCTCCAGCTGACCACTGCGGCCAAGCAAACCATCGCTAAAGCATGGAAAACCCCAAAACTCCACATTGCAGAAATGAAGAATAGAGTAACCCAAGCCATGATCCACAGTAAAATTGAGGCCACAATACTAGACCGGGTCCCCCGGCACACTAAAATATGGACCCCCTGGGTGGACAATTTCCTGCCCCCAGATTTTGATCCCAATCTCCTTATCCCATGATCTTTGACCCACCCCTACCACTTTGCATAGCGGTTCCCTGGACCTCACCGTGGCCTCGCCGACACCGATCCCCTCCCACCCCTTATGACCCAGCCCCTCCTTCTCTACTCTATACCTTTCCTTCCCCCATCCCGCCTTCCCTTCCCCACAAACTCTATTTGACCCTATGTTCTCTTACTTCTCCAACAAGAACAAGCCCTCATGGCTATGTTTTCAAAAAGTAGATACCCTAGGAACTAGTACCAAGATTTGTACACCATGTAGGCATAATCCTAGGAACCTCTCCTGCTGATACAAGTCGACCTCTTTGTTATAATATACCCCCCTACGCTTATCAGCAACCAATGATAGCACTTACCTTACTTTTTTTCTGGTGTTTTTGTAATGAATACGTCTTGTATACAACGTGAATGATGTTTATTCACCGTTTATGACTACTTCTTGTTGTACCCTGTATTCTGTTCTAAATAAAAAATCTTTGAAAGTAAAAGCATAGTATTCCATGGCTTTGGTTCACATGTATGCATTGTGAATTTGGTGCGAGGGAAAAAAAAGGGTCCTGTGCGTGTTGACTGCGAGTGCGATGCAAATTCCTATGGTGTAGTGCGAATTTTATCTTCATAGGCTTCAATTGAACTTGCAGTAAACTCGCAGCACACAGTTCACATCTCTGCAAATTGTTCACTGTCTGCCTCCTGAAATTTGCGGTAAATTTGTGGTAAATTTGCACCGGTCCACCTCCAAAACGCAAGGCAAATTCGCACCTCACACAGGACAAAAAAATGGATCAAATTCGCAGTACATCACATGGCAGTAGTGTGAACCTAGGCTTACTGTCAGTGATTTCTTGCGATATTGTATGATTGTACACTCACCATGGTGTATTAGAAGTGCTGAGTTTCTTTTTTTGAAAAAGGTCGAGGCAAAGAACAGAGAACCTATCCTATTCAGCGCCTTCTACAGGGGTAGTACTACAAATAAATAAACAGAGAATTTATTTTTACATTTAATAACTGCAGTCTATCATCACACATTTTGTTGTATGAATATTCTAAAATCCTTTAGAAAATCAGCTTAATTGTGTTAACAAATATAGTAAAGTAGGATATGGCTTAAATCTTTGCCAATCCCATCCTACATTTTTGTGGTTTTCACCGTTTACATTTTTAGAGAATGTCAGCCATCTACTTTCTTGAAGAACTGGTATACAAATATTTATGTGACACATGTATGGTCAGAGAAATATTTCCATATAGCTAAAGGCAGATTTGCATATTTGCATCAGCAAACAGGAAAGCCATAAAAATGAGGACATGTGCAGATATGCATGTACAGTGACTTGTAAAAGTATTCACCCCCTTGGCTTTTTACCTATTTTGTTACATTACAGCCTTTAGTTCAATGTTTTTTTAATCTGAATTATATGTGATGGATCAGAACACAATAGTCTAAGTTGGTGAAGTAAAATTAGAAAAATATATACATAAAACAATTTTGCAGAAATAAAAAAATGATAATTGGTATGTGCGTATGTATTCACTTCCTTTATTATGAAGCCCATGAAAAGCTCTGGTGCAACCAATTACCTTCATAAGTCACATAATTAGAGAAAAGATGTCCACCTGTGTGCAATCTTAGTGTTACATGATCTGTCGTTACATATACACACCTTTTTGAAAGGCCCCAGAGGCTGCAGCACTTAAGCAAGAGGCACCACTAACCAAACACTGCCACGAAGACCAAGGAACTCTCCAAACAAGTAAGGGACAATGTTGTTGAGAAGTACAAGTCAGGGTTATGCCGCGTACACACGTGCGGACTTTTGCCGGCGGACCTAGTCCAGCGGACAATCCCGCGGGACTTTCCAGCTAGGTCCGCTGGACTTTCCGAGCGTGTGGACTTGCCCACACACGCACGGACTTCTCCAGCGGATAATCCGCCGGCCAAAAGTCCGCGGGACTTTTGAAAATGAACGGACTTGCCCACACACGGAGCAGTCCGTTCATTTCGAACGTAACTTCAGGTTACGTAGCTAGCGTAGGCAGTAAATGCCGCCGCGCTAGCTCCGCAAGCTGGCATGGATTTAAAGGGAATCCCCACGCCGAAAAAACGGCGTGGGGGTTCCCCCCAAATCCAGGTCAGACCCTCATCCGAGCACGCAGCCTGGCAGGCCAGGAAAGGGGTGGGGACGAACGAGCGCCCCCCCCCCCCCCTCCTGAGCCGTACCAGGCCGCGTGCCCTCAACATGGGGGGTGCCCTGGGGAAAGGGGGGCCGTGCGGCCCCCCCACCCCCAAAGCACCTTGTCCCCATGTTGATGAGGACAAGGGCCTATTCCCGACAACCCTGGCCGTTGGTTGTCGGGGTCTGCGGGCGGGGGCTTATCGGAATCTGGGAGCCCCCTTTAATAAGGGGGCCCCCAGATACCGGCCCCCCACCCTATGTGAATGAGTATGGGGTACGATGTACCCCTACCCATTCACCTAAGGTGTAAAATGTAAAGTACAAAAACACACACACTTTTGAAAAAATATTTTATTGCACTGCTCCGGGGGTCTTCTTCCGTCTTGGGGGTCTTCTCGCCGGACTCCTCCGCTCTCTTCTGCTCTTTTACCTAGCTCTTTCACGAGCGGGGGGAGTCCGGCTACCTTCTTCGTCGTCGCCGCCGTCGACGTCTGGGGGTCTCGATCCGCCTTCGGGGGTCTTCCGGGGTCTCTTCTGTTCTTGCGGCAGTCGTCGTCTTCCGCGCCGCCGGCGCCTTGTCCTTCTTCTTGTCCTTCTTGTTCTTGTTCTTCTTCTTCTTCCGATGTTGACCCGACGCTCTCTCTGCCCGGAATGCCTGTGCCGCTTTGCGCTCGGACTTATATAGGGACATGGGGGACAGGGTCACATGTTCATGTCACATGGTGACCCCGCCCCCTTGCGATGTCACAGTCCCAGCATCCTCCGGGACTGTGACAACACAAGGGGGTGGGGTCACCATGTGACATGAACATGTGACCCTGTCCCCATGCCCCTATATAAGTCCTAGCGCAGAGCGGCACAGGCATTCCGGGCAGAGAGAGCGTCGGGTCAACATCGGAAGAAGAAGAAGAAGAACAAGAACAAGAAGGACAAGAAGAAGGACAAGGCGCCGGCGGCGCGGAAGACGACGACCGCCGCAAGAACAGAAGAGACCCCCGAAGGCGGATCGAGAACCCCAGACGACGGCGACGACGACGAAGAAGGTAGCCGGACTTCCCCCGCTCGGTAAAAGAGCTTGGTAAATGGCGGGGGAGTCCGGCGAGAAGACCCCCAAGACGGAAGAAGACCCCCGAAGGCGGTTCAAGACCCCCAGACGGCGGCGACGACGAAGAAGGTAGCCGGACTTCCCCGCTCGGTAAAAGAGCTTGGTAAATGGCGGGGGAGTCCGGCGAGAAGACCCCCAAGACGGAAGAAGACCCCCGAAGGCGGATCGAGACCACCAAACGGCGGCGACGACGAAGAAGGTAGCCGGACTTCCCCCGCTCGGTAAAAGAGCTTGGTAAATGGCGGGGGAGTCCGGCGAGAAGACCCCCAAGACGGAAGAAGACCCCCGGAGCAGTGCAATAAACTATTTTTTCAAAAGTGTGGGTGTTTTTTTTTACTTTACATTTTACACCTTAGGTGAATGGGTAGGGGTACATCGTACCCCATACTCATTCACATAGGGTGGGGGGCCGGTATCTGGGGGGCCCCTTATTAAAGGGGTCTCTCAGATTCCGATAAGCCCCAGCCCGCAGACCCCGACAACCAACGGCCAGGGTTGTCGGGAAGAGGCCCTTGTACTCATCAACATGGGGACAAGGTGCCTTGGGGTGGGGGGGCCGCACGGCCCCCCTTTCCCCAGGGCACCCCCCATGTTGAGGGCACGCGGCCTGGTACGGCTCAGGGGGGGGGGGCGCTCGTTCGTCCCCACCCCTTTCCTGGCCTGCCAGGCTGCGTGCTCGGATGAGGGTCTAACATGGATTTGGGGGGAACCCCCACGCCGTTTTTCGGCGTGGGGATTCCCTTTAAATCCATGACAGGTGACGGAGCTAGCGCGGCGGCATTTACTGCCTACGCTAGCTACGTAACCTGAAGTCACGTGCTAAATGAACGGACTTGCCGATGAGCGGCAAGTCCGTTCATTTCAAAAGTCCCGCGGACTTGCCCACTAACGGCGGGATTGTCCGCTGGACTGCCAAGTCCAGCGGATAATTTTAAAACAAAACTTAAAACTTTGGTCCGCCGGACTTTGGCGCCAAAAAGTCCGCCGGCGCCCACACACGAGGGGATTATCCGCTGGACTTCAGTCCAGAGGATAATCCGCGGGATTGTCCCTTCGTGTGTACGCGGCATTAGGTTACAAAAAAAATCCAAATCTTTGATGATCCCTAGGAGCACCATCAAATCTATCATAACCAAATGGAAAGAACATGGCACAACAGCAAACCTGCTAAGAGACGGCCGCACACCAAAACTCATGGACCGGGCAAGGAAGGCATTAATCAGAGAGGCAGCACAGAGACCTAAAGTAACCCTGGAGGAGCTGCAGAGTTCCACAGCAGAGACTGGAGTATCTATACATAGAGTTGGGCTTTATGGCAGAGTGGCCGGAAGAAAGCCATTACTTTCAGAAAAAAACAAAATGGCACGTTTTGAGTTTGTGAAAAGGCATGCGGGAGACTACCAAAATCTATGGAGAAAGGTGCTCTGGTCGGATGGGACTAACATTTAACTTTTTAGCCATCAAAGAAAATGCTATGTCTGGCCTAAACCCAACACATCACATCACCCAAAGAACACCATCCCCACAGTGAAACATGGTGGTGGCAGCATTGTGCTCTGGGGATGTTCTTCAGCAGTCAGGACTGGGAAACTGGTCAGAGTTGAGGAAAAGATGGATGGTGCTAAATACAGGGATATTCTTGAGCAGAACCTGTACCACTCTGTGTGTGATTTGAGGCTAGGACAGAGGTTTACCTTCCAGCAGGACAATGACCCCAAACACACTGCTAAAGCAACACTTGAGTGGTTTAAGGGGAAACTTGGAAATGTGTTGGAATGGCCTAGTCAAAGCTCAGACCTCAATCCAATAGAAAATCTGTGGTCAGACTTAAAGATTGCTGTTCACAAGCGCAAACCATCCAACTTGAAGGAGCTGGAGCAGTTTTGCAAGGAGGAATGGGCAAAAATCCCTGTGGTAAGATGTGGCAAGCTCATAGAGATTTATCCAAAGTGACTTGGAGCTGTGATAGCCGCAAAAGGTGGCTCTACAATGTATTGACTTTAGGGGGGTGAATAGTTATGCACATTGACTTTTTCTGTTATTTTGTCCTATTTGTTGTTTGCGTCACAATAAAAAAAAAAAAAACATCTTCAAAGTTGTGGGCATGTTCTGTAAATTAAATGACGCAAATCCTCAAACAATCCATGTTAATTCCAGGTGTGAGGCAACAAAACATGAAAAATGCCAAGGGTGGTGAATACTTTTGCAAGGCACTGTATGTTTTTTTACATGTCTCTACATTTCTTACAAGCAGCCACTTATGGTTTTTAAATTGAACAGCAGTCTAATTCTACTACTTGTATTGCAGTTGAAGATTCCATCATTTTGGTCTGTGAGAGTCATTATCAGCTATATAGTTTAGATATTGCTGGCAGTAAATCTAGTAGCTAAATCTAACATGTATTTGGAATGGTGTCATAGTGCCAAGGGTCCCAAATGTTGCATGAGAAGAGCTATGGAGATCCCCCTATTATTCCTTAATTCTACACCCCCCTTATTAGTCTACCAGTTTCTCTCTTATTTACACATTATACTTGCCATCACACCATGGTGTTATGTTCAAGATCAAGGGCTCCATGTTCACGTGGGATTATATTCTCATTTCCTGTGGCTTTCCTTTAGCTGGTCCGTTCTTCCACAATCCAAACATACCCTGATAGGTTATTTAGTTTATTACAGTATTAGCCTCAGTAAAGTGATCAGTAAAATAGGAAAGTATTGTGCCCCATAAAGGTATATGGCAATATATAAATTATTGTTATTATTTAATTAAAGCTGAACTCTAGGCAAACATGTAAATACATAGTTGATACACAAACATTGAAGCTTTTTTATTTGTCAAAGGATTTGCATTCCTGTCTATTCAGTCCTGAGAATAATGCCTTGTACACACGGTCGGACATTCCGACCACAAAATCTGTCTGATTTTTTCCAACGGATTTTGTCGGAAACTTGTCTTGCATACACACAGTCGCACAAAGTTGTCGGAAAATCCGAACCTTCGGAATGAGGTGACGTGGAACACGTACGACGGGACTACGTAGAGGCAAGTAGCCAATAGCTTTCATCTCCAAATTTTTTCTGAGCATGCGTGGCACTTTGTGTGTCGGAATTCTTGACACCCAATCTGAAAAAGTCAGATCGGATTTTGAGATCCAGCTCTCAAACTTTTTCCATCGGAAATTCCGACTGAAAAAGTCAGATGGAGCCCACACACGGTCGGATTTTCCGACAACATGATCCGATCACACATTTTCCCTCGGAAAATCCGACCGTGTGTACAAGGCATAACACAGTCCTGTCACACCACAGAAAGGAGGGAGAGATGAGGGCGCTCTGGTGAGGCTGGGTATCTGGTCCTTAGTAGCAGTGGAGAGATGGCACTGAAGGCAGCACTTTGTAGAGAAGAAGCAGCTCTGGATGTTCATAAATGAAAGAGAAAGACGCCACTAAGTGCAGTGGTTAAAAGATTTATTACAGGCACGATGGGATTAAAAACACTTACAAGATAGTAAGAGGTCCTAGGCATATAATGATTTGTCCTCATGCAGATCACTGTAATCCTTGTCTGTCTGGGGGAGAGAGAGCTGTCAGGTGCGATGATGCGGTCAGGGTTCTGGAACCAATGTGACATCAGGTGAAGGTGGTCGGCGGTAACGCATTTCGGAGCATGCATAGCTCCTTCATCAGACCTCCTTCACCTGATGTCACTTCGGCCGCGTGCTCTCCAGCTTGGTTCAAGAACCCCATTGTGCCTGTAATAAATCTTTTAACCACTGCACTTAGAGGCGCCTTTCTCTTTCCTTTCTGTCACACCACAGCTAGGTGGATCACAGCACTTTCTATGTTAGCATTAAAATGTGGGGACTTTCATAAATTTCCAAGTTAGGACTGCAGAAGTATTGGGGTGACGTGGAGTGGCTCTGCAGCTTCCGCATGTATTTGCAAATGTGTGCTAACTAAACCCCTGTTTTTAACACAAACTGTTAGACAGGGTAATTTGGTTGGTAGCAGACTGGTTGGCGAGTTGAGCTGGAAATTTTCTCTGGTATTGTTTTGTATGTGTTGCCCCTCCATGTGCTCCTTGCTGTGAGGGCCAGTTATAGGTAGGGGCAGTGACCAATTGTTTGTTACAATTAAAATGGACCATTTCCCCTTTTTCCTTAAAGTAGTTGTAAATTTCAGACATTTCAGACATGAAATCCCAACAAAGCACATATTTCTGTTTTGTTTACTTGCCACTCTATACAAAGCACCAAGCGCCATATCTCTTTGCACTCTGGTTCCCCTGTTATCAGCATGAGTCACTTCTGACAAGTTTTCCTGACACCAAGAGATAAAAAGGTGACAGGGGACGGATTGCCAGCACACAAACTGTGATTCACAGCCTCAACTTTGTTCCTATTTGCTGTGTGAAGGGGGATGTGTTCCCCCTCCCCCTGCTCCCTCCCCAAATCTGTTTATAATTCTTTTAATCTCTGAGTTTTACAAGGATGTACATGACAAATGCCTGCAAATAAACAGGTAGAACTTATGTGGGAGGATTGGTTTCACTAGTGTATCACCTGAGGCCAGTCACTTCACTGGATATACGTAAGGGTTTACAATCCCTTTAATTCACAACAGCATGTATCTCTGAATGCTGATGTGAAATTACTTAACACTTTTTTTTTTTGCTTTACTTGCCTTTGTTGTCTTCTACTTTGTAGTTTCCCTGAAGGCAGTAGTATCATAGTCCCAGCCGCACAGATGCCCCCTGGGAAGGTGTCATCACCATTTCCTTTAAGGAAATCTCAGATCTAAACTGCAAGATCTTGATATTGTATTGTCACACTGCGCATGTGCAGATGAAGTGTATGATGTCAGTTCGCACAGCACCAAATGGAATTACATTCACCTCTTGGTAAAAGAAAAACCTCAAGCACTGTAAGGCCCCTTTCACACAGGGCTGCCCGTATTTAGCATCTGCTTGCTTAGCGGGGATCAATGGAGCGATTGGCGGATGACAAGGCCGTCACTGCACTCTGTGCAGGGACAGACCTGTCGGAGAGTCCGCTCCCCTCTATGGGGGGATCGGAAGATTACGGACCACCTGTCCGTTTTCATCTGATCCGATCCGCCAGACGGAGGGAAAATAGGACATCCATCCATCTGGATTTTGCGGATTGGGGCGGATCTGATGTCAGCGGATGGTCCCCGCTGATATCCAACGCTCCATAGAGACAATGGAGAAGCTATTCAGATCCGCCTGAAAAAACTGACAGGTGGATCTGAACGTTCTGCAGATGTTAAAGGGGCCTGACTGGGTTTCTGAAAAATCTGAAACTTTTCTGTCCAAGAAATATGGCTTCATAATGCTGGTGGGCTGCAACCAAAAATATGCAAAATTATGTAAAATAAAGTTACTTTGCTATAATAATTCACAGTTCTTTGCTTTTGTTTCAGCTTGTACTTTAGCTAGAAATGCACTCGGCTCTTCATAAAATACCTTGTTGACATTTAGCATAGTTAAAAATAGACTATCCTCATTCATTTTAGGTCAAAACTAAGGAAGTTTTTTCAACCTTAAGATTTGCAGAACATGCTTTAGAGTGCTCACATCATTTACAAGCAATAAATCATTCATGCTATATTAGCCAGTGAGTACTGTAAATTTCATCTGACTGTATATAATGCATTGGTTTGGCTCAGAGCAAAATGTGTTATCCGAAACTGTCTAGAAATGGCAATATTCCAAAAAGCAAAGAGCTGTGTTGTAAAAAAAAAAAAAAAAAAAAATCTATAAAGTTACCGGGTTCATATTTTAAAACCTAAAAATATACTTGTACTCAAAGAATATTTATGATGGTAAGTCATAAACATCTATCTTCTGCTAAATTGCAAGGTTTCATCTGTTGTAAATACTTTGGCATTTCGAGTTTGGCTGCTTGTCAACTAAATTGATATATGAGTTTTACATAAAACATTTTCAAAACACTTTCAAAGTAGTAAAAAAAAGCATGAACTGTTTGCTCTAGTGTTCTTAAATGCACAGTACACATAGGCATTTTTTATTCTTGACATTGTGAAAGTGGCCCCTGCAACTGAACAATTGCTGCAGCACTCTGGAAATATCTTTAATAATAACTATATATATGTGGGTATATGTGCACTATTACACCAGAACTCCTGTCGGGCCCTTTGTTGATATTACCTGCTTGTTGTAAATTAATCATAGCAATACCGGGCACTTTTACCTCCTTCCTGTCCAGGCCAATTTTTAGCTTTCAGCGCTGTTGCACTTTGAATGACAATTGTGTGGTCATGCAACACTGTACCCATAAGAAATTTTTATATTTTTTTTACACAAATAGAGCTTTCTTTTGGTGGTATTTAACTACCACTGGATTTTTAGATTTTTTTGCTAAATAAACAAAAAATTACTAAAAATTAAAAAAAATATATATTTTCTGTTATAGAATTCTGCAAATGAATAATCGTTCTTCAAAAAAATAAAGTTCAAAATTTATTCTGCTACATTTCTTTGGTAAAAATAACCCAAATCAGTGTATATTATTTAGTCTGTAGGAAAGTTCTAGAGTCCACAAATGCTGGTATATATCTGAAAATTGGTCAATCCTGATGTACTGACCATCTAGCAAAAATGTCAGAAAAGTACAGATATCCCCCAAATGACCCCTTTTTGAAGTTGTTTTTTTTTTTAATTTTTTGGAAAATTAAGGAATTAAAAGAAAAGACATGGATGAGCTAGTTTGGGGTGGAGGGACTTGAGTGGCCTTGAGTCCTGACCTCAACCCGATAGAACACCTTTGGGATGAATTAGAGTGGAGACTGCATGCCAGGCCTTCTTGTCCACATTAGTGCCTGACCTCACAAATGCACTTCTGGAAGAATGGTCAAACATTCCCATAGACACATTCCTAAACCTTGTGGACCTCTTTCCCAGAAGAGTTGAAGCTGTTATAGCTGCAAAGAGTGGGCCAATGCAATATTGAACCCTAGGGACTAAGACTGGGATGGCATTAAAGCCCATGTGCGTGTAAAGGCAGGTGTCACAAAACTTTTGGTAATATTGTGTATTTGAGTTAGTATTCAATAATGGATAGGAATATTAAAATCATAATGGATTTGGGGCCAAATCCAAATTTTTATAGAGTGAAGAAGTAGTCCCTATGATATAGAATCAAATAATTTTTTAAGGTCAGGGAATAAATGCATTACCTAAGTGATTTGTCCATTTGATTGAATAACAGATATGAAATCAAGTACATGCTTGGTTTGTTCTTATGCTTGGCAGTCAGGAATAAAACCAGCCAGATCAGTATATATTTAATTTTTTTCCTGTGGGAGAATGTAAATATAACCTAAATTTTCTGTTGGATGACTAGCATTTACCTTCTAATGCTATTAGAAAAATTGCTGAGGTGTGGCACTAGCATATCTGCATATAGTTTTTACTGTAATATAGAGATTGCATCCAATCCTACAACTTTGGCAGGTTTTAATTGTTTTATGGTTAATATAGTTTCTTCAAATGTAAATTTTATTATTTACAAGGGATTTAAAAGAGAAAGATAAAATTGGCAAATTCAATTGTGTAAACCATTTCCTGTAAATTTTTTATGAAAACTTCCTGTTTTTTTGTTTTTTTTTAAAGGACTACGTAAAATTTCTGAAATTGTTTGATAATGGTATTAAGATTCTGAAATATTTAGAGTTTTCCAGATAGCAGTTTACCTTGTTTGTCTCCATTGGCATAAAATCAAGGACAGGGGACAGCAGCATAGAGAGCAGAGCAGGAGGGAGTGGCCTGCCCACCAACTGGTCCGTTCCATTTACATTGGCCCCGCCCCCTTACAGTGCTTCCTGTCTTTGGTTGGCTCTGCCCCCTTACAGTGCTTCCTGTCTTTGGTTGCTGCTTGGGGAGGCTGCTGGGTGCTGTTCGCTGCCACCAGCCTGCCTGTGCCACGTGAAGTGTTCCAGACTTCCACTCCAGGTCACCAGGTGTGTGCCTCTATGGGACTGTCTATATTACTGGCTGTGTGAATGTGTGACTGGCTGTGTAACTGGCTGTGTGACTGGCTGTGGGTCTGTGTGACTGTCTATGTGACTGGCTGTGTGGCTGTGTGACTGGCTGTGGGTCTGTGTGACTGTCTATGTGACTGGCTGTGTCTGTGTGACTGGATGTGTGGCTGGCTATGTGGCTGTGTGACTGGCTGTGTGCCTGGCTGTGTGCCTGGCTGTGTGACTGGCTGTGTGACTGGCTGTGTGGCTGTCTGTGTGTCTGTATGACTTGCTGTGTGTCTATGTGACTGGCTGTGTGTCTGTATGACTGGCTGTGTGACTGTCTGTGTGTCTGTGTGACTGGCCTGTGTGTCTGTGTGACTGGCCTGTGTGTCTGTGTGACTGGCTGTGTGACTTAATTTGCTCATCCTAGTTGTGTTCAATTGGTGGGGGGGGGGGGGGGGCACAGAGCACCACCTCCCTGAAATGGGTTTTTGCAGGTTGGGATGTCTGCTAATGAAAATCTTGCCTGTAACTTCTTGTCACCCAACTGCATAATTTTGTATTTTTCAGCATTGAACCTTATCTGCAAAGTCTCACCTATCTCCTTATTTTATCCAGGTCTTCCTGTAATGTTGCTATATCCTGTTCCAGAGTAATTTCCCTGCATCATTTTGTATAATATGCAAATACACTTCAAATTCAACTTTATGAACAACTTTATAAACAAGTTAAACATCATTTGCCCCAAGACCCTGGGCACACCACTTGCAATCTAATGCCATGTACACACGATCGGAATTCCGGCCAGAAAAAGACTGAGAGCTTTTCATTGGAAAATGCGACTGTGTGTAGGCTCCATCGGAATTTTGCTGGCCGAATTTCCGACAGCAAAAAATTGAGAGCATGTTCTCAATTTTTCCGACGGAAAAGGTTTCTATCAGAAATTCAGATCGTCTGTAGCAATTCTGCCGCGCAAAATTCCTACGCATGCTGGGAAACAATTCTACGACGCATGCTCGGAAGCATTGAACTCAGCTCGTTATAGTGTTGTACGTCACCGCGTTCTTGGCAGTCGGAATTTGGTGTAACCGTGTGTAGGCAAGACGGTTTGCCTACAAACTCGAAATTCCGTCGGGAAAACCATCAGAGCTTTTTCCGACGAGAATTCCGATAGTGTGTAGGGGGCATTAGCCTATTCAGAGGCATTTACCATAGCCATCCATACCTGTTACTGAAACCTATATATTATGCATCTGTGGGCACAGTGTCAGATCTAGTTGCAATATCTAGAAAAATAACATCTATTGCCCTTTCTTTATCTAGGTTACTGCTCACTTCTTCATAGAATGTTTACAGGTTGGACTGACAGAAGCAACCGTTTAAAAATTCATGTTGATTGTTTCTTATAATACCATTTCCCTAACTAGTTCCCTTAGCAATCTCTTAAACACCTTGTATGTTTGTAGTTCCTTGGTATACATCTGAACTCTTTTTTGAATATTGGAACCACATTTTCTCTATGCCAATTAGCCTGTACTGTTCCTCATTAGGGAATCTTTATAAATCAGGAAGCGTGGCTTGGCTATCATAAAGCTAAACTTCCAGTGGACTCTTCAGTATAAGCCATCAGGCCTTTGTGACTTGTTTATATATAATTTTACTTGTCTGTTTCAGACCCTGTTTTCTGACCACCACAAAGGCAATACATTGGTATTAGCATTAATATTTCTTCTAATAAATCCTACATTTTCATGTGTATAAATTGAAAAAAAAAAAATCTTTTAACACAATATCCTCATCTACTGTATGTCAATTGTGACCAAGGTTCCATATTTTTTCTTCACAGGGCCTCCTTTTCCTGTGCTTACCTTTTTATTGTTAATATATTTATAAAATGTTTTCAGGTTATTTTTACAGTGGCATTAAAGCCCCTCCTCCTACCTGTAGCACTGACCCCCGAAGGAGCTGCTGATTTTATTGGGCTTACCGTTACCTTCTTTACCTCGTCTCCATCTAGGGTTTCCCGTGGTAGATGGCCCAAAGAAATGCAGAAACTGACACTGAATTCCTTCCTTTTGGTTTATTTATTTAAACGATAACACAGTCTCTAAGAGCCGGTTCACACCAGGGCGACTCAGGATCCGACTTCAGGTCGCCCTGAGACACCCCAAGTCGCCCCAAGTTGCCCCCAAGTCGCGCTGTAATGTTAGAGCCGGTTCACACCAGGGCGACTCAGGATCCGACTTCAGGTCGCCCGAGACGCCCCAAGTTGCCCCCAAGTCGCCCTGTAATGTTAGCCTATGGAGCCGTTTTTATGCACACTACAGAAGTCGCTCCGACTTCAAAAAAGGTTCCTGTACTACTTGAAAACGACTTCTAGGTGACTTGTATCCATTGAGTTCAATGGAAGTCACCTGCAAGTTGGATCCCTGTTCATTTTGACCATCTCCTTCAGGCAAGTTCACAGGAAGTACAAAGGAATTTAACCCGGTTAGCCTTGATGTTGCCTCGAAGTTGCCTTGAAATTGCCTCGAAGTTGCCTTGCTGTTGCCTCGGAGTTGCCTTGCCGTTGCCTCGAAGTTGCCTTGAAGTTGCCTCGAAGTTGCCTCGAAGTTGCCTCGAAGTTGCCTGGCAATATCGTGCCGACTTTGTGGTCACTGTAGTGTGAACCGGCACTTAATGTAGGGTAGAGGGTTAGGAGGAAAGTTCAGGTACTTTTGGAACTGCAAAAATAGCATGTCTCTTATAGAAGAAATCCAGAGAGTATCCGTTTCACAGCTGGATTCTCACAACCCCCGGATAGACCTCCTCTCACTAGGCCTAGCAGTCGGCAGGGTGTTAGGTAAAGAAAAGTCTCTGCCACAGACTTGAATGTAGAACACTTGAGGAAAAGTCTCTACCACAGACTTAAATGTAACATAACAAATTTAGAGAGCTAACATATGGTACCAGTATCTCTCAGCCGGTCCAGCGATACCATATGAGTGTGGATCCAGTTGCTGGGCCTCTTCTTAGATGAGACGGCACAGGACCATGTTTGAATCATTAGGCCCTGATATCCATTCAGGCCTGTCCCTGCAGTTGCTTCGCCTCAGGCTATCCAGTCCCGAGACTTGGAATTGCATGGATCCGCACCCCAGGCCAGGAGGGCCGTGAGGGCTGGTCAGGAGGACCAGGACCAAACAGACAGAAGATAACCTCTGGACCAGAACCCCCAAGCACGTGATCTCAGTACCTTAAATACCCCCTCCCAAAATTCACAGCAGGATAAACACTCAGTGGGAGTGTTTCCGAGAGAAAGAATGGCATCTAATACACCCAGCTAAACTGCGTTCTCATACTTGCCAGGGGTAACAGCGACACCTGCGGCCAAGTAGAACTCAGTGCAATCCAGCCAGACTGGTACTGAAATCATAATTTAGCAGAATTAGCCCTAAAACCCAACTGTGGTTTCAGGAATTATAATTTTCAAAAACACATAGCGCATGCTTTTCAGGAGCCAGAGCTACATACCTATCCTGCACACCCTGTAGAAAATAGATCTGTATACTTAAAATTCCCTTATTTTTTTCCAGTCCAGATGTGATTTGCAGCTACAGCTCCCCTGTGTAAAGGAGCACTCAACAACTTCTGGGCACCATAGTGTCACCCATACTTCCCTCAAGCCACGGTCACATGATCATCCAGTGTTGGTTCCATCTTTCTTTTTACATCCCATTAAATGGGACCTTCATTCTAGGTGTCCGCCTCACTACCTGCATGACTTGGACACCTGGAAGAAGGTCCCATACATTGGCTGGCTGGAAGATTGGTTTTCTCAGGATCCAGAAAAGGGCCTCCATCAGACCAAGGGGGTAAAGGGGACTGGCTGACAAGGGTTAATGTTGGGCGCTAGACTAGCACCAAGGAGGACCCAGATGGGTGACTCAATTGATTATAACTTGCTTCCATAGGTAAGGAAAACTTAACATTTGGCAGAATAGGTTAGAAGGGGTGGGAGGGAATGGATAGAAAAGAAAATAGATTTTTATTGAAGTTGAGCTTTTAATGTTGGGTAGCCTATAACTTACTCCCATAAATAATGTACTGCTGATAGTAATCATTTGCAGCTCCAGCCTTAAAAACGCCATCACAACCCTTGATTGAATTACAGACAGGTGGACTCTATTTACTATCTAGTTGACTTCTAAAGGCAATTAGTTCCACCAGATTTTAGTTAGGGGTATCAGAGTAATGGGGGCTGAATACAAATGCACGCCACACTTTTCAGATATTTATTTGTAAAAAATTTGGAAAACTATTTATCATTTTTCTTTCACTTCACAATAATGTGCCACTTTGTGCTGGTCTATTACATAAAATCCCAATAAAATACATTTATGTTTTCAGTTGTAACATGACAACATGTGGAAAATTTCAAGGGGTATGAATATTTTTTCAAGGCACTCTATGTAATGTTATATAATGGTATGTTATGTAAAGTAGTATGTGATTTTTCTACATTGGTTGTAGGTAATAATAATTCCCTGCTGCCTTGTTTATGCCCTACCTCCCGTCCGTTCCACCCACCTCTCTATCCTGTGCCCACATGGTTCTCACTTATTATACACTGAATTCTCCTCAGATCTCCCTTTCCCAGAATGTAGTTTAAAAATTCCTCCAACCTTTTAAGCACCTTTTTTTTTCAGTGAATTCACTGATCCATTTTTTTGACCCAAATGATCAAAGAACATTATTTTTACATGGATGGCCTTCTTATGCCTTTTGGTATGCGAGTCTCCAAACTCAAAAATACTCTCCTCATTAAAGAGGAATTTCATTCTCCTGATATACTAATCCCACCCCTCCTCTCCAGTACCGCCAAAGGTCTGTGTACAGCACATTTGCAAACACGCAGGGGTTTGCCTGCTAGTATTTGGGACCTTGACACCTGCAACGTCTGCATGCATGCACAGTAAAACCCTTGAGCATGCCCAGATGTATCAAAGGCCAAACTGTGTAAGTCCCTGCTTCTTCTTGAATAAGATAACCACCCTCTTTTTGCAGATAGAACCCTTTGGCATATTGTTTTATGCTCATGGCCATAGGCCCGCTCTTGACATCCCTAGATGTAGGCCTTAGTATTTGAGAATAAAGGAATGTTCATACATAAAATGCATTTTCCACATTGTACTGTAATTTCACAAAGATTTCCGTGAAATCTGACATCACATTTGACATACTATCAGAATTATTCATCTTGGAACTCCAAACGCATTCTGTAGCTGACATTTCTGGGCAGAATGCAAGTGCATATCTTATATATAGCAGTTTTGGGACCACTTCCCCATGTATACTAAGTCCACAGCATTAGCTGATATTACCTTGGCACAGGACCCACAAGGGGATCAAGGTGCCTTCTATAATATACCAATCTCATCCCAATATCCCTCTATGGCTCTGCCCAGCTGGGCACACTCCCAGATGGCATATATTTCCCAAGCTTCCACCACTACACACAAATGCTTTTCCACCTTCTCTGGGACTTCAGCCCTGCAAAGGGCCCTTTAGGTAAGAACTGCAGGAGACTACATCTTGGCAGCTCTGAGTGTTTGGCTCCCATGCCATATTTCTCTACAAGCCCCTCCCACACTAGTATTTTAATGGGCACTAAGAACACCCATGACATTACTAAGGAGGGATTTTTCTGAAAGGCGACCTAACACCCAATTACAACCTTCCCTTACCATACTATAATGGGACCAGAGTCACCTTATAGCAGGCAATCTAACTGCACCTGCCAACACCGCATCTGTTCACAAATGTGCCCACTGCCCACCAGCAAATCCTCTTGGGATGTGTTACCTTCACATTCCAGGAAGGCAGCAGTGTTTGCAAATTCTCAGCACAAGAAAGAAGGAATTGTGCAGTCAGCACTAAAAAGAAATTCTGAATTTTTAAATTTTCAAAAAAGTCGGAAGTAAACGAATTGCACATGTCTAAATTAGGCCTCATGCTCACGGATTTATGAATGTATGCTCTAAATATGTTGGATTTTCTGAAAGAACTTAGGAGAAAAATGTCTTTAATGTCGCTTATGTATGAGTGTTTATGTGCATATGTACGAACAATAAAGGGTTTTCCCCTAGGTTGAGGACTTTCATTTGGCACTACTACACTTTCCCATAGAAAAAAAGTACAAAAATGTATTAATATCAAAAATTTATTTATAAATCATAACAAATAAAAAATGAAAACAGTAGAAAAGTTTTGACATATTCACAAAAATAAAAATAGAAATTGCATCAATTGAATAAGTAGTTTACTATATGACATTGAACCAGACGCGTTTCGGAGATCCTCCTTTTTCAGTGGTCGCGATGTCGAAAATATAGTTTAGTTCTAAATACAAGAAATATATACAAGATTATAGCATAATAGGGTACATTATGGAGAAAACGCCTATGAGGAAATTGTACAACAAAACAGTATTCCAAAAGGATATGTTCAGAGAATCTAATACAGATAATTAGTAATGTATATTTAAACATATTGGTATACAAGTATTAGTAGGAAGTGATGTTATACAACTTACATGTGTATTGATGCGTTGGTGGAGTAGATGTTTCATCTGGATTTAAAAACAATGCATGGCAGAGGCGCAGCTAAAGATGTTGGGTCAGGGCTAGGTATTTTGGTATCCAAGAATTTTTACCTCCCGTAAGTTGTTATCATTCAAGGGGTGAGAGGTCACTAGACCGGAAGGAGAAAGAAATATCGGAGAGCCCAGGGGTTATATAGGGCTTTAATTAGAGACCATAACACGCCGTTTAAAGAGAGACAGAACACATGGAAAAATGTGGGGCTGCTGAGGTCGACAGTTAGTCTCGAAATCCTCTATGGAAGAAAGAAAAAGTTTCAATACAATAAAACGAATTTATTTATATTTGAAGTTTTGTTTGTAACAGATTTTATTTTCACCGTAAAAGTTATAAAAATAATAATAACTCACGTCTACGGGATATGTTGTCTGTATGGTAGCCTGAGAATACAGCCTGTGTGTAGCTCACCTCTCAAATACAGTGGTGTCGTCTGCAAGGGGAGGAGGCCATAGTAAAATATACGTATATATCTTCAAAAAGTGCCATTTATTATATAGGGCACATTGGATATTATATTCGAATTTTAATATTAAGCCAACCAGATATGACTTGGAACAAATAGGTGAATAGATGTTTTCCACTATATTGGTCCAGTGTTCATTTATAACGAGTAACACTGAATGGAATTTGTATAGATTTTTAAATTAACAAGTCAATGGCTGTATATAGGTGCCAAAAGGAAAAGCGGTCAGGGCGTTCAATAGAATTGGAGTCTATAAAGATTGCCAAACTAGAGTCTGCATATAAATGCGAGGTGCCAGACAGCAATTAAATTCAAAGTACACAGAAGTATGAGGATAAATATGAAGATTGCATATGGTCTACCCATGAGACCAATGTTTAGCAAATATTTTAAGGCAAAAAGTGAAGGAATGGTCAGAAAGTGCTGTTCACAAAGCAGTGCATACCTTATAAAACGAGGGAGGTGGACTCATCACAAGCTCAGCTGTCAGAAGTTGTTTGCAAACTGACAGGAGAGTTGTGCGGGTTTATATATGTGTACACCCCCAATCAGCTGTCACAAGGATCAGCTGGCTGCAGGGGGTGGGAGGATTGGAGACACGTCGGCCCCCCGAGCGGTGTGCGCGCGGCCACCCATAGGCGCGGTCAGAACGATCGTGATATAAACCCGCACAACTCTCCTGTCAGTTTGCAAACAACTTCTGACAGCTGAGCTTGTGATGAGTCCACCTAGTCTATGTACATACTGATCAAAATGCTTCATGTGCATGGCTACATAGGGTAGCATGGAACTGTGTTTAGAGGCATTAAGAAATATGCTGTACGCCTGTAGAAGTGGAATTTATATGCCCATGTGCATGAGGCCTAGGACATATTCCTGAATTTCTGTTCACAGCTATGTACTAGAGGGCACACTATATTATTGTAATCTCCTGTTAGGTGTTAAACTGTATCTTGACCATCAACGGATGCTTAATACTAAACATTTTTTTATGTTAAAGAACTGAAATTTCATTAATTCTACATATTGTGCAAAGTTATTCCCTTTCCGTGTACAGAAGCAGCCCAATTTCTATTTTGTATTGCAGTATATGCTGTAAAACTGCAAAAACAGCACATAAAGCCATTTACGGGAAAAAAGTGGCCTTTGATGACAAATGGATTGCACAGCAAACATTAGATATCTATTTAGAACAGCAAATTGGTCTGGATGGAACATTCCAGATAGTGAGCTATACTTAGAAAGCATATCATTTTCAAGGTTTATTGCAAGCAAAGCAATGCTATTTGGAGTAGCCAGCCTATTGATGTTGAATAATGTAATGAAAAAATTGGGCCCCTTTATGACATGAAAAGTATGGTAAAACTTGGATCTAGTCTTTGGTGTCACTGTACATTTTGCTGATCCAAGTTAAAAAATTAAATAAGGATTTAATTTTGTAAATGTGTTTAAATGTCAAATGGACATTGTCCAGAGGCACACTAATTCATTCCATTTTAATCTGTTCATTCCTACATGGCAGACCAAAGTTGTCAGTTTTCCTGAAAATGGTGCAAATATTTCCAAGTTGCAGAGCAATAAAATTAATATATAAGTGCAGCTAACATAAATCTAGCAGTATCTTAGTGACAGGTACTAATATCTTTTTTTTTTCTGGTAAGAAAGTATTTTCTATTTCACCTTTATTCACAAATGTTTTTATTGAAATAATTAAATGACTTCATTTAGGCCCTGCTTGTATCTAAGAGCTGTTAATCACTCTCTGACATTCTAATAAGAAACAAGATACAGTGCTAATAGTATTGACTGGTCCAGATTGCCATCACTAGAGCCTGTTGGCACACAACCTTTGGTGCCCCAAGCATACACCCATCTGCAGGGCTGTATTGATGCTAACTTCTGCCCTAATCAACTGGTTGACCATAACAACACATGCAGAAACATAAGACATTATAGCTACAAATGGAACAACAAGGCTGTGGGAGGAGAATATGAAAGTGATAGTTTGACCACTCTGCATTAGCAAACCTAGAACCAATGGCAAGAAGAATAGGCAAACTGTAACCCTACTCACATAGCAGTTCAGTACTAGGTGGATTGTTAATACACAATACTCTTACTCCTTACAACAAAAAGTACAAATGGTGAAGGGACCATAACAATGAGGACTTCAGCAAAACCATCTTTCACATTTCCCATGCAACAGGTGTCCTTTATCACTGTGAAAACTCGCTGTTTTTCAATACCTTGACAAGATATACTGTACTATAGCTTTTCTTAAAATAAATGTTTTTACTTTTTATAGCACAATCATCATAAGCATAATTCTTGGAAACTGGCATTCCCTACCTATTGATCTGCAGAGATTTGAGAGATTTTGGTGATTTTATTTTCTCTTTGTTTTCCTATGCTGAGTCTTTTTAGTTTTGGATAGTTGGAGTAGGGAAATGTAAAAATCAAGTTTGTACTGTTGATCATAGGAAAACTGGAGGATAAGGATTCCCTTTCCTACACTGTATGAGCTTGGTAGACATTTCAAAACCACGGACCATAATATGGAGTAACGTTGAGCCAAACATACCTGGGTTTGGGTCAAGGGACATTTAGTGGACTGAAAGTTCCAATGTCAATCCAATCCCTACTGAAATCAATAAGATCAATGAGATCTGAACCCTAGGAATCAGTTCTGACAATCTGTACAACAAAGGGCACCAGGAGCTTGGGATTGCTTTGGGGAAGATGAACCAATGTTAAAAAAAAAATTTAAATTACCATTCAGCAGGGAGGGGGTCTTTTCAGGTGGCTTAAAGGGCAACATTTAAAATACAAAAATCTTTCAAACATGCTTGGGGGATGCCTTAAACCTGTACATACCGTAGTTTTATAGACCATTACTTTTTTCTAGGACAGCATCAGCAATACTGTACTTTTATATTATTCTTTGGCTTGCATACAGCAGTAGTAGTCCAATATGACTGATTTCCAGTGTGTTTATTTGGTATTTCTTGCATAGATAACTACTTTTTATGTATCAGCAACAGGACAGAATTGAGCAGTGAAATAACATACACAATCATGTCAAAAATTTATCAGACGTTATATACGTCTTCAAAAAAATTAATCAAAAGCCATCAACCTCTTACAAATTGGTACAAGTTGCAGGACAATTTTATAGAATAGCTTGTGATCATCTTTTAATTACCAGACTTTATTGTGTACAAACTTTAATACAAAAAACAAAAAACAAAACACAGAGTATTCTGACTTTGTGGCTGGGTTCACACTGCTGCGGTGCGGGAACGCTGCGAATACACTGCGAGTTCCCGCACCGCATGTCTCCCGCCGGCAGTTCACACTGCCCTATGCGAGCTGCTGGGGGTGTCAATGAAATGTTAATGACACCCCCATAGCAGCTCGCATATCGCAGTGCGATCTGCAAACTCGGACAGGAATCGGATCGCATGGTGAGAACACCATGCGATCCGATTCTGCTGCGGAGCGAAAAAAAAGGGTCCTGTCCGATTTTGGGCCGAATGCGATGCGAATTCAGCCATACTATCTGTATGGCTGAATTTGCATCGCACAGAGATCGCATATGATTTGAACTGCAGTGCGGTGCGAATCATATGCGATCTCCCGCACCGCAGCAGTCTGAACCCGGCCTGTAATAGTGATTATCCCTTCCTGAGACCTCTATGTCTGGCCTGAATATAGACAAGAACAAGAATATAGACAAGAACCGCACTGTGGACAATCTCCATCAGATAGCTGAACTCACCAAACACTTGAAATATGCTTATTGTATGCAAATGCAGAACACTGTGGTAATATGATAAGATGCTGTAGAGTTGATAGAAGTGTTTTTAGGCTGTCAACAAAGAGCATTGGATTGCCTAGCCCCAGTGTGTGTCTTGTAGGGGACAAATAATAAAAGTCACACACAGGAAAGAGGAAATAGCCTCACAAAAAGGGGAAAGGAAATATATAAAATAATAAATAAAATAATAAAAAAAATCACAAGGTGACAGCTTTATAAAAAAAAAAAAAAACTAGATGCAATGTCACAGCAGAGAGCAGGCAGCTTTCAACTGTAATAAACTAATAACGGTGTCCTTTTGCAAAAACAAAAAAAAAAAATCCACTAATGTGCACCACAGTTATTAAGCCTTCTTAAACAGGCTGCAAATTGAGGGATAGATTGGGCCTTATGCAGGAATTCAAAAACCATTGTCTTTGTTTTTAATTGAAAAAAAAAGATTGCACAGACTCACAGCAACATTTAAGCCTTTATTGGACAGGCCACAATTTCTGGATTTTTTTTCTGAAAAAAATGTGACTTTTTTCAGAGACTGAAAATAAAAAATGGTACAGATTTGCACCAAAACTATTAAGCTTTTTTGGACAGGAAGTAATTAATGAAGCATAGAGCAGGCATATTGCATCTGGTAATCAAAAATGTGTATCTTTTTGTTTTTAATTTTCTTTTAAATTGAAAACAGAAAATTACACAGATTGTAGTACACCTTTCCAAAAGTAGCACCTTCTTGCTGTATACACTGCACACATATTCTGTTGTGCTTGTACTGATACAATATACCTTAGTTAAAGCACCAGAAGTCGAAGTCTAACAAACACATGCAACAAATAGAGTGAAAGCCGAAAATACCCGCCCTTATGGCTCACCCCTCCACGCTATATTGATATGTATCTCTTAAATATGGATAAAATAAATAAATATATAAATATATAAATATATAGATGTCAACGTGTAAATATATAAATATACAAGTAAATTAAAATAAATGTAGTCCACCACTTCTGGTGATAACAAACACATATTCATCTCAGCACAAAGGATAATATATAAAAATTAAACACTTTGATAATATATGCCCTCTTATACCTAGAATATTGACATAGAGCTAACTCTTTGTCCGAGCCAACCTTAACAGAGAAATGTATTAAAATAGTTAATAACTACTTAGCAATAATTTACAGTTGAACTACTGAGTAGGAAAATATTGTCTAAATAAAACAGTCATGTTTAGCCCTAAGCTGGCCATTCACTGTTAGATTTTTTCATTCAGCCAGTCGTCAAAAAATGATTCCTCAATCCAAACAAACATTCCTTCCTCCAATATAGAATTCTCCCCCCACCCCTTTTCCTCCAAAGTAGAGAGCTCACTCCCATGGTATAGAGCGCATGAGCTCCTACTCCCCTTGGGAGTTCCAGGGAGAAGTCCTCGGGGAGGGCTGCAGGAGAACACAAATGCCAACAGGAGCTGAGTAATGCAGAAAACTTCCTCTACCAGCTTCTGTTTACCAGTGGCAAGCTGGTGAGCACAGAACAGCACCAACATTTGTTCTCGCTGAAAAAAAACCCTGCTACTCCAACATAAGGCCCTGATTCATCAAGCTGCAATGACAGCAAAAGTATAGTGTACTTTAAGTGGTACATATTTAGATTTATTTATGTTGTTTTACAGCTGTTGATATATGAAATTATGGACACAGGGAAGGCGTTGTTTTTAACCACTTAAGGACCGCCCCACGTATATTTACTGTGGCAGGGTGGCCCTTAAGCGCAAAATAACATACCTGTAAGTGATTCTCATGTACGGCTCTGGGGGGCACGCCGCCAGAGCTGTGCTTATACTGTGACTGGACACACCGGGAGCCAATCAGCTGGTCCAGTGGCCAGAAAGGCCGTCGGCCACACACGATCGCTCGCTGGAGAGACTGAAGGATGGTCTGCCTATGTAAACACTCATAGGGAACACAGTTAACCCTTTGATCGCCCATGATGTTAACCTCTTCCCTGCCTGTGTCATTTGTACAGTGTATTTTTTTTTAGCACTGATCGCTGTATTGGTGTCATCTGTCTTTTCAGATTTAAAGATATCCAGTGTGCTGAAGCACCTCTCAAGCCATATTATCCTATGTAATAATAATATTAATTGAGAGATATTTTGAGATGCCTTAATTAGTGTTGCAACTTTATAGATCAGGTCCACAAAATGTTCTCCCTCTCCAAAAAGAGGGTCTATGCTTCAGCTACATTGTCCTTAATGTTAAATTCATCAGAGATTGTAAGTCATTTTTTGTGATGACAATTTTACAAATATGTGAACCCAATACATACAGTGCCTTTAAAAAATATTTATACCCCTTGAAATTTTCCGCATTTTGTCATGTTGCAACCAAAAACATACAGTAAATGTATTTTATTGGGATTTTATGTGATAGACCAACAAAAAGTGGCACATAATTGTGAAGTGAAAGGAAAATTATAAATGGTTTTACATTTTTTTTTTTACAAATAAATATCTAAAAAGTGTGGCGTGCATTTGTATTCAGCACCCTTTACTCTGATACCCCCTAACTAAATTTTAGTGGAACCAATTGCCTTCAGAAGTCACCTAATTAGTAAATAGAGTCTAACTGTGTGTAATTTAATCACAGTATAAATACAGCTGTTCTGTGAAGCCCTCAAAGGTTTGTTAGAGAACCTTAGTGAACCAACAGCATCATGAAGGCCAAGGAACACACCAGACAGGTCAGGGATGAAGTTGTGGAGAAGATTAAAGCAGGTTTAGGTTATAAAAAAATATCCCAAGCTTTGAACATCTTATGGAACACTGTTCAATCCATCAACTGGAAATGGAAAGACAACTGCAAACCTACCAAGACATGGCCGTCCACCTAAACTGACAGGTCGGACAAGGAGAGCATTAATCAGAGAAGCATGGTAACTATGGAGGAGCTGTAGAGATTCACAGCTCAGGTGTGAGAACTATTAGTTATGCACTCCACAAATCTGGCCTTTATGGGAAGAGTGGCAAGAAGAAAGCCATTGTTGAAAGAAAATCATATGCAGTCACGTTTGCAGTTTGCGAGAAGCCATGTGGGGGACATAGTAAACATGTTGAAGAAGGTGTTCTGGTCAGATGAGACCAAAAGTTTACTTTTTGGCCTAAAAGCAAAATGCTATGTGTGGCGGAAAACATTGCATATCACCCTGAACACACCATCCCCACAGTGAAACATGGTGGTGGCAGCATCATGTTGTGGGGATGATTTTCTTCAGCAGGGACAGCTGGTCAGAGTTGATGGGAAGATGGATGGAGCCAAATACAGGGCAATCTTAGAAGAAAACTTGTTAGAGTATGCAAAAGACTTGAGACTGGGGAGGAGGTTCACCTTCCAGCAGAACAACGACCCTAAACATACAGCCAAAGCTGCAATAGAATGGTGTAGATCAAAGCATATTCATGTGTTACAATGGCCCAGTCAAAGTCCAGACCTAAATCCAATTGAGAATCTGTGGCAAGACATGAAAATTGCTGTTCAAGACGCTCTCCATCCAATCTGACAGAGCTTGAGCTTTAGCTATTTTGCAAAGAAGAATGGGCAAAATTGTCACTCTCTAGATGTGTAAAGCTGGTAGAGACATCCCCAAAAAGACTGGCAGCTGTAATTGCAGCAAAAGCTTGTTCTACAAAGTATTGACTCAGGGGGGCTGAATACAAATGAACGCCACACTTTTCAGATATTTGTTTGTAAAAAAATAAAAAAAACATTTATCATTTTCCTTCCACTTCACAATTGTGTGTCACTTTGCGTTGGTCTATAACATAAAATACACATAAAATACATTTACGTTTTTGGTTGTAACATGACAAAATGTGGAAAATTTCAAGGGGTATGATAACTGTATAAGAAGCTTCTAGCTCAATTGTACTTGTTTGGGTAGACAGACATTTACTGAAGGACCAGCTAAAGCTGCCCAAAAAGGACCGATTTTAATAGGCAACCATCATATCTTTCCTTACATAAGGATCACCAAACATAGGTAGACCATTCTCCTGGCCTGTGACAAGTAGCAGGTAGTGATTTATATATACTGAAAGGATGGTACTATTTTCTCATCAAAAAAGTGAACAATGAAAAGATCTGCTAGCTAAGACTACAAAGCACTCTACTGAGGACGGATGTGCAGATAACACTGTTGTGTCATTCATCAGCCAGTTAGCCAGTTATTTTTTTTTCACCAGACATATTCCAGCTATCACAGTAATGCCCCGTACACACGATCAGACATTCCCACAAAAAAATCCATGGATTTTTTCCGACGGATGTTGACTCAAACTTGTCTTGCATACACACGGTCACACAAATCTTGTCGGAAATTCCGAACGTCAAGAACGTGGTGACGTACAACACGTACGACGAGCTGAGAAAAATTACGTTTAATAGCCAGTGCGGCTCTTCTGCTTGATTCCGAGCAAGCGTGGAACTTTGTGCATCGGAATTGTGTACACACGGTCGGAATTTACGACAATGGATTTTGTTGTCGGAAAATTTGAGATCCAGATCTCAAATTTTGTGTAACGGAAATTCCAATGGAAAATGTCCGATGGAGCCTACACATGGTCGGAATTTCCAACAACAGGCTCCCATCAAACATTTTCCATCGGAAAATCCAACCGTGTGTACGGGGCATAAGTGCTGATTGAACCTAGTAAATGTGATATAAATCAGTATTTTTTGACAGGTTAAGCAAGATGTTGCCAGATTTCATGAAATACAAGTAACTAATGTCATGACATTACTTAGAGGGGCCAATGATGGAGCACACCACATAAACTAAAGAAAGCATTCAAGGGGTTGAGCAAAAAAAAAAAATAGTAATAACATATCAGTAATAAACACAGTAAAATAAAGTAAAACAAATCATTGATTAGCTTTAATTTAAACTACTAGTCTGGCAAAGGTCTTTATGATTAGTATACTTTCACAGATGAGCCCTGTTGGTATATTGTTGCTTTTCTGGATAAAGAAATTATTGTGGGACATCAGACACCTTTGTACACTGTAAATTTCAGGGGCACCATGTTTAAGCCATTAGCCTTAAACATGAAAAGTCTCTATTTTTCTTTAAAGCAAACAAAACAGAGCTTCCAGCAGAAAGAGCAAAACTGACTTAACTTCAGAAAATACACCACAAAAGTCCACTTGTCTTCAGCACAAAACAAAAAAAAACACACTTGCATCAAAATAAAATAAATCCCCTCATAGGAACAGCTGTAAACACACTATGAGCTATTGTCATAGTAATTAGCATTTACAACTAAAGTGTTGCGCTATACCAACTCAAAATCAGATGATGCTTTTTAAAGCGAAACGCGTCGGTACCGTATGCTGATCCTCTCACTACCGCTGTATTGTCTTTTAAAGCGCTTGTTCTTACTTGCAGTGGGGTTTATTCCTCCATACATCTATAACTTGCCGTACCCTATGCTTATGAGAGCGACCGCCTGGAGGTTTCATCTTTACAGAGAACCTGGATCCATAGGATCATCCTATAAAGCCTGTTAGACTCACCAGGTATATACCTGTGTGGGTCCACGCCCTCTGGTAAACGGCTAGTGCTTTTGGTGGTGGATTCCTCTCGTCACTTGCCTTTTTGGACATTCACTGAAATATTTGTTTTGGATGTCACTATTTGGACTTTTCGTTATTATTGTAGAAAACATTTTTTTCATCCCTTTACAGGGTTCACATTGGACTCCCTAATTTAATCATTAGTATTCATATGTCACTATATATGTTTATTTAACTTGAGTCATTGGGTCACTTTATATTTGAAGTTGATTTTTTTAGCGCTGCACTTGTTTTCACATATACGTTTAGCCACCCATCATCGCCCCTCCGGTAGGGTCACCCGCACCACCAAATATTCATTCGCTATTGTCACACAACTGGGTGGGCTTTGGGCACACTGCTCTGCACCCAGAGCCCACCCTTTTTTGAAGCCTATTAGAGCCTCTGGCTCTAATCACGTTCTTACAAAAAAACACCCCCCCCATTGGAATCCATGCATCCGGCACCTTGCATGTAGATTAGGGGGCCGGATGCATGGATAGGGGGGAGCACCCTGAACCCCTTATGGGTGGGCCACCACTGATCAAATAGCATAAAACTGGCTTATGCTTCCAGCCATGTGACTATCCGGATCTTTAGGTGGCGGTTCTTCACAGGAGGTGTTGGTAATCATTCTGTCAGGGAAATGGCCAAAGAACTGGCAATCTTGCCAACACCCATCATGGCCGCATCAGGCATGCTCTCGTGCGTATTGGCGTACGCAGACATGCGGCTGCCTAAATGGGCATATGCAGATGGGGGCGACGCTAACGGTCATACACAGATGCGCGACGACGCTAACGGGCGTATGCAGACGTGTGACGACGCTAACAGGCGTACGCAGGTATGCGATGGCGCCTCCTGGCCTATATAAACCTGCTGCTGAGATCCCTGAGTTGCTGGATTATCGTCAGCTCCCCTGTGTTCCTTGTGCTCCTATATTTTGATCTTGGACTTCCAGTTACCGACCTGGCTTCCACTACCCGCTTATCTTGTCTTCCCGCTTTGACCCCTGGCTTGTATCCTGACCTGATTCTGCCTGCTCCATTACTTGATCCTGGCTTGGCTCACCGACTCTGCTTCTGCCTGTCTTACCAATTACCGACCCCAGCTTTTTCCAGTATTACTGCCTGAATCCCGAACCTGCTATTTACTGATCTTGCAGTGTATGACCCCCAGCCTGCCTTTTGATACTCCTTCTGGATCACCCAACCGCCTGTCGCTGCTGGCTCTCTCCAGGCATGCTTGCCATACAGAGCATCTCGCTTGTTCCAGTAGCCCCACAGTGAACAAGTCTTCAACCACGGCCACAGGCAAACCGTCCATCTCTGGGCACTGCATTCCCTGTTTCACCTTTTGGGGTTGCACTGTACTCAGCCGCAAGGGGAGCCCTCTTGGCACCTTGGCTTCCAACCGGACTCCTGACAGATTCTTTATCACTTACCTGTTTGAAGGACGAGTTTTCCTTGCCTGGAGGATTGTTTTTTCACAATGTACATTTATTTACTAATGGACATTTTTATTTTTTTATATTGATGTTTTTTTTATTTTGAGTTGGTATAGCGCACCATTCATTTGTAAAAAATATAACATATGCAAACGTTCATATAAGGAATTTACCCCAACGTCAGGTGACACATTGTATCCATCCAAGGCCCATCCTGAGCTTCCTGTACAATTTTGGTCATGTAAACATGTTTGAGAAATACATTGCTCCTCCGCACAACAAGTGTTGGAGCAGGCAATAGATTCATGTACTTGTCAGAACACAGGTATATAAATTTCTAACATTGAGAGGAGTGGCAGTGAGGCTGAAGTGTCCATACCACAAATTCTTTGTCTTCTGTGCAAATTCAGCCTTTTGGGCAGCCAGCATCATAGCAACACATGACTCATCCTAGATCTCATAAAGTTTTGGGCAGGGGGTTTACTCAGCTAACAGCTGAGAGTAAAAAGGGGCTGAGATATTGGTCAACTTTTATGTAGATTAATAAATTGTTAAATTTTACGATACGTGCCTTTTAAAGTCCATTATTTTCTAGCCAATTTATATGTATTCTCGGGACACGGCACCTGCTTCAGTGAAATGCCCAATGGCCACCAAGGGCACCTCATCTATTTTTTCCAATTGAACATAAAAAAATCAACAGATTAACACAAATTCTTCAGTTCTGTCGTCCATTTATAGCTACTCTCTTCGGTCCTCCCAATACCTCCTGCTCTCTAGCTCCCTTGTCACCTCCTCCCATGCTCGCCTCCAGGATTTCTCCAGAGCTTCTCCCATCCTTTGGAACTCTCTACCCCAATCTGTCCGACTGTCCCCTAATCTATCCATCTTTAGGCGATCCCTGAAAACCCTTCTCTTTAAAGAAGCCTATCCTACTTCTAACTAACACTGTTTTACTTCCTCCATCAGCTCATTCCCCACAGCTATTAACTCTTGTGTCAACTGACCCTTCCTTTTTAGATTGTAAGCTCTAATGAGCAGGGCCCTCTGATTCCTCTTGTACAAAATTGTAATGTAATTGTAATGTCTGCCTTTATTTTGTTAAGCGCTGCGCAAACTGTTGGCGCTATATAAATCCTGTATAATAATAATAGGGCAAATAAAGCACTAGGAACACATACCATGCCATAAAATGTCTACCCAGAAATCAGTCAGGCATGGGACGACCTCTCCGAGACCTCTGCCTAATTCATAAGTTAACAAAATGCACACACAATTAAAAAAATCAAACAGGACCAAGACACATTAATATATATATATATATATATATATATATATATATATATATATATATATATATATATATACAGTTTATTTATATATACTGTATATTAATATATATAAGTATATGTTTAAATGGGGAATATCATACCAAACAAATTGAGGTGATACATGACTACGCTAGAGCATACAACAGGGGAGGTAGCAGTCTCCTACCTTCTGGGTGACAGGCCCATCTGAATACTGAGCAATAATCTACCTGTTTCTAGAATGCAACCTGCACATATTGGATGATATTAATATTAGTGTGTAAGGGAGGGCCATAATACAGTCATAAACACTATGCCCACTCCTCAGACACTTAATTGATCAAATGGCCTCTGTCAGCACCCCTTTGATCCCAGAGAAAAGGTGGATGCCAGGACAGTACCATCAACAAAGGAACATCTGTCAAGTTATGAGAGCCAATAACACCTTGCTCATTGACTGAACTCTGCTGAAACCAGGACATTGCAAGTATTCTTCCTTCTCAGCTCTTTTGTATTTTGTATTTCTCTGTTGTTTTATTGTCTCTTTATTTCTTTGTAACACCCTTTTTCTGTAAATATTTTATTAGCACCATTTTGAACTTTTCATTATTAAACCCTATTTTGAAAAGTGTTAACCCGATCTCTAAGGAATTCAATCCAAACTAAAAAGAAACCCTGTCTCTTGAAAAGTGCTACTGTATAGTATAAATCCTCATAATATACCTGTCGGCGGTGACAGTGTGTGTTACCAACGTTTATTCTAAAATAATAATTGGTATTGCTAAACTTGCGGAATTTCCGACTCTTCGGTAAAAGTTGGTGGTGGCAGTTAAAGGGTTAATTACTTATTAACTTAACCCAGTGACAATCGCTCTCAGGCTGCTGGCACCTAGATTGTAGGCCTGTGAGCTTGAAAATTATTGTGCAGGGTGCAGCTGAGAGTGGCATTGTTACGTAAGTGATAGCGCAGTGTGAGATTGGTCATTCCTTTGTCACGAGTTGGTGAAAAGGGCAGGGGTCTGATACTATGTTTCGCCACACCTGGATAATCTTTTTTTTTTTTTTAGAAAACAAATTTGCAAACAAATGTTTATTGATCACCACAGGTGGCTGTCATGGTAATCACACACCACAGACATACAGCTATGAGTTTGCACAGGCGTGTGCTATTAGTTTGCAGCTGCATGGTAAATTAAAATATTCTCATGGCATGATAAGCACAGACTGCAGAGACCCATGAGTTAAAAAAGCGACCTCCTACTAAAAAAAGCGACCTCCTACCTAAGTGGTTGTAAACCCTAGGACAAAAAAAAAACCTGCTAGACAAAGGCATAATGAGCTAGTATGTATAGCATACTAACTCATTATGAATTACTTACCTTAGATCGAATCCCCTGCAGCCATCCTCGTACACCGCTCCGGCGGCCGACATCACTCCCGGAGTTATTTCCAGGTATCGCAGGCTCCGGTGCTGTGATTGGCCAGAGCCACGATGACGGTAATGGCACACTCACTGAAGTACGTGCCATTGCTTCAGTTTGCTTCAGTGCGCATGTGCTGATGACGTTGGCACATGCAAATACAGGGAATATCTCCTAAACCTTATTATAGGCTTACCTGTAGCAAAAAGTGTGTTGTAAGGGTTTACAACCACTTTAAGTAGAGAAGAACATAACATCAGAATAGGTTGTCTGAAGGATTATAAAGTACAATGTAAACTCTGATAACAGTTATAGGGTTGTAGAAAGTACAATAAAGCAATGAAAATAAATGAATAAACAGATACAAAGTTAATTTATTTTACATAAAAAGCAAGTTCTAACCAGAGAATCGCATTGACAAAGGTGCATATTTTAAATGTCAAGGAAATAAAGCATAGAAATATCACAATGTGAGATAATTACTGCAATAGAGATGCATGTAAACTAAGTTTAGAAAGCATTCTTTGTTATTCTCCAAGGAAGAAGCAGCCCACAGGCACTTGAATGGGCTCTACAATGTTTGTGCTGTGCTTCATGTGAGAAAATCTTTGTGTACAAATTCTCCTTTTTTAGATAAAGTTAAATTAAAATAATCAAATAGTGAAGAACAAGAGAAGCTGTTAGGAGAAGCTTAAAGGATCAAACAAAACATTTTGAAAAGCAAAATGAGACAAGGGACATGTGGTGAATCTGGCACTAACCTCCCTCGTTAATGCATGGTTCAAAAAGAATTCTTGGCTTGTGGAGTCCTTTATTACTGTGTTCCCTTGGCATGTATCAACAAGGTCTGTTTTCCGCCATGTGCTGTGACTGTTTGCAATGTTTAGAGATGGCCAGAATGACTGTATTGCACAGCTGATATCAAATAAAAACCTAATGGTATCGATATTTTGCAGCATGAACAAACCATTAAGGTTCTTCTGCCTCTATTCATTGAAAATTGTGAGAAGTGATCATAAGAACATTTCAAAATCAGCAGTCAATTGCTTGTTACTTTCAAAACAAGTGAGTATAGAACAGATGCTGGAAATTTTTTTCCAAATCCCAAGTCTACAGTTAAAGTATTACTAAACCCACAACAGTAAAATCAGTGTGTATATGCAGTAAATCATCCTTGTAATGATCCTGCGCAATGTGTAAAAAGGCCATTGTCAGAAACCATGAATCAGACCGAGACAAAAGTACAGTTAAATCACACTTGTTTAATAATAAAAGTAAATAGAACAAACGTAGTCAAAACATAGCCAAAGTTCGGTAACCGGAACTGATAGTCAGACAAGCCAGAAAGTCAGGAAGCCAGAGATCAGCGTTGTGGAACAGCAAGCAGGATCTGGAGCCAGAAGGAATGTCAGCCAAGCAAGTCTTTAACAGGAATGCAGGAAAGTCTCTGTGATGTTGACCAAGGCGAAGGCAGAGATCACCTGGACTGGACGGCATAAGTAGGCCGGACTGATGAGCAGGATATCATCAACAGGTGAGTCACTGTGGAGAGATAGGAGCTGGCAATTAGCCAACAGCTGAGCGGCCAGCTCAGAGGAAGGAAGGGCTGAGCCCAGCCATGACAGCGAGGATGTATGTGATCAGCACAGGGCCAATCAGCACTGTCCAGACAGAGGGTCAGGGGTCTTGATGCCTCATACGCCAGTCAGAAAACTCCTTCTACAAGCTTAAACCAGTGCTTGGTTGGAAACTGATAGAAGTAAAAAGACTTCTATATACTGCCGATAACAAATATCATCACAGGGTCATCATATAAACCATTGTAAGCAACGTGATGGCTATTTTGTTAATAGAGTGATGAATCAGTATAACTTTCACAGCTGAGATGCTGGATTCAGTCAATCAATCCCTTCTGTAAATAGGTGGTATTGTTGGCTTTGGCATTAGGATGATGAGCTGCAGTGAGACTAAGTTATGAATATGTATATCTCTTTCAGCCAATCAGTAGGAGTTTCATGGGTGCTGAGCATGCTGGGAGAAAGTATATTATTGGAGGAAGTCAGGTGATCGAGGTCCTCCCACTCAGACTTTGGGCTAGTGTGGATGTGTAAGGAACAGCTGCATTGGGTGAGGACTAGCCATGTGCTTGGGGGCTCTACCAGAGAGAGCCTGTTTGTTGCCTGGGGACATAGGAAAGAATCTGCCATAGAGCAAGAGCCTCTTGTTGCCTGGGGGCATGCTGAGAAGGATGGAGTTCTGAGGTGAAGTATCGGAGGTTACTCTTCATGAGCCGGGGACTGTAAAGAGGCTGGGATAGCTTCAAGGGGAACTCATCCAAGGAAACCTTGCATGGTGTTGTGAGTTTTTGTTGCTATAGACAGCTGTTGCTATGTAGGTACAGAACAATGTGTGCAGACCTAAGGCCCTTGTTCTGTATTGCTGTCTACCTGGATGTTTTTTATGGAGTCTGCTGATGTGTCTACACATTGTTCTTGGGTGTTCTGTGCCCTAACCCTCTCTCCCGCATTATTTCAGTTGTGAGCAATAAACGCCCCTTTATTCATTCTAAACGTGACTGGCGCCCATCTTTTTGGCAAATGTCCATACTCACCATGCCTAAGAACCAGCACCCTGAGGTGAAATGTCAGCCCTTCCTGATTCCGGGGGTCAGGGGGGGTGCTACAAAGACATAAATGAAGAGCTTCATCTTGTAGCTGTTGAGAACAGCATGTATATTACATGTGAATCATTTTTTTTTTTATGGTTGAACTGGATGGACTTGTGTCTTTTCGGCCTAGTTTGAGCCCCTTGTACCTGTGGCCTTGCTTATTTGGCTGATAGTAGCTACAACACTAGAGACATTCTCCTTGACATTACAAAGAATGAAAGCAAGTATTTACCGTAATGACACATGTGCAAGTGCCATCGGCAAAAGGATTGAGGGGCAGGGCTGCACCTCAAAATATACAACTTGTAATTATTATTTCCATTTATTCATTTTCCTCTTTAATCCACCTCTGTATAGGAACTGTATAGGAAAGAGGGTGTAGGATAATTGAGGGGAGTAAGAAGGCGCTTTTTGGTTCAGTAATACGTGAAACCCTTTCTCCTTTCTTTTGTTTAATGGTTGGTACAGTTGAAAAGTAGCTGAGCATATAATGCACATAGTATGATCCCTCTATTTTCACATTCCCATAGTAGTTTTTACTAAATAGTAAAAGTAGATCACCGGAAATGTGTGTCGTGATGATGCAATAAAGCGGACCAAGAGGTTGGTCTGCTTTATCGCCTCATGACAACACACTTCCAGTCCCGGAAATCAACCAGTATACCACTGCGGCGGCTTACCACTGCTTAAGGGCAGATTTCCTGGAAACTTACCTGCTGTTCACACCGGGTGCAAGGCTTTTAGGCACCCTTACATGTGAATCTAATACTATGTTTGTTATCTGGGATAAATGTTTTAAACGTTTCAATGAGGCTTTTTCTGTCATTTTTATGAGGAACATCTGCGTTAGTACATAGAGGAATGAGGCACACCTTATTATGTCCATTCATATGAGGAAACAACTATCTTAAACCACATCAGCCCACAGAAAACCCACGGGGACTGCCCCATATGTGTGGTTGACCAAACTCGAAATAGTTGGTCCATTTGGAGGGGTGAGTTCACATCTATGTGGGGGCACCATCTTGTGAGCACATATCAAGCACTTATCAAGCACGGATTCGTATCCACTTTGTAAAGCATGAGCACTTTACTTGGGATTTGGAACTGTTATTGCTTCAAGGTTATTGATGTTTGCAACAAATTATCTGCATGGGACTTTTTAGCGATTTTTTTCAAAGTCGCATTGGTTTCAAATGTGATATTTATTTAATATTTTTTGGCACTTAGCGCAGTATATTTATTTTCCTTTCAATGTTAGCGAAATACCATCTATCTGCAATGGCTTCCTAAAACTGGCCATACACTAATCATATTTTAGGCGATTCCATTTGAATTGGTCAAACTTTATTCCATGGGGAGGCCTTTTGGCACCACTTGGCTCAACAAAAGTTATTTAGTTGAAGGTGCAAAAATTCCAATCAAATGCAGACGCTATCCATGTATTCTGACAGCAATTGATGTTGGTTGTCAAAAAACAATAGCCGGCACTGCAGATTCCTCCACTTATGCTGTTCAGCGTGGATGGGGGGAAACAAGTGATTTCACTCAGTTAGCTCACAGAGTTGAAAGAGAGAAAACGTAATATTATGAGTGACAGTGGACCATGCCTGAACAATGTTTGTTAGCATGGTTACCTTAAGTTTCGCCTTGATGCACATGACAGGGTGACAATGCAGAAGAACAATCAGGAAACAGAGGCTACAGAAAAGCCTAAATTAGGACCTTCAGGACAGGATTACCAAGGATACTGTTAAAGCGGAAGTAAACCCATCAATTTAACAGTTTCAAAAAAGTGACGGGAATGTAACTGTCGCATTGGTTGTGCTCTCAACCAACTTGTCAAACCATCCAATAGCTGGTGTCATAACTGATCACATGTGCAGCATCATGGCAGTTGGAGATTAAACAAGATGGCAGCTTCCTTGTCTGAAAACGATAGGATGGTTTACTTCCACTTAAATTGAAGTAAATTGAAGTGATGAATTTAAATTGATGAATGTGTTTAAAAAAACACTCCTAGCCCCCTCTCTGGCCTCTCAATACAGTAAACTGCAGCTCCCCCAGCAGGTTCCTACTTACCTTCTCTGACGGTTTAGTCCTGGTTCACCAGAGCCTCCACACCAACATTTCTTAAGCTGGCCATACACTATACAAAAAATCGGCCGAAAAATCGGTCAAAGAACGTTCTTTCGATTCTTGCCGAACAAACGATAAATTGAAAGGTTAATGTGTTTCCCGTCCGACCTGTCTGCACTAGGTATATGTAAAAAAACGAACATAATTTTTTTTTTTTTTAGGTTCACTGAACGATTTATCGGCCATTATATGATGGCACCATCGTTTGCGCTCGTATAGTGTATGGCCAGCTTTAGACCTGATTGGGATGTTGCTGCTGCAATACGGGCACATCCCATTCAAGTCTATAGTCTATATGTTAATCCACAGGCACGGGCAGCCGCACACAACTTTTCTACTAGCCAGGCTACAGACCGTGTGGAAGAGGTAAGTAAGACCTGCCAGGGGAAATGAGGGGAAATTAGGAGTATTGGGGTTACAGTTTACTGTTTTAAGGGGGTTAGGGTGGGTGCTTTAAAACAACTTTTGAAGTTCCATCAATATATTAACGCTTATATGAGATTTTAGTGATTAGGTTCAGATCTACTTTAAGTTTTAATATGTACTATGATGGTAATATTTTGGAAATGTGTTCATGCAGAATAAAAGAACATAAAGCAGCAAACAATAAAGATGTATAAATGCAATTAGAAAAAAACATCTCAGCTTGTTTTAGGCCAATAAACTTTAATAAGATTTTAATGAGGACACAGGAAATCTATACAAATTTTTCTGCTTGCCTCGCAATATTCACACATTATTTCTTTCCTTTTAAGTTTTAAAAGGAGCCTGTAAAACAAAGCTTTGCAATTAATAATAATAGGCATACCTCAAGCTATGTTTGCAAAGAGTATTTTATAAACACAAAACACTAAGCAGTTTTATTTAACCACTTACCCACTGGGCAGTTAAACCCCCTTCCTAACCAGACCAATTTTCAGCTTTCGGTGCTCTCACACTTTGAATGACAATTACTCAGTCATGCAACACTGTACCCAAATGAATTTTGTGTCCTTTTTTTCACACAAATAGAGCTTTCTTTTGGTGGTATTTAATCACTGCTGTTTTTTTTTATTTTTTGCGCTATAAATCAAAAGATACAGAAAATTTGGTAAAAAAAAAATAAAAAATTCTTTGTTTCTATTAAAAATTATTGCAGAGTATTGGCAGAGTATTGCAGTGTTGCACAGTATTGGCAGAGTATTGGCGAGTATTGGCAGAGTATTGGCAAGTATTGGCAGAGTATTGGCAAGTATTGGCAGAGTATTGCAGTTTTGCACAGTATTGGTAGAGTATTGCACAGTGGTGGCAGAGTATTGCACAGTGGTGGCAGAGGATTGCACAGTGGTTGCAGAGCATTGCCCAGTGCTGGCAGAGCAATGCACAGCGGTTGCAGAGCATTGCACAGTGGTTGCAGAGCATTGCAGACTTCCCGGTTCCCTACTGCGCATGCATGAGTCGCGCGGCGCAATGAGAATCTTCAGCGCTGTCTGCCGGGACACCTGTGTGTCCCGGCAGACAGCGCGCCGGGACAGGAAGCTGTGTAAACTCCCGTGGGAGTTTATGCCCGGAAGTGGGTGCAGATACCTGTCTTAGACAGGTATCTGCACCCCCCTCCCCCCTGAAAGGTGCCAAATGTGACACCGGAGGGGGGGAGGGTTCCGAAAAGCGGGAGTTCCACTTTAGGGTGGGATCCCCCTTTAAGCAAGCAAATCTTCCGGTCTGTGTGTTGAGTTATTTTGAGGGGACAGCAAGTTTACACTGTTATACAAGCTGTACACTCACTGCTTTACATTGTAGCAAAGTGTAATTTCTTCAGTGTTGTCACATGAAAAGTTAGAATAAACTTTTCCTTCAAGCAGTGTGGGATAGGTTAGTCGAGAATGATATAGCACTTAATTAGTATTCTGCAGCTGGTCTTTTGCCCAGGTCAACTTCTTTATCCATTTCACAGTGTTGTGGAGGTTAAAAGTGATTAATAGGCAGCCATCTTGTTCTTAAACCTGCCTCTGATGACATTATCAGTATAATTCCATAATCAGAAAGAGGAATGGGTGGGGTATGCCTGTGATAATGTAAAAGTCCTGATAAGCTCCTGTGATACTAGAAGTGCAAATTGTCTAGGGCGGCAATGTCACACATGAGGAAGAACACTGCTGTTTATATTCCGAATTATTTGATAAAGGTACATTTTTTTAACTGATTGCTTTGTCACATTAAACTGTGCTCAGGATTTCCTGTTAGGCAGTCATGCTTTATATTTTAAGCATAGATCCACATTATTCTAATTTGTTTAATTAAACTGACATTTTTTATTTTACATTTGAACAAACCAAATGTAGCGCTACCCCCAGTTAAGAGAGCCGCTGGTTTGTTTTGGGTCCCTGAGTACAGCTCCACCAACCCCCGGCAATTTGGCTCTACCCGCTCTGGCACAGTTAGTAAAGGGGTACGTCCCTATGCACATAAAACTTAGCTTATACTCTAAGTGTAATTGGTATGAACTCACAAGCAGACTGCTGAGATAAGAATAACTGGCTTTACTTTTGTCAGTAAGGAAAAAAATAGCAACATGCATTTAAACATATATCTTACAATACTTTAGTAGGTCCCTGCAATATGCACTTTAACATGTACACAGGTATGTAACAACTGGTAATGGGGAAACGGAGCGCCGAGTGTGGCGACCGTCTGCTATGCACCCCTGAGGTGCAATAAATCTATCTGCGCCTACCTAATGGACCAGGCCTGATCCCTAGCAATAGAGCTCAGTCCTTGTACTAGTACAGTGTTCTTCACCGGCAATGAATCTGTAGAGGTGGTGCACATGTAGCTTTAAATGGTGTCATTTGTAATCCACAAAAGTAACATTGCTGCTCTGAGGTAAATTGCGCCTAGGCAGTTCAGTAGGCATAAAACGTGTGTGTCAAGGCAGTATGAGCCTTCCGGCTCTCTCACCAATCCTTGGGGTACCGTCCTCCGATCCGGTCCCTCTAATGGCGGCTCTGGTCTCTTCAATGGCGGCGTCCGGTCTCCTCAGTCACAGCCCTGCACTCCGGTCATCAGCTCCGTCCGACCGACAGTAAGGGGAAGTCTCCGCTCCGCTGCTGTGGACTCTGAGGGGTGAGAGTCTCACTCCATCGGCTGCAAGGCCCAGGCTTCAGGCCTTCAGCTCCGGTCCGCACAGGTGTCTCTGCTGGCTGCAGTCTCCGCGTCACACGCTCTGTCAGCAGAGGCAGGCCAGTCCTGTCAGGCCTCAGAAGAGGAAGTGTCCCAAGAGGAAGAGGCGGTCTCCGCTCTTCCCTTTTATAATCTCCCCCAGCAGCCTCCCGGGCGGAAGTCAGCAGCCCGGGGGCCTGGGGAATCATGGGAGATGTAGTCTCTACCAGAAAAAGGGGTAGAACCCCGCTACACACTCCCCCCACTTTGAATCTTTGGTCCCCAAAGATAGTGTTCAAACTACAAACTTTCTCGGGAACAACATTTTCACATAATTTGGACAGAGGAGCTTCCCACCAATTGGCATGAGATGGGGAGCTGTCCTGTCGACAGGTCACTTCAGTGTGGGCGACCTGTTTAACTGTGCCAGAGAGTGAGCTAGGGTTGCCCTCCACTAAATGAACAGCGGAAGGGTCAGGGCTTTCAGCACTTCTCCTTGCTGTAGTAACAGAGTCCTCTGAACTTTCTCCCATCTTGGGGTAAGTTAGCTTCTTGGGAGGCTTCACAACTCTGCGAGCTCTCTGCTCTCCTGGAACCTCTTCAGGAACACACCCCGGCAACATCTCTGGCCCCGGAACATCCTCTTCCCGTTCCGGGTAGGGACCAGGGACGTCCTCCCAGCATTCAGGCACATCACTGAATGGCACAAACTCTGTGGCTTCTGGGTTCAATGTGTTATCTTCCACATTCTCAGTAAGTGGAAGATCTATGGCAGCATTTCCTGGAGTTGAGGAAGGCCATAACCATTCAAGTTCTCCTCTTTCTTCCTCTGGTTGGGGGTCCTGTCCACCCCTAACTTGGGATGTCTGAGACCTAGTATTAGGCCTGGGGGTATCCAGAATGGAAACAGATTCAGGTACGTCTCTTGCTGGAGGCATTCTGACTGCTTCAGTGAGTGGGAGCAAGTGATTCCTATGCCAGGTCTTCAAAGGCCCCACTCTCCCTTCTGGCTTCAACTTGTAGACAGGCAATCCTGGAAGTTTCCTACAGATGATATATGGCTCTGATCTCCATCTATCAGCAATCTTGTGTTTCCCAGGGATCCCTAGATTGCGTAACAGTACACGGTCCCCAGGCTGTAGGTCCTGTACTCTAACTTTCAAATCAAAGTTCCTCTTGTTTCGGGCCCCCCTCTGGTTAGAGGCCGCCTGAGCTTTCTCATAAGCTATCTTTAAACTGTGCCTCAGTCTGTCCACATATCCTTTGTGGGAGGCAGCTGAGGCATGATCTAAGGAAATGCCGAAGGCCAAATCCACTGGCAATCTTGCTTCTCTCCCAAACATAAGTCGGTAAGGGGAGAAACCTGTCACATCACTTGTGGTGCAGTTGTAAGCATGCACTAGAGCTGAAATGTGTTGGCTCCAGTGTTGCTTCTTCTCGGTCTCTAAAGTTCCCAACATGTTCAATAGGGTCCTGTTGAACCTTTCAGGCTGGGCATCACCTTGAGGGTGATATGGTGTGGTTCTAGTCTTCTCTACTCCCAGAGAATCTAGTAGCTTCCTGATCAGGCGACTCTCAAAGTCCCTTCCTTGGTCTGAATGGATTCTCTGTGGCAGTCCATAGTGAACAAAGTACTTCTCCAAGAGTACCTTGGCTACTGTAGAGGCCTTCTGGTCCTTGGTTGGGAAAGCCTGAGCATAACGAGTGAAATGGTCGGTTACCACCAGAACATTTCCCAATCCGCTCAAATCGGGTTCAAGGCAGAGAAAATCAATGCATACCAGATCCATTGGGCCTTCACTCTGTAGGTGGCCCATTGGGGCAGCTTGATGGGGTAAAGTCTTTCTCTGAATGCATCTTGCACAGGAATGGCAATACTCCTCCACTTCGGCCCTCATGCAGGGCCAATAAAACCGGTCTCTGACAAGTTGGAAGGTTCTCTCTGCTCCCAAGTGACCATGCTGGTCATGTAAGGCAATCAGCACAGTCTCTCGATGCTTTTCAGGGAGAAACAACTGCCACTTGTCTTCTGGTCCATCAGAGGGGCCCCTTCGGTAGACTACCCCCTGATGCACCTGTAACTTGTCCAACTCTCTCCTCAGTAGGCGAGCTTCTTTGGAAGGGTGAAGGCGAAGTCCCTCTGGACTCTGGTCTTCCAGGGCTTCCAGGACCAATTTCCCCATGGGGTCTTCCAATTGGTCACACCTTAGCTCCTTCTTGGACAACTTTGGTAAGCACACTTCTGCCAGTTGAGTTACCCCACAGTAACACTTTGGGACTCCCACTGTGGTAACTCCTATTTCTTCAGCCCTGGATCCTCCTCTGGCTTGGAGTTCAGCCCCCTGACAAAGGGCTCGCACTCCATCTGGTGCCACTTGGGTCCAGTCTTCCCAGTCATCGACCATGACATGGGATCTTCGGGACAGGGCATCTGCATCCCTATTTCCAGCCCCTGGTCTGTACTTGAGGCTGAAATTGAATCCAGACAACGCCGCCAACCATCTGTGTCCAGTTGCATCCAGCTTGGCGGTGGTGAATAGATAAGTCAAGGGGTTGTTATCTGTCTTTACAGTAAACTCGGCCCCATACAAGTAGTCTCTCAACTTGTCAACAACTGCCCATTTGAGGGCTAAGAACTCCAACTTGTGGGTGGGATAGTTCTTCTCGGAGGGGGTCAGGCTCCGGCTCACATAGGCCACTGGTCGTAGCTGGTCTTCATGCTCCTGGTAGAGTACTCCACCTAGGCCCTCATGGCTGGCATCAACATGTAGCTCATAGGGTCTAGTGGGATCAGCGTAGGCCAAAACTGGGGCTGTGGTGAGACTTCTCTTCAAGGTTCTGAAAGCCTCTTCACACCTTGAATTCCACTGGTCTTGGACTGATTCACTGGACCTCCTAGGCCCCATTCCATCCTCCTCTCCTTCTGTCTTCAGCAGCTCGTTGAGGGGTTTGGCAATGCGGGCAAATCCATCCACAAACCTGCGGTAGTAGGAGCAGAACCCCAAGAAAGACCGAAGTTCTGTAACTGTTGTGGGCCTTGGCCACGAAGTAACTGCCTCCAACTTCTCAGGGTCTGTAGCCACTCCTTTTTCAGACACTATGTGTCCCAGATAGTTCACAGAAGACTGATAGAACCGACACTTCTCTGGAGAAAGTTTAAGTCCCTCTTCACTGAGCCTCTTCAGTACTTTCTCCAACCTGGCTTCATGTTCTTCCAAAGTCTTTCCAAAGACAATGACATCGTCCAGGTACACAAGGACTTCTATGAGGTTCATGTCTCCAACTGTCCTTTCCATTAGGCGTTGAAACGTAGCAGGAGCTCCAGATAGGCCCTGAGGCATCCTGTTGAACTCAAAGAATCCCACTGGGTTTATGAAGGCAGTCTTTTCTCTATCTTCTGGATGCATGGGGATCTGGTAATACCCACTCTTGAGGTCCATCACACTGAACCACTTAGCTCCAGATAAACTCTGTAAGGCATCTTCTATCCTTGGCGTGGTGTACTGGTCAGGAATGGTCCTCCTGTTGAGAGTTCTGTAGTCAATGCACAGTCTCAATGACCCATTCTTCTTTCTGACTACCACAATTGGGGAGGCATAGGGGCTCCTGGATTCCCTAATCACTCCCGTCTTCTTCAGTTCCGCAAGCTGCTCCCTCAGATCCTCCAGATCTGCTAGCGGGACTCGCCTCACTCTCTCTCGGAATGGCTTGTCCTCTTGCATGCGGATTCGGTGGGTGGCACTCCTCGCACACCCCACATCAAACTCATCTTTGGAGAAAATCTTCTCCCATCTGGTCAGCTGGGCCTTGGCTCTCTCTTTCCAAGCTCCAGGTAGGTTAGGGTTTTCCATGGAGAGTTTCTTCCAAACATCTTCTCCTTCACCCGTCCCCTTCACTTCTGACCAGCCAACTGGGACAGCAGGACTCACCTGTCCCAGAAGCATCCTGGCAGGGATCTCCACGGGCCGCTCCGTGGGGTTCCTCACACTGACAGGGACTCTTCCCCTGGCCTTCTTCAGGTCCTTTAGTGAAATTACTTCTGGTATCACTTCCAGACCTGAGTGACCCTCCATTGGGTCAGGTTCCAACATCACAAAGGGGCCAGGCTGCTCCCAAGTAAGTTTCACCGTGGCTCTCATGCAGGTCACCTCTCCAGGCTGTAACACTGCTCCTTCTTTTCCAAGCCTCCATACCCTTCCTATCCCCTCACTTGGGGTCTTCTGCTCTAGGACCAACCGCTGGTAGGCTGCCTTCAGCATGGGATGGATCTTGGGAGTTGAAAGATTCTCTCTCTTCACCAGGGGAGTCAGAAGCCTTCTGACCAGGTCCGTGTTTGTCCCTATGATCAGGGAAGTCTTGCTGGTTCCTGGTGGGCGGGGACACACCACTGCTAAGGTGTCGAACACTTCAGACTTCCCAGCTACGGATGGGTCAAACGTCAATCTGATGGGTAAGTATCCATCATAGGGGAAACTCTGAGTTCCCAATCCCCTTATCTCCAGCTCTTCTATCTTCTGTATAGGCAGATGACTCAGGTATCTGTCATAGAAGTCCCTGTACAACAGGGTCACTTGTGCTCCAGTGTCCAGAAGGGCCTTCGTGTACACTCCTTCCACCTGGATGGGTACAGTAGGGGATGGACCAACTAGCTCCTCTGGGTAGGGCCTAGTTGATGCTGTCCTCTTCTTTGGACTCTTTGCTTTACCAGCACTTGATTTGCACTTGCTCCTTTCTTGAGCCTGGTATGCATTGACTTTCTCCCTCTTACTGGGAGTGTGAACCCGTTGAGGGATATTGTTATCTCTCACTTGCAAGAGTTCACGCTTGGGGGTGCTGTGTCTCTCCGGAGGGGTCTTGCCCCCTTTCTCTGGAGTGCACCTTGGTTGAGGATCCCTGGGTTCCTTCCGAGGGGTTTGGTCTCCTCGCTTTCTCTTCCTGTTACGCTTCTTGGAGCTCACTGAAGGTGATGGGCACCCGGTTGACTCCTTCACCGGGGCCCTTTGGCGTTTCCCGCCGGCTGGCGGCTTTCTGCCTTCTTCTTCTTGGGACTGGAACATACGGCTGCAATATGACCAATTCCTCCACAATTAAAGCAAATCATCTCACTGTGGTCAGGTGGGGGTGTTGGTGCTGGAACAACTGGAAACAATTCCCTCCTGGTTGTTTCCTTCTTGGGACTGGGCGTCTCTTTCGCCACTAGAGACGTCAGTATCTCCATCATCTGGGACATCTGCAACTTCAGGGCATCTACCTCTGTGTCTCTTTCAGGGGTTAAGGCCGACCTGACCGTGGCCACTGTAGACTTTGTAGCCCCCATCACTTGCTTCTCCCTTTTCTCTTCCAACATGGCCTCTTCTTCTCTGACCATTCGGATGAGGTCAGGGTAGTCCAGGCTCTTCCCATCCTGCCGGGTGCGTAGAATTAGTGCGACAGGGTCCAAGGGTTGGGCTCCCCTCATCACCTGCTGGGCACGGGCTTCATCTACCTTCCCTGGATCTATCCCCTTCTTCAGGATAATCCTATGCAGGATCTTGTCTATGCGTCCCATGTACTCTGACAGCTTCTCCCCTGTCTTCTGGTAACAGTGTTCCAGTTGATAGGTAAGTTCTGTGACTTTTTCTGTCCCACCAAACACACCTTCCAGGATGTCTATGTAGTCCTGGGCAGTGCAATCCTTTTTACTCGTCTTCAGATTGCGTATGGCCTCTAAGGCAGGTCCTTTCAGGCTTTCCACAATCCTTTGTTTCTTTCGGCCCTCTGAGACCTCCCATTCTTCTAGGGCCTGCGTGGCACCATCTAACCACTCTTCAAATCCCTCTTCTCCCGAGGGTACAGGTGTCCTCCCTGAAAACATCCGGAGTTTCCTGTATCCCGACATTGGGTGATCCCCGGGGTCTCTTCTGCACTGGGTCACAATTTCCCCTAGAACAGCACACAGTTCTGCACTAAGAGTAGTGTGTGTGGGTGCGGGACTTTCCGCGCCCTTCTGCTCCTCCTTCTTTGGGGATAGAATGGCTTTCATAGGAGAACCTTCTCCCTTGCGCGGCAGCGCATGCAGCAATTGGTAGTGCTGACCATTCGGTGCCTGTATGCTCTGGCTCCTGAACTGCTCTGGAGTCTCTTCCTTCCACTCTATTAAGGCGTATGTGTACCCAGCATCATTTCTCATGTCCATTATCCATGACTTCTGGCATGGGGATAATGACATGATGAGCTGCTTCACTGCCTCTCTCTGCCATATCCCTGGCAGTTCAATGACTGCTGCTGCGGCTGGGTCAGCGGCCCATGTTGCGGACCACCGTCCCACTTCTATTGGGTCCATGCCGGCACCTTCTGGCGGCTTTTCCCGCTGACTCAGGATCCCGGATTACGAGCCCCCACGTGTAGCGCTACCCCCAGTTAAGAGAGCCGCTGGTTTGTTTTGGGTCCCTGAGTACAGCTCCACCAACCCCCGGCAATTTGGCTCTACCCGCTCTGGCACAGTTAGTAAAGGGGTACGTCCCTATGCACATAAAACTTAGCTTATACTCTAAGTGTAATTGGTATGAACTCACAAGCAGACTGCTGAGATAAGAATAACTGGCTTTACTTTTGTCAGTAAGGAAAAAAGAATAGCAACATGCATTTAAACATATATCTTACAATACTTTAGTAGGTCCCTGCAATATGCACTTTAACATGTACACAGGTATGTAACAACTGGTAATGGGGAAACGGAGCGCCGAGTGTGGCGACCGTCTGCTATGCACCCCTGAGGTGCAATAAATCTATCTGCGCCTACCTAATGGACCAGGCCTGATCCCTAGCAATAGAGCTCAGTCCTTGTACTAGTACAGTGTTCTTCACCGGCAATGAATCTGTAGAGGTGGTGCACATGTAGCTTTAAATGGTGTCATTTGTAATCCACAAAAGTAACATTGCTGCTCTGAGGTAAATTGCGCCTAGGCAGTTCAGTAGGCATAAAACGTGTGTGTCAAGGCAGTATGAGCCTTCCGGCTCTCTCACCAATCCTTGGGGTACCGTCCTCCGATCCGGTCCCTCTAATGGCGGCTCTGGTCTCTTCAATGGCGGCGTCCGGTCTCCTCAGTCACAGCCCTGCACTCCGGTCATCAGCTCCGTCCGACCGACAGTAAGGGGAAGTCTCCGCTCCGCTGCTGTGGACTCTGAGGGGTGAGAGTCTCACTCCATCGGCTGCAAGGCCCAGGCTTCAGGCCTTCAGCTCCGGTCCGCACAGGTGTCTCTGCTGGCTGCAGTCTCCGCGTCACACGCTCTGTCAGCAGAGGCAGGCCAGTCCTGTCAGGCCTCAGAAGAGGAAGTGTCCCAAGAGGAAAAGGCGGTCTCCGCTCTTCCCTTTTATAATCTCCCCCAGCAGCCTCCCGGGCGGAAGTCAGCAGCCCGGGGGCCTGGGGAATCATGGGAGATGTAGTCTCTACCAGAAAAAGGGGTAGAACCCCGCTACACAAATAATTGGGTATATTTGCATTAATTACTATTTAACTATTGCTGAGGGCAACAGTAATAGCATTTTGTGTCCTTTCAAGACCTATCATTCTCATTTGATCTGTGGAATGTATTCCAAGGCTGCAACTACAAGGCCTGACTATACATGATTTACATTCACACATAACCAGAGGAGTTGTAGGTCAGCTATCAGGGTGAGGGAAAAAAAACACCATTCTCAATGAAATATCTGAACTACAGACAGCCAAAGAGCTTGCTTTTGTGGATGGGCTTTTGTTCACTTCAGCTGGGTTTTGCATTCTCCGACACACCTATGGACATGCAAAACCTGGTTAAAGCAGGTCAAATGCATGTCAGAAGGTGGTCAAATTCAAGTTGGATGACAGGGTCAATCAATGAATTCTGCTTGATCTAAGAAACGTCTGATACTGATGCCATTGACACACAAGCCCAAAGCTCGTCAACACAGACATGAAGGTTGTCTACACATTTGTAATTCCTAATTTAGTTGTGTCTTCCAACTAGTCATGTGGAGTTCAAAGTGTAACACTACCCGGAGAGAGGGGAAGTTTGATCTCCCTCCTTATCTTTACTAATATCTGTAACCCTAGTGGAGAGATCTTCTACCTTTGTCTATGTCATTAGTACCCATTTTCTGCCTAGTAATAGATAATAATTTTGGGGTGGGGAACAAGAAATTTCAGCTTAAAGTAAATCCATGGTTGTCACATAGGACAGACATGTAAAAGGTTCTTATTGTTGGGGGCATGGGCAGCACAGCAACAAATGGGACAAAAGCCTTCTTCACTACAATAGGACACTGGTCAAGTCAAAAAGATCTGCTCACGTAAGGTCAACATAAATTTTGTCATGTACAGGTGTGAATATTAACCACTTTCTGCCCGCGCTATAGCCAAAAGACGGGTGCCATCTTCCAGTGCCGGGAGGGTGTCAATAGACGTCCTTCTGTGATCGTGCTGCTTGCGCGCCCCCTGCAGTGCACGTCCGGCGCGCTCTGTGACCGTCGAGTCCTTCGGACTCTGCTGATATCAGAACAGGGTAGAGGGCCAATCACAGCGGCCCCTTAATACGTGATCAGCTGTCAGCCAATGACAGCTGATCACAGAAGTAAACAGAAGCCGGTTATCTTTCTTTTTTTCTCCTCACAATCAGTGTGAGGAGTATACAACTGGCTTCTGTTACAGGGACATTGGTCCCAATCTGTGCCTGCCTGTGCTGCTAATCAGTGCCACCTATTAGTGCCCACCAGTGCAACCTATCAGTGCCCATCAGTGCCTCATCATCAGTGTCACCTATCAGTGCCTCATCATTAGTGTCATCAATCAGTGGCACCTAGAGCCCAGTGCCTATTAGTGCCCATCAGCGCCACCTCTCAGTGCCCTTCAGTGCCGCCTATCATTGCCCTTCACTGCCACCTATCATTGCCACCTATCAGTGCTGCCTCATCAGTGCCCACCAGTGCAGCCTCTCAGTGCCCATCAGTGCAGCTTCTTCTGTGCACATCAGTGAAGAATTACCTGTTTGTGAAATTTTATAACAAACTATGAAAAATTTTAACATTTTTCACAATTTTTGGTATTTTTTTGCTTCAACAAAAAATAAAAAACCCAGTAGTGATTATTATTATTATTATTATTATTATTATCTATTTTTGTGAAAAATATGATAACAATTTAGTTTGGGTACAGTGTTGCATGATTGCGCAATTGTCTTTCAAAGTGTGACAGCGCCGAAAGCTGAAAATTTACCTGGGCAGTAAGTACCCAGTAAGCAAGTGGTTAAATAAATTATTGCACAAGTTAAGTTTCACCTGACACACTATTCAGTCCTTTGATCTGTCCATAACTTCCTGTGCTGCAGTACTTTGTAGTGCCAGATTTTCCATATATGAGCAGGCGAAAACTACCAATCAGCCTAATTGCTAGTGATGCCAGATGCTTGCAGTTCATTGATATAACTGTTTGTTGTATTCCCCTAACTAGACAATCGTATACTAGTGCCAAAAAACACAAATTTTGCATGATGCTCTCTGCTTGTGTGTGGCACGTAACACATCTGTCATTGTTAAACAATCCGATTGAACAGTTGGGCTAATGTGTTCACTGACAGCATTGGAGTTTAGTTTAAAATCAATGTCTTCTTACCTTATACTTCAACCTTTAAAAAAAAAAATGGGTAATTTAGAAAGAAGGAAATCAATAGGTTTCACACATTTTGCCTCTAAGGATTTCTGTAAAGAAATTTAGTTTAAACTACTTAATTTAATCATTTAAATGGTGTAAAACAAAGAAAAACAAAAAGAAAGAATTGAAGCCAAGAAACCACACACAACAGATTTTTGGAAAGAACATAGATCTAATTATAAAACAATGAAAAATATCATGTTATACAGCAATTTTCAATAATAATTGAATTGTACCTTCAGGTCTCTGGTAACTATCATTGAAAGTATTTTTTTTCAAAAATAAATTTAGGCAACAAGTGAATTCACCAAACTGCTATTGACACTGTACTGACATCAGAAGGTTCTCCCTAATATGAGTTTTAAAATGAGCCTGTGGGCTAAAGTTTCATTGTAAGGTAGTCCATGTCCCTAGCACCATGTGGCTGCTTATATCGTTACTCACATGATAAGTCCGCTTGGATCCGCCCATCTGTTTTTCAGGCGGATCCGAGTGGGCCACCTATTGACTCCTATGGGTAGGCGAATGTCAGCGGTAATGTGTCCACTGACACCTGTCTGCCATCCGATCCACTAAAATAAGACTTATGGCGATACGTTCAGCCATCCGTCTGGTGGATCGGATGAGATCTGATGAAAACGGATATGCTGTCCATTTTCGTCCAATTAACCCCATAGAAATCAGCAGGGCTCTGACAGGCCCCTCCCTGCTCAGTGAGCAGAGATGGACCTGTCATACCCCGGCTCAGCAGGGATCAACGGAGCGATCTGCCAATACTCGCCAATTCTCTGCCAATACTCGCCCCAACTCTGCAATAAAATTTAATAGACACAAAGAATTTTTTTTTTTTTTTTTTACAGAATTTTCAGTATTTTTTGATTTATAGCGCAAAAAATAAAAAACCCAGCGGTGATTAAATATATAAAAAAGAAAAAAACGCGCTACAGATATTGGGTAATGGGGGCAGGCTGCTGCTCAATGTGGGATACACACACGGAAGTACATAGAATAAAAGGGGAGCTGCGCCAATGAAAAATTATACAAATAAATAGAAATGAATATAAAAAATGACAGTTAATGGTAATAATGGGGCTAGATGTACCCCACACATGGGATGACCCCAGTGAAGAGAACCTTAGCCACACCTAAGGACCCCTAACGGTAATAAGAGGTACCAGCCCCTGTCCACAGAGTGACCAGTCCCCAGGATACCAATGTGAACAAAATAAATAACTTAAAATGTCCAAATAACAATCTTGAAAATCTTCAAATTGAAGCAGTAGTGAAGGAAAGGTGATCCTGACATCCAGATGTAAATTGAAAGAGGGAAAACGCCTTGGTGACTTGTACCGTATGCAGTGGTGAACACAGTGCCCGACACCCTCACACACTAACTGCTTACCAGAAAGCAGAGGTAAATGAGCTCTGCTGTAGCATGAAAGGCACGCATCTGCGATTTTCCCAGTCCCACAGATCTCCAATCCTCGTCTTATAGTACTCTGAATAGTAGGGTATTGGGGGTCCGCTTGATCACATGCGGTCCATATGGGGAATGGAGGGAAAAAAGCAGCCCATAGCGTAAAACTGGTAACACCCGTTTATTAAAATAAATAAGAAGCACTTACGTTAATCCAAGTAGTAAGGCACATAAAGTATAAAAAAGGCTGCCGGCCGGCAAATACAGGAGCCCGTCCTCCTCTAGGTCATGTGGTGGCGTCACTGCGTACCCTCCCATAAATTTTTTTTCCTTTTTTTTTAACACAAATAGAGCTTTCTTTTGGTGATTAAATACCACCAAAAGAAAGCTCTATTTGTGTGAAAAAAAGGACAAAAATTTAATTTGGGTACAGTGTTGCATGACTGAGTAATTGTCATTCAAAATGTGAGAGCACCGAAAGCTGAAAATTGGTCTGGTTAGGAAGGGGGTTTAAGTGCCCAGTGGTCAAGTGGTTAAGCTTGCTGAAAGCTTTGTAAATGTTTGCTGTAGACCTAAAACAGTACAGAATAGAGTTTACAATATGAAGCTAGTGTAAGGTGGAATTCTAGAACAAAACTTTTATCTAGTTAGTTTTGGATAAAGTGGGGAATGTTTAGAACCTCTGTAAGGTTCTTTTTGCTTTGTTCCCCTGGAAAAGATTCCCTCTCATTGCCTGTTCAGAAGACCACCTGTGAACAGGACATGAAATGGGGACAGATCTTCCAATGGGGACAACAAATCTGATTAGCTACAGATTTTTTTTTTATCACTCCCTGTATTTGTTTTGCCCTTCTTTGGAGTGGTGCAAAATGACCCCCTAAGTAGTGTGGCAAGCTAACATTTCCATCTTAGGGTCTAGTCCTTGCATATTGGAATGAAAAATATGTTTGGTGCCAGTTACTTTAGTCTTTTTACCTTTTGTTGTTGAACTCAGTTCTAGTAGTTATGGTTTATTGGATGCAGGATACCCCAAAACAGCACACAAATAGGACAGATATTGCTATAGTAGTAGCAGTAGGCCCTTTAGAAGCAGCATCTTGGTAATAGTTGCCGGTGTTCTATCACGAACAGTCCGGCTATCACCAGGCGTCCGAAGTGTACTGCGCATGTGCAGTACGGAGCACGAAGATTTTCGGAAATTGTCGGAAGATGAACAGCGCCTGCGCTGTGAGTCGAGGTGAAGCCCCCACCATCCAAGCGGACATAGGGTTTTATATTCTAACTCTTTGTCCACTTGGATGGTGGGGCTTGAAAGTGGACTCACGGCGCAGGCGCCGCTCATCTTCGGCAATTTTCGGAATATGGGTGTCCTGTGTACTGCGCATGCGCAGTACACAGCGGACACTTTGTGATGGGGACGGCTAATGATAGTACACCGGCCCTGTGAGCACAGACAGGTAGATTTATGACCCTGTAAGAGCACGCACCATCTTTTTTAAATTGCAGTGGATATCGCTCTAATAAATCTGCTTATTGACCCTTTTAGGCCCCTTTCACACTGGGGCGGGGAGCCGCGGTGACGGTAAAGCAGCGCTATATTTAGCGCTGCTTTACCGTCGTTTTAACCGCGGTATCCGCGTAGCGGCGCTTTGCGGCGGTATTGCCGCGGTTTCACCGCGGTGTCCCATTCTATTCAATGGGAAGGAGCGGTATAGGAGCGGTGAACACACCCGCTCCTATCCCGCTCCAAAGATGCTGCTAGCAGGACTTTTTTTGTCATCCTGCTAGCGCACCGCTCCAGTGTGAAAGCCCGCCGGCTTTCACACTGGAGTTAAAGGGGCAGGATTTTTTCATGCGGTGAACAGGCGCTATTTTTAGCGCTGCACCGCATGAAAAACGCTTAGGTGTGAAAAGGGGCCTTAGAGCAGCTGAACAGGCCTTGATTTATGGGTGATGAATCCTTTTTACAATGTTTAGCAGTAGCTTTTGCTCTGCCACTCTGTGACACTTTTAAGCAAGAATATTCTTTGGAAGACCATCTCCAGAGATGGTCTTCCAAAGAATATTCTTGCTTAATCACTGACTCAATTAATTAAGACTTTCTTGTCACATGACACATTTACCAGCCGCTTCTCCACTCTCCATCCTGACAGCATCCCCCATAGCAGCCGGTGAGAGAGGGGAGGAGGGAACCTGGCAGCCCTTCAAGGGATGAGGGTGGTCGAGGGATCACACAGGGGCCCGATCACAGCAAAAGGTGGATAGGAGGAGTGGCAGAGCGGCAAGTAGAGGAACTGATCCCCTCCAATTTCCTCCTGCAGTCGCTGAAAGGCTGCAGGAGGAAAAAGGAATGCCACGGTTCCTCTATATGCTGCTCCCGCTGCCTCTCCTATCCAGGTATACCCTAGAGCATGGGGCCAGGTCACATTTGCGAACCCTGTAGGGACGCCCCTGCCTGGCAGGATATTCTGTGGGTCATGAGGGGTGCAGGGAAATTTGGAAACAATCTGCAACTCTCATAGATGTGTGCAGCCTATTGCATTAGGGTGTGCACCCCAAAGCTTAAACACACATGCATGTGTGTGGGTCTATATATATGGCCCTGGCACATTGATCTCCCTGCCGGCACAGTGAAAGAGGAGTGCGTGAGCACTTCTCTTATGGTAGAGCCAGTAAGAGGGAGATCTTTCCCATCTCTGGCTGCTACACAGAGCGAAAATGCTAATGTGCACTTGGTGATTAGGGTGTGCCCAGGCACACGCCTATGGCAACTCTCTTGCAGAAATGACACTTGACATCAATAAAATACAAACCTCACATAGGTCCTAACATTTGCTGTCTGAATGTCTAGTGAGGAGAATTCCCCCATTTCCTGTTCTGGTGACAGTGCAAAAGTAAGTGCAAATAAAAAGCTCCAAAGGAGGCACAGACATTGTTAAAAAATTTCCACAGTTTCACCCTTTATTCACTTTATCCAAGGTGGGCTTTAAAAATGTAAAGTGGAAGTTGGGAAGTTGTGATCTTTGTATGTAGCACAAGACTAAAAGCAAACATGTTACGAGGCTGGGCAGTGCAACTGAACATATGATAAAAAAAAATGTATATGTAGGGGTATCTGTAATAAAAATAAAAAAAATACATGGCAAAGGTATTAGAAGATCCAGAGATGAAGATACCCTGTTTCCCCGAAAATAAGACCTAGCGTGATTGTCGGTGATGGCTGCAATATAAGCCCTACCCCCCCAAATAAGCCCTACCCTGTTTCCCCGAAAATAAGCCCTACCCTGAAAATAAGACCTACAAGGACTTTAACTAGGGCTTACTTGGGGGGGGGGAGGGCTTATATTGCAGCCATCACCAACAATCACACTAGGTCTTATTTTCGGGGAAACAGGGTAGCTGAAACAACTAAACTCATACTCTGCTGTAAGTCTAGCTTGGCCCCACCATTCACACATCGCAAGTCTCCCTATTGGTCAACAAAGCAGCCTACTACATAATAGGGCTCAGGAGGGACAGGAAAAGTTGAGATTTACATATAAATTCTGCTACCTATGCCTTTTAAAGTACTGGTTATCCTGGCATGCAGTGTTCCTGTTCTCTGCTTTTGCACTTTTTTCATTATAGGCACAGCTTGAACTGCCAGATTTGGGAAAATTTGAATGCAAATAATGATAGAGAATGGAGGTAAAGTTGATCATTAGTTCTCTGCCAGTGATAAGTTTAACCGTCAGAACAATTATTGATATGGGTTCATGGTAGGGATGCACCAATACCATTTATTTTACAATAAGTACCAGTACCAATACATTTTTTTTAGTACTCACTGATACCAATTACGGATACCTACTGCAACTGTTTTGTTTACACTTCGGCTGTTAGCAATAGTACAAAGCATTGAAAATTTACTTACAAATTAAATAAAAATATATATTTTTAAATGTTGCGCTTTTTTATTGTGAAACATGTAAATATATGTTTAAGGTCTAAAAATATTAATGAGCAAAGCAAACAAAATGATATATTAATATTTTATATTAATTAACAATATTATAAAACAAAAACAAAAACAATCAACAGGAAAATAATAAATGGAGAAGGAGAATAAGGAGTTAATTAAAGTGATTGTAAACAATCACCTTGTAAAACAACCCATTAAGTTTAAAATAGAAATCAAATGCAAAACATTGTATAGATATAAATAAAACATTATAAATACCTTTTTTCCGTTTTTTATAAGTGATCACATTCCCTCTATTCTCAGTTGCATAAGAGCTGGGGGAGGAGAAGCAGCAGTACGCTGAATTTCCCAGTGAATGGCTGTGCAGCGGGGGCTGAGTTCCCAGCATAGCCAGAGAACTGACCACGCTGTGCTCTCCTGCTTAGTATGGTCGTTTTTTTACAGAAAAGCAGAGGGACTGGCAGAAACACCAGGGATTTCGCATAAAGGAAGCAATACAAAGGGAACAGGATACTTTCTCATACAATTACATGGTACAGCATACACATATCAGGAATATGAAATGTTGGGGTAACAAACACTTTAAGGCTGATTAGAGTAAATTAAGGGTTAAACAGAGGAACGTTTAATAAAAAACAAAAAAAAATATTTTTACTTGACGGGTTGCTTAAAACTGACTTCATCTGCAGATCGAAGTTCATCCCTTCGATCTGTTGATGAATAAACAGAAAGATACAAAAAGAAACAATGTTTCTTTTTATAGCTTTCCTTTTTTTTTCCATAGCTTCAATTGCCAGGACTTCGTTTACACTTCAGCTGTCAACAGGGGAGCCCCACTGGCAGCTGAATGAGTTATCGGTTGTTAAGGACGCGGCAGCCCTTCTCCGCAGCAAACAATAATTGCCAGCTTTTTTTTTTTTACATTTCAGCTGTCAGCTGCGGAATCCGCTGACAGCCGAAATAACTGAGCCTGAAAGTATTAGTTTTAGGTATCAGAGTATTTGCACTACCAACACTTGTGCACATGCTTAGTATCCACACTGATACAGGTATCAGTGCAATCCTATTTCATGGGTTTGCTTCTTACAACATGTTTGATCATGAAAAGAGTTTTAGAAAATAATAATTCAATATAAAAAGTCATGCACATTTCTGAGTTTTAGCCCAGATGTTACTGTCACTGCCATTCAGGCACAGCTGTGTCACATCATCTCTAAAAAAATTCAAGGAATTACTTTTTTAACTGAGAGTCCAGCAAGCCAATGTAGGTGGAGAATGTATTTTAACCGCTTCAATACTGGCCACTTTTTCCTGCCCAGGCCAATTTTCAGCTTTTAGCGCTGTTTTACTTTCAATGACAATTGTGCGGTCATGCAACGCTGTAACCAAACAAAATTTTTATAATTTTTTTGAGACAAATATAGCTTTCTTTTGGTGGTATTCAATCACCATTGGGTTTTTTATTTTTTGCCAAAAAAAAAAGGGCCGTCAATTTAGCTTTTCGTTTTTCTTGTAAATAAGTACTTTTTCTCCTTCATTGATGCACTGATGAGGCTGCACTGATGGCACTGATGAGACGGCACTGAAGGGCACTGATGAGGTTGCAATGATGAGGAGGCACTAAAATGCAGCCCTGATGGGCACTGCTAGGCAGCACTGATCTGCAGCATTGATGAGCACTGATAGGCGGCACTGTTGGGCACTGATAGGTGGCACTGATGGGCACTGTTGGGCCCCTGATTATCTGTGCAGGTCTCCCCTGTAAAGAAATACCGCTGATCGGCTCTTCTCACCTCACATGCTGTCAGTGTGAGGAGAGGAAAGCTGATAACCGGCATTTCCTTGTTTACATGTGATTAGTTGTGATTGGACACAGATGATCACATGGGTAAATAGCCTCGTCATCTGCGTTTTTGGTGCGTTTTCTGAAAGCACACCAATGATGCAGCATGCAGGACTTTTTAATGATGTTGAAAGATACTTTGGTTCACAGAAATGCTAATGATCATAATAAATACATGTATGTTATTTACCATTCTCATCATATGAAGACATCAACAATTTAGTTATTTCCTGTAGGCTAATTAATAAGCAGACACATTCATGTAATCTGATTAAAATACTATGTGGGTGAAAAGCTGATTGAAGAGCATTTTCAAAGTACACTGACTCACATTTTATAATAAAGCACAGGACATCAAAATGCACTTTTCATTTTGTCAGTGTATTGCCCACTCATTTTATGCACAGGAAGTGGACGAGAAAATAAAGGCTTTTGTACAAGATAGAATGTTATTGAAACTTCCAAGCATATATTTCATTTCATTTTGTGCCACACAGCTTTAACTATTTCATCCCTGTTTCTTACAAAAAAGATTTTCTGAGAAGCTATAAAGCAAAAAAAAAAAAAAAAAACACATGTAAGATGATTAGGATGAAAACAAATGATACCATCATATAGAGGGTTATTTACGAAAGGCAAATCCACCTTGCACTACAAGTGCAAACTACAAGTGCAAAGTGCACTTGAAATTTCACTTGGAAGTGCAGTTTCTGTAAATCTGAGGGGTATCATCCAATCATGTGCAAGCTAAAATGCTGTTTTTTTATTTTCCTTGCATGTCCCCCTCAGCTTTAAAGCGACTTTACTTCCAAGTGCACTTTCAGTGTCGATTTGCCTTTAGTAAATAACCCCCATAGTGTTCTACTTTCCTAGCTAATGTATTGTTTTCATTGCCTGGAGCTCTTGAGGACCCAATCACCCATAAGCGGTCCATTGCAGTGCATTAATGCACACGCATTTGCGCTAAGGCAATCTGTTTATTATGAATAGGCTGCCAACCCACTAAAAAGGGTTAGAAAAGTTTGCAGCCCTTTTTATTAACAATGCAGCACATTACAACATTTGTGGTGCACTGCTATGCTTGAGGTGATACACTTTACTATACAATGCTTTGCAGTGCAATTCTTAATAAATAGAATGAATGACACTACGATGCACCACACACAGTAGGTGGGTAGTCATGCATTGCTGTACAATGCAGTTACAAGTGGACAAGTCTTAGTCTAGGTTCACATCTATGCAGCTGCGCTTGATGCTTTTTTCAGGCACGTTTTGCAGTGTGTTTTTGCACCTGCGTTTTTGCATGCAGTTTTCATGCATTTTGCGTTTTTCTTTTCTCTTTAAGCGTACTGTAAACACACTGTATATAGCTGGTTGCTAAGGAGGGGGCCGGGAAGCCGGCCACCGTGTCATTAACAACCGATGAGTCATCTGCTGTCAGCCCCCCCACCTGCAGACCCCGACAACCACTGGCCAGGGTTGTCAGGAAGAGGTCCTTGTCCTCATCAACATGGGGGCAAGGTGCTTTGGGGTGGGGGGCTCCAAGGCACCCACCCCCCCATGTTGAGGACATGCAGCCTGGTATGGTTCAGAAGGGGGGGGCGCTCGCTCGTCTCCTCCCTTTCCTGACCTACCATGCTTGGATAAGGGTATGGTGTGGATTTTGGTGGGGACCCAACGCCATTTTTTTTTTTTAAATGTTGGCGTGGGGGTTCCCTCCGAATCCATACTAGATCCTAAGGGCCTGGTATAGACCTGGGGGGGAACCCCACGCCGTTTTTCTTTTTTGCAATATTTTTTGCCGCAATTTTTTTTTACATTCATCTTTCAGTGGGGAAGCCCCCTGACAGCTGATGACTCAGTTGTTAAGGACGCGGCACCATGTTAAATGGACTGTAGTGCTTTTCTGCAAACTGCAAAATGCACAAAAAAATGCATAGGTGTGAACCTAGGGTAAATGGGCCCTCAGTGTCAAAAAGCATGTGTATCAAAACAAAACCACATAAGGGAGAAGCTGGGAGACCCTTTAGCAAAGCACATATCACATGAAATTTGACAACCAAATATGAGCAAGTTATAAAAGCATGTGCATCTACAGAGATCCTTTGATGAATTATTTGATAGAACTTCTCTCACACACAGAGCCCAGGTCCTCTTAGAAGATGGTGCATGGACCATGGTAGATGACCCTTATGTATTACACATGGCTATTAAAGTATAACTAAAGGCAAACTTTAAAGGTAAACTTTTTTCTTAGTTTTGAATAGAGTGGAGAGGGATTAGAATGCTTGTCAGTTTTTATTGCTAAAAGAAAAAAGAAACATTGCAAAAACTAATCTAAAGCTGCCAGCACTAAGGCTACTTTCACATATGTGGACCGTTTGTCCGTTTATCATCCATCCGTTGATGGATGAAAAACAGACATTAATGCATCTCAATGGAAAAACGAATGTAAATGGATAATTACCCGTTTACATCCACTTCTGTCAACATCCGGTTTTTGGAACGGATCAGAGCCCTATTTTTCTTCCGTTAAAAAAAGCAGATCGGACAAAAAATGGATGTAGATGGACAAACGGTCCATTTTTGCAAGAATTTCCTTCCCAAAAGTCCGACGGACCTAGAAATAAAACTTGCTTCAAATCTTTCCAATGGACTCGAGTCCGGTCGAAAAATCTGGTCGTCTGTGTGCTAGTCCGACAGCATAAAGCCATATAATTGGCTTGAAAAGCATTGCACCCCGAACCCACCCACTTGTAAATTAATATTCGCTATCGTCTTCCGTCTTCTCCTCCTGGCCAATCAGGACGGATCGGGTTGGTCTGGAGGAGAAGCTGAGGTATCCGTGGAGGGGTGAGTGCAGGGGGGCTGTCACCATGGAGGGGTGAGTGCGGGAGGACCTGGGGGGGTCTTACTATGTATGTGTTTTTTTTTTTTTATTTACTTTTTCCATTTATATTTTTACAGGCATTACATTTTTTTTGGGGGGGGGACCGTCACCCTGGAGGGGTGTGGGTGGACCTGGGGGTCTTAGCCCCCGTACACACGGTCGGAAATTCCGAACACAAAATACATCGGATTTTGTCCGAAACTGGTGTTGCATATACCGGTCGGACAAACTTGTCGGAAAATCCGATCGCTCCGAACGTGGTGACGTTCGTTGCATACTACAGAACTACGTAGAGGCTAGTAGCCAATAGCTTTGGTCTCGTAATTTGATCTGAGCATGCGTGGCACTTTGTCCGTCGGAATTCCCTACACACGATCGGAAAAGGTCTGATCGGATTTTGTTGTCGGAAAATTTGAGAACCTACTCTCAAATTTTTTCCGTCGGAAATTCAGACGGAAAAAGTCCGCTAGAGCCCACACACGATCAGGTTTTCCGACAACATAATCCGATCGGACTTTTCCCATCGGAATACCCGACCGTGTGTACAGGGCATTACTATGTTTGTGTTTTTTTATTTTTTTTTATTTCACTTTTTACAATTTTTTTTTACAGTCATTTCATTTTTTTTCCGGGGGGGGGGGGGGGGGGGGGGGGTTTGGTGAGATATCAGAGGTCTAAATATACTCCCATATCTCTTTTTTTGAGACAGAGAAAGGGACTGAAGATAGTCCCTTTTCTCTTCAGCACTTTACTCGAATGAATGAGAATCTGTATAGAGATTCCATTCATTCAGAAAATGACAGTCTGATACATTGTAACACTCGTGGTTACAATATATCAGCTGTCAGTGTCAGTGGGCATATAGCAGTGATCAGTAGTTATAGCTGCATGTGCCCTTTTTTCTACAGAGGGGAGCTTAGTAAACACATGTTTACTAAAGTCCCCCAAGCCCCAACTTCAACCCCACCCGCACTGCTCCCCCCTTTCCCCCCCGCCATGATCCCCAGCCTGACAGATCACAGAGATCTGTGTAGGGAGAAGCTGCAGGCGGAGGGGGTGCGGGGCAGTTAGGGGGTGATCTGACTGGCGGGGGACACATCTGGACCCCCCTAAGCCCCATGCAGCACCTGAAGTCGGCGGGAGTGGAAGAGGAGGGATGCCGGCTAATGATGGTGGCTGTGGGGAGCGGGTTTAAAGGGGGTTCGGATCGGGTGAAGGGGGTAAACAAGGCTGGGAGTGAAGAAGGGGGCGAAGGGGATAGGAGAGGGGAGTGGGGGGCAGTTTCAGAGGGAAGGGTGCGGTGGGGTGGAGAGGCAGGGGACAGGGAGGCAGCGGCATGGGTGGGGGGGGGCGGTCACATTAAGGGTTAATAACTCTGATCAGCATTATAGAATTTGTTAGCAGAGTCTGCTGAACAGTTCCGATATAAGCTTATAGTCATTGAAGTGACCATAAGCTTATAGGAGAGGGAGAAATGAGGTCCGTATGCCGAACTGACCTGGCCATATGAAGTGTACGGCTGTACATCGTACGGACCTGGCGGTGAAAGGGTTAAAGTCTCTGTCACACTCAGTTATAAAAAACACAAAAGTCTGTAATAATCGGCTGAAATAATAATGTGCAGTGATCCCCAATCCGAAAGAGTATTGCAGCTTCTTACGGTAACGAATTGACCACTGCACTATAGATGTTCCAACACATAGGGGATTATTGTCTCCCTCCGACCTCTCCCACTCCACAGCCTGAGCCAGTTCTAAATTTCTCTAGACACATTGAGGAATAGAAATAAAACAAGTAGTGTAGTATTTTGACCAATATACTTCATTAAATTAAAGAAAGCAGCACATTCACAGAGTAGCAGATAAAACAGGCTTTGTAAAGATGTTTTCTGCGGAATGACGTTCTTACGGGCTACTACCAGACACAATTTTGACTAACCAATTGGATCAAATATGCATGGTGAAGGAGCTGCCGTAGGTCCCACCCTATGCGTTTTGTCATAGATTCTCAGCCCATCCCCCAGACGATGTCATCTATGATGAAACGCGTAGGGTGGGGCAAAATTATGCACATTTGATCCAATTGGTTAGTCAGAATTTTGTCCATTAGGAGCCCATAGGAATGCCATTATGCAGCATACAATCCCCTATGTGTTGCTTGACCATCTGTAGTGCAGTGGTCAATTCCTTCCAGTAAGAAGCTGCAATACTCTTTCGTATTGGGATCACTGCACATTATTATTTTAGCCATTTATCATGGAATTTTCAATTTGGTGTCTTTTTATCACTGATTGTGACATCCCTTTTTCCTGTTTTTTATGGGCGTTTTATACCAGTGGATGTAACACATCGTTTTGGTTTACAATTTTTTTCCCATTTCACTTTTTTACCTATATGTCACGTACCTTAAGGCAGAGCCCGTATTGCAGGGAGCGGCCACTCGTAAACCCCTGGTTCGGGAACCCCTGATAGGGAAGACAGGAGCTCGAGAGCACAGGGGAGCACAAGTGCCTGGCTGGTAAGCTGGGTAGAGGGCTGGAGATCTGTGCAGACGGGAACCAGGAGGTATCCTGTAGTCCAGCAGCAGGAAGCAAGCAGGAGATGTGCAGCAGACACAAGGAGGTGTCCTGTAGTCCAGCAGCAGGAAGCAAGCAGGTAATGTGCAGCAGACACAAGGAGGTGTCCTGTAGTCCAGCAGCAGGAAGCAAACAGGTAATGTGCAGCAGACACAAGGAGGTGTCCTGTAGTCCAGCAGCAGGAAGCAAACAGGTAATGTGCAGCAGACACAAGGAGGTGTCCTGTAGTCCAGCAGCAGGAAGCAAACAGGTAATGTGCAGCAGACACAAGGAGGTGTCCTGTAGTCCAGCAGCAGGAAGCAACAGGTAATGTGCAGCAGACACAAGGAGGTGTCCTGTAGTCCAGCAGCAGGAAGCAAACAGGTAATGTGCAGCAGACACAAGGAGGTGTCCTGTAGTCCAGCAGCAGGAAGCAAACAGGTAATGTGCAGTAGACACAAGGAGGTGTCCTGTAGTCCAGCAGCAGGAAGCAACAGGTAATGTGCAGCAGACACAAGGAGGTGTCCTGTAGTCCAGCAGCAGGAAGCAAGCAGGTAATGTGCAGCAGACACAAGGAGGTGTCCTGTAGTCCAGCAGCAGGAAGCAAACAGGTAATGTGCAGGCGGGTCTCAAACAGACAGGGTCAAACACTGACGGGCAGATCAGGCACAAGGGAGCATCCAAAGGGGTAGTCAAAGTCCAGAACCGAGATCGGGGCAGGCAGAAGTCAGAAGAGTCAGAGACAAGCCAGGTTTCAGCAGGGATCAGATGAATCAGGTTTTGCAGGTAGACCAAGCACATACAGGAAACGCTGTTGATCGGGCAGCAAGGCAACAGGGACTGGGTTTGGTTTAAATAGCGCTCTTGGCGCCAAACAGCGTCAGGGAAGCCGCGCGTGCACGCGCGCGCTCCCGCGCGCACCGACAGCCGCGCCATTGCGCATGTGTGGGCGCAGCAGGCCCGTTCTGAGCCGGGGAATCCTTCTCCTCCTGGGGATGTTGGGACGTCCGCTGGAGGGGCTTTCCTGACACTATATTTCTTAGTTTTATCAATTCACAATTGTCATTTATTGTGTTTTCAGTGCTGCACTTTTTTTTTTTAATGTAGTTTCCTGGCTGCCTGTGTCCCCGTTAAGGAAATTCACCCTCTCTATTTGTCCTGTTTACCATTATCATATAAAATTAAAGTAAAGAAAATCCCAAATTTGGTTTGTCCCCAGAAAGGTAACAGAGGGGAAATCTTTTAATGGGCACACTAGTTCTGGTGGCCTGGGGGTCCCCACGTATTTTCCTTCATTTGCAGGGATTTCCTCTCACTTCCTGTTTGGCTATTGGACAGGAAGTGACGGGAAATCTCTGCAATGGGACACAGATGGCGAAAAAAAAGAATCTTTTGCTTATAGTTCCACTTTAACTATGACAGGTGAAGCTCCCTGTTAATTGGAGCTTTGCTAGTTGTGAGAAGGGCTCACCGCTATGAAGATGATGCATTGGTTTGCCCTGTGTTATAACTAGCACTGCCCCTTTCAACATTGGATTGGAACTTGGGGGGTTTAAGCATAAGCTTGAGTTCCATTTTAAATTAATTAAATTGGCACACCTCCCTGCCCCCAGCCTGTGACTGAACAATAGTGGGGTAGAGCAAATCGATGACCTCACCATTTTAATTTCTTCTCCTGTTAGTATGTTCCTTGGCAGCATATTTGTATACAGCATACCTACAGTATTTGGCTCCCAGTGCTACCCCTCCATCTTCCAGTTTCTCTGTACTGGAGTAGAACACCACCAAGTCAAATTCAGGTAAAATTTAGGTATATACAATAGTTGCATTTAAATAACATTTCACCAATTATTATTATTATACAGGATTTATAGTCAAGAAATTATATACAAGAAATAAAAAATGGCAAACACTTTTTTGATAAACTGTTGCTTTTTCAATTACACTCTTCTTTGTACGTACATCTGCTTTTTTGCATAGATACCATTAACATAGTATCTTAATTATTCCTTTTACAAACCACATATGTCTGCATTACTTACTGTATATTTTGTGTTTATTGCTTGGTATCAATGCATGCACATTTGCAAAGTGTATCTTCTTTATAGCATACAGTATATCATAAGTCTCTGCATTATAAATACAAGTAAATTCAGAAAAAAAATAATTTCATATGCAGACACCCCACACATCCATTTATCCATTATTTCAATTATACAATATGTAAATAGTTTATTCCCAGGAGGCACCAATTTTCTGAGAACAGCCAATTTGTGCTGAAAGTCTTGTTTTTTTTTTTCCCTTAAAAATAATAAAGTGTTATACTTACCGGCTTTGTGAAATGGTTTTGCACAGAGCAGCCCGAATCCTCCTCTTCTCGGGTCCCTCTTCGGTGCTCCTGGCCCCTCCCACCTGTCGAGAGCCACCAAAGCATGCAGCTTGCTACGGGAGCATCCGAGCCGAGTCAAAGCTCCGTATGTCCATACAAATATGAAGCCGTGGTTCAGTCCCCCCCCCCCTTTTTCCTGATTGGCTAACTGACTTTGATTGAAAGCAGCGAGAGCCAATGGCGCCATTGCTGTGCCTCAGCCAATTAGGAGGGAGAGTCCTAGATGGCTGAGGCACTTGTTTACATCGCTAAATAGAGATGGGCTCAGGTAAGTATTAGGGGAGCTGCACAGAAGGTTTTGCATGCGTTAAGATAAAAAACCTTCTGCCTTTACAACCACTTTAAGGTCTGGCAGCAGGGCAGGAGTCCCACCTGTATGCTAGTGGGACACCTAGTTAGCTATGAATAAGCACTGATCTCAGTGTGAAACGTGTCAGCTATTTTTGTGCCCTCCCTTATTGCCGTGGATTGTTTATGTTTTGATGTGATCTTTCCTGACTCTTCTCCCTTTGTGGCTACAGGTTTGACAGTCCCAACAGGCACACTGCCCTCACTTACATCAGGCTTACCCGGCTCAGTAGTCTTCTCCCTGGGAGGATCTACCATCAAGGAACGTAGGTGGCCCTGACCGCGGGCACGGGAGATCACTGATGCATCTGGCTTTGGGGCAGCCATGGTAGCTGAAGTAGCAGCAACTTCAGCAGACAAGGTAACAGTGGCAGGGACCACATGAGCTGGTTCCGGAGCAATGGTGGCGACACACTGGATCCAATCCACCTGTAGCACCCACGGGGGTAAGGCCGGTGAGACTACTTCCAGAAGCGGCTCACCACAGTGCCCGCATGTGATCCAGGGCCAGACGTTAGTAGCCAGTCCCGAGGACTCCGAACATCACAGCTCAATTGCTTCATAGCCTCCCACCGTATAGAGCGACAGGCTACCTTTTGGTATGTACCGCACTCTGGTGTCGGTAAAAACCTCTTTCAGCCCACCCGGGCCAGGACCGATGCACAGTGCAAAGAATTTCCAATCAGACATGGAGACTCCGAGATGTGTCATACTTCTCTCTCTGTAGCAGTATCCCAGTACGTGGACTCATGACGGTGGGGCACACAACTGCGTCTCCATCTTCTCCCTTTACTGATCTGCATACTTTTATTGGGTCAGTGATCATAAAGTATGGAAACCAAATGGTCTGCATAATAGCCAGGCATTATTGTTAGAAAGTTCCACACAAAAAGTACAGAAGCCCAAGCCCAATAATTGTATAGATATTAAATATGAAATAAAGCTGCAGCAGCTTTATTTGAAATATTAGCCAGTCAACCAGCATTTTTTAGATGTTGGCCAGCAATGGCAGCCTGCACATCTATCTCAGGAAAAGTGTACCTTACTGACCACTGTTCTAGATAATTATTCAGGAGTACAGAACTTAATTGTAGCTGCTTTGCAAAAAGTTAATAGTCAAAAGTGCAATTAATGGATATTTTGCTCTATGAATAAAAAGTAGACATGTGAAATTTGTTTAGTCCGAAATTAGTTTTTTAACAAATTTTGACAAATACATTAATTCGAAATATCCGAATTAATGAAAAGCCGTTTAATAAATTTTTCGGAATATTCGTAAATTTGAATATTTGAAAATTCGTAAATTTGTAAATTCCTAAATCGAAAATTCGGAAATTTGGAAACCCGAAAAATCAAAAATCTGAAATAATAACTAACTAAAAATAACGTAACTATTACTAACTATTAAATTATAGGTAATGGAATTTCCTTTCAAATTTGGCTGTTAGTGAATGTAACGAATACAAATTTATCCGAAGTTACGAATTATCCAAAATAACGAATGCCGTATCTAAACGAATGGAACGCAACAAATTAATAATAATAAATAACAATAATAATAAAAACTTTTTTATTATTATTTATTATTAATTTGTTCTGTTCCATTTGTTTAGATGCGGCATTCGTTATTTCGGATAATTCATAACTTCGGATAAATTCGAAAGGAAATTCCAATACCTATAATTTAATAGTTAGTTAGCAAGTTATTCTTTAGAATTTTCGGATTTTCTTTCTTATTTTAGAATTTTCAAATTTTCTAATTTACAAATTTTCTAATTTTCTAATTAACGAATTTACAAATTTTCTAATTTATGAATTTACGAATTGCAATCGTAACGAATGACCCAAAAAATGAAAAAAAAATGAATGAAACTAATACAAACGAATTTTTCGGCAGTGAACATGTCTAATAAAAAGTATATTAACACTAGCACATCTAATTTTTTTTTTTATTCAGTTTAAAGGTTAAGCAATGTATTAGAAAGGATTCCTGACCCCAGCACAAAGAATATGCCTCAAGCTAAAAATTCTGTATGTTTAGAAGCTTTTTTGCGCTGTTGAAATCTATTTTATTCACACTCAGTTGAATACAGCTGATCCTATATCATGTCATACGGTTTCCAACATATTTTAGCAAGGCATTATGGGCAATTAGGCAAAAAAAAAAATCTTACTGACTTGCAGCTAGCTGTGGCATCAGCTGTTTCTGACTTTCCAGAGTTTTCCACTGCTCTTTAATTAGCAAATATCGAGAGAATGTTCTTTCTTTCAAACGCCTATGTTCATAAAACACACAAAGAGCATACAAAAGAAATAATTCAGCTCTAGTAAAATCCTTCATTTAGGAAAAGCCACACGCTAGTTTTAAACAAGTTTGCTAAACAGAAGATGCTGTAGAAGCTGTTTTATTTTACAGGAACTGGCAGGAGATTTCAGGACAGCTGGAGGTAATCTGAAGACTCATCACAAAAGGTTTGAAAGAGAACCGTGGTAAAAAGGAACTGTATAGCAAATATGAAAACACATCCAATAGTTTCATTAAACGAATCATACACTCTGGAAAAAAAAGAAGGTACAGTCCTGTCTCTAATTTCCACTCTGACATTTATGTTCTGCACCTGTCTGACCAACAGGTGAATTCTCTAGAATTTCTGGTATCTTTATCTTGAACAAATGACCTGTTAAGTCAAGTCAAATTGGTGTATTTCATGGTTCTAACACGCTTTTTATGAAGTATACATATAGAAACATGTGACAAAAGGCTTTAAGCCTGCACAGAAGAAATAAAAAAAGCCTGCTGTATCACGCAAAAATGTGATTATTAAAAATTAAAAAAAAAAATTTTTTCAAAAAAGTTTTTTCAAAAATATTTTTTTCAAAAAAGTATTTTTTTCTTTTTTTGATTTTTTTGTGTTTTAAAAAATAAAAACCCCAGTGGTGTTTAAATACCACCAAAGGAATAGTATAATTGTGTGAAAAAAATGATAAAAATGTCATATGGGTACAGCGTTGCATGACCGCGCAATTGTCATTCAAAGTGTGATAGTGCTGAAAATTGGTCTGGGCATTTCCATAAAAAGGCCCACCGAATCCTCAGCACCAGGCCCATGATGCTCTTAATCCGGCCCTGTCTGGTCCCCCTAAATTCTGAAGTACAGGAAACTGGCCCCTTGTTTAGAAAGTTTGGAGACGACTGGTTTAGGACAAGGCAGACGGAAGTTACAATGAGAATGTATAGGTATATTCAAAGGGCATGCTGCTCTGTTGACTGAATGTATTATAGGCACACATATAATATAATAAGATGATTAAAGGAGTTGTAAACCCTCAAGGTTTTTCACCTTAATGCATTCTATGCAATAAAGTGAAAATCCCTCTGTGCTGTATCCCCCCCCCCCCAAGAGCCCCCCTTTTTCTTACCTGAGCCAGATCATTCCAGTGACGAGCACAGCGGCTCCAGCCGTTGTCTTGGGTCCTCATTGGATAGATTGGCTCCCGCTGCTGTCAATCAAATCCTGCTGTCTGTGTCAATGGATGCAGCAGCAGGACTCGGGAGCACACCCGCATAGGTGCCCCCATGGAAAGCTTCACAGGGCACTCAATAAAGAGGAGGAGCCAGGAGTGCCACCGGGAGACCCGAGAAAAGGAGGATCGGGGCCTTTCTGTGCAAAACCCTTGCACAGAGCAGGTAAGTATGACTTTATTTTACAAACATAAAAAAATAAACTTTACAATCACTTTAATGCTGTGTTATTACAGAAATCAAGTTGAGATTAAGAGTGTGTGGTTGGGGGGGAGGTATAGAAGGACGTCCTTTAGGCTAAGTGCCATTGCTGAGTATTTCCAACAGTCCTGTGAATGGGGTGTAGCAGGTGGCTTTCAGCTCAGGAAGTGTGCTCTGTAGTGGTCAGTCATTCTGTGCTATGTCATATGATGTTATATAGAGCAGCGGTTCCCAACCTTTTTGGCACTGGGGACCGGTTTCATGGAAGAAAATTTTGCCAAGGACCATTGGGGAATGGCTGGTCTTCAATGATTGAAGCACATTATTTCTATTATTACATTGTCATATATAATGAAGTTGTTTAGCTCACCATAATGCGGAATCAGTGGGAGCCCTAAGCTTGTCACTGTAGCCTGCCACCAAATGCAACTTGTCACTGTCGCCTGCCACCAGATGCAGCATATCACTTGCCACCGTCACTTGCCACCGTCACCGTTGCCAACCACCAGATGCAGTGTGTCACTTGCCACCATCGCCTGCCACCAGATGCAGCATATCAATTGCCACCATCACTTGCCACAATTGCCTGCCACCAGATGCAGCTTGTCACCGTCGTCTACCACCTGATGCAGTGTGTCACTTGCAACCGTCGCCTGCCACCAGATGCAGCATATCACTTGCCACTTGCCACAATTGCCTACCACCAGATGCAGCTTGTCACCGTCGCCTTCCACCAGATGTAGTGTGTAACTTGCCACTGTCACCTGCCACCAGATGCACCATATAACTTGCCACCGTCACTTGCCATTGTCGCCTGCCACCAGATGCAATATGTCACTTGCCACTGTCGCCTGCCACCAGATGGAGCATATCCCTTGCAAACCATCACTTGCCACCTTTCCCTGCCACCAGATGCAGCGTGTCACTTGCCACCGTCACCTGTCACCAGATGCAGCATGTCACTTGCCACCTTTGCCTGCCACCAGATGTAGTTTTCTCTGTGCAGTGTATGCCTGAGGATCAGCACTGTCCCGCATATGAAATTCTGTATCCCTCTGTGTGGTCCTGGTAATCTGCACTGTTAGTTGTTGCCTGGCACTTATGGAGTTAAGTGTCTTCAGGGAAATCTTTAGCTTAAACTCAGCACTCGGCTTGCTTTCCCTGATTGCTTCACTGCGCAGTAGCTGAAGGGATACAAGATGGCAATGTGGCCCAGTTTCTGTGTGCATTAGGCCATAAAATTTGTTTAAAAGTTTATTTTGGTATAAATTCTCTAAGGCTGTGGAAATTAAAGATTAATTCCTCGATTAATTGTTAATTTTTTTGATCGATCAAAATTCTTTTGATCGGTACTCACCTCTCCGTCGGCTTCCTGGTCTATAGGGAGTTCTGTCGGAGATCCGGTGACATCACGGACATCGATGTCACCGGACTCTTCCCCCTTCCCCCAGTGCCTCCGTCTGCTAACGAAGGGAAGGGGGGGAGTCCAGTGATGTTGAAGTTCTGATTGAACGTAACACGTATGGGGGAGGAGCTACGCATTATGTCACCCGCTGCTGCCCTATGAAACTAACACGATTGTCAGCTTTACATGCTGTGTTTTTATCATCTTTATGTGAGTAGTTTGTGTTTGAACACAAAAATTAATCTTATACTTAAGCGGTGAGCACTTAGATCTTTTCTTTCTAGCCATGACCTGGCATCCTTGCTGAGATCTAAGGAGACGTGAGAGAAGAAGTTTATGGTCCGTGTTAACCCTTTTGATACCCACTTGCATGACCACCTGTTTGCACATAAGGTGAGAGTTAGACAGGAGGTGGAGGGATTGTCACGCTACTGTGGAAAAAAAAATACTAACGTCAGTGCTACAGTTTGAATTTAAAATGTATTTGTTGTGTGAACTGTGAAGTAAGGTCATGGATTGTGGAAACTAACTAGTGATGGGTGATTGTATATAGTGTATACCACATCTACCACTGACTAATGCAGAGTTTCAATGCAAGGATATCAGCTAAAGGTAGTTGGATCTGTATGTGCGTTATAATTAATCGAAATTAGTCGATTAATCAATTTTTAAAAATCGATTAATCGAACACAAAAATTGTAATCAATAACAGCCCTAAAATTCTCCCAGCATTCTCTGATTGTGGGGAGTGGTAAAGTCACAATCACCAACTTGTCCAATTAAACGCTTTGCATTCATTAAAAATAAAAAAATAAAAGCAAGGTGCTATGTAAAGGATGACAGTGCCAAGCCAGTGATCCCCTGTGATCACTGTACAGAGGTGAAGCAGCTCAGCACAGGACCCGGAAAATTGCAGCTATCACTGTAGTAGCGCTACTACAGTAACTGTCAGCCTCCACAGAGGACACAGAGGTGTGAAATATGTGTAATTCTGTATACTTTTCTCCAAGCTGGACCAATGCAAGTATGCAATTAAGATCAAATCTTTTAATTTATTTATGGGTTATATACAGTATAGTTTATATTTAGCAGTTAGAACTCCAATGTATGCAAGCTGAAAGCTTCTGTTCTTATTGAAATAATAGAAGCAAGTTTTCATTATGTCTATTTTACTAGCTAACAAGGAAGAGTGCTGGGAAACCTTTGTATTCAACATATACTGTATACAAAAAGGAATATAGAGAGAAGTACTAAGAATGTTAGAGAAAACATGAGGTTATAATAATGAACAAAACGCTGTAAGTATCACCCATTTGTGAAATGTCAAGTACTGTAGGATCATAGGACTCCGATTCCCGATGATTTAAACAAGTGCTCTGTTACAGCATACACATTTTTGCAAGGATATTATTAGCGGAAAAACATATTGTGCATATTCTGAATGTGTCACTTTTGATTGATCTCAACTCAGAGTTTGTAAATAATTACAGTAAACAAATCAGGGGCTGGTAAAACATATGCTACCACTGTTATGGAATAATATGTATATTGCTTGATTCTATGAAATAAACTCCATGGTGGCATACATTGTAGCCAGAGCAGCCAAAGCACCCTAAAGCCCCATACACACGGTCGGACAATCCGCGGACCAGGTCCGTCGGACCATGTCCGTCATACTTTGTCCGATGTTGGTTTTGCGTACACACGGTCGGACAAAGTTGTCGGAAAATCCGATCATTCTGAACGTGGTGACGTTTGTTGCCTACGACGGGACTACGTAGAGGCTAGTAGCCAATAGCTTTGGTCTTGTAATGTGATCTGAGCATGCGTGGCACTTTGTCCGTACACACGATCGGATTTGGTGTGATCGGACCGTGTTGACGGCAAAGATTTCCAGCAGGAGATAAGACTTTGTCCGTCGGTCAAACCGACGAACACTGTCCGATGGTGCATACACACGGTCTGATTTTTCAACAACCTTGTCCGATCGGACAGAATCCATGAAAAAGTCCGACCGTGTGTATGGGGCTTAAGGGGGAATATTAACAAAAATCTGCCATAGGCTATAGCTCCCAACTGTCCCTCACTTTGCGGGACTGTCCCTGATTTGGAACAAAGTTCCTCTGTCCCTCCTCATTTGTCCCTCATTTTGGTCTGATCTATATAGTTGTATATAAAATGCAATTTTTATCTTTCAAAAAGTGTTTCCCAGTGCTAAACTTTTCATCCATTTTATAAATTGCTGCATTTGAAAATCTCAAAAGCCAGTATTAAAAAATAGTTGTGGTAAAAAAAAAAAAAGCACTTGTGTGTTTAACTAATTTTTCTTTTATATAATTCTCCTTTAAGGTGCGTGACAGGGGGTGTGTCCTATGCCTACATACTTTTGCTAATAGGTTTCTCTCGTTCTAATTTCAAAAAGTTGGGAGGTATGGAGGCCACCTATACTGTTCTTCAAAACCGTATCATTTTGTGACTGCAGTTTCACACACATGGATCATTGTAATCACAGACATATTGAGGTTGATTTACTAAGACTGGAGAGTGCAAAATCTGGTGCAGCTGTGCACAATAGCCAGTCAGCTGCTAACTTCAGCTAGTTCAAATAAGCTTAGACAAAAAAAAATGATTGGTTTCCATGCAGAACTGCACCAGATTTTGCACTCTCCAGTTTTAGGAAATCAACCCCATTCTCTATATCTTTTCAAATACCTGTATAACAAGGACATACGATAATGCAACAAGGAGCAGTTTAGCATCTCTTGTGTTGCCTTATGCCTCGTACACACAATCGGATTGTTGGCCAACAAAACCATGTAATTTTGTCCGAAGGGCATACTAGCTCATTATGAATTACTTACCCGAGAACGAAGCCCCCGCAGCCGTCCTTGTCTCCCCCTCTGGCTGGCGACATCTCTCCCAGGGGTTACTTCCAGGTATCGCGGCTCCGGCGCTGTGATTGGCCGGAGCGGCAATGACGTCACTCCCATGCTTGCGCACAGGAGCCCCCGATAACGGCATACAGACTGAAGAAACAGCACATACGTGCCATTGCTTCAGTTTGCCCCAGTGCGCATGTGCCAATCTCATCGGCACATGCAGGGGACAGGGGATATCTCCTAAACAATGCAGGTTAAGGAGTTATACTGGGTAACTACAGGTAAGCCTTATTATAGGCTTACCTGTAGCATAAAGTTGTTGTAATGTGTTTACAGCCACTTTAACTTCAGCTTGTTCAATTAAGCTTTGGCAATAAAACCTGGAAGCTGATTGGTTTCTATGCAGAATTGCACCAGATTTTGCACTCATCAGCTTTAGTAAATAACCCCCATAGTGTCCTTTTAAAAAGTTCATAAACAGAATCCCTAAGGTGAAGGTTGCTTTAAAAACAGACACCTGATTTAGTGGTAAATGATAAATATATGATTGTGTCCATCAAGTTATATAGATCACACTAGCTTCAATTAATCCAGAAGGACTCATCAGCCAAGCTGGGGAAGATGTCTGTTCCACTGACTTTCACAAGAATAGCTCCAGATATTATAGTATATTAAAAAATTATTATAATGATACTATAATATTATATTATAGTATTATATTATAGTGTCAGATATAAGGAAGTCAGCTGGCAGTTACTCCCCGTATGTATAGAGAAAAGAGGAAACCTCGTATCCGCCTTTGCCAGTCGAAGCCTGTTAGGCCTCATATACACAGGGCAGTTGAAAACCTCTTCTGAACGCTGGAAACTTGGCAGCTGGAAACCGACAGTGAAAAATGTCAGTTTTACAGCTTTTACATGTTGAGATTATAAGAGTTTAGCAGTAGTTATGATCATTTGATGTTAGAAGCGTTTTTTAAAGATAACCTCAGGAGACTCCCAAATGTCCACAATGCAGGAAAAACATGTACATTTTTAACTATTTCAGTCATTCTGTGAGAAAAGAGAGAGCAGTGTGCTTTAACTATAGATTCTGTCTCTGTCTCCGTCCCTCTCTCTGTCTGTGTGTGTCTCTCTCTGTCTCTCTCTCTCTCTTTTTCTCTCTCTCTCTGTCTGTCTTTCTCTCTGTCTATCTGTCTTTCTGTCTGTCTGACTGTCTCTCTCCATTTTGAGGCAGTTGCGTTTAACATTTTTTTTTTTTAAAGCAAAAAAATGGGTTCAGACGCTGAAGATTTCCACGTTTCAGATGCTAAATGCGTTACCGGCATTTAGACGTGTTTTCGTTTATAGCGCTTTTAAAGGTACCCTATGTTTTTGACCTGAAAAGATAAAAATATGATAGAAAACAATGAAAAAGCATAAAAAAATGTATTCATTCATAGACCATATATAACCCTTGATGCAATGCAATACACCACTAGCATTGTTGTATCCAAATTGTAATTGTAATTTGACCCATATGTTCAGATTTGACCAAGATGACCCCACCATTGAGCTTGACCCCCGACTTGATCAAACATAGTTTCATGAAATTGAAGTTTTTGCTTTAAATTCCATTTTGCCCTGGTCAAATTTATGTTAATAATATCCCATGCTCATTATGGGATCCATTGCAAAAAAAAAGAACAGAAATAGAGGCAAATACAAGTATACAGCTGCTCTCTCTGTTGCTGCTACTCACTCTGTTATTTAACTATTTCAGCCATTTTGACCAATGTTTTATGAGCTTATGGAGGGTCTTATTGAGGTTATCTTAAAAAAAACGCTTCTAGATACAAATGCAGCAAAATGGGCGTTTCTAAACGCCTGTTTCAAGTTCGTTCAGAGGAGTTTGCCCCAGCGTCCCGTGTACATGGAGCCTAAAAGGCCTCATGTACACTACTGCTGATAAATGGACATTTAGGAGCAGTTGGGCATTTTTTTCAGCAGCCTCTGAACTCTCCTCTATGTTATCTTATCTGTCCATGTACACTCAGTCATTTATAGGAGTTTAGAGGATGTTGAGTTTAGTGGCATTTTTTGGAAGCAAAAAATTGCGTTTAGGATGGAGGTTTACTGGCATTTCAAACGCCAAATGCTTGTAACTGCCTGTAAACTCATGTAAAAGCTGTAACCCGTGTTTAGGTACGTTTTAGTTTAAAAGCATTCAAAAAAGAGGAACATATATTCAAAGAGGGGGAATGGGGGGGGGGGTTGGAGGGGAGCAAATGTAGGTTGTTTGATATGTAAGAAAAACTTCATGTAGCGCCATAACCCCTGGAAGCGGCTATGTATTTTCTAGGCTTACCAATTACCTCCTCCTTGTAGCCCATTGTTCGTTGTCTAGGGGTTCCCAGGGTTAGTACCCAGTAACTTCAGAAGCTGACAGGCAAAAGTCCTTTTTAGGATTTTTATTTGCAAAGGGTAACGTTCCAATATAACACAGTCTCTCAGTTGGGAATAGAGGGTACGGGTGATAAAGCTCAGGCACTTTAGAACTGCTGACATCAAATGAATGTCTCTTTAGGAAACCCAGAGAGTAGCCACTCGCAACTGGGCGCTTCACTGCTGGATAAACCTCTAACTGTAGATTTAGCAGCCAACAAGTGATTCAAAGCTTTTGCAAAGTCTCTGCCACAGACTAGATGGTAACTGAAGATGAATTAGGAACTTTTCCTACGGTACCTGGATCTTCCAGCCGCTTCGGCGATACCGTAAGAAATGTGGATTCACTAGTGCCCATACAACTTCAGCTCCCAGGCTCTTACCGAGCAGCTAGCTTCTTGGCCCTCCTCTGAAGAGTCCTCCCCTGGTCGCTTGTACGAGTTGCTGTGCCTCTCCAATCCTGAGAGAACACCGGGACACCTCAGAATCCTCCTTAAGTTACTGGGCCTCGAACTAGCCAGTTCCGAGGCTTGGGAATGGACGGATCCCCACCCCATACCATGAGGGCCTCTGGGGCTGGTCAGGGTGACCAGGCTTACGGGGGGCAGCAGACACTCCTGGGTCCGGGACCCCTCACGAGGCTGGCCCGGACCGGAACCAGGAATCAAATAAGAAGCCGAACCCTGAACACGTGACTTCAGCATCTTAAATACCCCTTCCCAAAATACACAGCGGGGCCAGGCGCGCCCACTGATTGGCTCCGGGAAAGATTGGTACCTAACACGTCCAACCAAGCTGTGTTCTTAGCCTGTCACAGGTGCTTCACTGCAACTATGACCAGGCAGAACTCCAGTACAGCCCAGTCAAGCTGATGCCAAAGTAAATGACCTAAACAATTAACCCCCAGAACTCCATTACAGTTCTGGAAAAACTAAATTTACACTATAGCGCACACTTTAGAAAAGTGTCAAAGCTACATTCACTTTTGGAAAATATGTTGGTGTGGAACATTTTGAATGTATGTCTTATAAATGGAAAAGCTTCAATAAAGAATATTTTAATCTAAAAAAAAGAGTGTATACAAATAATTTTTCAGGATAAGCAGGTGAAAATAAAAGAAAGAAGCAATATATATATTTTTGTTTCTGGGTTTAGATATGCTTTAAATGAAGCACACTAATTATTTCACTGGCGAAAAAAGATCTCCAAACCATGCAGTGGAGTTTCAGAAAATGAAGGCCAACTAAAATAAATCACAGCAAGATGACAGAATTCCCTGGAGTTTTATATGTATCACATTAAATGCCAGGTATGTCATACTGTGTACAACCTCCCATTCAGAACACAGGGGTGAATTTTCATTACCACCAAATAAACAAATAATCGACTGAAACACTTTGAACAGTGCAAATCAAAGTTAACAGATGAAAAAGTTCCAGTGCTCAAAGGAAAATTCAAAATCACAGCGAGAACAAGCTGGCAGAAGGACAATATTTGACGCTAAAAACAGGAAAGAATTTCTTCCATAAATGTATGTCATTTCATACTGCCAGCACACAGATCCCCGAGGTTATCATTTCTCTGAACCAAACTACAATTAAAAGGCAATAAACTTTTCAGAATTCAAGCTTTCATGTAGAACTGAATGCAAACATAAATCTAGCCCACATATGAATAACAAATCCTACACTGAAATTCTGTTCTCTGTGATGTTTTCAGTTCAAAGCACTGGATATCAAAAATATTACATCAGAAACAAATTTTAAGCTATAGGGGTAGATTTATAAGACAGAGAATGTTTCACTAATCTTAAAGCGGAGCTACATTGTGTTTCTATGGGGTGCATATTTTCTTTTATTAATGAAGTATTTACTTGTAAGGGTATACTATAGACATCAAAGAGGATCTTCACCCGAAAATGACAATTTTTTATGTTGTGCTTTTTTAATGTGAAACATGTAAATATATGTTAATGGTGTAAAAATATTAATGAACAACACAAACAAAAAGTGAAGTTTTATTTGTTAATAGTTTATCAAATTGAAAGTAAATTTAAAAGAATCAGCAGGAAAAAAATTATTAAATGGAGAGGGAAAATAAGGACTTAAAAAGGCTGATTATAGAAATTTCAGGGTTAATAAGGAGTTAAACAGAAGAACAATTTAATAAAAAACAAAAAATAAAAAAATTGTTTTTTTTACTTGACAAGGTTGCTTTAAACTGACTTCATTTGCAGACCAAAGTTCATCCATTTGATCTGTAAATGAATAAACAGAAGAACAGATAAGAAGATGCAATGGGGGTAATTTACTATAGCGCCACGGCGCTAATTAGCACAAATTAGTGCTAATCACGGTAATTAGCGGTAATTAGTGTTAATTAGCGCTAAAATGGTACTCACTATAGTGCTGGTAAAAAAAATACTCCAAAAATCTAATTTACTATAGTTCCCTGAATCCAAATAGTGACAAAACCATTACCCTGCTAAAACCTGGAGAATTGCACATGAAAATATTGTTTAGAACATGATATAATTGCCTAAATGGTACTGAAATATGCGGTATATTATTTAAAGATAATCTGTATTTAAACTGTGTGAAAAGGTGATTTCTACACTTTAAAAGTCTGAGAAGAGTCAAATTCCCCATTTTTGTACAACTAGGCGCCAACACAACTGAGCATGCTCAGACCTGGAAATAGCTCTCATTTTAGCTCCAGTGTCTTCTTTACAAGGCGCTATAGTGAATACCAAAATAAGCGCTGTGTTAAAAAGCATTTTTTGGAAGTGAAAATCTGCACTATTATAGCCCAATGCAAGTTTTAGCCATTGATTCTAATGGTACAATTGTAACTTTCCCAAATAAATCCTTTTAATGTTGAGATGAAATGTATCTATCTCTAAAATAAATTTTCCTTTGCAACATTGTTGCTTCTACTTCAAATATTTTGTTTTTAAGAATGCTAGAATGTGGAATGTTTTGATGTTTTGTTAAAATATATTTTTCTCTGTCACTTTCACTTGTTACTCTCCATCTCACAACAATCTACCCAAATTCACACAGGTGTATTTACAAAACACAAACAATACCATTGCTGATGCAAATTTAAAATGAGTCAAAATTTTTTGTGCTTTTTATTATTTCCAAATAATCATAATTTGAGCCCAAAAAATTTGATATGTGTACCAACATCAGAAATCAAAATGTATTTCACAAAAATTTGAGGGTAATATCACTATTCTATACTCACCCACAAAGAACCAGCAAATATCACAGAATAAATCAAGAAGAATAACTCTTGAGTAATGTAAATTCATCACCTGTATGTCCAAAGAAATGCAGTATTTATGTGTATTTATCTGTAGGAGGTTCTCACATGTGGCAGCTCCATGGCTTAGAGATTAGAACTTCTGTTTAGCATCTCTGAGCATCTGGGTTTGAATCCCAAACATGCCACTTAATGTAGATGTAGATGCACTGATACACTGATATTAAAGCTGTGTCCACTTTAAGGTTTAGACACATTTTAGATTGTAAGCTCCTATGAGAAGGGCCCTTAAAACCAATTGCTAACTGTTTTGCTAAATGTAGCACCATATATCCTGTAGAAATTTTTTTGAAGCTAGTAAATGAATGAACATAATTTTGTTTCTGCTGGCAAAATAAAAGTAAATTATTGAGCTTGTTTGTTGTGCTTTTTTTTTTTTTTTTCTTTCTATTTTCTTTCTTCTTTTTAATTAGTTTTAGGGGTGGTGGTTTTCGGGAAGTGCAAGACCTCTTATATCTTAGGCTGTTTTCACACTGGAGGTGCTTTATAGGTGCAGTTTTCAGAAACTCTACAGTCCATTTAAAGTTGTTGTAAACCCTTACAGACCTCTTTGTGCTACAGGTAAGCCTATAATAAGGCTTACATGTAGCTACCCAGGATATCCCCTGTATTTGCATGTGCCGACTTCATGCGCACTGACAATGGCACATTACTTCAGTGAGTGCGCCATTACTGCGTGCATGCGCAGGAGTGACATCATCGCGGCTCCGGCCACTCATAGTGTCAGAGCCGCGATTACTGGAAGTAACCCCCGGGAGTGATGTCGGCTGCCGGAGTGGTGTATGGGAACCGCAGTGAAGGCTTCGATCTCAGGTGAGTATTACGTAATGAGCTAGTATGCTATGCATACTAGCTCATTATGCCTTTGTCTTGCAGGTGTTATTTTTTTTTAAGTGTGTTTACATGTGCCACTTTAACATGGTTGCCTATGGTACTAGTTCACATCTATGCGTTTTGCGGCCAGTGTGTTTTTGGAAATGGTCGGGGACTTTTTTCACGCGATTTGCGGGTAATAGATTTGTAATGGAACCACACCAGAAACGCAACTGTTGCGTTTGTGATGTGATTTTTGATGTGTTTTGCAGTTATTATTTTAACACTGTATATAGCTGGCTGCTAACAGGTGGGCCAGGAAGCCAGCTGCCGCATCCTTAACAACCGATGAATCTTCAGCTGTCAGCAGCTTCCCCACTAAATGTAAAAAAAAAAATGATAGCCAAAAAAATAAAATCGCTAAAAAACTGACCCTACGGGTCTGGTATGAATATTAAGGGGAACCCTGCATCAAAATAACTAAAAAATTGCGGATATTAAGGGGAACTCTGCGCCAATATTTGGAAAAAAATGGCATTTGGTCCCCCCCAAAATCCATACCAGCCCCTTATCCGAGCACGCAACCTGGCAGGCCGCAGGAAAAGAGGGGGGACAAGAGAGCACCCCCCTCCTCCTGAACCGTGCCAGGCCACATGCCCTCAACATGGGGAGGGTGCTTTGGGGACAAGGGCCTCATCCCCACAACCCTTCCCCGGTGGTTGTGGGGGTCTGCGGGTGGGGGGCTCATCGTAATCTGGAAGCCCCTTTTAACAAGAGGGCCCCCAGATCTCGCCCCCCCCCCGCTATGTGAATGGGTATCAGGTACATTGTACCCCTACCTATTCACTAATAAAAGCAGTGAAATGTGACAAAAGACAATAGCCGGTTTTTGACAATTCCTTTAATTAAAATGTCTTCTTTCCCAGCTTCTTCCTCCGGTCTTCTTCCAGCTTCTTCTTCCCCCACTCCTTCCTTTAGGTTTTCTCCTTCTTCCTCCAGCTTCTTCTTCCCCCCCCTTCGTCCTCCATTTTCCTCCGCTTCTTCCTCCGGTCTTCTGCATCTTCCTCCAGCTCCGGTCTTTCTCCTCCACTGCTCCCGCCACCGACCTGCTATGAAAACGAACCTCCTCCAACGCTGCGGCCAGCCGATCTGTCCACTTCCATCGCGCTCATTTCATATTTAACTATGGGGCGTGGCCGCCGGATGACGTCATCAGGAGACCCTGTCCCCTTGTGACATCACTGACACATTATGCCCCATGCGGTAGTCTCTGAGTCTCGTCATCCGCCCCAACGCAGCATCGGAGGAGGTTTGTTTTTTTTTTGAATGTCCGGGAGCGGCGGAGGAGAAAGACCAGAGGATAAACCGGAAGAAGAAGCCGGAGGAAGATGGAGAAGACCCGAGGAATAAGCGGAGGAAGATGCGGGGGGAAGAAGAAGCTGGAGGAAGATAGAGAAGACTGAAGGAAGAAGCAGAGGAAGATGGAGGAAGAAGCGGGGGAAAGAAGAAGACATTTTTAATAAAGGAATAGTCAAAGACCGGCTATTGTCTTTTGTCACATTTTACTGCTTTTTTTGGTGATTTTGTAGGGGTACAATGTACCCGATACCCATTCACATGGGGGGGGGGGGGGGGGCAGGATCTGGTTAGATAAGATTCCGATAAGCCCCCCACAACCAGCGGGCAAGGGTTGTGGGGATGGGGACAAGGTGTTTTGGGGGGGACCCCAAAGCATCCTCCCCATGTTGAGGGCATGTGGCCTGGTACGGTTCAGGAGGGGGCGCTCTCTCGTCTCCCCCTCTCTTTTCCTGCGGCCTGCCAGGTTGCATGCTCAGATAAGAGTCTGGTATGGATTTTGGGGGGACCCCCATGCCATTTTTTTTTTTTTTCAAATTTTGGCACAGGGTTCCCCTTAATATTACTACCATAATATCCATCCATACCTGAAGGGTTTGGTATGGATTTTGGGGGGACCCCTACGCCATTTTTTTTTTAATTGCCATGGAGTTCCCCTTAATATCCATACCATACTTAAAGGACCTGGTATGGACTGGTGGGGGGAACCTACGCCGTTTTTTTCTTTGATTTTAACTCATTACAGCCGCAAGCAATTTTAAATGAAATGTTTAAAGAAATGTAATTTTGATGCGGTACAGTAATAAACACATAAACACGGGAAAACTGCGTTACTTTACATACTATAGACATCCCCCAGGCACGATATTTAACCGCTTGCCGACTACCTCACGCAGATATACTGCGGCAGAAGGGCACAAACAGACAAACTAACGTACCTGCATGTGGCCGTTTATAAGGCGGCCTGCAGGCGTGCGCCCGCGGTAAGCTTCTTGAGTCGGGTCGCGGGTCTTGCGGACTCGATCGCCACGGGGATACCCACGATCGTCTCATGGAGAGGAAGAACTGGGATGCTAATGTAAACAAGCATCTCCCCGTTCTGCCTAGTGACAGTGTCACTGTCAGTGACGAGTCCGATGTGTCTGCCATAATGTCGCAGTCACGATAAAAAATCGCTGATCGCCGCCATTACTAGTAAAAAAAAAATTATAAAAATGCCATAAAACTATCCCCTATTTTGTAAACGCTATAACTTTTGGGCAAACCAATCAATAATCGCTTATTTCGATTTTTTTGTACCAAAAATATGTAGAAGAATATGTATCGGCCTAAACTGAGGAAAAAAATAGTTTTTTTATATATTTTTGGGGGATATTTAATCTAGAAAAATGTAAAAAATAATGCGTTTTTTTCAAAAATTTTTGTTTATAGCGCAAAAAATAAAATCCGCAGGGGTGATCAAATACCACCGAAAGAGAGCTCTATTTATGGGAAAAAAAGAACATCATTTTTGTTTGGGAGCCACGTCTCATGACTGCGCAATCGTCAGTTAAAGCGACGCAGTAGTGGATCGCAAAAAGTGCTCTGGTCTTTGGCGTGGCCAAATGGTCCGAGCTGAAGTGGTTAAGCCCCCCCTTATCTGCATAGGCAGTTTTGTGGTAAAGGTGAACTACACTGGGAATTATTTTGAATTCTATGTTTGTCCTTATAATAAGGGCATGTTCACAATTTCCCATCCACGTTGTTACAATGCTTGGAATTCCCTTCCTGTAAACTTGATCTCCTTTCTTGGGCAATAGCATAAAGACTGTGCTCAAAACCATCCACAGACAAAAGCTATGTGTAAAGGTATGCAGGACAATTTGTGAAGTCACGCGTCGCGATTGAGAAAACTTGATTTGTCTGCAGCAAAAAAGAAAAAAAAAAGTCACTCTTCTTTTGCCTCCACCAAGATGGCCGATCTGACGTACGCTGTCACGTCCCCAAAGGCTAGGCCCCGCCCCTCAGCTCCCCTCGCTGTCACCTGTTGCCCCAGACAGTAGGCGGGGGAAGTGTGCCGCCCCCTAGACGTGACGTCGGGAAGTCAGCGGCAGGTACTGCTCGGGACGCCATGTTGTGAGAGGAAGTGGAGAGCAGAGAGTGTGACTAGTGTGTGGGGGAGAGGAGCTGTACGCTGGAGCGGCACGCATTCGCCAGCTATTGGACGACAGACAGCAGCAGCGGCGGCTCCGCCAGCAGAGCGGCCGGACAGAGCAGGGAGTTCGCTCTTTTCGCCTCTCCCCCGGGACTCGTACGGGAACCCGCTCGCTCGGCGGGGAAGATGCCGCTGGCGCAGCTGGCAGACCCGTGGCAGAAAGTGCCGGTGAAGAAAGTGGAGAGCGAGGTGAGGAGAAGCGGGCATGTCGCCTCATGTCAGGGGTAGAGCCTGTGCCAGGAAGTGAGCCGGGCGGGGGGAGGGAAGGAATGGGGGGGACCCGTTCATTGCCGGGCAGGAGGCAACTTTGTAAGCGGAGTGTGAAGAGCCTGACTATATATGGAGGGGAGAGGGAGGGAGCGGGCAGGTGACAGGAGGGCAGAGCACACTGACAGTACATCCCATACAGTCCCATTGTCATCTCACCCTCATACTTTACATGCACTGCTCATCTCCTACAACTTCTTTGCAGCCACTTCTATCTCTTTGTATAATCCTACAGATGGCTCTCACCTTGCTCATCAGTGCTGCTGATCTCCCGCGACCGCTTTACCGCCACATCTGTCTACATGCGTAATATACATTGCTGACTGCATGCCTTTTATTTTGTATGCCTTTCATCCTGTTCATCCTTGTGCTGCTGACCTCCAGCAGCCACCTCTATCATTTATGCATAAGCTACAGCAGCAGTGGTCAGATTTCTTGATATGGGGGGAGGGGAGACTAAAGCCTGCGCGCCCTCCCCCAGACATCAACACAGGGCTGTACATCAAATTTAGTGAATAGTCATGATCAGAGACAGCAGACACACGACAGGATATAGTCAAAGACTCTGGGCATGTTGCGGGAGAGGGTCAGAGGCTGGTGACAGGGGTGCGGGAGAGGGTCAGAGGCTGGTGACAGGGGTGCGGGAGAGAGTCAGAGGCTGGTGACAGGGGTGCGGGAGAGAGTCAGAGGCTGGTGACAGGGGTGCGGGAGAGAGTCAGAGGCTGGTGACAGGGGTGCGGGAGAGAGTCAGAGGCTGGTGACAGGGGTGCGGGAGAGAGTCAGAGGCTGGTGACAGGGGTGCGGGAGAGAGTCAGAGGCTGGTGACAGGGGTGCGGGAGAGAGTCAGAGGCTGGTGACAGGGGTGCGGGAGAGAGTCAGAGGCTGGTGACAGGGGTGCGGGAGAGAGTCAGAGGCTGGTGACAGGGGTGCGGGAGAGAGTCAGAGGCTGGTGACAGGGGTGCGGGAGAGAGTCAGAGGCTGGTGACAGGGGTGCGGGAGAGAGTCAGAGGCTGGTGACAGGGGTGCGGGAGAGAGTCAGAGGCTGGTGACAGGGGTGCGGGAGAGAGTCAGAGGCTGGTGACAGGGGTGCGGGAGAGAGTCAGAGGCTGGTGACAGGGGTGCGGGAGAGAGTCAGAGGCTGGTGACAGGGGTGCGGGAGAGGGTCAGAGGCTGGTGACGGGTGCCGGAGAGGGTCAGAGGCTGTTGACAGGGCTGCGGGAGAGGGTCAGAGGCTGTTGACAGGGCTGCGGGAGAGGGTCAGAGGCTGTTGACAGGGCTGCGGGAGAGGGTCAGAGGCTGTTGACAGGGCTGCGGGAGAGGGTCAGAGGCTGTTGACAGGGCTGCGGGAGAGGGTCAGAGGCTGTTGACAGGGCTGCGGGAGAGGGTCAGAGGCTGTTGACAGGGCTGCGGGAGAGGGTCAGAGGCTGTTGACAGGGCTGCGGGAGAGGGTCAGAGGCTGTTGACAGGGCTGCGGGAGAGGGTCAGAGGCTGTTGACAGGGCTGCGGGAGAGGGTCAGAGGCTGTTGACAGGGCTGCGGGAGAGGGTCAGAGGCTGGTGACAGGGCTGCGGGAGAGGGTCAGAGGCTGGTGACAGGGCTGCGGGAGAGGGTCAGAGGCTGGTGACAGGGCTGCGGGAGAGGGTCAGAGGCTGGTGACAGGGCTGCGGGAGAGGGTCAGAGGCTGGTGACAGGGCTGCGGGAGAGGGTCAGAGGCTGGTGACAGGGCTGCGGGAGAGGGTCAGAGGCTGGTGACAGGGCTGCGGGAGAGGGTCAGAGGCTGGTGACAGGGCTGCGGGAGAGGGTCAGAGGCTGGTGACAGGGCTGCGGGAGAGGGTCAGAGGCTGGTGACAGGGCTGCGGGAGAGGGTCAGAGGCTGGTGACAGGGCTGCGGGAGAGGGTCAGAGGCTGGTGACAGGGCTGCGGGAGAGGGTCAGAGGCTGGTGACAGGGCTGCGGGAGAGGGTCAGAGGCTGGTGACAGGGCTGCGGGAGAGGGTCAGAGGCTGGTGACAGGGCTGCGGGAGAGGGTCAGAGGCTGGTGACAGGGCTGCGGGAGAGGGTCAGAGGCTGGTGACAGGGCTGCGGGAGAGGGTCAGAGGCTGGTGACAGGGCTGCGGGAGAGGGTCAGAGGCTGGTGACAGGGCTGCGGGAGAGGGTCAGAGGCTGGTGACAGGGCTGCGGGAGAGGGTCAGAGGCTGTTGACAGGGCTGCGGGAGAGGGTCAGAGGCTGTTGACAGGGCTGCGGGAGAGGGTCAGAGGCTGTTGACAGGGCTGCGGGAGAGGGTCAGAGGCTGTTGACAGGGCTGCGGGAGAGGGTCAGAGGCTGTTGACAGGGCTGCGGGAGAGGGTCAGAGGCTGTTGACAGGGCTGCGGGAGAGGGTCAGAGGCTGGTGACAGGGCTGCGGGAGAGGGTCAGAGGCTGGTGACAGGGCTGCGGGAGAGGGTCAGAGGCTGGTGACAGGGCTGCGGGAGAGGGTCAGAGGCTGGTGACAGGGCTGCGGGAGAGGGTCAGAGGCTGGTGACAGGGCTGCGGGAGAGGGTCAGAGGCTGGTGACAGGGCTGCGGGAGAGGGTCAGAGGCTGGTGACAGGGCTGCGGGAGAGGGTCAGAGGCTGGTGACAGGGCTGCGGGAGAGGGTCAGAGGCTGGTGACAGGGCTGCGGGAGAGGGTCAGAGGCTGGTGACAGGGCTGCGGGAGAGGGTCAGAGGCTGGTGACAGGGCTGCGGGAGAGGGTCAGAGGCTGGTGACAGGGCTGCGGGAGAGGGTCAGAGGCTGGTGACAGGGCTGCGGGAGAGGGTCAGAGGCTGGTGACAGGGCTGCGGGAGAGGGTCAGAGGCTGGTGACAGGGCTGCGGGAGAGGGTCAGAGGCTGGTGACAGGGCTGCGGGAGAGGGTCAGAGGCTGGTGACAGGGCTGCGGGAGAGGGTCAGAGGCTGGTGACAGGGCTGCGGGAGAGGGTCAGAGGCTGGTGACAGGGCTGCGGGAGAGGGTCAGAGGCTGGTGACAGGGCTGCGGGAGAGGGTCAGAGGCTGGTGACAGGGCTGCGGGAGAGGGTCAGAGGCTGGTGACAGGGCTGCGGGAGAGGGTCAGAGGCTGTTGACAGGGCTGCGGGAGAGGGTCAGAGGCTGTTGACAGGGCTGCGGGAGAGGGTCAGAGGCTGCGGGAGGAGGCGGCCAGGGTGCAGGAGTAGCTGCTTAAGGAGAAATGCAACATGAGACTGCTAGAAATCACTGCTATAACAGGGCAATAGGAAAGATTAGTGTCTGCAGGGGCTCAGAGGGCTGCATAAATAGTGTCAAAGGGCTACAAGTTGGGCACCAGGGATATAGTCAGACTATGGGCATGACATGAGATGGTCAGGGACTGTGGCTATGATCAGAGATTGCAGACATGTTATCGGAGTTTCTGGAGACTTGGGACATGATTCAGGAGACGGTCATAGACCGGAGACACGTTACATGAGACTTCTAGAAATCACTTCTATACCAGGGCAATAGGGAAACGCAGATTAGTGTCTGCAGGAGCCATGTGGGTGCGTAAAAAGTGCTACAGAACTGCAGGCTGGGCACCAGAGATGAAAGCATGGCATTTTATTATAGGTATGTCCATGGTGCTGACAATTTACACAGCAGTTTACATACACCAATCAGCCATAACATTATGACCACCCACCCTGACCCATCAAGGCATGGACTCCACTATACCTCTGAAGGTATGTTGTGGTATCTGGCTGCAAGCCGTCAGTAGCAGATCCTTTATCTCCTGCAAGTTGCGATGTGGGGCCTCAGTGGGTCAGATTTGTTTTTCCAGAACATCCAACAGATGCTTGAATCGATTGAGTTCTGGAGAATTTGGAGGTCAAGTCAACACCTCAAACTTGTGTTCTCAAACCATTTTTGGCGTGTGGCAGGGTGCTGACCTGCTGAAAGAGACCACTGCCATCAGGGAATACCGATTCCATGAAGGGATTTACAATGTTTAGGTAGGTGGTACATGTCAAGTAACATCCACATGAATGGCAGGACCCAAAGTTTTCTAGCAGAACATTGCCCCTGCCAGCTTGCTTTCTTCCCATACTGCATCCTGGTGCCATCTCTTCCCCCAGGTAAGCAATGCACATGTACCATCCTCCATGATGTAAAAGAAATGTGGTTTATAGGACCAGACCACCTTCTTCCATTGCTCTGTGATCACATGCCCATCGTGGTGCTTTTGGCTCTGGACATGGGTCAGCATGGGCACCCTGACCAGTCAGAGTACACATCCCTTACACAAACTGCAGTGCCCATTTTTTTCTGCTTTCAATACATCAGCTTTAGGGACAACACGCTCAATTGGATTGAGATCTGGAGAATTTGGAGGCCAATATTCTACTTGCTGCTGAATATATCCCACTGACTTTCAGATGCCGTTGTAAAAAGATAATTGGTGGTATTCATGTAACATGTCAGTGGTCATAAAGTTATGGCTGATCAGTGTATGTATAATCTACAGTAAAGACTGCATGGAATTATTTTTTTATGGCATTCACCTTGTTCATCCTTGTGTTGCTTATCAGTGCTGCTGATCTCCTGCAGCCTCTTTGCTTTGAAAGCATGGCGTTTTATTTATTACAGGTGCTGACCTTTTACTTGTCCTATATATTGAGGTGGGTGGGTACACAGACACCATGTTCTATAAATAGTAATAAGTGTTTGAAAGCATAGACTTTAATGATGCCCAAGGATCCACTAACTAACTTAGTAAAAATACATTTGTATCATTTGAACAAAAAACACAAAACCAATATAACGTACTGATAACAGTTTAAAAAAACAAAGCTGTAGATCATGATTTTCTATAGGGATATAGAACTCCCTCCTAGAGCTATAATCACTTGCTATCCCACATTGTATATACACGTACACAAATCGAATGGATCCTCGGCACTATTAAAGTCCATTATTTAAAATACATCGGACCCAAGTTGTAAATCACTGCACAAACTGTTGGCGCTGTATAATAATTTACGCATCGCTTTACGTATGCTGTACATTAACATTGGTTCCTGCCCCCCCCCCCCCCCCCAAGGAGTTTATGGTCTAATGTCCTGATCTCACATACACACCTACTAGGGCTATTTTACCTTCCAGAATGTCTTTACTGTATGGGAGGAAACCCATTGCAGTACTAGGAGAACATGCAAACTCCATGCAGATGGCATCCTGACTGGGAATCTCGGGACATTCGCCTTTTGTTTATACTTGTATTTCACTGCTCCTGCTTTTTGTGCAGCGATTTCTTGCCTATATGTATTAACGCCAGTGTGGGTGGGTTACCCGAGGGTGACGGCAGAGGACCAAAGCTGCATAATATGTGAAAACAGACAATCTTATTCTCCTATTACGCATCCATGTGATGGGGTGATAACACAGAAGCAGAGTTGGGTGATGGGAAGGTAGTGTTGTCACTTTAGAGCAAGACTCTGACAGGATCACCAGGCTTTGTTTTTATGAAAACTGCAGATTTTAAACTAGTCAAGTGACTTTTGAATTGACTTTAACATTTATACAAGTGTCAAAGCATTGTAGTTACTGTTCACCATGCTCAAAATGGACAAATTGACATTCAAAATCATTTGTCTAGGTAGGTACCTGGGATAAGATGTTGCACACAATGGTACTTTTTATTGTATAGTGTCACATGCTTTGTTTATTAAATACTGAGTTAAAACTATCCATAGGGTGTGTTATGTATTTGATAGGACTAGATATTTGCTGTATAAGGATGATTGGAACAATCGAGGTGTATTGTCTGTTCTGCAGCAAGAATTACAGTGAATAATTGAAACACAGTTTATAAATTATGATTCGGGTAGAAGCCAGACTATAAGTACGCCTTTATTCTGTACATTGATGTAGTTTACTGTAGGTGACATGATGAGGGGAGAAGCTGGATGACAGTCTAAGTACATCTTTACGGCATTGATGTAGTTACTGGAAGTGACATGATGAGGGGAGAAGCTGCACTTTATTCATCTGTATGGAATACAGCATTGATCTAGTTACTGGAAGTGACATTGTCCTAAAATTAAATCCGTCTAATGTGAAATGAAATCGGCAAGTTCAGGCTTTTTAGCAGGACTGAATTCCTACTCTCAACTATACGACAGCTACAAAGGAATTCCAGCGTTTTTAATTGACTTTTTATTTGAACACCTAATTCACCCGTATTAGCTTATTTTTTGGTCTTTGTGTTTTTTATTTTTTTTTATTAGTGTGCAAGAAATTCCAGTGATCTCACTGTTTCTGACAGATGTTCCATGTGAGAGTCTGTCCTCTTGCATCACTTGGATTCCTTTGTTCTGTGGACAAGCCCTGCTAGATTTATTTAGCTTTGCCCCCAGTTCAGATGTCCTTTTCACCCTTTAGACCTGTCTGAGTAATTGGGCATTGAAGCTGCGGAGGAGTGCCAGAAAGCAAATTCGCTGCTGCTGTCATTTCAGTCCTGCTCATCTGTAACCTGACTACCGTTATAGCATTCATCGCCCTAAAACAAGGCAGGCTGGCAGAAAGAGGCAGTGGATTATTTATGAGGTTGGAGACCTCTAGACTCATGCATTTCACTTCTCATGTTTAGAGTAGATATGTCATTTACAGTGAGGTATTTGGCCGCCGCCTCCTCCTTTTTTTTTTTTTTCTCTAGCTAGGATGTGGAATCCTTTTGTATTTGCAGTGCTGAATAAAATATTTTACAGTGCCTATGTATGATTTTGGTATGTGATGCTTTTCTAGGTCAGCTGGGTGTGGTGCAGGGTAGTTTTAGTTGTGACATGGTACGGTTACTCAGTTTCTCCTCTGACCTTCTGATCTTGCTACATCATCCGTGGGTGGTGATGAATGTACGGTAATGGATGGAGATAGTTCAGGATCTTTATACCACCCTGGTGGTGCATGCTGGTGTAATTCTATCATGCAGTATCTCTGGTTAATGAAGGAATCCCTTGGGAGAGGAGAACTTCTCAAATTGTGATGTAGGGCATATTTATCCTTTTTATTGAGAGTTGCTGATTTTGTCACATCTGCCAGCTGAATTCCTTTTTTTATTTTAAATGATTAAGAGTGGGTTCACACCACAGTGCAAGCATTATGACATGTGCACTGTATTTAAAGTGCGTTATTGTAGCTTTTGATGCACATTTCATGCGTTTTCAATGCTTTTAATTGTAGGTTGAGTGCATTTTTCTGTCAGGCTGTCTTGTGCTCATTGTGCTTACCGGTATTTCCTGTGACACCTTCCTTCATAGTTGAGTGCAGTGTAGAAAAACAAGATGGCAGCAGGAACAGGAAACGCTTTTTTGTGTTAGACTTTATTGTGCTGCAATAGGATGCACTATATAGCACTGCTACAGTGATGTGCTGTTAAAAAATGATGCATGCCTAGATTTAGTGCAACTACAAGGCAGTGCAGAAGTGTGAGCACCACCAATTTCTGCCAATGTTATTTCACTTAACGTTGCTTTGGGCCACACTGCTTAAAGCAGAGAGCCAAAAATAAAAAAAATAACATGCCAAATGTGTCGTGTCAGGGGGTACGGAGTGCTTAAAGCAGAACTTTCTCCCTGCAGGGTAAAGGCAAATTGTGCTGGTATGCGTCACATACTAGCACACTATGAAAAACGTACTTTCTTATCCTACATCACGGGCACAGAGCCATAGTAGTTACTATGTGGGTTATAGGCCACCTTCAGGTGATGGACACTGGCATGCCCTGAATTAAAAAGTGCACTCCCTATATAACCCCTCCCACTGGTGGGAGTACCTCAGTTTTTTCGCCAGTGTCTAAGGTGGTCACTAAGGATGAGCTCCGGCGTGTTCGCATGCTCCACGCGCAGAACCCGCCAGGAAGTCGGCGCAGCGCTGCGCTTATCACAGGCAGGGAGACATTGCCCAATGCGCGGCTGCAGAGATCGGGCAATGTCTCCCTGCCTGTGATTAGCGCTGCGCCGACTTCCTGGCAGGCTCTGCCCATGGAGCATGCGAACACGCTGGAGCTCATCCCTAGTGGTCACGAGTAAATATGTGCTGTGCTGAGCTCCACTGGAGCAATCCTTGCTGGGGCTAGCCATGCAGCTGGATCCATTCAAAGTGTCTTTTTGGCCGAATTGAATGGTACCCGGGCCTCGTATCCGAAGAAACGAGGTCTTGCCTGTAACGCTTCTCTTTTTCTATAGAGCTGGACCCCGGGATCCAGTACTTTTTGGTACTAAGGCCAAAAAATTTTACTGGCGGAGGTGCTATTACAGGTCCAGGATTGTGGGTTTCCTTGAGGATCCCCAGCTCCTGAAGGTTTAACGGAACCCACCGTGAAGGGCTAAGATTGGGTCTGTTGGTTTACCACAGAAATATCTGCGGCGGGAAAGGTAAGTGGAGTTTTTCTAAGAAATTTTCTTATGAATGTCTCCTTTAATTAGTAAATGTTGTCATGCCTATGTGTCACCACTGGAGGCTGTATAGATCACTTACGTCTCATGTGTCTCAGAGAGCCCACGTGTGTCCAGGAAACGGCAGTTTTCTCTTCGGCCGGCAGCAGAACTCTGGTAAGTCTGGGGGGGTTTTGCCTCCCCACCAGACGCCCCCCTGTGCTGTTTTTCCTTCAGGGAAAGAGCGCTAAAAAAAAGAAGCGCGAACGGCACGCCGCTCGGCGGCATCCAGGCCCCCCCTCTGCCATTTCTCTCTGTTGATCCCGTAGGATCGGAGCCTGCGCTGGAAAAGCTTTCTTTGGAAATCAGAGAGGAAGGGCCGTAGCGCGGGAAATGTTTTAAAACATTTTTGCTGGTTCAAGCTGCGGAGGGACACGAGAGCGAAGGTATATATGAGGTTTGGTGACGCAGGCATTCCTTTGACACATTTACTACTGCATCAAGCTGAGCATTAATAGCAGCAGCAGAGCTGGACTATTTCTCAAGCAATGCATGCATTCCTTCTGGTAGTACCTCTGCTTTGTGCATCAGGCTATGGTCGGGAGGGAGGTTAAATCACCTCAAAAAAGGGCTCTAGAAGGACTATGGTCACTAGGTAAGCTAGAACCAACTCAAAAAAGATGGCATCCTCCCCTGAGAGTAATATGGCTGGTCAGAATGAGCCATCAGGAGGGGCAAGGGTTGCAGCAGCTTTTAACATTACAGCCCCTGTATATATGACTAAGGAGGTTTTTTCTCCAACCATTATAACTTTGGAGCAAAAAAATTGATGCTTTAATCATATCCCAGAGTGGGACTAAGCTTAACAGGTCCCTGTCCATTTCTCAGGAACCTCATGATGAGTAACAAGGGGCGAGAGATGACAAATTTCTCTCAAGGGACCAGGAAGAGGCTGATGTCTGAAGAACCTAATACAAAAGGATCAGGTTCGCAGGAAAGGTAGTTGGTACAGTCTCTCACTGAATTGGTCCGCTACACATTTTTACTGCCAATAAGTGCAGTCAATCGATGAGCCCACTTCTGGTTTGGGTTTATTAAAGCCTCCTTAATCAGTTCATGCTTTTCCTATTCATTCATGGCTAAAAAAGCTTATGTATTCTGAGTGGGAGCACCCAGATCAGTTTTTTCCTCCAAAAAAAGTTTTTCAATACTTCATCCTATGGAGGAAAAGTTCTATAAGAAATGGGGATTTCCAGCAGCTGACACTGCTATATCCTCTGTACCTGACTTGTCCAGTAGACAACGCTCATATGCTAAAGGATCCAACAGATAAGATGTTGGAATTCCTTTTAAAAAAAAAAAAAAAAAGCGATATTTTGCTCGCAGGTTCAGCCTGCCCTGACAGCGATCAGAGTATCTCGGTCCTTTAAAGGACCAGTTTATGGAGATACTCAAGATTATTCTTGATCAGCAGGCCCAAGATTTGTCCGGGATATCAGCTGCGTTGTGTTTTACAGTAGACTCTATGAAAGATTCTATTCTCCAGGCCTCACGGCTTTTGCTAGGGCTGGTACATGTGCATAGAATCCTATGGTTGAAAAATTGGTCAGCCAAAGCGTCATGCTGAACGGTTATTTAGAGACAATCTGGATAGGTATATCCAAAGAATTTCTAATGGGAAAAGTTCCCTTTTACCGGTTAAAAAGAAGTTTAAGCATTTTTTTTCTTTAAAACTTGCTTCTTCTCCGGTGCCAGGGGCATCAGCCTCCAGGCAGTCATGACGGCTTCCACCGTCAGGTTCAAGAGGTAACGCTTAGGGTTAGTCCCAGGGCCAAAAGAGGACCTGGGGGAGGAAACCCACAAAACAAAATACTAAAGCCTCTTCTACAGTTTTCAAGGGTCTGGCAGGAACAATGTCAAGACAGATGGGTGGCTTCCTCAATTTCTCTAGGTTACGAACTAGAGTTCCGAGGGTTCCCGTCTCCTCATTTTCTTAGATCAAACGTTCCCAGAGATCCAGTGAAAAAGAAGTCTCTTTCTAGCTTTGGATCATCCTTTGTCTCAAGGAGTGATATCGGTGGTCCCCTTGGAAGAGCAAGGATTGTTTTTTTTTTTTTTTTTTATTCAAACCTTTTCACGATTCCAAAACCTAACAACAAATTCTTCTGCACATGGGCCCCTCTTGGCCTTTCCAGCATGACAAGGACCCTAAGCACAGTTGACCTTCCAGTTGTTACAGCAGAAAAATATCAAGGTTCTGGAGTGCCCATCGGTCTCCTGACCTTTTTAAAGGTTTTAATATTGTCGAGCCACTCTGAAAAGATCTGAAATGTGCAGTTTATGCAAGACTACCAAAGACTTTGCATGACCTGGAGGCATTTTGCCAAGACAAATGGGCAGCTATACTGCCTGCAAGAATTCGGGGCCTCATAGACATCTATTACAGAAGACTGCATGCTGTCATTGATATTAAAGGGGGCAATACACAGTATTAAGAACTAAGGGTGTGCACATTTTTGAACAGGCGTAATTTTATTTGTATACTTTGCACTTCTCATTACGTAGCCAGAAAGATGCCAGCACTATTTACGGTTAAGCTTTACTCCTTCCTGGCCTGTTCATTGAAAAATTAGCCAGCATTGTGGTAATGTTGAGTCAGTTTCCACTAAGCAGACTGTAGCTGAAGAGGTGGTATGAAAATCTAAACTTTGGCATATGCTTGTCCCTTTCTATCCAGTGCAATAGGAATGTGTAAATCACAATACTGGCTCAACAGAATTTAAAAATCAGCAGGATTTGTCTCATATGTTTGTCATTTGTGTTTAAGTTACATTTAAAATGGAATTTAAACTAGAAACTTTTACGTATATGTAAACCATCACCTTTATAAAACAACCTATTCAGTTTAAAATAGAAATGAAAGGCAAAACATTTGTGTATACATATGGTTCCCCCCCCCCCCCTTTTTTTTTTTTTTTTTTTTATAAGTGATCACCCTTTTTATTCTCAGCTGCATAAGGATCTTGGAGAGCTAGGGGAGCAGAAACCGCAGTATAATTCTCTTCTCAGTGAATGGCTGTGCAGGGGGTGGGTGTGTCAGAACAAATGTGATCATTGTAGGAGAACGGGCTGAGTTCTTAGCACAGCTTAATCAGATTTGTAGCTGTGCTCTCCTGCATAGTGTGGTCAGGGACTCTTCTGTGTGCAGTGGCCACCCCCCTAATTACTTACCTGAGCCACCTGTCGATACTGCAATGTCCACAAGAGCCTTGCCTCTCCGTTGGACTCGCACTCCCGATTGGCATTTGGCAGCAGCGGGAGCCATTGGCTCCCACTGTTGTCAGTCAGTGAGCCAATCAGGAGATGGAGAGGTGGGGCCTAGCCACGGCTCCGTGTGTGAATGGACACGCAGAGCTGCGGGCTGTGGGGACACCTGGCAAGATGGAGGAGGCAGGAGCGCTGGCGTGGGACCCGAGAAGAAGAGGGTCAGGGCTGCTCTGCAAAATCATTGCACAGAGCAGGTAAGTATACCATGTTTGTCACAATCATAAATAACAATCTACTGCTTTTATAGCAGCTTCTTCACAGGAACAATCTTGCGGGACCCGCGATCGCGAAGCTCCCAGGGCACGCAAGCACGCAACCCGGCCCTTAAAGGGCAACGTACAGATATGTGATTCTGCCTGTACGTGCCCTTCTGCCGCAGGTTAACTGTGTGAGGCAGTCAGGAAGCTGTTAAAGCTGGTCATACACTAATGGTTTTATTTTTTATCTTGAGCCTTTGGGCTGTGGTTTACATGCTGTCATGTGAAAACACTCTATCCTGAAGATTGGCTGATCAAGTACAGAGTTCTGTATTATGGGTGGGCAGTATTTGATGATTTCTGTATGAGCAAGTAATTTCATTAAGAAAATTGCTTACCTGCGCAGAATGTAGAACAAGTGGTATAAACCCCCTGTAATGTATTAGAAATTCTTATGTGCAAGTGAATCAGGCAGGCAGAGGGAAGGACTTGCAGGGTCTATCCTATGACATATAGTCATATATAATATAACACAATAGTCATTGCATTGTTTTGTGTCTGCAGCACATGGAACAGCTCTGACACTCACTGGAAATTATTAGATCAGAAATATCTCACCTATTCGGGAAACCTAATCTGAGCTGTTAAACACTGCAGTGCTGGTGGGCCACACATGTCTCCCCCCTTCTTTTTTTTTTTTTAATGCAGAAAGGGACAATTGATGTCATCTCAGTGTCTTACAATGGCAAGGTTGTTAATCAGTAGATGATTTGCCCTCGCTAAATTTTAACTTGGTTTCTGATTTACATTTTTTTAGTCTGACAGTAATCCATTTTTTGATGGAGGGGGGGGGTTATTCGTCTATCCTCTTGTTTGTAATTGTCCTTCTCTTGTAGGCTTCGGATTGGAATAGTTTGCATATTTAAAGCGAAGTTCCACCCATATAAAAGTCAGCAGCTACAAAAAGTGTAGCTGCTGACTTTTAATAATCGAACACTCACCTGTTCCATGGTCCAGCGATGCGGGCGAACAAAGCCCTGTTCCTCTCCCAGCCACCCCTCCCTGGCGCCGGCATTGTGACTGTGGGAGCCCGGCTGTGGTTTCACAGCTGGGCACGCACTGCGCATGCGAGAGTCACACTGTAATTGGCCGGGCAATCTTCTGGGACCTGTGGGTATCCGCTCAACCACCCCCCCCCCCCCCCAAAAAAATGACATGTCAGATGTGGCATGTAAGGGGGTCACCTTCACTTAAAGCGGAAGTCTATTTTTGGGTGGAACTACCCTTTAAACGCCAGCTTCCATGTGTAGTCTGCTTTCTCCTGGCCATCTACAGTACTTTGAAAGGAGGATGGAGATAAAATCAGTAGTTTCTTTCTAAACAACTTTTGAAATTCTTCACTTGCATGAAAGAGTAACCTTCAGTAAGAATCCGAGCTGTGATCTGTTTGTTCTTGCATAATTTCTCATCTTGTCAGTTCAGCAGGAGCAGAATCTATTTACTTTTTCTGCAAGATGCATTAAAGCGTTTGTCAACCCCTAAAGAAAAAGATCCTGCTCCTTTTAAAACATGTTATATGTAACGCCTAAAAAAAATCTGGCTGATCCTGACAGTTTCTGCCCTCCTCTATGTAAACTGACCACTGTGTATGATGGCTGCTGAGACCTGACACTGTGGTCAGTTTACGTGCCTCTGTTGTCTGCAGCCTGCTATCTACTCTTCTCTCTGCTCCTCTGTCCTGCTCCCCCTCCCCTCTCTGCTCGTGACAGTGCTGCCCCTCCTGCTGCTTGCATAACACAAACCTGTATACGCAATCGGCACTGCCTCCTATTGCAGTGTCCACCTCTGTGTATGATTTTATAAATATAAATTCTGCAAACATCTAATTTCACAGCCGAGATTGCGACCACATGACCAGCCAGCTCTCTCCTCCTCCCCTCCAGACTGATGTCGGCAGGGGAATCTCAGCCCTGCCCGCTGCATCTCTGAAGAAGAAAAGAGAGCTGGCTGGTCATGTGATCGCAATCTCGGCTGTGAAATTGGATAATTGCAGGATTTAGATCTATAAGGGCTCTTTCACACTGACGGACCGTATGTCCGTTTTTCATCCTTCCGTTTTAGGATGAAAAACGGACATACATGTATCCCTATGGGATAGCGGGTGTCAGCGGATGAGCATCCGCTGACACCCGCTCTCGTCCGTGCCCACTATGCTCCGTTTCTGCAGACGGAGGAAAACCCAATTTTTTCATCCGTCTGCAGAGCGGATCGGATGACGACGGACTCTACGGTCCGTCGTCACCCGATCTCCCATAGGGGAGAGCGGCGCTCTGACAGGTCCGTCCCTGCACGGAGTGCAGAGACGGACCTGTCATCTTCCTGCTCAGCGGAGATCGCTCCGGCGATCCCCGCTGAGCAAGCGGCTATCCACGGGGCGGTTCTGCACTGATCCGCCCCGTGTGAAAGAGCCCTAAGGCCCCTTTCACACATGCGGACCGTACATTAGATCAGTTCAGTCACGTTTTTTTTATCATCAGTTGTCAGTAAACATCAGTTTTCATCCATTTTCATTTCCGTTTTTCGTCCGTTTACGTCCGTTTTTCATCCGTTTACGTCCGTTTTTTTCATCAGTTTTTTTATCAGTTTATGTCCGTTTTTATCCGTTGAAAAACTGTTTTATTTTTTTATTTTTTTTAATGAATTACGGGAATTTTTTTGATGAAAAACGGATGATCGGATGTGAACGGATCGTCCGCTAACGTCTGTTTTTCGTCCGTTCCGTTTTTTTACGGAAGACAAAATAGGGTCTTCTTCCGTTCAGAAAAACGGACCTTAACGGAGACGGATGTTAACGGACGTTAGCGGATGATCATCTGCTAACGTCCGCTATCCTATAGACGAGCATTAATGTCCGTTTTCATCTGTAAACGGACGTATGAAAAAACGGACGAACGGTCCGCATATGTGAAAGGGGCCTAAATCCTGCACAGAGGGGGACACTGCAATAATAGGCAGTCCTGATGGTGTATACGGGTTAGAGTGGCTTCCAACCACTAAGCTCAATTATAATAAAAAAAGGAAAAAAAAAAGCACAAAATAATTATTGGTTGTAAAAGTATGTTTTCCCTTTTTTTTTTTTTTTTCTAACCTTTAAGGCATCGTCTGCATAAGACCCCTTTTTACACTGGGGGCACTTTTCACGCATTTTCGCGCTAAAAATAGCGCCTGAAAAGCACCTCTCAAGCCTCCCAGTGTGAAAGCCTGAGTGCTTTCACACTGGGGTGGCACGCTGGCAGGACAGGAAAAAGTCCTGCAAGCGGCATCTTCCGGGTGTTGCGGGAGCGGCGTATACACAGCTCCTGCCCATTGAAATTAATGGGTGCTGCTTATAAAAGTGATTTTTAAAGCAGTGCTAAGTGGGTGCTTTCACCCCTTCTGGGGGTGAAAAGCGCCGATATAACGGCGGTAAAGCACTGCTAAAACTACCGGCGCTTTACCGCTACTGCCCCAGTGTGAAAGGGATCTTAAGGTAAAAAACTTCTGTGCACAGGCAACCTAGCATCCCACACGAGTGCCCCCATAGCAAGTCGTAGGGAGAGCCACTAGCATGGGACCTCAGAAGAGTTGGATCAGGGCAGCTCTGTGCAAAACCACTGCACAGAGCAGGTGAGTATGACATGTTTGCTATTTAAAAAATGTAGTCACTTTAAAATGTGAATGCAAAGTTGTGAAACCATTTCAGCTCAAATACTTAGCTGCATAGTTTTTTGACTTCCTGTTTATGCTTGAGAATCATTACATTTTATGACATTGTCCTAAAGCTGTGGTTTTTATACTAGTCTGCAAGAATGACCTCCCTTTTTTATTTAATTTTTTAACATATTTTTAACTCTTGTTTTCTTTTACTGGTAGTTGACAACTTGTATTTCATGTACTATGAGAAGCTTGAATTGCATTTGAAATTACTTTTTCTTTCTATAATAATTTGGTAAAGCCCAGGTAAAATACCCTGTAGAGTGCTTTGCAATTCTGGTGTCAATTTGATTTAATAGTTTAATTGTGATGGACATTTTTTATTTTTATTTTTTCTGTGTTGGTGCTGGCCCATTTATAGTTGCAGCAGTACAGGGATACCACAGGGGTGAAAGATCTTTCGGCTGCAGTGACGTTGGGGTTGCTGCAGGAGCATTGTTAAAGTAGACCTTTTCTTGGCGGCAGCAGCGCTGCTGAGGCATTTTCTTTTTCCTAGCTGCAACGGTGCTAGCAGGGAGGCCCTTTGCTAGGCGCAGCGGTGCTGGAGCTGTAATAGACAATTTACTAGAACATTATAGCTGTTCTACTGCTTTATGTCTGTATAAAGAACTACTGGTGCACTTTTCATCGAAAAGCCTGCACCGCTCCAGTGTGAAAGCCCTCTATACCCTGTCAAGCAAACTTTGCAATAAAAATAGGGATATTTAGTTCACACTTATTGCAATACATGTTATGCTACTGTGGACACAATGCCAACCTGGGGCAAACAGATGCAAAGGAAACGCACATCTGAGCACAGGTATATTTTGTTTAGATTGTATTGCAGGTCAGCGGCCAAACCTAAACGTGTAGCTCTCCCCCATTTTGTGTCTGTTTGGCATTGTGTGCACAGTAACATTTGCAGTGGAAAAGCAGAGTGGGACTGGCTAAAGAGAGATTACTTTAATGCTGTTGGCCAGCTTAAAGCAGAGTTCCACGCAAAAGTGGAAGTTTCGCTTTAAGGTCTTCTCCTCGGCTCCTGTTTGAAACTGAGCTTTTGGGGAGGAGGGGTCTATACAGGTACAGGTCTATAAACCTATCGCTGAGAATTTGCTGGAAGAGGTGCAGCCTGATTTATGACAAACAGGGTCTCTAAGGCTGCTTTCACACTGAGGCGCTTTACAGGCGCTATAAATAGTGCCTGCATAGCACCTGTAAAGAGCCTCTCCTCTCACTCCAGTGTGAAAGCCCGAGTGCTTTCATACTGGAGTAGTGCTCTTGCAGGGCGGTAAAAAAAAAAAAGTCCTGTAAGCAGCATCTATGCAGCGCTGTAGAAGCGGTGTATACACCCCTCCTAATGCGCCCCTGCCCATTGAAATTTATGGGGAGCGCCGGAAAAGCGCTGCTGCAGTTTTAACCCTTTTTCGGCCGCTAGCGTGGGTTAAAAGCGGCCAAATAGCCCCGCTAAAACGACGGTAAAGCAACACCTCAGTGTGAAAGCACCCTAATTTGCTTGATAAAGGTTTTCCATAGTTATCTGGGAATCTTGTGTCCTGCATTAAAGGAGAAGTACAGCCAAAGCTTTTTTAGTTGTACTTCTGTGGATCACAGGAGTGCAGTTCGTGCTCTGTTTTCAGGGTACGAGTCTTTTAAAAAAAAATTTTTTTTTTATTTATTTTTATTTTTTTAATGTGACATTCACTGCAATATTTTATAACCTGCATTGACTTTTTGGAGAATGTCGTCATATTCGCTCCTTTAGAAATTTTACCCCAAAGTGTATCCACACCGCTACTAAATGGTCATCAGGCAAGTGTTGATAAATTTTTTTTCAATACACAATGCTCTTGGGAAAATCTTCTCTTCTCAAATCTTCACAACCTCAATGTTGCTCTTCAGGCTCTGCACATTTTGGGCTGGTGGAAGGGTTGGGGACATACTATGAAGCTCTGCAGTGTATCTGTGATTTTGAATTGAAGTCTCTCCCCCCCCCCCCCCCCCCCTCAATATCTACAGGAAGTCCCATTTCAATAAGAGGATTGGAAGAGACTTGGACAAAGTATTGTTTAAGTATAGAAAATTTGTCATCTGCAGTTGTATATCTAAGCAGCAACTTCTTAAAATTGTTAACTATCGTTAACACCAGTAGCGTGCACCTACAGTCTCGTAATGTATTGCTATGGTAAATCTCTTACCTCCTGCTGCCATGGGGAAACGTCCAGGAAACAGATTTATTTCCCACTATTCTTTCTTCCCGAGGGCTACCATGGCAACAGATGATCCTTTACCCTCTTCTGTATCAATATGCATCTTGGTTATAATACAGGCTCTTGCATCATTTTGGTTATTTAATCTGTTTAATAGCTGAGCATGTAAGATGTTGGGGCATGATACATGAGATTCAGCTGATCGAATGCTCCTGTAGATATTGAAAGTTCTCCGCAGAATGTTCTATCATGGACGTTTGCATAAAAGAAAACTGGTGAGTACATCTGTTGGCTTCAAAATCTTCTGTGCTAAATGCTTTCTCAAAGGCATCATTGCAGACTATGGCTTTCATGACCTTTTTTATATTCTTGAATTCATTGTATGTTTAAGTGATCCTTTGAGTCCTGTTTGCAAAGGTTTAATACACTTTGTATTCTGCTTACTGGCTAGTTGGTTCTGATTTGTATTGTGTAACCTTTAGTAGACTTCTGATTTCAGTTTAACCGCTTCAGCCCCGCAAGATTTTACCCCCTTCCTGACCAGAGCACTGTGTCAATTTAACTTACAATTGCGCGGCCGTACGACGTTACACCAAAACAAAATTGGCATCCTTTTTTTTCCCACAAATAGGGCTTTTTTTTTTTTTGCTGGTATTTGATCACCTGCGGTTTGTTTTTTGCGCTATAAACAAAAAAAGGGCGACAATTTTGAAAATAAAAGCAATATTATTTTTTACTTTTTGCTATAATATACCCTAAAAATATATAAAAAAACAAAATTCTTCCTCAGTTTAGGCCGATGTATTCATATTTTTGGTTAAAAAATCACAATAAGCGTATATTGATTGGTTTTTGCAAAAGTTGTAGCGTTTACAAAATGGGGGATAGTTTTATGGCATTTTTATTAATTGTTGTTTTATTAGCAATGGCGGCACGTTTGCGGGACACTGGCAGACATTGAGTCCACGTGACCCAGGGTCATTCTGTTCATGGCAGGCGCGCCCGCTAGCCCTGCCAGTTAAAGGGAATGTACAGGTACGCCCATTTGCCCACCGCTGCCATTGTGCCGACGTATATCAGCGTTTCATATTCCTGATATATGCCTGCTGTACCATACAGTGTACTTGAATTTAGTAGTAAACTTACCTTTAATAACCGTTTTCCATTCTGGTATCGCTGGCTGATGCTGTCCCAGGTGGAGATCACTCCGCCTGTGACAGAAGTGGGCGCTATACAGGAAGCATTGGCTTATGTGGCTCTGCTCCGCAGCCACTTGCTTCCACTACCAGCGGCTTCATTCACAAAACTGCTGCTCTGGGATGGCGGGTCAGCAACTCGTGATCTGGGCTTGCCAACCTGCCATCTTGGAGCAGGAGGTCGAGGGCCACATCAGAGGGCTCCGCGGGCCACATGTGGCCCCCGGGCCACTGGTTGGGCACCCCTGATTTACAGTAACAGTTTTGTTGCTTTTGGCATAAAGGTTTTACATAAATGTTTATCGTAAGTAACCCATAAGTATTAAAAGGTTTGCCTCAGCCCTCCTAACTGCTACATCTTCAGGACAGCTTGTTTTTGTTGAAAAATAGACTAGACAGGAGCACCAGGGGAAAATAAGAGACAAAAAAAAAGTGAATATGGCCATAATATCTCAGAGTTGGTAAGATGCAACCTAATGTTTGCTTTTGGGTTTTTTGTTCTACTGTAAAGTATATCTAAAGGCATCAGTGAGCCTGGTGACAAACAGGGATTCCCTCATCTTGAAGGGATTTCCCCTCATTCCCTGTTTTGACAATGCGGCAGGATGTGAAAGGAAAAACTCCACAATGGGACACAGATGGCAAAAAAAAGCCCTGACCAGACCAGGGTTCTAACCCTCCTTTAGGAGGGATAAAGTGTGTGCCAGGTCTCCCCAAGGGGGGGAGAGACACTGGAAGATGGGACTTTTAAATGTGCCCAAAAGTCACATTTTTATTTGCTTTGTTAGATAGATCGATCTAATTTATATTATCTCTATCTCTCTATCTTACTTTGTTATCCTGTAGACGCCTTTACATTTTTGAATAGGAATCCATTACATCCTCTAGCTTAAACCTAAGTAAGGTAAATAGAGTTTGGCAGATTGGTTTCATACACCTATCGATCTCAGTTAGCGCCACCCACCCCATTTACTGACTCAAAAAAAAGTGCATTTATTTATTTTTTTGGGAGCCTGGAATGCATTGCACCCATGATCAGTAGACATGTGCATTCGTTTTCGTCCGAATGCATTTTCGTCCGAATTTCAGGTATTTTTGTTATCGTTTTAACAAACGATAACGAAAGTGCAGAATCCGAAAAACTAAAAATTCGACATAAACAAATGCTTTATTTTCGTTGTGACAACAGTTCGATATAGATAGGAGATTCGACGCTGACAATAACAATCTGTGTCCATTGAACCTGTGGTCGAATGTGCCTAACCTTAACTCTATTAGTCCAAGATTATTCTACATAGAGAGAAAAGATTTGACGTAGAGAGGAAAGACTGCTGCTGGAATTGGGTGGAATTGCAGCTAAACTATACAGAGTCATACAGTTTAGCTGCTCCGTCGAATCTTCTTTGAACTTTCGACAGACACCATAAGCCTTCAATGACAGATTCGACCTTAATTCATTTGGATTTTCGGACGAATGCAATTTTTAACGAAAAACGAAATAAATAAAAACGAATTTCGGGAGTAACTAAATAAATTTATTTTTCGGACGAAAACGAAATTCCGAAACGAAATATTTCAGTGTGCACATGTCTAATGATCAGCAGATCGTGGGCACTATGCAGGGCTCTTGAAAGACTGTGTATAAGCTGTTCGGCCGTACGTCGTACTGGCCATACCTGGTAAATCTGCCGTGGAAGCTTCTTGTCATTCTATAACAGAGTTTCCTGAACAATGCTCTGTTCCCCTCTTCCAACTGTTTTCCTGTATTGTCACCCTGCCTTGTGCACTTCTCATTTGTGCAGTTATGTTCTGCCTTTGTTGTGAGAGAGCTTGCCTTGAGCAGTGATATGCAGGGAGTGGAGTGGCTGAAATAGGTCAGCAGTACTACAATAAAAAATGAAAACCTGTATTTTCGAAAAAAAAAAAAAAAAAAAAATGGTAGTTTATAATACACAGCGCTTTAGCAAACATAATGTCATCCACTTAGGGCTACTTCTACTTGAGAACTGAGATGCAGCCAGTTACTCTTGATTTTTCCATGTGATGGGTCTTGACTCGACGCATTACTTGACCGCAGCGAGGTTCGCAGGCTTGTGTTGGTACTAAGCTGTGTGAAGAAAGAAGAGTTCCCAGACCACATGGCAATACTTTCTCCAAAGCACCTGGGCAGATGGATGGAAATCCAGCCTCTTGCCCTTTTTTCACTTCCATTAATGAAAACACATTTGTGAAATTCAGATCGATTGTCAATAATACTGGGTTCACGCTATTGACATTGCATGTGATTCGCAGATCACATGCAATGTCTGTGTGGTGAGAATTCAGTCATACAGATTGTATGGCTGAATTTGCATCGCATTTGGACCAAAATGGCGCAGGACCCTTTTTTTTTTTTCCTCTGCGATGGAATCGCATAGGTGTTCACACCCATACGATCTGATTCCTGCACCATTTCGCATTGCGATCTTTTTCATTAACTTTGTATTGTCATCCGCAGCAGTTCGCATAGGGCAGTGTGAACTGCCTCCGTTGAGACATGCGATGTGAGAACCTGCACAGGAATTGCGCTGGTTCCCGCATCACATCTGTGTGAACCCAGGCAGAGATTTGTTAAAAATCTCACAAATCGTGCAACCTATGACTGATTCTTGTATGTGACAGTAAGTTGTATACAATTCTGTTGCAGAATTGGTTGCAGAATTGTTTTAGAATTTTGTCACAAATGGGATTTTGTCTACAAAGCGGTCGTCTTTATGTGTACTTTTCTTATTGCCAACGTGGCAGTATTTTCTTCTATGAATTGGTCGCAACAATAGCGACACAGTACAAGTGTCGCAAATAAGAACAAGATGTATTGGTCTCATGTGTTGGTATTAATGAGATTAAAATGTCACACAGGTTTCATGAATTTGGCTTGAGGCTGCTGACTGCACCCACACCCCCAGAAACGTCTCAATTGCCTTTTTTGACTGCCCCCCTGTATGTTGTAATGAAACTGGATGGAGATTGGTTAACAATCCAGTGATTATACTAGGACTCCCTATAGGAGAAGTTTGGGATTGTTAAAAAAAAGAAAAAACAAAACCAGCGTCGGTCTGATGTTGCAACTGCCCCTGCTGGCTCCAAGCTAGAGAACAGAGCGATCACATGACCACTGATCGTTCATTCAGTTCTCAGTCAGTTCTGCTGCTCCAGGGCTCAATAGAGCGCCAGGAAGAAGAGGTGATGGAAGCGGCTAGCTCTAGCCACCCGCTGAGAGGTGGAGCCAGCTGCTGATCAGGCATCCAATGGATCCAAACAATATGGTTCCTGCTGAGCTGGCCAAATTTTAATCCATGCATGGACACTGCAACCGCTCTGTCGAATTTTAGCAACTTGATCCGAGCTGCAGGCTATAGCCTTCAGCTCTGATCAATGTATTCTGACGAAGGGGGAAGTTTCCCAGCTGCCTGAATACAATAGCTCAGCAAAGAGGATTCTCCCATCCACATTAGATGTGTTGATGGGGGAATCAGAGAATTATATTTAAAAAAAAAAATAGCATTTTGAAGGGGGAATTAAGCTACTGCTTTAAGTGCCATTGACAATAAGATGTATATTAAAATTCTCAATTTACCCGTTGTTTGCCTTAGTATAAGCTGCATATTTGTATTTACATTTAGATTATGCCCCACTTAGTTTTTGACTAAGAATGTTAAATATCTCCTGATTAAATTAAAGTTAAATTTGTATGATTATTCTCTGTACCTTCATGTTGCTTGTTTTAATGTTGTGTATTTATGCTCAGTTATGCTAAATATTTCTCTCGTACCTTTTATAGAATGGACAGCAGTTTGTGGAAGAATCGATGTGTGAAGACGACAGCGAGACCAACGTGAGTATTTTTGTTTCAACTCATTTTTTAAATGTCTATTTTGTTGTATTTCAGCTTTGAGGACTTGGTGTATTTAAAGCCAAATCTTTATTTATTTTTTAATACAACCCCAATTCCAAAAAAATTTAAATTCTGTTTAAAATCTATTTAAAAACAGAATTCACTGATTTCAAATCTCCTAAACACCTATTTTATTCACAATGGAATATATATCAAATTTTTAGCCACTTCAGCCCTGGAAGGAGTTACGCCCTTAACCAGGCCACTTTTTGCGATATGGCGCTTCGGTACTTTGACAAATGTGTGGGCGTGCAACATTGTACCCAAATAAAATGTCCTTTTTTTCCCACAAATGGAGCTTTGTTTTGGTGATATTTGTTTAACTTTTTTTTTGCGCTATAAACAAAAAAAAGCCGACTATTTTGGAAAAAAACAATCTTTTTTTTTTTTTTTTTTTTTCTTTCTGCTATAATGCATATCCCCAAAAAATGTAAAAAAACGAATTTCTTTAATTTAGGACAATATGTATTTTATATATTTTTGGTAAACAAAAATCCCAATAAGCCAACATTGCAGCGGAAAAATCTGATTCTAAGTGACACTTTTTGGGGACAGCAACACCAATACAGTGATCGGTGCTAAAAAAAAAAACACTGATTACTGTATAAATTACACTGGCAGGGAAGGGGTTAACATCGGTGATCAAAGGGATAAATGTGTTTCCTGTTGGTGCTTTTTTACTGTGTGGGAGACTTGCTGACAGGAACAACACAGAGATCGCTGTTTTTCCATTCACTAGGAACAGCAGGTCTCCATGTTCCCTGTCAGAACTGGGATCTGCCTTGTTTACAAAGGCAGATCCCTTTCTGCCTCTCTGTGCAACGATCAAAGTTGTCTCCATGGTGGTGCATCGGCTCCTCCTCCATGCAGTGGGTGCGCGCCTCCGGTGGCCCACGCGTGCCCACACTATATTACATGAGACGACATACAGGTACGTCGTTAAGCGCAATAGTGCCGCCCTGCAACAGTATATATGGCAGCAACACATCTCTTAGTTGGCACAGGGCCATGTTTACTACGGTGTAGCATCCCTTCTTCTTTTGGCAACGCCCTGTAATTTTCTGGGAACTGATGAGATCAGTTGCTAAAGTCTTTGGAGAGGAATGTTGATCCATTCTTGCCTGATATAAGATTCTAACTGCTCAACATTCAAGATGCACCAGATATTTTCAATTGGTGAAAGTTCTGAACTACAATAAGGCCAGTTAAAGTGGTAGTAAACCACTGAGAAAAAAATAAAACCCTGCAAGACAATGGCATAATGTGCTAGTAGCCATCGCATACTAGCACATTATAAAATACTTACCTTAGAATGAAGACCCCACAGCGGGGCCTGGTCACCGCGGAGGGGGCTGACATGTTCCCCCACCGGTCCTTTCCGGGTTCGTGGGCTCCCCTGCTCTGAGTGCCCGGAGCTGCAATGACGTCATTCTTGTGCATGCATGTGGGAGCCCTTGGTTCTGGCAAGAAGCTCTGAAGTTCTGGCCTGATACTCCGGACCTTCAGAGCGCATGCGCTGCTGACGTCAGCAGGTGCATGCAGGGTGAATATCTTCTTTATGGTGTACGTTTAGGAGATATTCATTTTACCTACATGTAAGCCTTATTTTATAGGCTTGCTTACCTTAGGTGACAATCACAAAGCGGGGTATACGCTTGCTTTAAGCACCTGGACTCTCTTACTACGAAGCCATGCTGTTGTCGTAAGTGCAGTACGCAGTTTAACATTGTCCTGCTGCATAATGCAAGGCCTTCCCTGAAAAAAGTTATCTGGAAGTAGTATATGGTACTTTTAAAACCTAGATTTATCTTTCAGCATTGATGGTACCTTTTCAGATGTGCAAGCTGCCCATTTCATACACACCAATGCACCCCCATACCATCAAAGATGTAGGCTTTTGAACTGAGCGATAACAAGCCTAGCGTTTTGCGTGTGGGTATAAGGCACAGGCACGCTGTCCATTAACACTGCCGGCGGCACGTAAAATTCTTGAGAGGCTGCTGCTGATCTGTGAACGTTTAGGGCAGTATGTGTCCAGGTAAGAATCCTTTGAACACTGAGCAGTGCCCTAAACGTTAGTACCACCTGTGCTTTCTTAGCCTGAAGCTCGATTGCGTTTCACGTTGCATAGCAGCCCATTCAAATGAATAGGCTGCCATTCCTGAGCAAACGCGGGCCGCATTGCCCGCACTAGTGTGATCCGAGCCTAGGTGCATGTACTACTTTTGCTTCGTTCTGATACATCCTGTGGTTGCTGAGCAGCTTAGTTGGACACTATAGCCTTGCACAGTAAACCTCATGTTCTAATCTAATCTGTTACCTGGAATATGTTTATTTTCTTTTTTTTTTTTTTTCCTCCTCATGGTAATGTATTTTATCTCCTGATGCCCAAACTAATATCAAAGGTAACCCTGCCCTGGTGCTTGCAGAATGGGCATGTGTCATCCGTGGGTCAGTATCTAAATCCATGGGGAGATCTGAGCTAAATTGGTTGCAAGCAGTCAAATAGAACCATGATTAGGCACCTGTGCAGTTATTTTATTTACTGAAATTGAATAGGTTATGTGCCCACATGTATTGATATTACTTGTAAGGTTGCACCCCCTGTCTCTAGCTCCAGAGGACCAAAGGCATCCCTAGAGGTAATGGGATAATTGTGAACCTTTTTAATTGGAAATCCTGCATAATAATTTAGTGTTGATTTGATGTAAAGAAAATAATTGCATGTTCAAAAGACTTGTCCAATCCTTGTCATTGCTGGTTCCCTGTAAATAGCTGTCTTCCTAATAAAGGCACATGCTAGCACAGCGTTTATTGGCATGTTTGTTTCCTTAGGACTGTCTGATAGAAGAAGTATCCTGCTGTACGACTGTTCCAATTAAGAAAATTGCTGTCCTAATTGTCTGCCTGATCTTGACCTTAAAGAGTTGATCAACGAACATTGCAAGGATTTTAGCAAATTTTGTTGCAGATTCCTACCTTTTTTTTTTTTTATTTTTTTATTCTGAAGATGTGGTTTGTCTGTGTTCATGCTATGTGAGCCTGTATGGTAGTGGTTTTAGAATTATCAGCTGAGTTCTAATGAGGAAATTGGCAAGGTCTGCATCCTTTTCAGATGAGATTTTCCTTTGGGAGCATCTCCCCATCTATTTACAGACAGCCTCTAGGTTTCCATATTGTATATTCATTTTTAATAATATATAACTGTGTGTGTATGTATGTGTGTGTGTATGTATGTGTGTGTGTGTGTGTGTGTGTGTGTGTGTGTGTATGTATATATATATATATATATATATATATATATATATATATATATATATATATATATATATATATATATATATATATATATATATATATATATATATATATATATATATATATATATATATGTATAATTTATGCAAAAGTTATATCGTCTACAAAATAGGGGATAGATTTTTTATTTTTTTTGTTTTACTAGTAATGGCGACATTTTTATCGCGACTGCGATATTGTAGCGGACAAATCGGAACTTTTGACACTTTGGGGACCATTGACATTTATACAGCAATCAGAGCTAAAAATAGCCACTGATTACTGTATCAATGTCACTGGCAAGGAAGGGGTTAACACTAGGGGCGATCAAGGGGTTAAGTGTGTGTTCCCTAGGTGTGTTCAAACTGAGGGGAGTGGATTGACTGGGAGAGAAGACAGATCGTTGTTCCTACTTAGTAGGAACACACAAACTGTTTCTTTTCCCCTGACAGTACAGGGATTTGTGGGTTTGCACACACAAATTCCCGTTCCTGCTCTCGTGCCCGCAATTGTGGGTGTGCGAGCCACGTGCATCGGGTCCCCCGTCAAGCAGGGGGCACGCGCACCTGCTATGGCACTAAACATTCCCTTTTTTTAAACTGATTTGTAAATGTAAACTTAAAAAAAAACATATCAGTCTATACTTAACTGCCTGTGGTATTGCACAGAGCGGATACATAAAAGCCAGTTTTAAATGGGGGGGGGGGGAATCAATTTAGGAACTGACTACTACCCCTGGTCAAAAATACAGGTATTGACCCTGTCCTGGACTAGATGTTTACATGATGGTCAACCAGCTAAATTATAATTGCACGGTTTTGTGCAGAGGAAAGCACTCTGAATACAAATCCGTTTAGGAAATATTGCACCAATTATATAAAAATTACTGGTGGTTCGTGTTGTGATGCTTTTAAAAACACCATATGTTAAACTGGCCATTTTGTGTAAAGGTTTACTGTATGTATAAGCTGCACTCCAGGTAAATTACTATATACTAAATAGAAATGCACAATATGGGAGCGGTTTCACTTGGAAAATAATTTTGTATTTGTTCATTCCTAAAATTGTATTAATACTTACCTGCCATTCAGCTGCTGATGCTAATCTTAACCCTCTTGTGCAGTAATACTTGCTGGCAGGATTTTAAAGTGTTACTAAACCCACAACCGTAAAATCAGTCTGTATATGCAGTGAAGCATGCTTGTTATACTCACTGTGGAACCTAAGGGGTTACTCCTCCGCATTGTGTAAAAAGGTGGTTTGATCCTGCCTTCTCTGATCCTCTCCTTCTTTCACTCTGCCCAATCCATCTCCTGTTAATACAGAGCCTTGGGGACTCTCTGCACAAGCATTGTTTGGTGTGTATTACTGGGAGGGGTGCATGTGATTAGCACAGGGCCAATCAGCACTGTCTAGACAGAGGGTCAGGAGTCATGCTGCCTTATAGGACAGTCGGAGGAGAATGAAAACTCCTACAAGCCTTGACCAGTGCTCGGTCAAACACTCATAGAAGTCACAAGACTGCTATATACTGCTGATGAGAAAATTATTTTTTTAGCAGTTTATATTTACTAATATAATTGGATTTCCATGTTCAGTGTACTGTGGGACAGTGTTTCTTAACTCCAGTCCTCAAGGCGCCCCAACAGGTCATGTTTTCAGGCTTTCCATTATTTTGCACAGGTGATGTGATCAGTTTCACTGCCTTAGTAATTACCACAGCCGTTGAGGGAAATCCTGAAAACATGACCTGTTGGGGCGCCTCGAGGACTGGAGTTGAGAAACACTGCTGTGAGAGACCAGATATAGTGAATGTGGGGTCCTGGAATTACTAACACTTTAAGCATCCCTCACTTCCTGTCTAAGAAAGTGGCCACTAGGACAGGGAGTAAGGGACTAATCCCTGCAGCAGTGACATATACACCAGTATAAACCTGAAACAGGTCCTAACCCTCCTACTGAAAAATCACATTTGCAATGTTTTCATAATTTTTTTTTTTTTTTTTTTTTGTATGGTAGAGTTTTTTTGTTTTTTTCTCTTGCAAATCCCCTCCTTTTTTTTTCTACTTTAATAAATTCCTAGCAGGCTATTTTACTATAAGTACCTGTAATGCTGTAAAGTGGAAAGCCAGCTTTTGTGTTCAGCAAGGAATGTCCTGGGGATGATTCTAGTGCCAGGCATTTTGCCAGAGTTTTTTTTGTTATCTTTGAGATTTGGAATTCTAAACAGAAAAGGCACGCAAAGACATTCACACAAACACGTCTAGCATCCATGTCTGGAAACTGCTTAATGTCTACCTTTCGTTAAGTGCCAGATTTTGCTGATATTTAATTTTAAGCAAAATGTGATAGGTCTCTGTCTCATGGCATGGCTAAGTTCTGATGCTGTCTGTAATGCAGTGGGTGTTATGTGAGACACCAGGGCAGAGATTCATTTTATTCCATGCTTTTATCTGTTCTTTTCTGAGAAAAATGTATTCTACCTATAATAGTGACATGCAATACACGGCTGTAGTGGACAGACGGCAAAAGCTAGTGATGAGGCCTAATGCTGTTGGTCTCAACATTACAGTATTTGAGTCTGTGCTTCATACACATTCCTAATCTTCGTTTTAACCAAATATAAAGGTAAAACAATGATCTGGCTTAACCACTTGCTTACAGGGCACTTAAACACCCTTCCTGCCCAGACCAATTTTCAGCTTTCGGTGCGCTCACACTTTGAATGACAATTACTCAGTCATGCAACACTGAACCCAAATGAATTTTTTGTCCATTTTTTCCCACAAATAGAGCTTTCTTTTGGTGGTATTTGATCACCTCTGGGTTTTTTATTTTTTGTGCTATAAATGAAAAAAGACCGAAAATTTTGAAAAAAAAAAAAAAAAAGCATTTTTCTTTTGTTTCTGTGATAAAATTTAGCAAATTATTAATTTTTCTTCATAAATTTTGGCCACAATTTATACTGCTACATATCTTTGGTAAAAATAACCCAAATTAGTGGATATTATTTGGTCTTTGTGAAAGTTAGAGAGTCTACAAACTGTGGTGCGAATTATACAAAATTCATCACATCTGATGTACTGGTGGCCTATCTCATTTCTTGTGACCCGAACAAGCCAGGAAAGTACAAATACCCCCCAAATGACCCCTTTTTTGAAAGTAGACATTCCAAGGTATTTAGTAAGAGGCATGGTGAGCTTTTTGATGTTGTCATTTTTTTCCCCACAATTCTTTGTAAAATTAATTTTTTTTTATTTTTTTCCACAAAATTGTCATTGTAATAGGTTATTTCTCTCACATGGCATGTGTATACCACAAATGACACCCCAAAATTAATTCTGCTACTCCTCCTGAGTATTACGATACCACGTGTGGGACTTTTCCACAGCCTAGCCACTTAGAGAGGCCCAACATGCAGGGAGCGCCATCACATGTTCTAGGAGCATAAATTACACATCTAACTTCTTGACTACCTATTACACTTTTGAAGGCCCTGGAGCACCAGGACAATGACACGTGACACTGACGTGGCACTGATGACAGGTGGCACTGATGACACGCGACACTGATGGGCACTGATGACAGATGGCACTAGTACGGGGCACTGATGATACGTGACACTGACAGATGGCACTAATATGTGGCACTGGTGACAGATGGCACTTGTATGTGGCACTAATATCATGTGGCACTAATACGTGGCACTGATGAGATGGCACTAATATGTGACACTGATAACAGATGGCACTGATACGTGGCACCGATGACAGATGGCACTGATGACACGTGACACTGATGACAGATGGCACTGATGTGGCACTGATGACAGATGGCACTGATGTGGCACTGATGACAGATGGCACTGATGTGGCACTGATGACAGATGGCACTGATGACAGGTGGCACTGATGTGGCACTGATGACAGGTGGCACTGATGTGGCACTGATGACAGATGGCACTGAGGGGGCACTGATGACAGATGGCACGGATGTGGCACTGATGACAGGTGGCACTGATGACAGGTGGCACTGATGACACGTGGCACTTATACATGGCACTGGGGACAGATGAAGACAGATGGCAGCGGGCAGGGGGGACAGATGAAGACAGATGGCAGGGGGGACAGCTGGCAGGGGGGACAGCTGAAGACAGATGGCAGGGGGGGGGGACAGATGAAGACAGATGGCAGGGGGGGGGACAGCTGAAGACAGATGGCAGGGGGGGGGGGGACAGCTGAAGACAGATGGCAGCGGGCAGGGGGGGGGACAGATGAAGACAGATGGCAGCGGGCAGGGGGGGGACAGATGAAGACAGATGGCAGCGGGGGGACAGATGAAGACAGATGGCAGCGGGCAGGGGGGGGGGACAGATGAAGACAGATGGCAGCGGGCAGGGGGGGGGGGGGACAGATGGGGGCAGCGGGCACAGATCGCACATTTATTTTATTTTTACTTACGGCTCGGCCGTTCATCTCCCTCTTCTCACACGCTGTCTGTGTGAGGATAGAGAGCGGCGCTGACAGATGATCTCATATGTTTCCATATGAGATCATCTCTCATTGGACACGCCGATTTCGCTGTAAACGGCCGCTGTGACTGGCTGTGTCCTACGGACACGGCTAGCACAGAACTTCCCCGATGCGCGCTCTCAGGAGCGCGCATTAGGGAAGTAAACAGGAGGACGTCCAGGGACGTCCTCCCGGCAGGGAGCGTCCGCGCTGCAGCCGTCTTTCGGCTATAGCGCGGGCGCCTAGTGGTTAAAGAGGAAGTAAACCCTTGTTTACAACTTTAGCTTACAGGTAAGCCTATATTAAGGCTTACCTGTAGCTAACAAGGATATCTCCTAAACCTGCACGGTTTAGGAGATATACCTGTATTTGCATGTGCCGACGTCATGCGGCACATGCGACAACTGAAGCAACGGCGCTACATGCCGATGCTTCAGTTGTACTATGCCGCTCTCGTGCGCATGCGCGTGACGGCATCGCGGCTCTGGCAAATCACATCGCCAGAGCCGCGATACCCGGAAGTCACTCCGGGAGAACATGTCGGCGGGGGAGAGGAGGACCGATGCCGGGGCTTCGATCTCAGTTAAGTGATACATAATAAGCTAGTATGCTATGCATACTAGCTAATTATGCCTTTTGTCTTGCAGGTTTGTTTTTTTTTTTTTAAAGAGGGTTTACTTCCTCTTTAAAGTAAACTTGTGGCAGCAAGACATTAAACACCACACTGCCCCAGTGCCTGTACATACACTTTGTTTACTATGATGGGGGACTACAGCGGCAATGGTCACACTTTCCAATCTCCTTGGCTACCTATTAGTCCATTAGGCCATCCTTCGTGGTCTACACTGTTTACATGCTATGGTTTTCAGACATGTTACTTCAGCTAGAAAATGCATTATTTGCAGTTATTGCATTGATTTGTATCCATCCCAACAGAGATGCACTTTCTGTTCTCGGGACTGAGTCTAGGGGCAGGTGCAGATGACACCACCAGGATACTAACTTGGTACACCAAGCAGTGAGAGAGCCTGCAGTTGGGGGTTTAAAAAAAAAAAAAAAGAATTTAAAACTGTGCTACAAAATATGTTCCCTCTTGTGTTTAACACGTGTTCATGAATGAGAACACAACAAAGCCCCACGCTACCTTTTGTGGTCAAAAGTTTTAGTAATGGTGAACAGACTAGAGTTCAAATAGGATCCGCCAACACAGCATCTGAAGCCACAGCAAACCTCCACATTCTGTTTCCTTCACAGCCCCAAAAAGACCCCACGTGGATGGATTGGACTATAGAAAGAATCACATGTAATACAGTCCCCACAGTCTTTTAGATATAAACAAATCCTACTCGAATCCCAAAATAATTGTATTTATCCTAAAATACAGGCTTAGTTCATAACGCAATCCCAGAGACCCTTCATAGTCTAAAGCAATAGACCAGGGATATGCAATTAGCGGACCTCCAGCTGTTGCAAAACTACAAGTTCCTTCATGCCTCTGCCTCTGGGTGTCATGCTTGTGACTGTCAGAATCTTGCTATGCAGCATGGGACTTGTAGTTCTGCAACAGCTGGAGGTCCTCTAATTGCATATCCCTGCAATAGACAATAACAGGCATGCACCCATGGCTGCTCTGTGCCTCTGAACTTTCAATGTTAGCAAGGCTCACACTGAACTCCTAGCTCTGCTCACAGCAAGTAGGCTCCGCTCTTATGTGTTTTGTCCTGTGTGGATTTTGGCAAGGGGATGCCAAGTGCTGCTCCCGCATGGATTATATCATCGATCCCTATCCCTGCATGGATGGTTTGAACCAGACCTATAAACTCCTGGAACTTGCATTATTAACCCAATCCCTCTCACTGCACTGACCCAGGTTCCAATAGCACCTAAGATGTATTGCTTAACTGCCACTATTAATAAAACAAATTAATGTCCACATTCTGACCTTTAGGACGTAGGATTTCCAATATATATAGATTCATTTAGTATTTCTGTGAAATGGGTCTAGCCCTATTAACACCTCTCCAAACCTAACTGTCCTCTATACCCCCAACATTGAAGACAGCTAGGATCTTTGTTGTGTACCTCCCTATAATGTGCACTATGGTTCTTACAACCAATTTCAATATTATGCTCTGAGATCCATTTATTCAAAGGTATTTGTTTTGATTATATATTGAAGGCTACTTGAGCTTTGTAAGGCATTAGACATGCATGCATAGTATTGGTGGCCTTAATCGCATATACCTTACCTGTTTGTGTGGAAGAAAAGGATTTCCTTCTCTTCACATTGAACCTTTTCGCCTTGCAGTCTGTACATCTTCCACCTGCAAAAAAACTGAATCTAGGAAGGTACATTTCCTGTTGGGTGGATCCATCATATTATGCACTTCCAAAACTGGGAGCTTTTCTATAAATACGTTTTTGTTGTTCTGGGTGTTAATGGGCCTAAAGCCTGGTCCTTCAATAAGACGTATGTGTGTGTATATATAAAAATTATTATTTTTTTTTTTGACCTTTTCTAGAGCCTTATATTGGGCATTGAATCTAAATCTAATAATAAAACTCCACTGGTGTACACCATCATTAGGAGTTCCCCCCCTTTTTTTTTGTCTCAGCAAGTTTCCTAGAGACTTTCCAAGCCTCCCTAATGATACTATCTATTTCAGCATGTACATAACCTTTCTCCACAAACCTAGTCTTTAAAATTTCAGCCTTTAAAAGCTTGCAGAGAAAGGTTATGCAAGTGCTGAAATAGATGGCATCATTAGAGATGTTCGGAAAGCCCCTAAGGAACTTTTGCTAAGACTAAGAAAAAGGAGCCCTTTATGATGTACACCAGTTGAGTTTTATTAATACAGCGGCTGCGTGTATTAGTGATGGTAATTTGTTTGTTTGGACGAGCTTGATCCAACTGATCTATTTAAATTTTTATTAAACCTGAAGTTGGTTTTTAAAGTGGAAATAAACTCAGGTTTATAAAACACTGGTGGCAGGCAAATTTTTATTGCAGAGGAAGTTCTATATATTTCTACTCCACATAATAGTCCAGAAATGTTTTTATTTATTTTTTTATTTTTTTTTGTGATTAAAATATGCATCTGCAGTTCAGTGTACTATCCCAGAATCTGGTGGGTGATGGGATGAATTACCAGTAACTCCTGTGTGTCATTGACCTGCTAGAAAGCTGGGTGATGATATCAACAGTAGTGATGGAACAGTGAGGGACATGATGGCTGCAGGGCTGAAATGATACACATTGTGCGTGCTTGCATATTATGGTGATATTAGATAGGCAGGGCTGACACCACATACTTAGGAATTCTTATCCTTATCAAAGAGGAAGGTAGGAGAATAGTATATTCCTGGCACATAAACATTTATTTTCTGTACTTGGTGTGTTTATAACGTTCGCTGCCACCAGTCATACGTTGGCGGCCTGGAGTTTGTTTCCATTTTATCAGCCCACTCTTGTGTTTTTTTTGTTTTTTTGTGGAAGCAGTCTCCAGCTACCCGATCACTCCTACTACTGAAGTAACTTTGCCCTCAATGTTATAGCATTAACATTGAGTAACCAAAAAAAGACACACACACACACACACACACACACACACACACACACACACACACACACACACACACACACACACACACACACACACACACACACACACACACACACACACACACACACACACACACACACACACACACACCATAGGCAGAGGAAGAAAGAAACATGCTGTGCTGTGAAAAGACAAGCTCTCTACTTGTCTAATTTATAGCGACTTCCCCAACACAATTTTTTCCATGTCTATCACAAGAAATGTAAACATCTCTCTTAACCACTTGACCACTGGGCACTTAAACACCCTTAATAACCAGACCAATTTTCAGCTTTCGGTGCTTTCACATTTTGAATGACAATTACTCAGTCATACAACACTGTACCCAAATGAAATTTTTGTCCTTTTTTTCACACAAATAGAGCTTTCTTTTGGTGGTATTTAATCACCGTTGGGTTTTTTATTTTTTGCGCTATAAAAGAAAAAAGACTGAAAATTCTGTAAAAAAATTTATTTTTCTTTGTTTCGGTTATAAAATTTAGCAAATTTTGTCATTTTTCTTGATAAATTTTGGCCAAAATTTATACTGCTACATATCCTTGGTAAAAATAAGTACAAATTGGGGTATATTATTTGGTCGTTGTGAAAGTTTTAGAGTCCACAAGCTATGGTGCCAATATCTGAAAATTGATCACACCTGAAGTACTGACGACCGATCTCATTTCTTGAGTCCATAACATGCCATAAAAGTACAAATACCCCCCAAATGACCCCTTTTTGGAAAGAAGACATTCCAATGTATTTAGAAAGAGGCATGGTGAGTTTTTGGAAGTTGTAATTTTTTCCCACAATTCTTTGCAAAATCAAGATTTTTTTTTATTATTTTTTTTTTTTTCACAAAATTGTCATATTAGCAGGTTATTTCTCACACACAGCATATGCATACCACATATTACACCCCAAAACACATTCTGCTATTACTCCCGAGTACGGCGATACCACATGTGTGAGACTTTTACACAGCGTGGCCACATACAGAGGCCCAACATGCAGGGAGCGCCATCAGGCGTTCTGGAGCACCAAGGCCAATTCTGACATTTCTCTCCTACATGTAAAAATCATCATTTATTTGCTAGAAAATTACATAGAACCCCAAAATATTATATATGTTTTTTTAGCAAAGACCCTAGAGAATACAATGGCGGTCGTTGCAATTTTTATCTAGCACGGTACTTGCGCAGCAATTTTTCGAACGCGTTTTTTTTTTTGGGAAAAAAAAGTTTTGTGCTTTACAAAAAACAAAACTGTAAATTTAGCCCAATGTTTTTGCATAATGTGAAAGATGAAGTTACGCCGAGTAAATAGATACCTAACATGTCACCCTTCAAAATTGCACGCGCTCGTGGAATGGCGCCAAACTTCGCTACTTAAAAATCCCCATAGGCGGCGCTTTAAAACTTTTTACTGGTTACATGTTTTGAGTTACAGAGGAGGTCTAGGGCCAAAATTATTGTTCTCGCTCCAACGTTCGCAGCGATACCTCACATGTGTGGTTTGAACACCGTTTTCATATGTCGGCGGGACTTACGTATGCGTTCGCTTCTGCATGCGAGCGCACAGGGACAGGGGCGCTTTACATTTTTTTTTTTTTTTTTTATTGTTCATTTTACTTTATTTTAGTTTGACACTTTTTTCCCCCCAAAAATTTTTTTGATCACTTTTATTCCTATTACAAGGAATGTAAACATCCCTTGTAATAGGAATATGGCATGACAGGTCCTCTTTACAGTGAGATATGGGGTCAATAAGACCCCACATCTCACCTCTAGGGTGGAAAGCCTGAAAAAAAAAAAAACGATCCTGGCTTTGATCGTAGCGAGCATTGCAGGGTATCGCAGAATATCGCAGGGTATGGCTGGGTATGGCAGGGTATGGAAGAGTATCGCAGGTAATGGCAGGGTATGGCATGGCAGGGTAATGGCAGGGTAATGGCAGAGTATGGCAGGGTAATGGCAGAGTATCGGCAGGGTAATGGCAGGGTAATGGTAGGGAATGGCAGAGTATCGCAGGTAATGGCAGAGTATGGCAGGGTATGGCAGAGTATGGCAGGGTATGGCAGGGTATGGCAGAGTATCGCAGGGTAATGGCAGAGTATCGCAGGGTAATGGCAGAGTATGGCAGGGTATGGCAGGGTATCGCAGGGTAATGGCAGAGTATCGCAGGGTAATGGCAGAGTATCGCAGGGTAATGGCAGAGTATCGCAGGGTAATGGCAGAGTATCGCAGGGTAATGGCAGAGTATCGCAGGGTCATGGCAGAGTATCGCAGGGTAATGGCAGAGTATCGCAGGGTAATGGCAGAGTATCGCAGGGTAATGGCAGAGTATCGCAGGGTAATGGCAGAGTATCGCAGGGTAATGGCAGAGTATCGCAGGGTAATGGCAGAGTATCGCAGGGTAATGGCAGAGTATCGCAGGGTAATGGCAGAGTATCGCAGGGTAATGGCAGAGTATCGCAGGGTAATGGCAGAGTATCGCAGGGTAATGGCAGAGTATCGCAGGGTAATGGCAGGGTATCGCAGGGTAATGGCAGGGTATCGCAGGGTAATGGCAGGGTATCGCAGAGTATCGCAGGGTATCGCAGAGTATCGCATGGCAGGGTAATGGCAGAGTATCGCAGGGTAATGGCAGAGTATCGCAGGGTAATGGCAGAGTATCGCAGGGTAATGGCAGAGTATCGCAGGGTAATGGCAGAGTATGGCAGGGTAATGGCAGGGTAATGGCAGGGTAATGGCAGGGTAATGGCAGGGTAATGGCAGGGTAATGGCAGGGTAATGGCAGGGTAATGGCAGAGTATGGCAGGGTAATGGCAGAGTATGGCAGGGTAATGGCAGAGTATGGCAGGGTAATGGCAGAGTATGGCAGGGTAATGGCAGAGTATGGCAGGGTAATGGCAGAGTACTGCTGGGTATCCATCCATCCATGCTCAGCCATCCCTCCATACCCTGCAATACCCAGCAATACACTGCAGGCTATCGCTGTGTATTGCAGGGTATGGAGGGATGGCTGAGCATGGATGGATGGATCGGTGGTGGCAGAGCAGGCTGTGGGCACTACAGATCCCGCCCACAGCACTGCTGCCACCGATCCCTCCCCCTCTCCTCTCATACTGTACCGATCGGTACAGAGAGAGGAGGGGATAGGAACCGGCGTCATCAAATGACGCCGGTTTGCTTACATGTGATCGCTCCGTCATTTGCCGGCGCGATCAGGTGGTAAACGGCCGCGATGAGCGGCCGTTTACCGTGATCCGTGATCCGCCGGGTCCTCTGGACCCGGCGATCACGGAAGTTCTCGAGTGCGCGCCCCAGGGGGCGCGCAAGAGGGGAATTCCGGGAGGACGTCATATGACGCCCTCCCAGAGTTAAGCAACCGCCCCGTAGCCGTCATTCGGCTATGGGCCGGTTGTAAAGTGGTTAATAGAAATAAGGGATGACAAGTCCTCTTTATGAAGAAGACCCCATATCTCTCCTGTGCCCTGGAAAGCAAGAGATCATTGGGGGGAAAAATCTTGATCTCATGCTTTACCAAAAAAATGCAGTGTTTAGATCTGCCTAACTGGAAGTGACGTCTCTGCCTGCCTTCTAGACCATAGGGATGGACAGGGACCAGAAGGTCCCTGGCCAGCTCTGATCACCTGTTGGCACCACCAATCAGGTGCTAGGATTGCTTTTAGATGAAAGAGCTTTGCCAGCTGTAAAAAAAATAAATAAATCTGTGGTTATGGCATGCAGCTGCAGGCATCCTGGTATATCCACTTGTCAAATGTGGGTTGTCACCAGAACAGGAATAGAGGGGAAGTCTTCAAAGGGAGACACTTGCTCTGCTGGCAACTATGAATTCCCAACTTTGCAGGGGTTTCCCTTCATTCCACTTTTGTTTATGGGACAGGAAGTGAAATCTCCCCTCTAACTTCCCCTTACTGTATCCAAAATGGGGGGGGGGGGGGGGGGGGGGTTCCTTTAGTTTTACTTAAGATTTTCAACTAGGAGTTGCTCTACAACCTATAATGCTGTCAGACACCACTTTGCTGTAGTGCTAAAAATTCAGAATGAGCTAAAATTTCCTATTTGTTCGACCAAGTTCAATTGAGTTCTAATTTAGTTTTTGTCACTTGTTTTTAAAGATGTGGGCTGTGTTTTGTCAACTTCTATAAATATTGCTTCATGTGAGCATATTTATTTTAGACAGAATGTATACACACATGGATTTTGGGAAAATCTATTACGCTAAGATAAAAACACACGCTTGACACTTAAAATAGCATAATTTATTTTCTGCATCCGGAAGGCTTTTACCTTCTGATTTTATACACAATATTGTTTTATATATTTAATCTTGTTTTTTCATTGTCTACATTTTAAAACTTTTTGTTGTAGGTATTGGTAAAGAATAAAGAATTTACTGTTTTATATGTACTTCTTAGTTTTTGATTATTTTTGTTGTACAGTAAGTAATCCTCCTATATAGAAAAAATTGCCTTTTTAATATGCCTTTTTTGCCCTTCACCCATTGCTAACTCTTTAGTATGGTTGAATCCAATTGATCTTTCAGCCCTCAGGCTATGGATCTATGGTTAGCCCTGGTCTCCTTTTTTATTTTATTTTTTTATTTAGTATGTGATACTTAAAGTGGTTGTTACCCTAAAAAATAATACCTGCTCCCTTTTAAAGCAGCACAGTGCTTGTGCTGTGTAATTGTGTCCCTTTGTAAGACCTTAAATACCTGGCTGATCATGCCTGGTGCTGCCCTCCCCACTGTAAACTGACCACAATTATCATGGCTGCTGAGCCCTAACACCGTGGTCAGTTTATGTGCATCCATCACCCAATGTCTCTCCTTGCTGCTACCCCCCCCCCCCCCCCCACCTGTCGGTGCCGACCACTCCCCTCCTGCAGCAAAGGTTACCAATGCCTAGATGCGAAGTACATTTTCAGCAAATGCAGAAAAACTTCTGTTCCTGCTTGAAATCTTGTAACTTCATGTTTACCATATTCCCATTTGTGAACTACAAAATGGCTCCCCTCTATGTAATAAAGATAAGGGGAGAGAAAGACGTCTAAGGTGATGAGGCTGCTTCTTCATAGATGCAGTAAGGTCGGTGAGCGTTGTCACTCTAGCACAGGAAGTGTTCTTTTTAGGATCGCAAGGTGAAAATTAAAGAGTAAAAAAGCCAGTAAGAAAAGGCAGCCATCAAATCTAATAGGCTGCAATATATTCCATTTTGTTCCCAGGTTTACAGTTTATTATTCCCTGGTAATGTTGTCCTTTTTTTAGTGCTGGTTCATACCAAGATTGCCTAGAAGCAAAACACACTGGACTGCAGAAAAACTAGTGTTTGCACTACTTTAAAACGTACTGCACTAAATCGCTTGGCAATACGGTGGCTGCAAACAGTGTGTTTGTGCACAGAATGTGTCTTTCCTGCACTACGTTCTGGTATAACTGGCCCTTAACTAATATTTTTTTTTTCTTTTTTTGGTGAAACTTAGGTTCACCAGAAATGCTGCAACAATCTGATGCTACAGAAAAAAATGTGCATTTGACTTGTTAAACACAGTAAATGTAGCACACTTGGCATGTTTATGATGAACACAGAAGAGAATGAAAGGTTTACCGATTAGAATTTAGAGGAAGTTCATATATCCTGCAACCGCCCCGTATGTTACGTGTGGATGGAGTTATCACTGTATATGTGGTTTTCATTTTACCATATCTAACATGTTATTTTCAGTAATAAAATGTATATTTTTTTTTTTTTTTTAAATTCAACTTGCCTCCACAAAGTCATCCTTCTCATCTAAAGTCCTACCTGTCCTTTCTTTTTTCAAACATTTTGTAGGGATGGAGGCACATGGCATATGTGCCTCATTTAAAGTCCCAACCCCAACCCCTCCTTCCACCAAACGGTTCATATATCCTGTGCCTCAAACTAGTCCTGGCTTCATTCCAAATGCAACATTACTGCCCCCCCCCCCCCCCCCACTCCAGTCTTCTCATTTTATGCTTGTATGGTTTTTGTAATGGGTGCTTCATGCATATCTAATTATAGTCAGTTATTGGTGTTACCTGAGTAATTTAGCCAAGCTTGTATTCTTCTTCTGGTAATTGCATAGGTTTTTTTTAATGGATACCAGTTACTGCATAGATGTAACGCCCTATACGTGCTGCTGTTGTTTATTATTATTTTTTTTTTTTTTTTCCGTTCAACCCAATGGACTGAATAGAAAAATGACCGCTCAATTTCTGAGCCTCTGTACTAACAATCCAATGTTGGTACAGCAATCTTCCCTGCTGTGCTATTGTGTTCTGACAGGTCACAGGGGCCAGAAAAAACAAAACAAAGGGCCACATCCGACCCTTGGGCCATAGTTTGGAGACCACTGATTTAGTTGTACCTAGGGGTGTCATCTTAATATAACCCTGCCTATAGCACAGTCTCATCTCTAACAAAGTGAAGCCATTCCTGAAATATGTTTTTCTTGTTGGCAGGCGTTGGCGTTGTGCTTTCACTTCAAAATCTGTCAAATCAGTACAAGCTTTGGGTAGCTTTTTATACATGCTGAAGGTTCCTCCTTTCAGTCAAAAGCCGGCCATAGATGGGGCAGTTTTAGGAAAGAAGAGAAAATCGCTCGATTCCCTTCAACACAGTCAGGGGTTGATTTACTAAAACTGGAGTGTGCAAAATCTGGTGTAGCTTTTCACAGAACCAGAAATCAGTTTCCAGGTTTTAGCCCACGTTAACACTGTGGGTTAGAAACTGTGAGTTCAGCTGAACTTGCGCAATTTCAAATCGGCAATGCAGTCCGACTTTGGGGGCGATTTGACAGACCTCTGTGCGGGTTCATGCACAGATGTCTATTTAAATCAACCCGAAGCCTCCAAAAGTAGTACAGGAATTTCCTTGGTAATTGGGACGTCACACTGATTCGGACGGTGCTATTGCTGCCATTAGCTGCCGATTTTGACATGTCAAATCGGCCCTATGTGAACATGGGCTTATTGTCCATGTGTAATTGCACAAGCTGAAGTTATAAGCTTATTGTCTACCATGCACAGCTGCATCAGATTTTGCACTCTCTAATTTTAGTAAATCAACCCCTTAGACCCCTTTTACACTGAGGCGCTTTTCAGGTGCTTTCACACTGGGGCGTTTTTCAGGCGCTTTAGCGTTAAAAAAAGCACCTGTAAAGCGCTTGAAAGAAGCCTCATCTGCAATCCCAATGTGAAAACCCAAGTGCTTTAAGAGCCCTTTCACACTGCAAGCGCCCGAAAAACACTCGTAAAGCGCTGCTTAAACTAGCGGTGCTTTACCAGTGTTTTTCGAGTGCTAGTGGGGCGCTTTTAACCCCTACTAGTGGCCAAATAAAGGGTTAAAAGTACCCACAAAGCACCACTGCTAAAAAACGCTTTTCAGGCGTTTTGCAGGCGCTTCCCATTTATTTCAATGGGAAGGGGCGCTTTAGGAGCGTTGTATTAACCGCTCCAAAAGCGCTGCAAAGAAGCTGCTTGCAGGACTTTTTTTGACACCCTGCCAGCGCAGCGCCTCGGTGTGAAAGCACTCGGGCTTTCACATTGGGATTGCAGTTGCAGCTTCTTTCAGGTGCTTTACATTAACTTTTTTTAACGCTAAAGCGAATGAAAAACGCCCCAGTGTGAAAGGGACAAAAGCGCCTGAAAAGCTCACGAAAACCTATTTTCATTAAAATCAATGAATGCTTTCACACTGGGGCAGTGCGGTGAAAAAATGCCCCTCTTCATTGAAATTAACGGAAAGCTCTTAATAAGCGCCTGAAAAGCTCTTCAAAAGTGCTCATTGTTTTACTGGCAGTTTACAAGTGCCTCAGTTTGAAAGGAGTGTTGATGAGCAATCCCTCCTGCGGAGAAATTGTTTTCTCCATTTGGGACACACTGAATATTGTTAGCGGCTATAGCCACTGACAATATTCACATTAAAGAGCCAACAGGCTGGTTGTATCCAAGTTGACTAATCGATTAGATTGAGCATAATCCTTTCCCCCTTTTTAAAGCCTAAAGCCGGACAATAAATCGAGCTATTGTCTTTCCTGCAACCACAGATCGAAAGAAGAAAATCGCTTTTTTTTTATTCCCCTCCCCATCAACCCAGTCAGAGTTTAAGGGTGAATTTCTCATTTTGGCTGGCACAATATAGAGTATGGGATTTCAGATCAGCTGTGCCCAGTCTTGCCACAAAGAGTTAATCCAGCTCTAAGCAATCCATCTTTTTTCAGTGTAATAAAATGGACAAACTGTGAAAACTTTGTCCGTTCTTCCCCCTTGCTGTGATTGACAGGTGATTTACATATCTCGTGCACTAGCCTAAGACATGCGTTATTTTTTAATTCCCACCCCTTTCTTCAGCAGCTCTGCAAGGATTGGCTGTTCCACACCTCAGCATGATTTGGCATGCTGAAGTCATGTGGGAACTTTTCTGGGTTTTGACTGGATGTTAGTGAGCAGAAGTTCAGTGTAAGAAATGCACAGGAGAAAATGCATGTTGATAAGGTGAGTGTAGAGGTGGGCGGGGAGTCTACTGACATCACGACTCTACCCACTGAGACCTGGAAAACCGACCCACCCACAAAATCTGCAGTTTTTCGGGTCTCATAGCAGACAGAGGGGAGACATTTGACAGATGAATATACATGCAGGAGGCATGTATATCCTTCTAGATAACCAATATTGCAGTAGTTTAGAAAGGATGAGAGTGGGTTTACATCCACTTTAATTGCAGCCAAAATCAAAAATGGAAAGAGGAGTACAAGGGACATAACTCGCTCAGTAGGATGTGTCCCTTGTGTTGATCCCGCTGCTGGTAGTAATTCTCCTCCATCCTGCAACACAATAGAGCTGAATTGCTTCACAATGTATATAATCGTCTGTTCTGATGTATTTGTAGACCATTGTAAATGTTAATAAAATATTTTTTAACTCCCTAAAATTAGTCCCTTGTTGCTTTGCACAGCTTATAACAGATTTGGAACTGTGCTTTAAATCTAAGTATTGTGCACACTTTTCTGTTTTCCAAAAGTCCTACAAACCTGCTCATCTTTCTGTCGGGTAAGGGTAAAAAAAAAAAAAAAAGATAACATTTTTAGTTTCAGTTCGCTTTGTTGTCATTGAAATCTTTCTTTAGTACCTCTGTCAGGCACTTTTCAAAACCTGTAAAGACAAGTTGGGTCACAGATTTTGATTGTGTAATATGTAAGTCATGTTTGAAGTGTGCAGAGAGGAAATACTTTGTGGTCATTTAAATAGTTGCAGAGAATTTCGGATTTAACCTTTGGTTAGTTGAGTTTTTTTATTAACCTAACCTGAAATACTTGTTTCCTTTTACTTTGACGGCTCTCGATTCTTTATTAACCACATCAGCTCCGGAAGGTTTACACCCCCCCATGACCAGGCCATTTTTTTGCGATAAGGCACTGCGTTACTTTAACTAATTGCGCGGTCTTGCAATGCTGTACCCAAATAAAATGTTTCTTTTTTTTTTTATCTTTCCACAAATAGAGCTTTCTTTTGATGGTATTTGATCACCTCTGCAGATTTTTTGCTCAATAAACAAAAGACAGACCAATTTTGAAAACAAATTAAATATTTTACTTTCTGCTATAAAACATACCCAATTAAAAAATGGAAAAAATGTATTTTTTCATCAAGTTAGGCCAATGTGTATTTTGCTACATATTTTTGTTTTAAAAAAAAATCCCAATAAGCGTATATTGATTGGTTTGCACAAAAGTTATAGCATCTACAAACAATTTTTTTTCCTGCTAATGGTGGCGATCAGCGACTTCTAGCGGGATTGCGGTGGTCAAATCTGACACCTGACTGACACTTTTTGGGGACCAGTGACACTAATACAATGTTCAGTGCTAAAAAATATACACTGTCACTGTACTAATGGCACTGGCAGGGAAGGGGTTAACATTTGGGCTGATCAAAGGGATAAATGTGTTCAATGGGAGAGCTTACTACCTATTGGGGAGCAGCTTTGACTGGGGGAAGGTAAATATCTGTGTTCTTAGCAGAAACACAGGATCAGTACATTTCCCTCTCACAGAATCACAGAACGGCGGTCCTTCTTGTTTACATAGGCAGACCGCCGTTCTTCCTGTCTCCTGAACAATCAGTGGCTCCTGGTGGACATTGCTCCTGCCGGACCTTCTGACTGGCTCCCAGTGTGTCCAATCATAGCAAGAGTGTGTTGCCGGAAGCATGTGTGTGCCCCAGACCCGTCAGATCAAGTACCTAATTACCACGTCCACCTTAAAAGAAAAAATGCACATTTTTTTGCAGGTAAACACTTTTTTTTTTTTTTTTTTGGAGCCTGGAAAGCATTGCACCAGTGCCATGCATGTCTCCTGTAGATTTGCAGTGTGAGCTGTCTGCCATACATCATTTGACCCCATGAACTACCACAGCGCTCAATGCAGAGGCTATCAGTAGTTGCAGTTCATTCATTTACAGAACTCTGTGAATGATTGACTCGGCCGTGTAGGCAGAGCACTTTTTTCAAACAGTTGTCGAGCCGTGGCAGTAACGGGATCATGTTGCATGTCCCACCCTAAAAATGGGTGGAACATGTAACATGTTCCCAAAGCTGAACTTATCCTTTATTTTAAAGCCTGAGTGCCAGTTCACACCAGAATTGCACAGAAATGTGCTCTGTGTTCCTATGTGATTCAGTGTGATTGCATTTTTTTCAGCTCATTAATTTGGGCTGAAATCTTATTGGTTCACACCAAAAGTAGTACACTCACTACTGTTAAAAATGCACTAACCAGATTGCATGATATTGCAGTACAGGCAAGTGCACTGTTTGCGATCTGCGTTTGGAGTGTCGTTAGGATTACATTGACACATTGATCGCACATGCAGTGTGGAAATGCGCATGGAACGTGGGTTTCCTGTACCATGTTTTGGTGTGAACGAGCCAAACCTTTTCTATTAGATTTGGACAGTGTGGAAGATGGAGCCTTCTGGGAGCCATACGCACAGCTTAGATTGACAGGTATGCAGTGACTGTTGTATTGACCTGGACACAGAGCCTATGCATCCAGGTTCATGCCTGCAGGCAGGTCAGCGGTAGTAAGAAAAAGCAAAATGGTTCTGCAAGGGGCTGATGGCATGTATGAACAAGCCCTGCAAGGGCACAGAGAGCGTAAAGAACACTACAGTGCAATATTGGCAACAAATACAACCAGTTTCATCAACCAGTGGGACATGGCATGCCAGAGGGCAAGATCTGTTGCATATTTTCTGGTATACGAAAGAATTTCTCACTAGACAGTTTAATCCTTTCATTTTCTGTATAAAATTGTACCAGTCTAATCTATGTGCGCCTACTACTCCTAGTTTAGAATAACTGTTGTAGTCGTGCTTTGTGATTGGGCTAAAATTGTAGATTTCTTATGGCCGCCCTAAGGCCTCATTCACACTGCATCTTCTATAGGACATTTCTAAATGCATGTAGTGATTTTAAATGGTATGATTCACACAGTTTACCTGTGTTTAGGTCAGGTATATGCAATTAGTGGGCCTCCAGATGTTGCAAAACTACAAGTCTCATCATGCCTCTGTCTCTGGGTGTCATGCTTGTGGCTGTCAGTCTTGCTATGCCTCATGGGACTTGTTCTGCAACAGCTGGAGGTCCGCTAATTGCATATCCCTGGTCTAGGTGCTTTCACATCTTTGCATGAAGAGAAGATAGAGGCAGATAAGAGACTCCGAACACTTGTGTAAACTATAGTAAACGTATATAAATGCAAGAGAACTTGACCTTGGAGCAAAATTTACTTCTATATCCAGATAATTTCTCGTGCTTTTGTATAAACTAAACAAAAAAGGCTTGTGCCAACGTAGTCCAAGTTTTCTGTTTTACCAGCAGTAGCATAACATTTGCCAGTTGTTGAGCTGATTTCTTTAAGATTATATATTTGTGAAGCACTGAGACAACCTATATCTTGCAGACACCATTGGCAGCAACTCACTGAAAAGTTGCCAACCCAAATATGTTTTTGGTAAAAATATAGAAATATTGACCTTTCAATATAAATTTTCAGGCATTGTTAGTGTTTACTATGAATGAATGAAATGGACCTGTGGGAGCTTTTCCGGGATCTCAAACTCCAGATTGTGTAGGGAATTTGAGATTCATTCTGCAGATGAAAACCATATGGGGGGGGGGTAGACATGGTGGAGCATTGCCCCCCGGACCATAATGCCTTGTGCACACTGGATCCTTAGGCTTTGTGCATGCCCAGGGATAACAGGTGCAGCATTTGGCCCACTGCCTGCAGCCTGTGAAAATCTAGTACAGGCTAAATGTGGGGCTGCTGGATGCTGTACCATGTGGAACTTTCCTTTTTAAAGAAGAACTCCAGCTTTTCCTCCCCAAAACAGATGCGTGTAAATGAATTGCAAACCCAGTGTCGGTTTGTGAGAGTGAGAAGGCAGCAAGCGGACATCTAGTTGCACCCACCGGAGTGTTGCATTTCATACTTATTTTTAACAGTGAACTGAGCTTATATATAGTGAAATACAGTATTTGAAAATTTTAAAAGCAGCGGCAAGCCTGGTGATCTCACAGGCTTGGTAATCTGACAGAACACTGCTGCTTTGAAAAATCAACATCAAAACAGTCTGACGGATTTCACAATACTGAATTTCACTATATAAGCTGAGTTTACTGTCAAATATAAGTGTGAAATGCAAGACTCCGGTGGGTGTAACAAGATGTCCGCTTGCCACCTTCTCACTGTATCCTTAAGCTGGCCATACACCTATAGATCTGCAGATTTTCTATGGCTAGATGGAAAAAGTGCAACAGATTTCTACATGTATGCTTAACTGTGTGGATGGAGGTATCTCCCACTGGGTCAAGCTTTAGTATCTTGCTAGTCTGCCTCGCTGGCTCTCAACCTGAACAATGCCGGCACCCAATCAGAATGTTCAGGTATTGTGAGAGCCAGCTGGGCCGTTTAGCAAGATATGGAAGTTTGGGCCAGTGGGAGATTCTTCCATCCACACAGTTCAGCGTAGATGGAGGAATCTGTTCCACTTTTTCCATCTGACCATAGAAAATCTGCAGATAATCTATAGGTGTATGGCCAGACCTACGGTGGACGAGTGCGGGGTGTAGCAAGATGGCAAATGAATGTCACTTCCGTTACAAAATCTGACGGGTCCCCTAATCTGACAAAACACTGGCTATGGGAGTCGCTTGGAGTTGATGTGGGTGTGTCTGGGCCTTCATGTGAGTGGTGAAAGCAGAGTATTGGAATTCTGCTCTCACCAATCACTCTTCCTATCTGCAATGAACAGTGTGCTGTACAGCAGGAAGTGTAACCTTACTAACCAATTCTTGGACAAGAAATGTGCTATTCTAGCTATAAAGGGCATACAAATATAAGACTGATCACATTTCTTTCTGCTCTGATCTCATTCTTTTTAACAGAGAAACAGCAAATTGTCTTTGTTGAAGGCATGATTGGTAATGTGTGTATAAAGTGTTTCCACGCACCAATATACAAAAACTCTATTGAGTCACACACAAATCTTTGGTTGTTGTAAAGTGTATGTGTTGTCACCAAACACACTAAAGTTATTGTGAGCAGAAACGCGCACTCATTCTACACAAAGTGTGAATGGGGCCTAAGATGCAAGGGATCACTACTAGAATCATTGCAGTCTTAGAGCTTGTTTAAATTAATGCAGCACAACCACATGGTTTTACCGACCCCCCCCCCCCCCCCCCCAACTGCTCCCCTTTAGCTGAAGGGGCATGGCTGGGGGGGGGGGGGGGGGAACACATGCCACGACTGCGAATACTCTGCTTCATGGCTGTGGTGGGAATTATACTTCCTGTTGTGGGCACTACTGCGGTATGATCTCTGCTGGGACTGATAATTCCATTCAGTTTTAGTGAAAAGAAAGTTGGAGTTCAGCTTTAAGGACTGTATGTGTTCAGGGATGTATGCCCAGAATGCAGATATTCTGAGCAAACTTTTTCGAAAAAACAGCATTCAGCCACCACTGCATATTTCAGCCTTTCATAGAATTTGACAGGCTGCTGGCAGTGCGGATGGATCCTGCAGCTGTGCCTCCCGGGTGCACAAAAACTGATTTGAAACGCGTAGGCTAAACGCCCAATGTGCACGCAGCCCAACTCTGGATTCATTTTTTTTCACCAACAGGAGCTGATCCAGAGACGGAGGACCATATATTTTGGGATCATGTTTTTAAAATATATGTAAACCAAAGTACAAAATGTAATATATTGTATTTTACTAGTCCTTAGATTTGATGACTGAATTAGTATTTTTTTTTCAGGTTCAATACATTTTCTGTCAGTACAGTACCATACTCGTTGATCCCGTTAGAGATCCAGTAACCTTGTCACTTCCTGTGCGCTGAACAGAAATCTCAGACCTCAGAAATCTCGGCCTCCCCTGTTCTTTCATAAATTATGGAACTCCTCCTGTCCTTTCTGCTTGCCAATCTTAAGATTGTTCCCGTGCTGGTGGGCCTATGAGCAGCTATGTGGTGGTAGGCTGCACACCTATCCTTGCCATACCCGTATGTCTTGTGTGCAGGGCTGGCAGCTCGAGTGGGGTAGCATATTCCAACCTGATGAACAAGATCACGTGACCATAGTCGGCAATGAGGTAGCAAGGCAGAATGGATAAGTTTGCTCATTATTGCCTTTTGGATATGCACAGTAAAATGGATATGAAATATAGCAGTGCCTCATATTTAATGCTCAAAATATTAATGATATCTGATGGATTCCAGGATTTGCCTGCTATTTGACACTTGGTGTGCAAATTTAATGTATCCAACTCGAAAGCTATTTGGATATGAATGAATGATGCTCAGTAGCAAAGTCCTACAGCAGGTGGCACTGCAGGCAAGATCAAGAAATAAGACTGCTGTAGGATATGTGGCTGTGTACTTTACTAGATATTCATAGCGCTGTGTATTTTCTATTTATACAATTCTATTTGTTTATCAGCATTTTCCTGTGGTCCTTGATTTGTGATGGTTGGTCATCTCTTTTTTTTTTTTTTTCTGTCACTATTTTGATTTCCATACCTATATTGAGACTACTTCCACATAAAATGGGTTCATCGTTGGTGGGTAATACAAATTACTTACTACAGCTATACGAATCAATATTAGGCCATTAAAAGTTCAGCAAACTGCAGCTTATTCCATTAAGCTAGAGCTAGAAATAGGCTGGTTTCCAGGTTGCTGATTCAGCATTTAGTGCTACACATTGCTGGCTCTTCCCTATAAGTGAGCACATAAAGCAATGTTTTATTTTAAGGAGGAAACCTTTGCATCCTGCATCTTGTAATGTGTCTAAATAAATCTCCTCACTTCCTGTTGGAAATGCTGTGTTGTCAAGGCTGTCTAGAAGAGAATGATTGTGTGGATTTCTATTTTTTTTTTGTAAACCGCAAGCTTGGGATCATTTTATAGCATGCTTTCTAATGTCCTACTTTGCTGTGCAATAACGGATCCATTATAGGGAGAGGACAGGAACATAAACCAAGGGGAAAAGTGCTTAAAAATCTTTCAACAGCCACATATAAATAAATACCTTGTATACTGACTGACTTTACATGACATTGAGATTTATAAAGATGTAAAAAAAAAAAAAAGTGATACTTTTTGCACTAACACGTTCCCTACATATTATTTAAGACTATATTGGATTACATTTTTGTATCTCTATACAAGTTAAATATTGAATTGCGGTAAAGCCCTGTTCCCTTTAGCATCCTGTGAAAGAACAGCTTCCATCTCTCTACAGCAGGCATCATCAAATGGTAGACCGCAGTCCAGGTCCAGACGAAATGATGGTCCCACCCGAACCATCACGGTCGGGTAATTAGGAACCTGCTCTCTTGCCCATCGTCCTATAAATCCGTTTGCCAGTTCTTCTCCCCTGCCAAAGCTGTCATTCTCACAGTAGGGTGACAGGCGGGATGCAAAGCAGTTCCGGGCAGAGGAACGGTTACCTTTTCAAGATAAGAAGTGGATGATTGGTTGCTAGGTCACAGGGTGGTCCTGGAAAGCAATCGGATTGTTAGACTAAAAAGTTGGGCAGCTGCTGCCCTCTGTCCAGAGCTGAAACTGGAATGGGGTAGTTATGTCAAGGGGGCTGAGGCCACTGCTCTAAAGGTTTGGGGGTGTTGTGAAGGGGGACTAAGAACAATGGTGTAAAGGGGGCTGGACAATGCTGTGATGGTTGTTGTGGGTTGGTGCTCAGGACAATGCTTTGAAGGGGTTAATGATGTAAGGGGAGCCACATCTCCCTATGTCCATTCAGACTCTGTGCCGTGGCCCGACCCCTGCCCCCTTTCTCTCTGACTTTGACAGCAGCGGAAGCTAATGGCACTGCGCTGCTGTCTCAGCCAACTAGGAGGGGAGTCCTGGGCAGCCGAGACACTCCTGCAACATTGCTGGATCTAGATGGGCTCAGGTATGAGGGGGACACTTTTTTTTTTTTTTTCTTAATGCATAGTATGCATTAAGATAAACCTTCTGCCTTTAAAACCACTTAAACATTGTTCTTCATTATCTCTGAGGGCTACAGTACCATGCCCTTCTGTTCAACCCTTCATGTTGTGGACAGTAGAAGGGTGGGGTTCTGTGGTCCTGATACGAGGGTGAAGTGAGTGGTCATATTTGCTCATCACCTATACAGTAGGTTTGTTCCTGCTTTGCAGTGCCACACATTAGTGTAGTTCTTTACTGCTGTTTCTCAGTGTAAAGCTGGCCATAGACAGATTGATGTTTGGCCAATCTATGGGCAGGCTGGTTGTACTGAAGTCAATCTATCAAGCAACTTCAGTACAACCATCCTGACATTTTTTTTTTCCGTACAATCACTGCCACTGGCTATAGTCCACAGCATTGATCATTGTATTCTAACAAAAGGGAAACCTACTATAATGCAGCAGAAGGGATTCCCCCATCAACACTGTTGGTGAGGGAATCAAGCGATATTCTTGCTTTCAACCTGTGTGATCTGGTAATAAGTTTACTCTACCATCCCACTCATCTTTTAGTTGGGTTTTTATAAAAAGACCTTTTCTGTCTGTTTTGGTTAAACTGTTTTTATTAAAAGTTTTACTCCAAACACTCATGAGATGTTGTATACATGTGTACAGGATTATGTCATTGTCTAAAATAAAATGCTCAATGTTTAGGACAGTGCTTACCTTTTTTAGATGTGGTGTTTACAAGTTAAAAACTGTGTTTTTTGCTAGAAAATTACTTGGAACCCCCAAATATAAATTTTTTTTTTAGACACCCTAGAGAATAAAATGGCGGTCATTGCAATACTTTGTCACACCGTCTTACAAGAGCACTTTTTATTTTTTGAAAAAATACACTTTTTTGAATTAAAAAATAAGACAACAGTAAAGTTAGCCCAATTTTTTTTTTTTTATAGTGTGAAAGATAATGCTACGCCGAGTAAATTGATACCCAACATGTCGCGCTTCAAAATTGCACCCGCTCGTGAAATGGCGACAAACTTTTACCCTTAATCTCTATAGGTGACATTTAAATTCTACAGGTTGCATGAGGTTGCAGAGGAGGTCTAGGGCTACCGATACCTCACATGTGTGGTTTAAATCAGCGTTTTCATATGCAGGTGCTACTCACATATGCGTTTGCTTTTGCACGCAAGGACGGGGCGCGTTTTAAAAAAAAAAAAAAAAATGTCACTTTTATTCTTATTACAAGGAATGTTAACATCCCAGAGATAGAGGGGGGAAAAGCATGACAGGGCCTCTTAAATAGGAGATCTGGAGTCAAAAAGACCTCAGATCTCATATTTACACTAAAATGCAATAAAAAAAATGGCACTTTAAGAGCTATGGGCGGAAGTGACGTTTTGATGTCGCTTCTTCCCTGCAGTGTCATGGAGATGGGTGGGGGCCATCTTCCCCTCACTCGTCTCCATGCACAGCCACGGGAAGTATCTGATTGCCACCGCTGCTGCTGACGGCTCCTGATAGCGGCGGAAAGCACCGGATGACAGCGGGAGGGTGGCCTCTCCCGCCACTGATGGAAGTGATCTTGCAGCGAATCAGCCGCAGAGACCACTTATCTTGTTCCGGACCGCCAGCCGAACAGGGTGATACCGGGGTTATGGCAGCTAGCTGCTGCCATAACGATATTCGTCCTCAAAGTGAGGACGTACATCGGCGTGCGGTTAATGCTGATACAAAGAGAATATAAAGGAATGGCATTGATCTCCTTTTGCAGATCTGCATTCCATGGTTTTAAAGAAATATTGCTTTGGATCCTGCTAAATGTCAATGGAATGTCTAATAATTAAAAATTGTGCATGAATGTACAGTACTTGCAGAAATCCATTCAATTCACTAGGTCCAGGTGTGAATAAAGTTTTTGTTTGAGATAAATATCCAGCTTCTAATATGATTTATTTTGTACGCCCCTTCTGACACCGATCCGATTTGCAGTAAACAAGTGACCAAAAATGCTAACTTCAGAAGGTGTGTTTTTTTGGTGGAAGCAAATGAGCCTGCGGTGATGAGCGGCATTCTTTTAGTTGTTTGGTACCAGTTGCAGGGGTTCTTGGTACAGAGGATTTTTACATTAGAATGTCGTTCTAATTGGCCACCCTCACCACTTTCTGTAACTCCATTTATTACAAGCTATAGAAACCCTTGAGAGAGGGTGAAGTCTTTGTGGATATCTTCACTTTCTCTCCTATTTAAATGGTCTGTCAGTGTCTTGAAAGGTACATTACTTCCACACTCTCTGGCACATGCTATGTAAATACCCCTTATTTGCAGTGTATAATTGCTCCCCAAAGACTTTCTCGTGCCAACACTGGTCTGACTTGAAAATTTGCCTTGTATCCAGAACTGCAATTAAGCACTTTGTGGTAGTGGTGGAGCAAAAATAAAGCCCTTTTACTTAGTTTATCTGCTTAACTTGTCTGCAGAACATTCCGTCTTGCGATTTTCAGATAAAAATAGTATGCAAGATGTATTCAGTGACTTTACTTGTATACCAAATCCTTTGCATTTGTTTAAATTGGTGGGGATAGCATGGACTTCAGACGTCTTCTCACATGGTACACCAGTCGAAGCAGCAGCATAATTTGACCTGTTCAAACTGCGCCTTTTTTGTGTCTTGGAGATCAGCTCAGGAAATTAATTCTCTACATTTGACTTTCTGTTCTTCCTTCTGGGATAAAATATAAACTACATTCTAATGCAAGGATTCATAGCCAGTAGCTTTTCTGTTTGTTTAGGAAGAACCTCAAGTTATGATGTGCTGCTGCTTTATATCTCTACGAAAGAAAGGATCTGTAAGCGACAGTCACTGTCTGCCATTGCACAGGATTCCTGCTTCCTGCTTATCTCATGTCCTGCAATCTCAGTTTTTGTGTGCAGAGGTGTTTTTTTTTTTTTTTTTGTCAGAGGAAAAGCATCAGGGCTCCTTTTGCTAGCAATCTCTGACTCTCCCCTCACAGGAAATTTTCTAATTGCCGGAACAGCTGGTAGCAGCAAGAACTTCAGGGGTTTGGCCTTCCTCTTCAACTTGTCAGATGTCTGTGCAGGAAAGTCCTAACAGTATGGTTTCGTGGCCATGTTGAGATTTTGGGGTCTTGGCTTACGGTCTTTTCGGGTAAGCATCATTTCTGTTTGTGCGATGATACCACTCCCATCTCCCTAAAGTGTGGGTGGTGAGACTGGGCTGTTTGCACTGCTTTGCTTTCATGAGTGTTTTAATTACAAATGAACGTGTAAAGATTTTCTAGTGTACTAATAGTTTTTATTATATAACACAATGAGATCCCATTTCATCACATTGTTGAAAATCGTTGTCTGTTAGACTTTTTTACAAAGTGTTGTACTGCTGCCATGGCAAATGCACTTGCTGCTAGCAATGTTACAATTCATAAATCTGCTGTTTGGGAGGCTTGTGAATCCTAGTTAATTTGTGTTTTTATAACTTGGGTATTTAAAAAATATTGTTTAGTCTGTGTTTTATATTTAATGTCTTGTCCACTTAGAATGCGGTTTTATCAGTTTTGGTGGATGCTGGCACACACAATGAGATTATCGGACGAGTGATTGTGTAGTTTATTTTTATTGCATGCTAGTCTAATTTCAAAAATAGGGAGGTTACTAAAGTTGCGCAAATTCTCGTACAACGGAATAAGCATTCCGAAGTGATGTAATGCATTGTATTTGTGTGGTATTTTCAGATGAAAACACTACTGATTAAATACAAACATTTGTGTTTGACCCTTCAGATCATTTCAAATGCACTGTCCTGTCGGCTCTCGAAAGCTGTGTACTATCAGATTATCGTATAATCTCTTCGATTAGCAGTATTTTTGGTCCAATTTTCTGATCGTGTGTACTAGGCTTTACTTTTGAGACAGTTAAGTAAACAATTTTGCAGCGAGAGGAATACAATGCTAAGGTGGATTAGTACATCTGCTGGCTGAAAAGGTGAAAAGCCTTTGGCTGATGTAGCACAGCAGACTCCACCTTGAAATATAAAAACAATAAATGGTCAGGATAGCCGTAAGCGGTTTTTTTTTTTTTTTTTTTTTATTTAAATTGTTCTCCAAATATTTGGTAATTTATATTGGCATTTTATATACATTGTATATATTTTTTTTTTTTTTTGTACAGCATAATTTTATTTTTTGAACAACTGGTCTGAAATGTGCTTAAAGTATATCTATCTAAAGGCAAAATGTTTTATATATGTTGAATACAGAGAGTAAAAACTTTATTTTTTTAATATTCCATCCGTCTTATTAGATTTACCCTCACTTTCTGTCCTGTAGACTTGAAAGGAAATGAGCGGGTCCTTCCAATGTGAGGCAAATCCCCTAATACACAGTTCCCTATTGGAAGTTTTCACCCCTTCTCCTGTTCTGGTGGCAGCTGAAAATTTTGGATTTGTACATTGGTGATCTGGACAATTAGAGTAAATCTCCCTAAGGCTGGGTTTACACTGGTATGACACGACTGTTGCACGACTGTCAACTTATTTTGCCCTGCGACATCAGTCCTACTTCAGTCCTACTTCTATCTGACTTCAATGATTAACAGGATAAGATTGTGTTCCGACTTTGAGATGGTCTGACTTGTCCTTTGACCAATCAAAACAATCCGTGTGACCTAAATTCCTTTTACTGCTGCTGTAATCACCATGTGGGATGCCACAAGTCAGATGGTTAGGACAAGGATCCTACTTCAATGATATTCAATGGGCTGAAGTCGGACCAAAGTAGTGCAGGAACCTTTTTCAAAGTTGGACCAACTTGTGTCAGACCAGTTAAGACAGTTCTCATAGGGAATCATTGATTTACACACGTCATGCGAACAGTACTCATTGGAAACCATGGGGTACGACTTGTCATGCGACTTTGCAGTCCCAAGTCACAGGACAAGTCGCACTAGTGTGAATGGGGCCTAACAGACACACAGACAGCAATAAAATGTAAGCCCTGCCAGGTTATTTATTCAACTGTGTCCTATTGGGGAGATTTCTCTTCACTTCTATTCCATATCCAAAAGGGGAAGTTGCATGAAATCGCTGCAAAAATGAGGGAAGCCCTGGTTGTCACCTGGGTCATCAGAACTAGTGTCCCCATAGCAATATTTCACCCATTACTATTCTGGGGACAACCCAAAATTTGGGATTTTCTTTTACTTTCACTTTTCAGTAATAATGGGGAACATGACAAATAGAGGGTGAATCTCCATAAGGGGGACAAAGGCAGCAATAAAAACCTGACGGGTGTTTTAACCTATAAAAAAGTGCCAGATAATAAAGTGACAATGTGCATTCATATAGTGATGAAAAATATTAAAACAAGTCAGTGGAAATCTAATTAGATCCAAATACTGGAACTATAAAAAAATTGCTTAAGTGCAAAGTTCAAATTGATCCAATTTACAGGTGCTCCACACTCCATGCGATTCAGTATGCTGTGAAAGTGATGCTATAATCAGACGCTGTGTTCTTACTCGGGTGCTCCCGCCATGTAATGAAGGCTCACCTTAAGGTGTGTGACCTTGTTGTTAAGCTTGGTCAATACACGCTGTGGAACCACTACATGTCCCACGATCTTCCTTTCTGCTCCTTCTTTTTTTTTTTTATTGATTTTTTTTTTTTTTTCCCTGGCCAATAGGAAGGAGAGGGGAAGAAACATAGCGGCTGTCCTGGCAAACACTGCTCCTGAGTACGGCAGTACAAAGAGGAGAGGGAGTAAGTGGGGGAGAAGAGCCTGCAAGCTGCTCTCTCTCCATACAGAGACACAGCCGCTCTGACCTGTCAACAGTGGGGAGCATGGGTCTCCAAACTTTCTAAACAAAGGACCAGTTTACTATACTTCAGGCCAGATTGTGGCAGCAGGAGTAGAAAATGCCCTGGTGTCGGTAACAATGCTCTATCGTTGGTTTCAGTGGGAGAAATAGTGCCCCTGTCATGAGAGCTGTTGAACCAGGTTTCTGAAATTGCCACAAAATCTAAATCCTCCTCGTTTAACAGTATCTCTAGTTCACCCATCTTGTCCGCCAGGCTCCTGGCATTGGTGAACATGTCATGTAGTTAAGACTGGTCGCATACTGTCCTCTTATTGGGTGTTCTGAGATTGCAAATACAATACTTGTTACTATACTTACCTCGGGTTCATGTGCTTTAGTCAACCTACCACTAATGCCTCCCAATACTACCCTTTGGAATATGTTCATTGCTGACTATCTCTACCTCTGGACCCCCCCACACTCGCCGCCTAGTTTAAAAACCCCTCTAACTTTTCGGCCATCTTCAATCCCAACAGATCTGCACCCTCCTCATTTAGGTGCAGTCCGTTTCTCCTATAGAACTGGTGACCGACGTCGGCCCAGTTCTCCAGGATCCCACACCCATCCTTATTACACCAGCTCCTCAGCCACTTGTTTTACTTCTCTAATCTCCCTCTGCCTTTCTGGTGTGGCTCGAGGTACCGGTAGTATTCCTGAGAATACTACCTTGGAGGTCCTTTTGCTCAATATAGCTCCTAAGTCCCTAAAATCGTTCTCTGACTTTGTCATTGGTGCCAACGTGCACCATGACAGCCGGGTCTTCCCCAGCCACTCCCAGTAATCTGTCCACCAGATCCCTGATGTGCCAAACCCGAGCGCCCAGTAGACCGCATACAGTTCGGCACCTCAGGTCTTTGTCATAGATTGCCCTCTCTGTCCTCCTAAGAATTGAGTCCCCTACCACCAGAATCTGTCTATCCTTTCCCTTTGGTCCCCCTCCCGCTCTCGCTAAAGTTCTTCCCCCTGCCAGCTAGGAGAGTCCCTCAGCTCCAGCAGTGCTGGTCCCTGACCTCTATCACCAATGTCACTCAATGGAGCATACTTATTGGGATGCTCCAGCCCAGATTCGCCCTCCCTGGCACCCCCCCCCCCCCCTCTATCCTTCCCGACTGTCACCCATATACTCATTTCTAGTGCCTGCACCTCTTTGTCTCCACCCGCCTCTGTGCTGGCCCCTGCCGTGTACGTTTCTGGCTCTCCTTTAGTATATGGAGGGCCTATAACTAGCTTCCTGACACTGATACTCAACAATACACAGGTACTCAACGAGACAATATACGTGCACTCGCAATACACATGTACTAATGACACACACTCACACACACACTCACACACTACCTGACACGAATACTCAATACAGCCCACGTGCACTTGCAGCACTCGTGTACTTACAATACACAGGTACTCGCAATACTCAACAAAAACAGTTACTCCATGATACACAGCGTCTCCACTAGACACAGTCGGTCGTTCGTTCGTTCTTTCTTTCTTTTTTTTGGTTAACTGGTTATGACTGCTCTGGTGATTCATTCAGGCTGAAAACTTAAACCAGTATGCCCAAATGTTAAAAAGCAGCCCAGTTAATCGCATTTAGTCAGCCCAGGTATAAATCACTGTAGTAATCCAACAAGCAAACAATACAAGAGCACTATTGAGAACCCCCAGATATAACAACTGAAATCACCTAAAAATCCTCGGCTCGGTTCACATAATACCAATTTCTTACCAAATAGAGTTTATGCCTGCTGACTTCAAGGCTCCCAACGTGGCACACGGCTGCAGCAAGGAGACCACCGCCACATGGGTCTATTTATATCCCTCCCACCTCCCCGGCATGATGCCACCGGCGAGATACGGGAGCAGCCATTGGCTTTAAGCCTTTTTTTATTTTTATTTTTTTGACAATTGTAACCTTTTTTAGATATTTATTACAATTCGTTTTTTTTTTTTTTGTTTGTTTTCCAGCCCTGCTGTGTGGGTGGCTTTGGTGAGATATCGGGTCTAAATAGACCCCTGACATCTCCCCTTTGAGACAAGGAAAGGGACTGAGGACAGAGATTCCCCAATCCCTTTCTCTGTAGCCTCAGCTACACTGGAGATGAATGGAGAGGAGACAGACGGCTCCTCTCCATTCATAAATGGAAGCGTCGTAAAAACAGTTTACGAAGCTCCGTTATGAATTGACAGTCGATCACTGACTCTGTTCATTTGGAAAAGGAAGGAGCTGGTAAATGACAGATTTACCATCTCCTTCCCCCACTGAAAGATCCAGGACAAAGGGGGGGAGAAGAGCATGGAGGGGGGAAGCAGAGCACGGCGAAGGGAGCGGAGCACGGAGTGGGGGACAGCAGCAGGGGGGGAGGGGGGACTGGAGGAGCACAGAGTAGGCTACAGGGACAGTCACGGGTCACCGGTGCTGCGGTGGGGGGAGTTAAAAGCACGGATACCCCTGTATAAGCCTCAGGAGGGGGGGGGAGGGAAGAAGCGGCTGTCGGCTGCTTTATTGAAATAAAAAATATACAGGGGAATCGGTACTTGTAACTACCCCCACCACCGCACCAATCTTTCCTGACTCCCCAAGTATCAGAGTATCGGGGCATTTTCTCCAGTACAAGTACTCGGGCAAATGCTCGGTATCAGGACAATTCTAATATAAATAGACCCAAGCGGTGGCAGGCTCCTTGCTGCAACCGTGCTCCATGTTGGGAGCCTTGAAGCCAGTAGGCATAAACCCTTAGATGGTAAGAATTTGTAATATGTGAACCAAGCTATTGATTTTTAGGTGCTTTCAGTTCTGGGAGATCTCTCTAGTGCTTTTGTCTTTTTTGCTTGTTGGATTATTGCAGTGATTTTTACCTGGGCTGACCACCTGACTGAATCCGATTTTTAACTGGACTGCTTTTTCAACATTTGGGCTAACTGGTTTAGGTTTGCAGCCTGAATTAATTACAGTACCTATGGGTGTTTCCTGTTGCTGCCTGTTTTTAAATGGTGGCTTTAATATCTCCTATCCCATTATGGAATAGCACAATGAGATAGTGTGTACCTTGATTTTTTGTTTTAGGTTCCTATGAAACACTGATGGCTCTATGTGCTATCCGCTCTATGTGCAATTGGTCGGATATTTGCTTGCCTACTGATTTTTCAAACATCTGTTGAGCACCCCGGGTGAGATGGTCTATCAGATGACTTACTGAGAATTAATGTCTTTAATTTCCAAAAATTGGTGTACATTTTGCTGAATATACTATGATGTAATCTTCATTATTGACTTACATGTTATGTTCTCTATCTGTAGTGACATTTTATACAGTACTTTTCAAGTCTCTTGAGGAAGCCATTGATTGGTGAAACATGTTGAGCTGAAGCTACTGTATTTTACATTATGACTGCATGGATCTTCTAGGATGGTTTTATGAATACTACTAATTGCAATGTTTTTATAGTACAACAAAATTGACGATTTTATGAACATATTGAGTTTATTTTCATTTCGGCACCCTATAAAATCCCCCTTATCTGCGCTTACATGGCATAAGGAGATGTTACATGTTTCACAATCTGTTTCTTTTCTGGCCACTGTTATTAATAAATTTCGCACTTTATTATTATTCAGGCAGTGTTTTAAAGTAATTTAGCAACTTGTTGATCATACTATTCTACTATGAAACGTAGATATGTAATTTTTAAGAGGTTTCCTGAGATCTTAATTATATTAAGAGTTCCTCCAGGGTAAAAAGGTTGAGAAAGGCTGATCTAAAGAACATGGCATTTATTAAGAAACTTTCAGAGTGTAAAACTAGTACTGACAGATATGGTGCCACAGTTTTGCAAGATAAGCCAGGCAGGCATGTAAAACTGGTGTTTTCTGGGCCATGTAGGCTTCTTCTCTGCAGCACTTTTGAATTCCAGATATGACATTTTTTATGTAGTTGAATTGGTCCAGCTTGGACCAGTGTAATTATGCATTAACCATACCTATGGGATCCATATGGAAGCTGAAAATCTGTGTAGTAGGCACTACTACTCCAATGATCTCCACTAGTTTTGGGTCCTGTGCTTAGCAAGTGCAATGCTGCGTTGTTAACACAGGAGGTACATCCACAAAAGTATGATGGGGAAATCAAATATACAACCCAGTTCCCAAAAAGGGAAAATCTGCATGAAACGGAATGCAATGATTTGCAAATCTCAAACCCATATTTTATTCAGACTAGAAAAAGTACTATTTTTAGAAAAAAAGGTCATTTTGAAATTGGTGGCAGCAACACGTTTGAACAGGGCATCAATAGGGAAAACGCAATATTGGATGCCTGTGACCTTCAACTCACCAGACGGTACTGCATTAAAAACAGTCATGATTCTGTGATGGGACATCACTAAATGGGCTCAGGAATATTTCCAAATGTCACTGTCGGAACACAGTTCGCCGTGCCACCCAAAAATGAAATTCAAAGCGCCATCATACACCGAAGAAGCCACATCTGAACATGATCAGGAAACGCCGCTGTTTTCTCTGGGCAAAGCTCGTTTAAAACTGTCTGTTGCAAAGTGGAAACTGTTCTGTGGTAAGACCAATCAAATGTTTTCATTTTTATTGGCAACCATGGATGCAGTGTCTTTTCACTTCAAAGGCATGCATCTCTCTGATTGGAAGAGGGGGGGGGGGGTTCCTTGGTGTATATGGAATTGGCAGCTTGCACATCTAGAATGTATAAAAAATGAGCTGCTCTCTTAAAGTGATATGTTACCCAAATATGCAAACATAAAACAAAATAAATGAAGAAAAAGTGATTGAGACTTTCACTTTCTATAATGATTTTTTCAAACGGTGAAGCATGCGACTTATGTAAAGTCCTCCAATAAACATTGGAAACTTTAAGGGTTCCTCTAATGGAGAATGTACCAGCAACCAAAAGTTCAGTGAAAATCTTGTGACTTGAAATGAACAAAGTGAATCCACCACCGCACAGAGTGCACGCTAAACAGCCGCACAATTTTAGACACTTGTGGCTAATAACCAGCCAGGACCTTTTCTTCTAAAGACTTCAGATATCCGGTCTGGTCATACAACGTGGTAAGCCGTTTGGTCGGGAAGGTGGTTGGAGGTACAACTTGTGTACCCATACACGGTACAAGTGGCGATGAGGCGTTGTCAACTAAGAAAGGGCAGGGAAAATCGCCATAGGTAAAACCAGATGGTGGTTTATTCAAATATAAAAGCAGTATCGCTTGCAAGGCGTATACAAAATTCAATTAAAAAAATTCAATTAAAAAAGGGCCGGTCGGCAACAATACAAACGCCCGTGCTAACAGGACGTTAACAGCGCAGTGACATCAGCACATCGCTTCTCCCATCAATGGCATGATGGCCCCATCAATGCTGAAAGATATATCTAAGTTTTAGATTCTATTTTTATGTAGATTCACCCTTCTATTATTGCTAGTTAATAGCATCCACATACTCTGTAGTGCTTTGTTGGGAACATTAATACATTTATATTAGTGAGATGTATAACTTCAGAGAGTTCTACCCTAATGCCCTCACAATAATTTCACCCTTTTCTTGTAACACTTCTGTAGCTCCAACATATTCTGTGTTTGATGTACAGAGAGTACTGAACCATTAGCATCACTTTCTGCTACAGGGGGCTTGCACTATAATGAATACCTGAATCTCGCAGGTCCTCTGAATGTGCCAAAATCTCACTGGATCGTAGTGCATGCACTACTATTCAAACATGCACCACATCAAATCGCCTGGTTATTACAGTACCATGTGATCTGATGCAGGCAAACTCGCAGCACATGGAACATGAGTTTTCCGTACCCCGTTCTGGTGTGGACGAGCCCAAAGACAGTGTTTGCTTGTTACTCTGGCCCAATTGAATGGTCTGCTTAAATAAGCTACGTACATTCCTTGTGCATCAAAAACAATCGTTTGGAATGTTTTATTATTCACAGCCAGAGTAGAACAAGTCTGTCCCTTCCAGCAGTTGCAGAGTGGCACTCTGATTCAGTAGAGGGCATGTCAGATCTCTGCAGTGAGACCACTGTTTACATTCAGATACATGCATTTGAGCAGTGCAGAATTTGAATGGAAAAGGCTGCATTTTTTTTCCCTTGCCATTTGTGGACAATATCCTCATTGCCATCCCATTAAAGCGGTTGTATCCGCCGTTTGAACATTTTTACCTACAGGTAAGCCTATAATAAGGCTTACCTGTAGGTAAAAAGAATGTCTCCTAAACCTGCACAGTGTAGGAGATATTGACACTGGATGCGCTCTGCAGATCTGACGTATCCTGCCAGAACTTGCCAGAACGAAGAGCTCTGGCCACCCACAGCACTGGAGCCAGCGATACCGAAAGAAACCCGAGGGAGTAGCATTGCTATTGGGCACATATCTGAATGTGAGGTTATTGGTCCAGACTTGTCTAAATCCTTTTTATACAGTGGAATTTTATTAGTCATGACCAGTTTAGAACTTTTAGGGCAGCCTGTAATTCATTGCTGATTGGTGCCTCTGTGTTTTGATCCAGGGTATTATTTTCTTATTTTGATGACTTCTAAAGACAAAAATGGACTTCTTTCAGCTCAAACGTTTATTTACTAATAGCAGGGAGTGTTAGCTTTTTTAGACTTGCTGACGCAAACAAGGTGCTTTGTATAGGGTAGTATTTATGTAGTTGTAAAGGCTAGATTTTTTACTTTAAAGTATTACTAAAGGCAAAACTTTGTCCAAAACTAAAGAGTGGAGTACCCCTGTCAGGTATTATCGCTGACTGTGACCCTGTTAAGGAGGTTCACCTGATTTGTGCTGTTTATCGTTGAAAGTGAAAGAAAATCCCAAAGCAATAGAGGGGAAATCTTCCAACAGGGACACTAGTTCTGGTGACCTGGAGGTCCCCAAAGAATTCCCTTAATCTGCAGGGATTTCCTCTCACTTCCTGTTTGGCTTTGTTACAGGAAGAGAAGGGAAATATCTGCAAATGGGACACAGATGGTGATTAAAAAAAAAAAAAAAAAAATCTGACTGGTTATTTCCCTCCTTTACTCCAGAATGGGGGGGGGGGGGTTGCCTATAGTTCTACTTTTAATGCATTGTCTGTATTAAGGTAAAGCACCTTTTACATGAAGCTCCTCTCTAAATACTTATCACAGCTTAAATCGGCTCTATGCCTGAACCCTTTTGCCCCTGCTGCTGTCAATCAAATCCAGTGGCAGGAGATGGGGCTGAGCCACAGTATCAATAGATACACACAGCGTGGCTCAGGATCGAGCATGCATGAGTGGTTTGGTAAAACCATTGCACAGAGCAGGTAAGTATAACATGTTTGTTAGAGAAAAAAAAAAAAAATATATATATATATATATATTTACAACTTTAGACTTTACAATCCATCTTAATTCTGTATGTTTTGGTTGGAGTAGCTTTCTTTTCATGTACGTTCTAGTCAGATTCCCTGCTCATACATTGTCACCAAGCTGTTGTGAATATAAGGAATGGTACTGTAACATGGTAATGTAAATTGATGATGCTTTATTGTGCAGAGCAGTTGTATGCATAATAGAGCAGCTTGCTTGGCACAGCATCTCGCTATTACACATAGCAACACCGTAACACACTTGTCAGCTTGAACTAAAATTATCTGTAAGTGCTCATAAAACTATCTTGCGTCGTTCAGAAGAGGAAAGCATATGATGCCGAATGTGTTGACACGTCTGTCTGTGCAGTGTAAAAATCCTTTTGTAATCTGTGAAAACACTGAGAGCTATCAAGCGGAGCACTCACAAGGTGAGATATCTATATGGAATGAAGAATGTTTCCGGATGTCAAACAGGAAGTGAATCATCTGTCATGACAGTAAACTTGCCTTAGGCCTCATGTACACTGCTACTGGTAAACGGACGTTTAGGAGCTGTTGGGCATTTTTTTTAAAGTGGAAGTAAACCCCCCTATTATTTTCAGCCAAGGAAGCTGCCATCTTTGCCTCTGTTTAATCTTCAACTGCCACAGTGCTGCACATGTGATTAATTATGACACCAGCCATTGGATGGTTTGACTGCACAGCCAATGTGCAGTTAGCATTCCCGGCATGCCTTTTTTTTTTAAACTGTTAAATCTATGGGTTTACTTCCGCTTTAAGTTGCCCCTGAACACTCCTCTGTTATGTTATCAGTACATGTACACAGGGTTGTTTTTAGTAGTTTCTAGGCAGTTTTTTGGAATGCAAAAAAAATGGATTCAGAGGCATTTAAAACGCTGCTAAATGCAGTAACTCGCGTTTAGCAGCGTTTCGTTTGCAGACGCTTTTCATATTAACGTTTGTTTTTTTAATTTATTTTCTTTACAAACGCTTCTAGAAGCAAATGCGGCTAAACATGGCATGTAAACGCAGCTAAACAGACGTTTTTTTTAGACGCCGGTTTCTAGCTGTCAAGTTAAATTGCATCCCGTGTACATGAAGCCTTAGGCCCCTTTCACGTGGGCGGCTGTTCGTTCTGCTCCTGTTAAGCATGTTTTGTTATTTTGAAATTCCAAGACTCCAGGCACAGTGATCACTTTTAGCATTTGTACATTGCGATTAGCTGCGTTTTACTTAAGTTTACATGCGGCTGCGGTGGAATATTTTTGCCATTTCTGATGTGTTGCTTCTTGTGTTTCTTTCCTTGTTGCTATCTGCAGGTGAAATGGTACACTGCGATTACCTGCAGCTATGTGCAGATAGCTGAAATAAATGGGTCCTGGACGCAGTCAAATACAATTTTTTCTAACCGCGCCAAACCCCATGTAACAAAACTGTTGCTAAATGCAGTGTGAATGGGGCAATAGGAAAGCATTATGTGAGTTTAGCTGTAGTAGATAACTTGATATATCCGCAGCTAAAATATGAATTCTATAGCCTTAGACAGATTATTTTATAAGCTTAAAAAGTTTTAGAAAACCGTATCTGTTTTGTTTTCATTCTTGGACTGAGCCGTTGTATATAAATTTACCATGTCTAAACTATAAAGCGTTTGGACACATGTAATGTGTCATCGCTTTTAATAAATGGTGTTCACAGATGTGAATACTGGGAATTATTAATAGGGATTGGTGCTGTGCATAGCAGCTTCATTTATTAAAGCAATTTTCTACAGGGCATATTTATAGGCAAAACCACAAGCATGTGATAAACTGCGCGCAGCAATTTTATGAGTGGGAAACAAAGCCATTTGATATAAAAAAGACAATTGGTAGAGAAGGATTAGACCCCGTCAGGTGTTTTTATTTTATGTATTTTTTCTTAAATGCTATTGCTTTTTTTCGGTAGTAATCCTTTCAGCATTGATATGTATGCTGCTGGTGGATGTCAACTTACTCCATGTAGGGAGCAACTGGTGGGAACTGAAAAGGGGCTGTGTGTTAGGCCTCATGGACAGTTTTTTTGTAAATGCTGTTTATCAGGACAGGAGAAAATAAGCGTTATAAACTGCATGTTTTCAAAACAGTTTAGGTGAGTTTAGGAGTTATGCTAGCCTTTGAAATAAACGCTAATGTGATATATGTGCCTAGAGTTTATGCGCGTTAAACGGTGTTCAGCATTTTTTGTGGTCAAAATTCCCTCTCCTGAATGCGATTTTAGGGCATTCAGAAAATTTGCCTAAAAACTCCTCTACTGATAAAAACGTCCATGTGTTGGAGCTGCACGATTCTGGCCAAAATGAGAATCACAATTTTTTTGATTAGAATAAAAAGATCACGATTCTCTCATGACATAAAATCTTTCACATTATACAAAAAAAATTTGGCTAACTTTACTGGTTATTTTTTTGTTCATTAAAGTAATTTTGCATTTGAAAGACCGCTGTGCAAATACAGTGTGACATAAAATATTGCAACAACCACCATTTTATTCTCTAGGGTCTCTAATAAAAATATATATATAATGTTTGGGGTTCTAAGTAATATTCTAGCAAAAAAAAAATGAATTCAACTTGAAACCAGGTCAGAAAAAGGTTTAGTGTTTAAGTGGTTAAACTTTCCTCATTTACACACAGTCTATTCCTTTGACAAATTGTTACAATGTTTATACTTGGTTCCACTGCTAAAGAATGTTGCAATTCTTGTCAGACTGCACATTATTTTTCTTCCTTTATTTTGATGGCTGTGGCTTCAGAAGAGCAGAGAGAATTCTTTGCATAGCAAGAATCACGAAACACTTTTGTCAAGATCGCAATGGGGAAAAAAAACGCTATAACGATTATTGGCGATTAATCGTGCAGCTCTACCATGTGTGCATGGACACAAAGGATAACATGGAGGGGATTTTAAGGGCAGGGAACAATAAAATGCCCAAACTCGCAAAACTGAGTTTAACAGCAGCAGTGTGCATGAGGCCTTATATTAAATGTATGTAATGTTCATGAAAATCGTCACACTGAGCATATTACAGTAGATGGTCAGGCTTTAGACATACTCAAGGAATGATAAATCAGTTTTTGGTGGGTTTGTCGTAGCGTTGCACCAATACCGGTATCTGTGCCCATACTAAGCATTTGCACAAGTACTTGTAATCGTGCAAATGCTCCAATACTAAAACCTGATACCTTCAGGCTCGGTTCACATCTGTATGGGCTGGTTTGTAGTGCGATTTTCAAAGCTCAGTTCAGGGCAATTTCAGGTGTGGTTCCAGTGCGAATTGTAGTGTATGAGATTAGAAATCGCACCTGATCTGGACTGAAATCGCGCATGACTCTTTCAAATTGCACTGCGGACAGCCCGCTCATATGGGAACGGCTGCAAAAACTCACTGAAACGCACATGAAAACTGATGTGAAACTGATGTCTCTGCAATTGAAATCTGTGCGTTTTCCCATAAGTTTTCATGCATATATGGTGTGAACGAGCCCTAAAAAAAAAAAAAACCTCTTGCTTGACACTAAAAATAGGTTTTGGTAATTGGTATTGCTGAGTACTTGAGAAGAAGTATCAGTACTCATACTTGTCTCTTCAATCTTGATGGTGCCCCCTGATCTCTGGGCCTGTTTTCATCAGTGCATTTCGATAAAGCATGTTCATTTTAAAGTGGTATTTGAATGTTATGTGCTTTGCATTAAGCAGCCTGTTCAGTTTGAATGGGCTGCTAGAGCACCACAGAGCATATAAAACTGGGCAAGCCCTTTGCATTGTGGTGCTCTTCTTAGGTTTTTTGTGGCGACGTCCAAGGTGCATGGCGCCTCAGCATGCAGCTCTGTTTTGTGCTGTACAATTTGTTCTTTTAATACACAGTAAAGGTCACATTACTGCAATTCACTGATGAGAATGTGGTGTGGAAATGCCCAAAACTTCAACGTTGGCAGAAACAAATCCTGCAGCTATAGAAGGGGGATCACCCTGCTAAAGTCACTAAGTGGGTAACTCAACTCATCAGACACCACCCACAACTGAATTGTATGTGTTTTTGGTAATCTACGCTGCCTTCAAATTCTTTACCTCTGTCCATATCATTGTGATGTTTATTTTGCTTTCTTATTGTCTATACCTAAATTATGAGCTGTTCTTATCTTTATGACCTTGGCCCTTCTGCTCTCTTGCTGTGTCTTGTAGTCTGCCTTGGTGTGAGAAGTTCATTTTGTTAGCCATGTGTTCCCCCTAGGCAATCCTGACTAATTTGCAATACCCCCACCCAAACTCAGTATATAAATGTAGCTCTTCTCTAGGGGGTGCACAGCCAGGGGTTTGCACAGGCAGGCATTGCTTTGGCAACTATCATCTTGAATAAAGTATTCATATTGGATTATGTATTACACTTCGGCTCAGCACTTGCACAAAGTGAATATCCACAACCGACTACTGCAACACACTAAACAGGTTACCTGATTATCATCTAACTTTCATCTCTCATCCAGGCTTCCTCTCAATCTCACCACTCTGTCATGCATACCCTGCTTTTCCTTCTCACAGTTGCATCCTCTCTCCTTAAATTCTCTCTCCTTCACCCACCTTCACCCCACAGCTTGTATATCACCCTTAGTCCTGTCTTCACCTTATTACTGCACGTATCAGCTCCTGCTAATTCTGAACCCATATAACAATAAAACCTGCAGGACACTGGGACGTGTCACCCCACATAAGTTGCACTCCCCTATCATCCCTCTCACCCTTCTGCTTCTCCTTACTTCTGGAGATATTTCCCCAAATCCTGGACTGCCATCATTTACCTTCGCCCAGCACCCTCCATCCTCTGATAGCCGCCGCAATCCACAGAATCTCATTTATATTCCTCTTCTGCCTAGAACCAGCCTCTCCTTCTCCTGTGCCCTTTGGAATGCCCCCTGTGTTTGTAACCAACTCACAACCGTCCATGACCTATTTATCACAAACTTCTTGAACCTACTTGCAATTACTGAGACCTGGATTCAAGAATCTGACTTTCCTTCTCCTTGCTGCTCTCTCCTATGGTGGGCTCCTGTGTACTCACTCTCCCAGGCCTAGTGGGTGGAAAGGAGGTGGTGTTGGAAGCCTCCTATACCCTCAAAGCACTTTTCAGGTTCTTCATCCACCCCCCCCGCCTGTCGCTCTCCTCATTTTAAGCTCACTGTATTTGTCTATTTTCTCCAGTTTCATTGAGAATTGCTGTGATCTATCGGCCCCCTGGAATGGTATCAAGCTTCCTTGACATCGTCTCTGCCTGGCTACCCTACTTTCTCTCTTCTGAAATTCCAACAATCATTCTTGGTGACTTCAACATCCCTGTTAATCTTAACACTCCCGCTACTTCTAAGCTACTGAGCCCAACATCCTCTTTTGACCTAAAACAATGGACTCTTTTGGCAACTGCCTTGATCTCATATTCTCTTACTTATGCGCTCTGCTCAACCTCTCCAATATTCCCTTTTCTCTTTCTGATCACCACCTTTATTAGTTTCACTCTCTCCTCATCTTCCTCCTCCTTGCCTTCCAACTACCAAACTTTTACCTGTAGAAACCTTCGCCATCTTAACCCTTCTTTTTTTTTTTTTTTTTTCTGCTACAGATTGTCTCAAAATCTCATCCTTGTCCTGCCCCAACTTTGCCACTTCTGTCTACAACCGTTAACCGTCATCCATCCTGGATACTTTCGCCCACCTCACTACACACAGAATCATGCCCAGACCGCTACAACCCTGGCAGACAGACAATACCAGAAGCCTCAAACAGAGCATCTGTGGCATAAGACTAAGTCACAACAGGATTTCAGCCAATATAAATCTGCTCTCCAAAAATACCATTCCTGCCTCCACACTGCCAAACAGACCTACTTTATCACTCTCATTAACACCCTCTCAGGCATTCCCCGTTAACTCCTTTTTTTTTTCTACCTTTACCACTCTGCCTCCATTACCTCCACCCACTATCTTGCTACCCAGGAGATTGCTAATCACTTTAAAAGTAAGATTGAGACAATTCGGCTCGATCTCCACTCTACAGATATCTCTCTCACTTTACACTCCTCGTCCTCTTGCACAATCAGTACTTCCCTCTTAACCCAGCTACTATAGAGAAAGTCACTAAACTTTTTTCTAACACCACTAACCTCCTGCTCCATCTGGCTCTATCCTACACTCTTTAACTTTTATCTTCAACCTCTCACTCTCTACTGGCATCTTCCCCAGCCCTCTAAAACATGCGCTAGTCACTCCCATACCAAAAAAGGCCTCACTAGACCCCACCAATCATAACAACCTAAGACCCATCTCTTTACTCCCTTTTGCCTCCAAACTCCTAGAACGTTGTTTAGTCTACAACCAACTGAGCGACCACCTCACTGAGAATAACCTTCTTGATCCCCTTCAGTCTGGATTTCGCCCACAGCACGCCACAAACTGCCCTCCTAAAACTCTCAAACTACTAACAGCCAAAACCAACGGTCATTATTCCGTACTCTTAATCTTGGACCTTTCCACTGCCTTCGATACAGTTGACCACCCCTCCTCAAAAAACTCAATTTGCTTGGTCTCAATGGCTGCAATCTCCGTTGGTTTGAATCGTGCCTGTCTCATCGCACCTTCAGTGTCAACTCAACTTCCTCCTCTCCAACTCCTCTTACCATTGGGGTCCTCCAAGGTTCTGTCCTTGGACCTCTACTATTCTAGATCTACACGTCCCCCCTGGGTCAGCTGATAGCCTCCCATGGCTTCTACTACAATTTACAGTATCTCACAAAACAGTACACCCCTCATATGTGTAATGTGAGGTTGTGTAAATATTTTTATTATACATTTTCATGCGACAACACTGAAGAAATTACACTTTGCTACAATGTAAAGAAGTGAGTGTACAGCTTGTATAACAGTGTAAATTTGCTGTCCCCTCAAAATAGCTCAACACACAGCCATTAATGTCTAAACCTCTAGCAACAAAAGTGAGTACGCCCCTAAGTGAAAATGTCCAAAGTGTCTATTTTGTGTGGCCACCATTATTTTCCAGCACTGCCTTAACCCTCTTGGGCATGGCATTCATCAAAGCTTCACAGGTTGCCACTGGAGTCCTCTTCCACTCCTTCATGATGACATCATGGAGCTGGTGGATGTTGGAGACCTTGTGCTCCTCCACCTTCCGTTTTGAGGATGCCCCACAGGTGCTCAATAGAGTTTAGGTCTGGAGACATGCTTGGCCAGTCAATCACCTTTTAGCTTCAGCTTCTTTAGCAAGGCAGTGGTCGTCTTGGAGGTGTATTTGGGGTCGTCACAGTACATGTTGCATTCATGGTTCCCTCAATTAACTGTAGCTCCCCATTGCTTTGGCAGCACTTATGCAGGCCCAGACCATGATATTCCCACCACCATGCTTGACTGTAGACAAGACACATTTGTCTTTGTACTACTCACCTGGTTGCCGCCACACACGCTTGACACCATCTGAACCAAATATTGTTATCTTGGTCTCATCAGACCACAAGACACGGTTCCAGTAATCCATGTCCTTACTCTGCTGTCAAACTGTTTGCAGGCTTTCTTGTGCATCATATTTAGAAGAGGCTTCCTTCTGGGACAACAGCCATGTAGACCAATTTAATGCAGTGTGCGGCATATGGTCTGAACACTGACAGGCTGACCCCCCCCCCCCACACCCCACCACCCCTTCAACCTCTACAGCAATGCTGGCAGCACTCGCACATCTATTTCCCGAAGACAACCTCTGGATATGACACTGAGCACTTGCACTCAACTTCTTTGGTCGACCATGGCGAGGCCTGTTCTGAGTGGAACCTGTCCTGTCAAACCGCTGTATGGTTTTGGTCACCGTGCTGCAGCTGAGTTTCAGGGTCTTGGCAAACTTCTTATAGCCTAGGCCATATTTATGTAGAGCAACAATTATTTTTTTCAGATCCTCAGAGAGCTCTTTGCCATGAGGTGCCATGTTGAACTTCTAGTGACCAGTATGAGAGAGTGAGAGCGATAACACCACATTTAACACACCTGCTCCCCATTCACACCTGAGACCTTGTAACTCTAAAAAGTCACATGACACCTGGGAGGAAAATGGCTAATTGGGCCCAATTTGGACATTTTCACTTAGAGGTGTGCTCAGTTTTGTTACCAGCGGTTTAGACATTAATGGCTGTGTGTTATTTTGAGGGGACAGCAAATTTACACGGTTAATTGTACAAGCTGCACACTCACTACTTTACATTGTAGCAAAGTGTCATTTCTTCAGTGTTGCATGAAAAGACCAGAGACACTGAGAGACAATTTAAAGCGTGAGTAAAACCATCCGTAAAACAGTTTAATCTCCGGCATGTGCTGGAAATTTAACACTCCCATTGGTTGTGGTCTCAAACTGTCATACTATCCAATGGCTGGTGTCATAACTGATCACATGTGCAGCATCATGGCAGCTGTAAACAGGGGCAAAGATGGCAGCTTCCTTGGCCGAAACCGATGGGGGGGGGGGGGGTTACTTACACTATTATAATAGGCTTTACAGGTGTTTTGAGTGAATTGGCTGATTAGAGTGTGACACCATGAGTCTACAATATTGAACTTTTTCAAAATATTCTAAGTTTCTGAGATCTGTTAGCCATAATCAACCAAATTAAAAGAAAAATGCTTAAAATATATCCCTTTGTGTGTAACAAATATAATATATGTTTCACTTTTTGATTTGAATTACTGAAATTAACTTTTAGATTTTTCTCATTTTTTGAGATGCACCTGTAATTTTGTATTGCTATTACAATGCCTGTGTTAAAAAAAAAAAAAAAAAAAAAAATTTATGTTCTGACCAATGATTCGCTTCTATTTTGCATGTTAGTCCACCTTTTGTTTCATACAGTGAAAAAGGAAAAAACTTTTAGAAATTTGTATGCTTGAAATTATGAGCAGAATACTTGCCAATGAGCATGGTATAAACTGGTTACAAATGTAACATAAATGCACACTTCCTTTTTTTTTTTTTTGGGCACAATTGAAATAAGTGACGATAATGTAATTTTGGAGTCACACAAAGGTTCAGTGTTGAGGAAAGGAAGTGTTGTGGCAGTCATAAGACCCACATGCTCTCCAGTCACGATGTCTCAATCATCATGGCTTACACGTGGACAGTAGAGTTTAAACTTTTGTTCTTGAGTTTCACATGTAGCCATTAAAATGCTTAGTGGTTGCATTATGAAACACAAACCGCAGACCATTACGCCATCCTCTTTTAGCTATTGTGCTGAAACTAGGAGTCAACCAGATTCCATATCTTCCTAAATGTACACCTCACTCAAACTTATGCTCGGTGACATCTTGTGTGTGGGTCTCGCTCCCCATTAAGTGTTCTAGATTATAGACTGTGATGTTAAACTGGATCCAAATTTGAAATTCGTTCCCTCGTAATATTGCCTCTTTAGTTTCCAGTCTACAGTGTAGTTAATGGAGGGGGTGGACCTTTTCAGTCATCCGCCCATCCTCCATTCACAATTGGCCTTCTATGAATGAAATGCATAGTACAGGCTATGACTTGAGGAAGTGGGCAGAAAGGGCTGCATAGTAGGGCAGTCCTATTGAGTGTGCAGTAAGTCTGGGGCAAAACCCACATGAGCATGGGTACACCATTGCCATTTATCCTGCCTTCCCATGATATGGTTAAAGCACTGGGGAATTAAAGTGGAAACTATACTCACCTCAATTCCAGCGATGTGGTGTGTCCCTGGGCTCCCTACCTGGCTGCTGACTTCTTCAGGCGGCTGGTTTCCGTGCGACAAGTGCTGCGTCGCACATTTACACTGCCTCTTCCTGTCTTTCAGCGTGAGTTTCCACCCACTGCTCTACCCCCAAAGTTTTCAGGTTTCCTCTGTTTTTGGCCTTGCTGCCCAGGAGTTGCGATCACTTCTAGCCATATTAACTTTCCCTGCTTCCAAGGTGCTAATTGTTTTTTTTAATAGCTGCCATAGTGGACCGCAGAATGACTGTTCCTAGGTGCAAAGGGACCAGTCTCTTAAAGGTCCTAAGGCTGTCAAAACTTTTCTAGTCCAGTCATTACTAAAAGCTTTTTTTTTTTTTTTTTTCAGAACCTGGTCTACTGACACATTTACAGCTCCAATACACTTTACTGAGCTAAATTCTATGGGGGAGGCATTAACTGAGCTCCCTACATGTATTTTTTTTTTATCTTATTTATTTTTTTACACATAGGTACACCCAACCACTGTGCAACCGCATGCAGTGATGATAGGGGAGTTCTCTGCTTCCTGTTGCCAAAGTTACAGAAAGTAATATGAGCAGACCTATCGGCATACAGCTCTCGGCACCCTATTTTTGCTGAGCACAGAACACTTTACATTACAGCAGGACAACAAGCAGAGTTGCAGATGGGGGTGGCTTTGTAGGCAGTTGCAAGAGAGCATAGAATGCATTAAAGTGGTTGTTAACACAACTGCCATATATTGCTCTGATACACATTACATGCTTCCCTAAGCATTGCAGCATGTCTTTTTTTTTTTTTTTTTTTTCCTAGTTCAAATACCTTGTAATTAGGTGTTATAAACTCAGTCACATATCCCCTCTTCCTTGCTGTCCAGAGCAGCAAAAACCAAGTAGGAGGGACCCAGATTCCTTCTGAGGTATGCAGGATCCATCAAAAGAGGAAGCTGTGATCTTTCACCCTGTCACAAGACTGTGATAAGAAAGACATGAAAAAAACTAATAAAAATGATGTGCAAATGCACCAGAAATTTTGAAGACCATACACAAAGCATATCTATGTTGTAAAAACATAAATTTGATTCCTCAAAAACTAACTTTGTGGGTGGGGTTACTATTGATTGGCCATTTCACTTTTGATGACTTGGGATCATTACCATTGAGCAAGCAGAGGAATTATAATTGCAGGTAATATAATTGATCTAGCTTGCTCAATGCTTATATTGCAAGATGCATGATGGCAACTTACTGTTATATGATGTATGCATGTCATATATATTTTTTGAAAGATTTAATAGAATTATTAAAGATTGTAAGCTGTATTGTAATTGTACTGTCTGCCCTCGTGTTGTAAAGCGCTGCGCAAACTGTTAGCGCTATATGAATCCTGTATAATATGATATTTATTTTAATGTAAATTAATAATTATGGCTATATATCCATCAATAATTTAGTCAATATTTTTATTTATACTAAATTATTTAAAATTATCATAATAAAAAATATATGTATATATTTTATTAATATAAATAATATTGCACAAACAATCTCTCTCTCTCTCTCTCTCTCTCTCTCTCTCTCTCTCTCTCTCTCTCTCTCTCTCTCTCTCTCTCTCTCTCTCTCTCTCTCTCTCTCTCTCTCTCTCTCTCTCTCTCTCTCTCTCTCTCTCTCTCTCTCTCTCTCTCTCTCTCTCTCTCTTATATTATATATATATATATATACACACTTACATACACCGACGCATGCAAGTCGGGAAGGATGTGAGTATGACGCATGTAGGACACCATTTTGTCACTGAGCATGTGCGTGCCTGCCCTAAAATATATGGGCTTTTACGGAGAGATGTCGGACCATGCGCAGCAGTGGCTATTGTCAGAAATGGCACCGTCTGAATAGGTGTGGCGCTGACTTTGCAGCACCGCACCAATTCCCAAAAGTAGTTTCTGTACTACTTTTGGTGACTTTTGGTGCTATTTAAATAATCCTCTGTGCATGAACCCACAAAGATGTCTCTGAAATCGCCCCCCAAGTTGGACTGAGTTGCACGATTTCAATCCTGCAGCAGTGTGAACCTAGGCTCAAAGTCTTTAAAAGGTTCAAGAGTTTGTGTGGTACATTTCTTGTGTGCAGTTTAGCCCATTACACTCAATAGGCTGCCGTGTGTGTGTGTGTGTGTGTGTGTATGTATGTATGAAATAACCATGTTGAGAAAAAATTCAACACAAGTGCATGCTTCATGCTGATATAAATCTGGCTTTCCTACCATGTCCGCACATGAGTCTCACATGAATGCTCTGTGTGTTTCTGTGCGATAGTTCACACTTGTAAGCTATAGACGCCACATGATTTAAAAATGAATTTCACTGCATTAATTTGCGCATAACATATGTATGTGCAGTGCGATTTGAAACATACCTTTTCTATGGCTCATATCACATTCAGGAATGTGGTATGATTCCTGTGCGAATCACATACGGTGGGTGTCTACATAATACAAATATAAACCCACTGTGGTTATATTTTCATGATCTATTAGATAATCTATTCAACATGATTTCTTTAAATGATATATTTCCAGGATGACATTGTATATGACAAGTAATAGTCTAGAATCAAGTAATCTGCAAACAGTCCCTTTATAATATAATGTCTATGAAAAGCTATATGTGTGTGTATATATAGTTATTTTATTTCTACAAAATGATTAGCTATTGAAAAACCATCCAAGTCTAAGCTACGTCCCTCCCTTGATAGTACAGTGTTATTACCAGTAAGGTGGAGGAGTAGCTTCAGGTAAACATTGCAATCAAGTCTTTATAAGAGGAGAGGATAGGGGAGAGGAGATGGGCTGGGAGTGAAGGAGATTGTTTTATGACTCATGACTACGTTGTTGACAGGAAGAGGGGGAGGGGGGAGCTGAAAACAGACAGACAGGAGAGGAGACCTGCAGATGAAGCACACACACGTTTAGACCACGGTATCTTGGCTCAGCAGCCATGATAATTGTGGTCTGTTCTCAGGGGGGAAGCCAGGATCTGGCATGATCAAACGGGTATTATAAGAGATACAGAGAAGTAATGCAAAAAGCACCAAGCTGCAACTTTCACCTTTAAAGGGCCAGGATCAGCATAATTTATTAACATTTTTTTGGGTTAACAAATGCTTTAAAGTGGTTGTAAACCCTCTATCACAACTTCAGCTCATTATAATCCTTATTACTAAAGCTACTGATCACTGTCTATAAGAAAAAAAGTAAGGAAACTTTTACAATTCGTCCCGCAATGTTTGTTTATGTCCCCGGCGCATGCGTTGTCCGTCCTTCAATTTACGGCACACTCTGTGTGACGTTCCCCCCTCCAGCATCATGCCGTGTCTGAGAGTTCCGCTCTGTGTGGCACCGATTTGAAGACACGCGAGACTGGGCAGTGTTTCCCAGCTTCCTTGCTTGGTAACCGTAGGAACGTCAACCGAGAATGAGGCTCGGTAGCGCATGCTGGGGCATGTGCGAGATTTCAGCAAGGGAAAATAAGGAAGGGAAGTCCACAGGGGACTCAGAAATCAATACTCAAGATGGTGCAGCCTAATCCCGGAAGAAGATTTTACTAAAAACTTCTAAATGCAGTAAGTAACAAGCGTATTTGCAGATATTAGACAGCAATTATTTTAAATAATGTTGCCTATTATATGACCTGAAAAACACAATTTAAAAATGGAGTTTACTTCCTCTTTAAGGTAAAAAAACTTTTACATTTACAACCACTTCAATTGAATAGGAGGGCACCCCACTCCCCGTTGATTAGAAAGAAGCCGATGGTGACCAGTTGACTTGATATGAAATAAGAAAGGTGCTGGAGGAAGAAGGCAATCAATTTTGTCTATCTTTAAGATAAAAACATTCATGATGTGTAACAGGCATGCAGATTTCTAACTAGTTATAAAAGATTTGTTGTGCCTGGAGTTCAGCTATCAAGAGGTATTAAACCGGAAATGTAATTTATTTCAGTTTACCAATCCTTAGATGTGGTGGTTGTATTAGTGTTTATTTTTTTAGGCTGGTTTCCTCCCTCTGGTGATCTGGCCAGTAACACACCTCCTGTATTGGACTTCCCCCCCCTCAGGGTGAATTGGCACAGGGGCACCTTTTGGACAGCAGCATTGTCAGTCTGGGGGGAGGGGATGTTGGATACATTAGCAGATTTAGATACACTAACAAATTGAAGCCAAACTCTGGCTTACACTGCAGTTACAGCACCAGTTGTAAGCTGTTTTTTTTTTCCCTTTTGGGATATAGGTTTTTCATTAATAAATAAAAGCTGATCGTTGTAAGCACCTCTGTCAGTGTCGTAACACTGATATGTTTGCAGGAGAGCTTGTTCTGTTGAAAAACAGACTTACTGCCCAGATTCCCAGGTGAAAATAAAGGAAAGAAACAAATGCAGCCTCCAAATCTAAGAATTTGTATACTGCAATTTAATATGTTTACTTTTGGGTTTAATACCACTTTAAATTTATGCAAGGAATTTGAGGCCAGTCCTAGCACATCACAAGGGTAGATGTGACTAAATGAAAAGACTCAGCATGGTACAAGCAGCACAGGAATAAAGAGAAAGGTGGGCATAGTGAACATGTTGGCAGTCTGCTTGTTCTGACTAATCAGTGATATTGTAAATGAAATGGGCAGATAGTGACTAATTCTGCTTCCACTTGATTCTGAATGTGAAAGGCTTTCCTTCTAAACAAATGAAATCTGTTGGTTTACTGGAAATAACACAGCTGACAGCCATGTAAGCAAGACTGTCGTCATAGGTCAGCACTGCTAATTCTTAAGTCCAGTTGTAGATGGCAGTATGTCCATTTTAAATCTGCCAGTTAAAAAGACCTTAATACATGAAACTTTCAGAAATGATTCTTCATGATGACTCAAATATTATCCAGCACCAGTGAGGGATCCAAGCTGTGCTCTGCGGGGTTTCTACATAAATGAAAACGCTATCCATTGAAAGCTGTTCTTTTCTGAAGATTGGATATGTAGCTTGACACAAGTGACCTTGGACAAGGAGTTCAGTGCATCATACAGGACATGAAAATAATAAAAAGCTAAAGTGCTGCATCCAAAAAAAACGTGTTTTTTTTTTTTTGCCTGATTCACCTTGTGATTCACATGGCAAACAGAAAACAGTCCTGATTTGTAGTTCAGGGTTAGGCCTCATGTACACGGCTGCTGGTAAACGGACGTTTAGGAGCCGTTGGGCATTTTTTTTTTTCAAGTGCTCTGGACTCTCCCCTGTTATCTTATCAGTACATAGGGTCGTTTCTAGGCAGTTGCGTTTTAGAGGCTTTTTTTTTGGAACCCAAAAAAATGCGCTCAGAAGCTGTGTTTAGAGGCATGCCAAACGCGGCTACCCGCGTTTTCGTCTAATAGCATTTTTAAAGGGAAATATTTTATTACTTTTGAGCCTGAAAAATGCTAAAAACACACCAAAAACTCTATCACTGTATGCAAGCTTGATATACCATGCGATATTCCCCTAATCAGCCAATTATGCTGTACAATACACAACTTGCATTACTTGATGCTGAATTTAAGTCACCAACAGACGTTTCTCTGGTGGCACGCTTTTCCTCATGTTGGTGTCCATGCAAACTAGACGGGGTCGAACCTTTTCCAAGAGAGCGTCAAAGGTGGCAATTGACATGCGTGTAAAATTAAAACATTTCTCTGGATAAATATGCAGCTGAACATGCATATTGGAAAAGTATCCTGTGGACATGCGTTGAGCCATCAATGGATGTGTCCAGTAGCGACGAACGCTGGTCCTCATGCAATTTTCTATGTCCTTGGAGCCTCAGCAACATCAGGAGCATTTCCTCACACATGCTCATCATGGGATCCATATTAACAAACCAACTGAAAAATAACAGCTAGCTACAAGCACACTCAGCTGCTACTCACTGTTCTCTAACAGAATTGCTGAAATAGTTAATAAATACTTGTTTTTAGTGCTTTCTAATCATTTGGGAGGGTCTCCTGAGGTTATCTTTAGAAAACGCTCCTAAACGCAAACGTGGCTTGTAAGCGTTGCTAAACACGCATTTTTTAAAACGTGGATTACCAGCTGTGATGTTCCAGCGTTCAGGAGAGGTTGACAAACGTCCTGTGTACAATGAAGCCTTAGACTGAGAACCGTTTTCATTTGATTGTGGTTCATTTTCTTACCGGATGCCCTTTCCAGTATGGAAAACACATAAATGTGATTGAATTCTTTTTTTCAAATTTTTTCATAGGGTGCACCCCATGATCAAAGTGGCCTTCTCACACAAGGCACAGAAGTAAATGACAAGTGGTGCAATGTGCCTTAATTTGAACATGCTTAAACCTGCAATAAAGAAAACATTTGATTAAAGGAACTTGCAAGGATAGAAATAAAAGCTGCATTTGTTTAAAGCAGAACTTTACCCATAACTTAATAAAATGTTCTTTAGTAAGGAACATACATTCCACATTAATAATTACGCTACCAAAATTGTGTGCTTTTAAATTGCCTTCAGCATTCCACCTGTTTCTTCTTGCTGGTGGCTGCCATTTTGCTGAAGCCCAGAGCCCCTGAACAGCAGTAAATCATAAAGTGGAACTAAACCCATCAATTGATCAGTTTCAAAAAGTTACTTTCCTGGAATGCCGAAATTGCTAACTGTCACATTTACTTGTGTCCTCAACCAAACTGTCAAACCATCAAATGTTACTGATCGCGTGCAGCACCATGGTATTTGCAGATCAAACTGAAGCAGCGTCCTTGGCTATAATGGATAAAAGGGATTGATTCCACTTTAAGGCTGTCAGCAGATTGGCCTCCACAAATGCACAAACTAAGCATGTGTAGAGCAGGATGTGACAGTGTATCACTGGATTTTAAACCGTATGGGCACTTTTTCTTTTTTCAGCAGAAAAAAGGTAAATCTCAACAGGTAGGCCCCTTTCACACTGGGGCGGGAGCCGAGGTGACGGTAAAGCAGCGTTATATTTAGCGCTGCTTTACCGTCGTTTTAGCTGTGGTATTCGGCCGGTTGCGGTGCGGTTTTACCCCCCGCGAGCGGCCGAAAAAGGGGTTAAAGACCCCCGCAGAGCGCCGCCGTAGCGGCACTTTGCGGCGGTATTACCGCGGTGTCCCATTCAAATCAATGGGAAGGAGCGGTATAGGAGTGGTGAATACACCGCTCCTATACCGCTCCAAAGATGCTGCTAGCGCACCGCTCCAGTGTGAAAGCCTGCCGGCCTTAACACTGGAGTAAATGGGGCCGGATTTTTTTCAGGCGGTATACAGGCGCTATTTTTAACGCTGTACCGCCTGAAAAACGCCCCAGTGTGAAAGGGGCCTTACATTGACTACAAATAAGGCACTCAATCAGTTTTGTATCAGAATACAGAAATTTCTTAACATATGAAAAACATAGTCAATATGAATTATGCTATGCACAGAACTCATGGAGGTCCAGACTGGTACACAACAAAAATATACACGGGCAATTTTTTTAATGTATTACATCGCTATACCTGCAAAAGAGGCCAGCCTGAAGTGATCTAGCAGGACTACATTTTCTAACTAAAGTTCCACTTTAACACCAAACACTTCCTTGGGAAACGGTGGTAAAATCAGTATCATGGCTAAAGCTGCAGCCGTGATCCTGCTATCATTCTTTAGAGCCTGCGATGCTTTCGTTTTTTTCTTAGTGATTCAAACAGCTCAACAGCCTCCTGTACACTTTAACAAGTAGTGGAGGGTGGCCCACTCCATTGCTCGACAACGTTTTCAGGCTCCCCTCTCCCACTGGATGGTCATGTCGGCTGACCATAGAGACCAAGGAGGAACTTCCATTCCCCAGTCGACTGCATGGTGCATGAAACCGTAATACTTCCGGTTCTGGCTGTTTACCATCCATTACTGGCTAGTATAGCAGCGGATCCATCCAATCTCAGTTTGATTGGCTACTTTAGAAGGCAGAGGAAAGGTATGGGGTCCAAAAGACCCCAGATCTTTTAGTGTAGCTGCCTATGCCTTTTACGAGGCATTATTAAAGCACAACATTTTTGGTATCCATTTACTTTACTTCCATTCCTGACTTTAATATCTAAGGATTCACTGACCTAACACTAGCATTCAAGAGCGAAGATAAGTCTTTTCAGATTTCATTGCCTGCATACTAGTTCCAGAGTGATGTCAGTTTTAAACATGTAAACACTTAAAATCCAAAACGAGGCTGGTCTTAAAGTGGTTAAAAGGTCTTCCTTCAAAAAAATTTTAATTAACATTCGATTTTCTAATCGTTAGTGGGGTCAAAACGTTCATTTTTAACCATAATGATAGCAACATTTGGAAATGGAAAACTTCTTGGTCAAAGGAATTTTCAGACAGTGTATGTCAGGGCTTGACAAATTTGCTTGGAATCTAGGAGACAGCTAAAAAAGTTAGGAGCCAGGTTCTCTTTTTTTTTTTTTTTTTTTTTTTTTTTTTTTAACGACATGGAGACGAGTGAGGGGAAGATGGCCCCTGCCTGTCTCCAAGTCATTGCAGGGCAGAAGCGACTTCAAATCGTCACTTCTGCCCATAGCTCTTTAAAAAAGGAACATTTTATTATTTTTTTTCAAATGGCAATTTTTTTTTTTTTTTGCATTTTAGTGTAAATATGAGATCCAAGGTCTTTTTGACCCCAGATCTCATATTTAAGAGGTCCTGTCATGTTTTTTTCTATTACAAGGGATGTTTACATTCCTTGTAATAGGAATAAAAGTTACACAATTTTTTTTTCAAAAGAACAGTGAAAAAGTTAAAATAAATAAGAAAAAAAAAATAATTTTAAACGCGCCCTGTCCCGCCGAGCTTGTTTGCAGAAGAGTAGCGCCCGCATATGAAAGCGGTGTTCAAACCACACATGTGAGGTATTGCCGTGATCGGTAGAGCGAGAGAAATAATTCTAGCCCTAGACATCCTCTGTAACTCAAAACATGCAACCTGTAGAATTTTTTAAACGTCACCTATGGCGATTTTAAAGTGTAAAAGTTTGTCGCCATTCCACGAGCGGGCAAAATTTTGAAGTGAGACATGTTTGGTATCAATTTACTCGCCGTAACATTATCTTTCACAATATAAAAAAAATTGGGCAAACTTTACTGTTGTTTTTGAATTAAAAAAAGTATTTTTCCCAAAAAAGTGCGCTTGTAAGTCCGCTGCGCAAATACGGTGTGACAAAGTATTGCAATGACCGCCATTTTTTTCTCTAGGTAGTTAGAAAAATAAATATATATAATGTTTGGGGGTTCTAAGTGAAGGAGATGCAGTGCAGTGGAAACAAAACAAAAATCTCCATTTGCATTGCTGGGTGTCATACCAACGGCCACCACAAGAGGGCGCCAGATTCTACAAGGTACCATAGAACTCCGCAAAGCCGGGGCCTCAATTACCGCCCGGCCCTTCGCGATCGCGCGCGCGGCGGGGGGGTGCACTATGGAGACAGGATACCCCCCAGCTGTGCTGCCCCAGGCGCCAGGTCGCTAATTCTAGTCGCCAATGCGACCTGGCGCCTGGTATTCGTCGAGCACTGGTGTATGTGGTCTTCGTTCAGAAATTACATTCATTTTAAAAACAAGTGAAAATTTCAAACATTCTTTCATTCAGCGAATGTACAAAGATTTTTCATCTGAATATTCTTGTCTGAAAATTGATCCGTGTGGCCAGCATAAGGCTCGGTACTCACCTATGCAGTTTGCTTTTGATCTGTTTCTGCAGTGCTTTTTGCTGTGCGTTTTTGATTTTTGCGCACGTGATTTTGCTGCGATTTGCGTTTTTCCCTTTTTTTTTTTTTTTGGCAGATTAAAAAAACACAAATTGCTGCAAAAACTCATTACATGCTTTTCTGCAGCTTCTCCATTGAAGTATATTGAACCAAAAAAAGCACCGTTTTGTGTCCCTGACCCTTTCCAAATACGCAGCAGCTGAAAAAAGCATAGATGTGACCGTGTCCCATAGGAAACCATGTAAATGAATTGTAGTGCGTTTCTGCAAAAAGCACCAAAAAACGCATAGATGTGAACCAAGACGTTTAGTAACCTAATGGGGTTAAAAAGAAAAAAGAAATTAACCCTTTATAGTACAAAAAAAGCAGATAATCACTACTGTAAGGCCGGGTTCAGACTGCTGCGGTGCGGGAGATCGCATATGATTCGCACCGCACTGCAGTTCAAATCATATGCGATCTCTGTGCGATGCAAATTCAGCCATACAGATAGTATGGCTGAATTCGCATCGCATTCGGCCCAAAATCGGACAGGACCCTTTTTTTTGCTCCGCAGCAGAATCGGATCGCATGGTGTTCTCACCATGCGATCCGATTCCTGTCCGAGTTTGCAGATCGCACTGCGATATGCGAGCTGCTATGGGGGTGTCATTAACATTTCATTGACAATATTTACAGTAGCGGTAGCGATTATTTGCTCTTTTTTTACTGTAAAGGGCTAATTTTAGTTTTTTTTTTTTTTTAACCCCATTATGTTATTTGCCGATTAATCGATTATGAAAATGGTAATCGATTAATTTCATCGATTAGTTGCTGATTAATCGATCAGTTGTTTCAGCCCTAGTTCTAAGTAATTTTCTAGCAAAAAATACTAATTTTAACTACTTCCTACCCAAGGTACATCATATGACGTCCTTGACTAAGTGGGCATATCTGAATGATGCCTGCTATCATCCAGATATTGTTTTTTTATCGTTATGACATCACATCCGGGCTGGCGGAAGTAAACAATGCCACGGACTTGGCAGGAACATCTGAGATCGTTCATTTTATTTAAAAAATGTTTTTGATCTCAGCCTTTCCTGTCTGGAGGAGAGATGTGGGGGCTTATAGACTCCACATCTCTCCATAAAGAGCACCTGTCAAGCACTATTCCTATTACCAGGGATGTTTACAATTCCTTGTAATAGGAATAAAAGTGATCAAAACATTTTTTTTTTTTAAAGGGAAAGTGTAAAAATAAAATGTGAGAAACTTGGCAGGCTGCCTGGCTTCATTTTTTTTTTTTTTTGACAGCTTTGGTATGAGCAGATAACTCTGCACTGAATGGAGGAAATGCTTTAAGATTGGGAGGGGGGTAGAATCGCGATCGCTATTCTTGAGCGATTAATCGTGCAGCTCTAGTGTATTGTTGTACAGCACAGAGCTTTTCAAAATTTCCTCTCAAAATAGCCCCATACACACCATCAGATTTTCTGCAGATTTTTTGTCTTCAGATTTACTGAAACCATATAATATGAGGTCAAACCTTAGGAGTTTCAATTTGTAAGCAATCAGGCAGGCCCTTGCACTACATGGTTTTGGTAAATCTGAAGACAAAAATCAGCAGAAAATCTGATGGTGTGTATGGGGCTTTAGTTACCAAGGCAGAAAGCTCTTTGCAAGCTGTCTCGTCCATTTTGCCATTTCCCTCACATAGACTAATGCAGCTTTTTGTTGTAAACAGAGTATACCAAACACCAGACTTTTTATAGAATATTGATTTACGCTCTGACTCCTGTTGCAGACTCCACAGAAACCTGAAGCTCTGAAGCTCTGAATCTCCAATGGCAATGCCAAACTTAATGCTTGCCCAGACTTACCACAACCCTCTACAACATGTTGGGTACCTTTTTAAATATTGATCTCGCTACATTCATTTTAGGTAGTTTTGATTCTTCTTTGGAGGAATATGAATCCCTGGTGGTCTCCAGATATCTGTTTGTTGCACGTCTGTACGTGTCTCCCAACTATAGACTAATGGTAACAAAAGCTTAATAGGTGTTTAGCATGTGAGAAGCACACTTGCTTCCTATGCAATGCCACATAAATTTGATTGTATCTGACCCCGCTGGTTAGGTGCAGCATATCGTATTGTCACCTAAGGTATGAGAACATTTACCCTGTGGCCTCAATTTCTTGGGTTACTGCTCGAAGTGCATGGATTGCATAAATGTATCTTACAGGCTGTATAGCCATGTAAACTTTTTATTGAATGCTGAAGGATCTTAAGCTGTATTTGACGGTCTCTTGCGATTTTGACGTGTTTTTGCACTTAAAGCGGAACTTCACCCAAAAAGGGTAAGTTCCACTCTCCTTTCTCCCCCCCCGCCCCCTTTACATTTAGCACATTGTTTGTTTTTTTGAGGGGGGGGAGCAGGAACCTGCTACCCCACTTCCGGTCAGACCGCTGTGGCGATCAGATGCAGAAGAGCCCCCCCCCCCCCCTCATTCCCCCCAGCTTTCTGAAACGCATCACGTGTCCCAGAAGACTCCAGGACCAATCACAAAGCACAGTGTAGCTCATAGCTTGCGGTGAAGCCACAAGGCTTCACTGACAGTTTCCCTTCTTCAAGATGATGATTAAAGAATCTACTTGGGTGAGGACATCACTAGATCCAGGGGTAGGGAAGTGTTCTTATATTAACCACTTGCCCAACCGTGTCACGGAGATATACTGCGGCACAATGGCTCTCCTGGGCGAAATCCTGTACGTGTACATCCTATCCGGTTTTGCCCACCAGAGGGCGCGATCGCTGCTGACCATGTGCGATGGCGTGCACGAGCGCCAGCACAGGGATTTGTCTGTAAACGTAAAAATCCCTGTGCTGTCAGAGGAGCCATATCGTTTCTTCCTACGAATTAGGAAAAACGATATGGCTCTTCTCCTAGTCACTCACATCCCCACAGTTAGAACATGCTGAGGGAACACACATTTAACCCCTTGATCGCCCACTAGTGTTAACCCCTTCCCTGTCAGTGACATTTACACCGTAATCAGTGCATTTTTATAGCACTGATCGCTGTATAAATTGCAATGGTCCCAAAAAGTGTCAAAAGTCTCTGATCTGTCTGTCGCAGTACCGCTAAAAATCGTAGATCACCGCCATTACTAGTGGAAAAAAATGCCTTAAATCTTTCCCATAGTGTTGCAGAACCTATAACTTTTTTGCTCAAAATACGCTTATTGCGTTTTTTTTTTTCTTAACCCCTTCAATACCCGCGTATAGTCATATGACGCCCACAAGGTGGATCTACCATCCTGGGTGGGCGTCATATGACGTCCTCGGATTCCCGGCCGCCGCCGGCGCGCGCGCCCGCGCTCGGGACCCGGTGCGAGTGCCCGTCGGCCGCGATGTCCGCCGGGCACCCGCGATTGCCCGTTAAAACAACGGGACCGGGCGGGACCGTGGAGCTGTGTGTTTAAACACACAGCTCCACGTCCTGTCAGCGGGGAGGAGACCGATCATGTGATCCCAGTACAGAGGATCACATGATCGGTCTTCTCCCCTTAAGTCCCCTCCCCCTACAGTTAGAATCACTCCTATTAGGGACACACATTAACCCCTCCAGCGCCCTCTAGTGTTAACCCCTTCCCTGACAGTCACATTTACACAGTAATCATTGCAATTTTATAGCAAAGATCGCTGTGTAAATGTGAATGGTTCCAAAAATGTGTCAAAAGTGTCCGAAGTGTCCGCCGCAATGTCGCAGTCACGAAAAAAAAAAATCGCAAATCGCCGCCATTACTAGTAAAAAAAAAAAAAAAAATTCAATAAATCTATCCCCTATTTTGTAGGCGCTATAACTTTTGCGCAAACCGATCAATATATATATATATATATATATAATATATTTTTTTTTTACCAAAAATATGTAGAAGAATACGTATCGGCCTAAACTGAGGAAAAAAATTTTTTTTTTTTTTTTTTGGGATATTTATTATAGCAAAAAGTAAAAAATTGTGTTTTTTTTCAAAACTGTCGCTCTTTTTTTTTATAGCGCAAAAAATAAAAACCGCAGGGGCGATCAAATACCACCAAAAATAAATCTCTATTTGTGGGAAAAAAAGGACGTCAATTTTGTTTGGGTATAACGTTGCACGACCGCGCAATTGTTAGTTAAAGCGACGCAGTGCCGAATCGCAAAAAGTGCTCTGGTAAGGAAGGGTGTTGAAAAGCCCTGTATTGAAGCGGTTAAACAAAAATATGTAGAAGAATATATATTGGCCTAAACTGAAGAAATTTTTATTTATTTTTTAACTTTTGGAGATAATTATTATTTTTTTAATAATATATTTTTTTTTTTTTATAGCGCAAAAAATAAAAAACGCAGAGGTGTTTAAATAACACCAAAATAAATATCTATTTGTGGGGAAAAAAGGACGCAATATATTTGTTGCATATATTTATTGCAAAAATGTTGAACCTATTTTTTTTCTTTTTGTAGGATGAAGGAAATATAAATGAGATTGCAATCACGCACCATGTAAAAGAGGGATATGAGAAGGCTGACCCTTCGCAGTTTGAGCTGCTCAAGGTACTTGGACAGGGCTCATTTGGAAAGGTGAGTGTTTCATGGCATGCTTATGTAGGCATTTCTTTGCAATATATATTACCTGAACTGCTTTTCTTTCCCATATATATTATTGTGAATTTAGTAGCAGCTCAAAGTAAATTTGCAGTTCTCTGTACAAGCCCCAGTTTGCTGATTGGACACTGATGGGAAATGCAATGCGCTGATGAGGTCATTCTTTTTCTGTCACTCTATTCTGTCAGCATGATTACTGCCAGATAAGGTTTCCACCTTTTCTGGGAAAGTTTACCAGCTTTGTGATTTATTAACGTTTGCAATAAATCCCATTTTTACCAGCTGATTGAGCTTCCTGCTGTCTCGGCATGTGTGGTTCTAAAGAGCCTGACTGTCTCCTAGTGTTGGCCTTCTATTTTCAAGTTAGAGTGCAGCTGTGTTTAGAATTACAAGGGGCTAATGTAAGGCTAAATTCAGATACATGGTTTTCATTTAAAAATTTGCTTAAATACACTCACCGGCCACTTTATTAGGTACACCTGTTCAATTGCTTGGTAACACAAATTGCTAATCAGCCAATTGCATGGCAGCAAAGTAATGCATTTGTGCATCTAGACATGGTGAAGATGACTTGCTGATGTTCAAACCGAGCTTCAGAATGGGGATGAAATGGGATTTAAGTGACTGAACGTGGCATGGTTGTTGGTGCCAGACAGGCTGGTCTGAGTATTTGAAAAACTGCTTATCTACTGGGATTTTCACGCACAACCATCTCTAGAGTTTACAGAGAGTGGTCCGATAAAAAGAATATCCAGTGAGCTGCAGTTGTGTGGACGAAAATGACTTGATGTCAGAAGAGAATGGGCAGACTGGTTCAACATGATGGGTAATAGTAACTCAAATAACCACTCGTTACAACCAAGGTATGCAGAATACCATCTGAATGCACAACACATCGAACCTTGACCAGAATTGGACAATAGAAGATTGGAAAAACATTGCCTGGTCTGATAAGTCACTCGATTTCAGCTCCAACATTCAGATGGTAGGGTCAGAATACTCCAATGGCTGTACTCCAATGTACTCCAATGGTCTCCACAGTCACCAGATCTCAATCCAGTACAGCACCTTTTGGATGTGGTGCAATGGGAGATTCGTATCGTGGATGTGCAGCCGACAAATCTGTAGCAACTATGTGATGCTATCATGTCAATATGGACCCAAATCTGAGGAATGTTTCCAGCACCTTGTTGAATCTATGCCACAAAGAATTAAGGCGGTTCTGAAAGCGAAAGGGGGTCCAACCAGGTACTAGCAAGGTGTACCTAATAGTGGCCGGTGAGTGTATATGCATAACTGCATTAATTGGTATTGGTGTGCATGATGGACTTATGGCTATCACAAAATGGAAAAAGCATATGAACATTTTGTTGTGGTGTAAAAAAAAAATGCATGTGGTAAGTATAATGGAATCATGACTGACAATGCTATGTATTTACCAGCGATCTGTAAGTATATTTTTAGCCAAGCTTGTAGTGCCATGACTGATCAATTCACCTATGTCCATGTATTCATTCAATCAGCTTGTTCCAATCACTAAAGGGACAAGCATCTTCTTCTGGGTCACAGTGTTGAGAGCTTGCCTTGCCGTTTCCTCTGTGTAGCGTTGCAAATGTAGAAGTGCTAATGTGATAAAACAGTGAGCTCTGCCTGTGTCCGATCGATTTGCTCTCACCTGCAGACCATTAACTGAGAGACCCGGGATTGTAGGATATGTAGTGTCTTCAAAGGAAGTGTCAGCTCCTGGGCCTTATGCACACTGAACATATTGAACATGGCTGTTAGGGAAGTTCTGGTGTTTTTTTATTTTTATTTCTGCCTGCCTCTAAATGCCCCTATATGTCCATGCACACATAGGTGTTTAAAGGCAGAAAAAATACATTAGCCATCGTGTCCAGGAGCAGCAGCGTTCTGGCAGAAAAAAATATTATTCTAGCCAATTTAATGAATTGATGCCCAAGCACTTCATGCATCTAAACATGTTACAAGTGTCAAGCCTTTTTTCTGCCAAAACGCTGCTGCCAGGAGGAAAGGCGTGCAGGAGAGCTGGCAAAAGTACAGTGTGCATGAGGCCTTATACTACAGAAGGAGGTTATGCTGTTTAGTGCCCTGCAGCATGCCTCATGTTTGCTCACAAACAAACTTCTGACTCTGGTATGAGAAGATTTACTCTACTATATCAGTGTTTCTCAACCTTTTCCCAGTCAAGTATTTTCAATCTTGAGGCACCCCCTGTCCAAGGTTTTGGTTCACGTTTACTGTGTGTCGTGGAACACATGCAAAATCACGCTCGTTCCTGACACAGACAAATGCTCAGCTCTTTAGGGGTGCCATTAATTCTTAATAGTACCCCACACATTGGCAAACATGCGGTGCTTTAGGTACAGCGCATTTTTAAAAAAAGGGCCAGGGACTGCTTTTCCTGCATTTCTGCGTGTAGGGAAGCCCATTGAAAACAATGGGCTGCCCTGCACGTATCCACACTCATGTAAACCAAGGGCTTCACATGTTGGAGGGTTGGTAAAACCACATGGTTAAGCTGTTTTTACCACCCCCAACTTCTCCTGCTTTAGCTGCAGAAGCAGCAGCTGGGGGTATACCCAGGGTAAATTGGGCTGCACTGCAACTACCCTGCAACTGTGTGCATTGCACGGTTGCAGCATGGTGATGCTGCATTTTTCAGGCTTAAAACAGGTGAGGAGGCAACATATTGCCTCTTTACCATCTGCCTAATGCCTCCGAAAAGCAATCTGAGCATGGATTGCTTTTCAGAGGAGCAGCAGTCCTTGCTGCGATCACAAACGAGCCCTAAAAAAGCAGTAATGATGGTACAGGAATAAGGGGTCAGGCTTAAAAGTAACACGCATGCACACAAATGGACACACACACCTGTAAAAACACATGTGCACAGACACACATGTACACCCCCACAAAGTACCCACACACAGACACACACACCCCCCCCCCCCCACAAAGTACACCCCCCCCACCCACACAAAGTACACACACACACACCCACACACACACACACACACACACACACACACCACACACACACACACACACACACACACACACACACCACACACCCCACCTACCCACAAAGTACCCACACCCTGTGTGTGTGTACTTTGTGCACTTTGTGCACACAGTACTGACATTGCCTTGCCATGCCATTCACTGCAAATGGCACACCAACACTGTGCAATATTGTGCAAAGAAATGTGTTCAAGCGGAGTTCCCCCCCCAGAAAAAAAATTAAGTCAGCAGCTGATACTGTAGCTGCAGACTTTTAATATTAGGACACTTTCCTTTCCTGGAATCCAGCGATGTTTGCGCTCGGGTACTGCCGCCACCATTCTTGGTAAGGGAAAAACGTCACTAAAGCCTTTCGGCTTCACAGCCAGTTCCCTACTGTGCATGCGTGAAGCACGCGAGCGCTTTCTGAATGACCCGGCGGCAGTAAAAGGAGGACGGACAAACTGGCGATCTCTCGAAAGTGGGGATGTGTACCTGTCAAAAACAGGTACCCGCTGCCCCCCTGCAAATGTGGCACCGAATGGGTGGGAGGGTTTTGGGTGGAATGCTGCTTTAATACACCACAATGGGTTATTGTAGTGTGAATGACACAGAAGATGGAAAAAATCACGAGGTTTATAAAGATTCTCTAACATAGCACTTTATGAAGGACCCTGTAAAATTGTATGCAGATTTTTTTCAGCAATAGATTGAGTGTCTCTTACCTGTATAATATCCAAGTTGTATGATATTGATGTTTATTCATGTTGTATATGGTATTTCAGGGAATAACTGCCTTTTTTTTTTTTTTTAAACTGTCTTAAAGTGGTTGTAAAGGCACAAGGTTTTGGGGACTTGCACGCCTGATTGGCTTTTGGCAGCAGTGGGTGCTATTGGCCCCAACTGCTGTCAATCACAGCCAGTGAGCCATTCAGGAGACAGTAAAGGCAGGGCCAAGCCTTGGTTCCGTGTGTGAATGGGGACACAGCCGCAGCTTGAGAGAGCGCCTGCTTGGGTGCCCCCACAGCAAGCTGCTTGCTGTGGGGGCACCCAGCAGGAGGGAGGGGCCAAGAGTGCCGCCGTGGACCCCAGAAGAGAGGATCTGGGCTGCTCTGTGCAAAACCACTGCACAGAGCAGCTAAGTATAACCTGTTTGTTTTTTTAAACAAGACTTTAATATCACTTTAAGCTTGACACTTCATTAAATCTACACGGGACAGCATGTAGTGCTGCATTATAGTGCGCCAAAACGTGGTGTGCAAAAATGTAACATATCCTACTTTTTTCCAGAGCACATACCAATGCAGTTTAAAGAAATAAAACATGAGTCTGCCTTGTGTTGGGACTACATTAGTCAACATTGCCCAATGCAGCCCAACAGGGCTGGTGTAAATAAGCCCTTAAAGTAACTGCAGTGTTAAACAATAAGAGCCCTTATTTTGACATTGAATTCTATGTGTATATCTCCAAGTTATGGGAACAGGCAGATCATATCTACTTTTGACACCATCGGCCATACACTGACCTATGCAGGGGGTTATACTAAAAAATGGGTTGTGTAGCCAGCCAGGTATGCCCCTGTTTTCATGCCTGCTGGGGGAATGTGAATAAAATTGCTTTCTTGGGAAAGTTCTATGATTCATTAGATAAAATACACATACTGCTGTGTTTTTGCTCCCTGGAGGCCCCTAGCTCTTGTAATGTAATATCAAGGTATAAATCTTTGTCCTGCTCTGTTTACTTTTAATAACCACAGTATCATCTGCTTACACAGGTCTTTTTGGTGCGAAAAATCTCAGGAACCGATGCTGGTCAGCTATATGCAATGAAAGTATTAAAGAAAGCAACACTTAAAGGTAAATTGCTTATCTTAATTTTGTCTATTCCTATATCATTTTATATCTATTCTGTCAATATTGTTTGTGTGGGATTACCAATACCACTAATAATAAAGCAATAAGTAAATACTGTATATAATGTATCATACAGTTTTGAAAAGAGATTTGGCGTCTGAATTCTGCAAAAATTAATAGTCAGCCGCTACAAAAACTGTAGCTGCTGACTTTTAATAAACACACTCTCACCTGTCCAAGGATCCAGCACCATCACCTGAGCCAGTTTTTCACTGGTCTTCGGGTCCCCAGCGCCAGTATGTTAACTGTGGACAGTTGGCTGTGACTCCTTGCAGCTTCACAGCTGGCTGTGCATGCGTGAACTGCGCTGTGCTTTTTGAATGGTCCCGCAGCCTTCTAGAATCTTTACCGTGTCCTAGAAGCTTGTGAGCAGGGAGGGGACAGGAGAACTTCCGGTGGATCCACCAAAGCGATATCACCAAAAGTGGGAGTACGGGTCAAAATCAGATGCCCACCCCAAAAAAAACATTATTCCAAATATGGCAGGGGGCAAGACGGTGGGAGGAGAAGGAAGAGCAGAACGTCCCCCTTTGGGTGAAATTCTGCTTTAATTGTTGCATTCATCTGTATCCAGTTTTATCCCTTCAGGTTGTAGTGAAGATTTTCTGGTCCATATACAGTTGGGTCCATATATATTTGGACACGGGCACAATTTCCATACTTTTGGCTCTGTATGCCACCAGAATAAAATTAAAATGAAACAATCCAAATTAATTTGAAGTGCAGACTTTCAGCTTTAATTCAAGGGGTTGAACATAAACATTAAGTACAAATTTTAGGAACTGCAACCATTTTTTTTTTATACACGATCACCCCCCCCCCCCCCCCCCCATTTTCAGGGGCTCAAATGTAATTGGACAAATTAATATAATCATAAATAAAATTTCATTTTAAATATTTTGTTTAGAATCCTTTACTGGCAATGACTGCCTGAAGTCTGGAACCCATGGACTTTACCAAAGACTGGGTTTCCTCTTTTCTGATGCTTTGTCAGGCTCTAACTGCAGCTGTCTTCAGTTTATTCTTTGTGAGTCTTTCTGCCTTTAGTTTTGTCTTCAGCAAGTGAAATGCATGCTCAATTGGGTTGAGATCAGGTCATTGACTCGGCCATTGCAGAATATTCCACTTCTTTTCCTTCAAAAGCTCCTGGGTTGCTTTTGCAGTGTGTTTTGGATCATTGTCCATCTGTACTGTGAAGCGCCATCCAATCAACTTTGCTGCATTTGGCTGAATCTGGGCTGACAGTATATCTCTAAACGCTGCAGAATTAATCTGGCTGTTTCTGTCTTCTGCCACATCAGTAAACACCAATGACCCAGTGCCACTGGAAGCCATGCATGCCCATGCCATCACACTGCCTCCACCATGTTTTACAGATAAAGTTGTGTGCTTTTGAATCATGAGTTTTTCCAAGCCTTCTCCACACTTTTTTTCTTCCCGTCATTCTGGTACAGATTAATCTTATTTTCATCCGTCCAAAGAATACTTGGCTTTTTTAGATGTTTGGCAAAGTCTAATCTGGCTTTTCTATCCTTAAGGCTTATGAATGGTTTGCACCTTGTGGTGAGCCCTCTGTATTTGCTCTCGTGAAGTCTTCTTTTTAATGTAGACTTTGACAATGATACGCCCACCTCCTTCACTTATCTGGATGTTGTGAATGGGTTTCTTTACCATAGAGGATCCTGCCATCTTCCGTGGATGTCCAGGCCTTTTTATGTTGCTGAGCTCACCAGTGCGTTCTTTCCTCAGAATGTACCAAACTGTTGATTTGGCCACTCCTAATGTTGCTGCTATCTCACTGTTGGATTTATTGTGTTTTTGAAGCCTTACAATGGCCTGTTTCACTTGCATGGGCAGCTCCTTTGAACACATGTAGGTTCACAGCAATAGATTCCAAATGCAAATACCACACATAAAATCAACTCCAGACCATTTAACTGCTTAACCACTTCCGCTCCCGAAGGTTTTACCCCACTTCCTGACCAGGCCATTTTTTGCAATGCGGCACTGCGTTGCTTTAACTGACAAATGTGCGGATGTACGATGATGTACCCAAATATAACGGATGTCCTTTTTTTCCCACAAATGGAGCTTTCTTTTGGTGGTATTTGATTACTTTCTGCTATAAAACATTCTCAATATTAACATTTAAAAAAAATCTAATTTCTTAAATTTAGATCAATTTGTATTCTACTACATATTTTTGGTTAAAAAAAAGCCCCAAAAACGAATATTGATTGGTTTGCACAAAAGTTATAGCGTCCACAAACTATGGGATAGATTTATGGACTTTTTTTTTTTTTTAATGTTTTTACTAGTAATGGCAGCGATCAGGGATTTTTAGCAGGACTGAGACATTGCGCCAGACGAATCTGACATTGACACTTTTTGGGGATCAGTGACGCCAATACACTGATCAGTGCTAAAAAAAATTAAAAAAAATAAATCTACACTAACACTGTATATAAGACACTGGCAGGGAAGGGGTTAACATCGGGTTAACTGTGTTCTCTGGGTGTGTTTCCTTACTGTCGGGATTGGATGTCTCCCTTCCTGTCTGGCAGGACGATCTGCCTTGTTTACAGGCAGACCATCCTTCTGTCTCTCCAGCGAGCAGTTGCCGCGGGTGGCCGGCGCCCGCGGGACCCGCTGATGGGCTCCCGCTGTGTCCAATCACAGCGGGAGCACGGCTCCGGCGGCATGCGCCCCAGAGCCAAGCACAAGAATCGCGTACAGGTATGTAATTTTGCTTAAGGGCCGCCCTGCCGCAGTAAATGTAAATAGGGCAGTGCTTAAGTAATTAATTGATGAAGAAATAACGAAGGAGTAGCCCACACCTGGCCATGAAACCACTTTTGATTCAATTGTCCATTTACTTTTTGGTCCCTTGAAAAAGGGGGGGATGGCTATTCTTAAGAGCTGTAATTCCTAAACTCTTCCTCTGATTTGGATGTACCTACGCTAAAATTAAACCTGAGAGTGCACACTTTCTGCACATATCCATTATAGAACTATAGCTTGAATTACAGCTGGGAGATTTTCTCCAATAAAAGAAATTTGAGATTTTTTTAAAAAGAAACTCGATTCAAATTTTTATTTTTTTTATGGACACCGCGCTGGTCCTGAGGAGCTGCGGGCAGGAGTTTTTACGCAAGGCCGCGGTTTCGGCTTAGTCCGCGAGGCGGCCTCGCCTAAAAACTCCTGCCCACAGCACCTATGGCCCTGCGTGGCGTTGGTCCTCGTTTTAACCACTTAACCCCCGGACCAATTGGCAGCCAAAGGACCAGGCCCCTTTTTGCGATTCGGCACTGCGTCGCTTTATATGACAATTGCGCGGTAGTGCGACGTGGCTCCAAAACAAAATTGGCGTCCTTTTTTTCCCACAAATGGAGCTTTCTTTTGATGGTATTTGATCGCCCCTGCGGTTTTTATTTTTTGCGCTATAAACAAAAATAGAGCGACAATTTTGAAAAAAATGCAATATTTTTTGCTTTTTGCTATAATAAATATCCCCAAAAAATATATCAAAAAATTTTTTTTTCCTCAGTTTAGGCCGATACGTATTCTTCTACATATTTTTGGTAAAAAAAAAAACGCAATTAGCGATTATTGATTGGTTTGCGCAAAAGTTATAGCGTTTACAAAATAGGGGATAGTTTTATAGCATTTTTATTAATATTTTTTTTTTTTACTAGTAATGGCGGCGATCAGCGATTTTTATTGTGACTGCGACATTATGGCGGACACATCGGACATTTTTGACACATTTTTGGGACCATTGTCATTTATACAGCAATCAATGCTATTTAAATGCATTGATTTCTGTATAAATGACAGTTGTAGTGAAAGAGTTAACCACTAGGGGGAGGGGGGGGTTATGGGCTCTGACGTGTGTGTTTTTTTTACATTAGGGGGCGGGGCTGACGTCATTGATTGGCTGTTCCCGGTCATCGGGAAAGCCGATCAATGACAGGCAGAGTAGGAAGTGCGGGGAGAGGTTTGTTTACACAAACTCTCCCCGTTCTTCAGCTCCGTAACCCGATCGCGGGACACCAGCGGCGATCGGGTCCGCTGGTCCCGCGGCCGGCGTCACGGAGCTCCCGACCAGGTCGCGAGGGCGCCGCCTGGAGCCGCGCGACCCACGGGCAGGCATTTAAAGGGCCTTGTACAGGTACGTGGTTTTGCCTGCCCGTGCCATTCTGCTGACGTATATATGCAGTGGGCGGTCGGGAAACGGTTCAGCAAATCTTTATTTTATTTTTTTTATTTTGAATCGATTCAAGATTTAAATCGATTTTTTTTTTTTTTTTCCCCCCGCCCTAGCTTGAATATGTTTTGACAAATACCTGAAAAAATCTAAAATTGTGCCTGTGTCCAAATATATATGGACCTAACTGTATTCTATTATGAATGTAGATCATATGACAACTCAATTACCGTATATACTCGAGTATAAGCCGAGTTTTTCAGCACATTTTTTTGTGCTGAAAATGCCCCCCTCGGCTTATACTCGAGTCAAGCACTTTTCTGCAGCAAAAAAAAAAAATTTCCGACCCGACTTTGGGGCCCCGTATCTCGGGGCCACTTGGGTCTAGGAATCCCAAATTTGGTGTGCCAACCCAGTGGACCTAGCACTACAACATATCCAAATATGAGGTTCCTAGCACTAAGTGACCCAGAGATACAGGGCCCCAAATCGGTCAACTGTGTCCATCTGCATGGGCACAGTGAGGCTGCAAATGGGCATCGTTGACCCTCTTTTCCACTTACAGTAGCTGCGCATTTCTCACCCTAGGCTTATACTCGAGTCAATAAGTTTTCCCAGTTGTTTGTGGTAAAATTAGGTGCCTCGGCTTATATTCGGGTCGGCCTATACTCGAGTATATACGGTAACCACTAGGCGTCCGCGCTATAGCAGAAAGACGGCTACAGCGCGGTGCCCAATTGCTGGGAGGGCGTCCATGGACGTCATCCTGTTTACTACCCCGATGTGCTGCAGCGTTAGTGAGTGTAAAAGTAGAAAATACAGTGCCCACAGTACTTGTCAGTGCCATTTGTCATCAGTGCCATCTGTCATCAGTGCCACGTGTCATTGTCCTGGTGCTCCAGGGCCTTCAAAAGTATAATAGGTAGTCAACAAGTTAGATGTGTAATTTATGCTCCTAGAACACGTGATGGCGCTCCCTGCATGTTGGGCCTCTCTATGTGGCTAGGCTGTGAAAGTCCCACACATGTGGTATCGTAATACTCGGAAGGAGTAGCAGAATGTATTTTGGGGTGTCATTTGTGGTATACACATGCCATGTGAGAGAAATAACCTATTACAATGACAATTTTGTAGGGAAAAAATAAAAAATCTTCATTTTGCAAAGAATTGTGGGGAAAAAATGACAACATCAAAAACCTCACCATCTTACTAAATACCTTGGAATGTCTAGTTTCAAAAAAAGGGGTCATTTGGGGGGTATTTGTACTGTCCTGGCTTGTTCAGGTCGCAGGCCGTGAGTACATCAGGTGTGATCAATTTTTTATGATTTGCACCACAGCTTGTAGACTCTAAAACTGTCACACAGACCAAATAATATCCACTAATTTGGGTTATTTTTACCAAAGATTTGTAGCAGTATAAATTCTGGACAAAATTTGTGAAGAAAAATTAATATTTGGCTAAATTTTATCACAGAAACGAAGAAAAAATGTATTTATTTATTTTTCAAAATTTTCGGTCTTTTATTTATTTTTTTATTTATAGCGCAAAAAATAAAAAAAACAGAGGTGATCAAATACCACCAAAAGAAAGCTCTATTTGTATGAAAAAAAGGACAAAAAATTAATTTGGGTACAGTATTACATGACTAATTGTCATTCAAAATGCACTGAAAGCTGAAAATTGGTCTGGTCACGAGGGGGGTTTAAGTGCCCAGTTGTCAAGTGATTTACTTTTATTTAGATATGGGGCTACCCTGTGAGCTTTTGTTTTTTCTTCTCTGGGAAACCTTGTGACTGGAGAGATGTCCCAGGTGTGGGATTTTTGGGTGTAATTAACAGTCCACTATGGTCAAATGTTTTAATCCTTTTTACATGGACAGATTACTTTTTTTTTCACATTCGGAAAACGTTTTTAATGAGGTAACTTAAAATAGAAAGTGAGAGGATACAGAAAAAAATTTATATTGGGAGAGGGGGGGGGGGGGGTTAAGACAGAAAAATATAGGTGGGGAAATCAATACAAACTCGATTTACAGAAGGAACAAAACGATTGCAAGCATCAAAAAAACAAAACAAAAGGTGCTGTATGTGGCAAAAAAGCTCACTATTAAGGAAACTGAGTCATAAAATATAACAGTCCTAATGTGGCTGTAAAAGCGTTCAGGCATCCAAAATAAAAACATTTCAGCTGAATTATTATAAACCTGGGGTATCAGAAGAGCCTATCCTCTGGGGAGGATCGACCCCCTAAGGTGGTATAGGTTTTATAAGGTGGTATAGATTTCAAGCACCAGACTAAGCCATCCATTGAGCTCATACCTTTTTGGAATTTTGGCAGGGTATGCCCTGTGGTCATATTAGCGATTATTGATTGGTTTGCGCAAAAGTTATAGCGTTTACAAAAAAGGGGATAGTTTTATAGCATTTTTATTAATTTTTTTTTTTTTTACTAGTAATGGCGGCGATCAGCGTTTTTTTTTTTATTTATTTTTTTTTATTGTGACTGCGACATTATGGCGGACACATCGGACATTTTTGACACATTTTTGGGACCCTTGTCATTTATACAGCAATCAATGCTATTTAAATGCATTGATTCCTGTATAAATGACAGTTGTAGTGAAGGGGTTAACCACTAGGGGGAGGGGTTATGGGCTGTGACGTGTGTTTTTTTTACATTAGGGGGCGGGGCTGACGTCTGATTGATTGGCTTTCCCGATGACCGGGAACAGCCAATCAATGACAGAGTAGGAAGCGCGGGGAGAGGTTTGTTTACACATACCTCTCCCCGTTCTTCAGCTCCGTAACCCGATCGCGGGACACCAGCGGTGATCGGGTCCGCTTGTCCCGCAGCCGGGGTCACGGAGCTCCCGACCGGGTCGCGCGCGCCGCTGGCGGCAAGCACGCGACCCACGGGCAGGCATTTAAAGGATCACGTACAGGTACGTGATTTTGCCTGCCCGTGCCATTCGGCACACGTATATGTGCATGAGGCGGTCGGGAAGCGGTTAAGCTGCATAAACATGGCCCTTCCCCTTCTGGCGACTTTCCACTACCAGAAGGTTACAGACACAAGTTGCGCTACCCCAACACTAAACATTTGTGAAAGAATGTTAACTATGATCAAAACAATATACGTGACACAATAAAAAACTGTATTCACTTTTAAATTTGGACTTTGGACTTTTAAAAGGTAAGATGAAAGATGTAATGAAAAGTAGTTGTATCCACCCTGGTAAACGATTACAGAATAAACATGCTTTGAAAAAAGTTGTAGAGCCCTCCACCAAATCATGCCAAACAAGGCTTACCGGACAGCCATGACCTTCTTATAATAGGAAGGTCAAAATTTGCATCTGCCCCAAAGGGCCTCTGGATGCTGGGATACCTCCACTCCTCATATAAGGTACCTCCTAAGAATCCTCAGTCACAAATCCATGTGTGTTCATACCCAGGATAAAGATAAACTCCACACAGTGTGTACAGATAAAAACTCACTTTTAATAGGAAAAGGAATAAAATTCACATTTAAAATGAATAGTGCTTGGTATATACACTCATGCCACAGCAGACTCTGCCCTACGAGTTTCATCACACCTGACTTCTTCCGAGCACAGACGCCATGATGGGTCATCGCAAATTTATACACAACCAAGCCTTGCTTTGGATATCGTATTTTATCAATGTCTGGTAGCGTGACCTCAATCTGGAATTAAAAGGCTTAAACCCGGGTGAGTCCCTTGATGCTGATCAGCAGACTTAGAATATCTGTGCAGTTTTATTGCTCAAGTTAGTAACTCAATGGGGGGGAAATTTTCATAATGGGGTAATAATGATCATTCCACCCCACTAGAATTTCAGTCCAGGTGTCAGATGAAGTCTTCTGATCATAGACACAAACGGCTTTACACATGGCAAAATACCTTTCCTATGTCTTCATAGGTTCTGGAATTTGCTTTTGTAATAAAATGTTTGTATAGCTAAAACTTTTTCCTAAACCCTGTTAGTATGTGTTTATTTTTTATTAATTTTTTGTCCCAATGAAGAGATTTCAATTCACTTCCTGTCCTGGAGACTCAATAGGAAGTGAGGGGAAAATCCCTTCTTAGACTTGTGATGGATGTCCCTATTAGATTTTCTCTTAGCTTTTTTTCTTCTGTGACAACTGAGAATTTTGGTTTCCCATGACTCAACCCTAGAACACATAATGAGGAAATCTGACAAAAAAAAAATGTCATAGCGATTGTCCAATAATCTGATCGTTCGCACACAGCTTTCGAGAGACAATCTCGACAGTTCATGCAAAATTATCCGAAGGGACAAGCGCAAGATTTTTTTCTCGTAAGTACAGTATTCGCCTGTAAAAAAAAGTCAATTGACCAAGACTGCGTATCCTTGGAAATGAAAGAATACATTTCAATACAGTACATTGCAGGAAGTTGTATTCTGTTTTACAAGCATTTTCATAACTTAAACCTGTTTGTTTTCGATATGAGACTAGCATGCAAAAAAGATGATCATTCTTTCGATATTCTCATTGTGAGCCAGGCTAGGGTTCTGGTGGTGATGCGCACTAGAACAAAAATATATACAAGATGAAGACCACAGACACTAGAGAAAATTGACAGACATTCTAACTCTTCTTTACCCTATCCTAAAAAAAAAGGAAACCTTTTTGGTCCATGCACACTGGGCATAAAAAAAATACAAGGTTGCTTATACAGGCTGAAGAAAAAAAAAACACCAAATGCCTGTATAAGTAGCATTCCTCTGCAAATATGTCTCTAAACTTCCTAAGGCTGCATTCACACCTGAGCGTAGCGATTTACTGGCATTTTATTTGAGGGTTTTTGAGCGTTTTTAGAAGAGTATTGCAAGCATTTTCTAAGCTCATTACAAGCGTTTTACAGCTTCAGTCCTTTTTGTTTAGCCAATAGAAAGCACTAGGGAGGGAGAGATAGAGGAAATTTGTGGTGAAGAGCTGCTGTTTAAGCAGAAAACGTGCAACAAATTGCTCAGATTAGACATTTCCATTGAAGTCTATGGCGCCAAAAAGGCTTTCAATCTGCCAAAAAGAAACTCGTACTTTTTTGAGCGACGCGTTTTACTTCAGGTGACAGAACGCTTATATGTGAACAGGAGCCATTGAAATGAATGGGATTTGGCTTGTTGAGTGTTTTTAGAGCTAAAAGCATAAAATCACTCGTGTGCGAACTGGGCCTCATGTGCATGGACAATGCAAACCATTATTTTGCTTGTGGTACCTTAAAGCCTAGTACACACGGGCCAAATGTTGGGCGGCATCGGCTGGTTCAATAGAAACCGGTCGACATTTGGCCTGTGTGTCCTGGAGTCAGTCAGACAGGCTTTAATGAGGCATGACAATATAACTGGGTTATGCATTATTGATTTATTTAATTCCACGTGAAGTTGTTAAAACATACATCAGAGGGTTAAAAATAACAAGTTGGGGGGCGTGGCCCTCAGCGGAACTGAATGGCTGCTTATTGATAGAGCTCCTGTTCTCTGAGACTCCCTGAAGCGACTAACGGCGACATCCAGCATGCCCGAGGACACAGTAACACCCTTGAAGGCACAGAGAACCTCTCCCCCTCCATGGGGAAGCATAAATCACGGAAGAAACCCCGCAAATTAGGGGCTTTTCACAGCCCGGTCAGATCTCCTAGGAAGGAAGATGGCCCTGGCCCTTCTTCCCCTCACACACAGACAAGCAGGCAGCTCGTTGCCTAGCGAATATTTTAAGGCATTTGAATTTTGTTTATCTCCGTATTTATGTAGAGTATGCAGAATGAGATGCTTGAAGCCATTATCATTCCGATACCAAAACAGGGGAAAGACCCTTTGTCACCCAGTAATTACAGACCCATTTCATTACTCAAGTCTGACCTTAAAATTTATGCTAAAGTTCTAGCCAACCGATTATTAGAATTAACACCCTATCTCATTGAACCGGACCAAGTAGGATTTGTTAAAGGACAAGGCCCGGATGGTACTAGAAGAATGATTGACTTGCTCAATCATATAGATCATAGTCAAATTCCTTCTCTGCTCCTTGGCTTAGATGCACAGAAGGCATATGATAGTGCATTGGGGCTATATAGCAGAGACCCTTAGGAAATTTGGATTCTCTGGATTCATCTGTGAAGCCATAATGTCACTCTACATGGTACCTACAACCAGAGTATTCATGTCAGGCAATACTTCTAAAACCTTTAATCTATCTAATGGAACCAGACAAGGGTGTCCTCTATCGCCCATCATATTTTCGTTCGCAATTGAACCCTTTGCGATATCCATAAGCGAAGTAAGGAAAACCCTGGACGCCTTTTGGATCAGTTTCATATTATAAGATTAATCCTAACAAATGTTTTGTCTTGCCTATGAATATCCCACCAGATCAAGTTGACAACTTGCAACAAAATCCTAGATACAACTGGGATAATCCCTCTATTGCATACCTGGAAATCCAACTTGCCTACCCACCATCTAAACTATATGAGGTTAGCTACCCCATCCTATTAGCCCAAATTAACCAAGATATTCAATCAATACAAAAAACTCTATCTTGGATCAGAAGGATGGCAGCATTTAAAATGCAGACACTGCTGAAGATCCTATACTTCAGATCCCTCCTGATCCCATTACCAACAAAACTTTTTACACAAATTAACTCAATATTAAACAACTTGATCTGGAAGGGGAAAAAAAAACAAGGATTGCTTCATCAACTATGGCTATAGCCAAATGAGGGATGAACCTCCCCGATGTGCGTCTGTATTATTACTTTTTACTTCTGGACCAAATTAAATACTGGTTTATACACTAATGATAAATTGTGGCTAAACATTGAATGGGAAATAACTAGAGGAGATTATCTATTTTCAGTAGCAATAGCTCACTACCTATTACCAAAAGGAGATTGGGTATATTTACTAACCATTAAAATCTACCTTATCAGCCTGGAAGTTTGCTTTAACCAAATTACAACCAATTGGTGCCCCAGCCCACATTCCAATACCATTAAGTGTTATTGAATATTGCAAAGGGCGCATGAATATAACATCCTGGTTTAAACAGTGAATCAACTTTTTTCATCACTTGCCTGATGAACATAAAACCAGAATCTCAAATAAGCTTAACACTAAAACTTTTAGTAAGAACTTTAACCCCGAAGGGAATTTAGAACTCCCTTGCAAAAAATATGGTAATACTTCACGTCTTATAAAAGCAGAAAGAAAAGAGGCATATCCCATTTCTATAAACTCCTCATCTTTTCCACTCCAAACCAAAACTCCAAATATGATTAAATGGGAGAAAGACCTTTCTCAAACCTTTTTCATGGGAAACTTGTCAGCCATACAAATCAATAGTACATCAGCATCATGTGTTGAACATTGGAAAAACTCCCAAAAAATATTTAAACTGCTGGTTTCTGACCTCATACAGACTTTCCAAAATATTTCCCTCTTCATCCTCCACATGCTGGAGTTGTAATACCCATACTTGCTACTTAATACACTATGGGAATGTAAGGCTCTATCTAGTTTCTGGAAGACCATCTCCTTTATCGCATCCCTCACAGGAAACTTGGACACTCACACCAGAAATGGCCTTATTTGGTCTAAACCGAGACCTATACCCACCACAGTATAGGACTATTGTTGCTAATGTCCTAATAGCCACAAGACTCACCATAACTAAACTATGGAAATCTACCTTGGTCCCTAACCTTTCAGATGTTATTTTGAGAATAAACTCAGGCTCACTTTGAATTCATGTTGGTGCACAAAAAGGGCTCCATTGCTAAATTTCTTAAAATCTGGAATGAATGGATCTCGCATGCTAGGGTTCAAATTTTCTGAAAAATACTAAACTATTAATTTTCTCTTTTTTTGGGATCTGTTTATAATTTATTCCATTTTGGGGTCATATTTTTTATTTTTCCACACAAAGGTGACTGCATTTTAACCTAAGATTCACACATTTTTGTAATTGGATTCTGTTTTGAAAGGTGTGTGAATCCTGGGTACAAGTTGTGAATCATGTTTGATGTTATATATAAATCCCTTTAAATCCAGTTTAGTTGTACTATTCTGTATTTTTCAAAAGCAAAAGTTGAACAGCTTGAATTGATCAGAAACTTTTACTTTAATTTGCTCCTATAATTTTTTTTTTTTCATTTTTCTCACAGTTCGAGATCGTGTTAGAACAAAGATGGAACGTGATATTTTGGTGGAAGTTAATCATCCGTTTATTGTCAAATTGCACTATGGTGAGTACAAGATTTCTCTGCTGATAGACTTGCACCAGCTGTTAGAATGTCACGTTTTAGTTTTCAAAAATTTCAACTTTTTAACTGAAATTAATTTTAAATGTTTAAATGATGAGCGTGAAATTCAGTAACTGTCTGCTTTGGCACCTTGACTTTTTTAGTGTGTCACTTTTACCAGTAATGTGAACCTTGAATGAAAATGTAAGCTTTTCTTTATCATGCATCACAGGACAAATCGATATGCAAATTCTTAGACCATTGGGATATTCTCCAACCTCCAGGTGATTGTACAATGGCAATTAGCAAAGCTGAAACCCAGCCATGCATAATTCCTCCCATTCTCTGGACTCTCCGCTTTGAGATAGTTAGTTACTTTAATTTCCTTATCATGAGCCTGTAATGCTGCAGTGTGAGAGACCTGGTGGGGCGCTGTACAGGACTGATCTGCTACAGTGGAGCCCTGTTCCTCATGATCCTGTGGATAAGGCTGACCAGGATTTGGCAAATATTGAGCTGCATACACTGCAGCTCTGCACCATAAACTGTAAGCAACATGCCCTTGCGTAGGGTCGCAATGTGCTGAGCGCCCACAGATGTTACATGTGGGGGGAGATGAGGACAGAGTGCTTGAATGTGTGGGTTACTCCTGGCAATGGGGATAGAAATTTCTTTGCAAGCTTGGCCAGCTTGAATCCCCAATATGGCTCGGAGTCCAGGTCGGTTTCAGGGGCATCTGTCTTTAATGCATTCCGTCTCCACAGAAATTCTTCTTCTCTTAACTTTGCTGCTCTGTCAAGGAGAGAAAGCTGATCAATGTCATCTAAAGATACGTTGGAACTTTTGACTTTTGTCACTTACCCGCTGTTTTGCTGGACGCTGTTTTGCTGGAGAATGAGGTGTCGAAGGAGAATTTTTGTTGGCTGGGGTGAATGGCAGTGAGGATTTGGGAATCCTTTTTTTTTTTTTTTTTTTTTTTCTTTTTTAAGATGAGTCCAGAGCCATCTGTCACTGAAGACCACGGTAGGCTTCTTGGCTGATGCGTTATGCACAAATTTAAAGTTGCTGCTTCCAGAGTCCTGATCTCCCAAAGTCACTGATTGGGTTCCTGGCAGGTGGTATCCCATGTCTTTTTTTTCTGTGCACCCTCATTTGCATGAAGTGTTGTATGCCAATTGGACTCATCTGTAGAAGGGGTTTTCACCACCCAGATCATTTGCTTAAGAGGACCCCATGGAGGAGGATTTCTGCAAACAATAGGGTTCTTCAGCTGTTAACTTGGCCAATTCAATAAGACCCTTATGCTGGCCATACACTATATATGAAAAATCAACCGAAATTCGGTCATTTAGACCGTTTGTTTTTCAGCCAGTTAATGGGCACAAATCGGTAATCTGTTGGGACGTTTTTGAGCTGAAAAAACGAAGGACGAGTTTGGAAATGTTCTGCCAAATGAGCGATAAATTGAAAGGTTAATGTGTTTGCCGTCCAAACGGTTTGCACTAGGTATATGTGGAAAAAAAGAACAAACTGATCAATGGACATAAATTAAACGATTTATCGGTCATTACTCGATGGCACTATTGTTTGCTCTCACGGCCGAATTTTAGAAAATGGGTTAGAAAGATTTTTCGTATAGTGTTTGGCCAGCATTATGGTCCCAATCTTCAAAGATGCAATGGGTTTGAGGCCCTCTTGAAGGCTTCATCCTCTGGTGGGTGCATTGCTATAGCCATTGGTGACTGCGATGTGTTTTTGCCAAGTACTTAAAGTTTGGGCATTGCATATTCCTTCCAGAGAAGCAGAACCAGTGGCACCTTCCATTTGGTGGTACCTGGAGGAATTCCTGATCAAGCCGCATGAGAGTCTGCCATTTTGAGGATGAGTGTTTTGAGCCATCCTTGGATTCCTTCATTCAGAAAGTGACTGTGGGTAAAAGTACACTCTTGCCTCTAAACAACGCTAAAACTACACTCAAAAAAAACAGTGCAGCCCTCATTACCCAAGAAGCATTCCTTTCATAAGCAGCATACTCCTACCCTCATGCATAACCCTAGCACCCAGTTCTGTAAGAACTGCACCCCTAAGTCCTCTAGGTCCAAAAAAACGCTTTGAAGGGGTGCCCCACTTGGTGGAGGTGGTAACGTTTTTTGTTTTTTTTTTGGTCAGAGAGAGCTTGAATCAAATGCTTAGACCATTATTAAAAACAGGTCCTGCTCCAGTTCAAGGGATGCATTGTCACTCTGCCAAGCTTTTGTGGACACACTTGTGATGGGTGAAGCCTGGATTTCATATAGAGTCCTGTGTTTAAGACACCGTTCACTCTGTATCACTGACTGTTGCTGTAAAAAAAGATGATTTGTAATCATTTCACACTGGAAACTTTTCAAACTTTGTGCTAAAATTCAGCCACTCAGAGCTCAGTCCTAGATGGATGACCAGGTGTGACATGACACCACTGGTCGCACACTTTAAAGTGGATGTAAACCCTTGCATATACCTAGTGAAGTGAACAGCCTCAGATGATACACAGGGATGAAACAAATAGAACTACATAAGTTTTATATGCATATCTGCTGTCTTCAGCTTTATATATGCTTTAGAAAGTTCAGATCATGTTGAGAGTTTTTCTCTTCCTGTTCAGCACTTCAGTGAGGTCTGGACATACAGCCAAGACAGCCGATTTGGAGGAAAGGCACCCACCCCCACTCCACATAGGTAGAGACTTTCAGAGCAGTTAGTTTGTTGAATAGTTCAGCTTTCTGCTAATCTATTTATAGCATCCTCCCCAACACAAGGCTGCTTTTATCTGAGTTGACAGAGAACTTGTCAGAAGTTATCAGGCTGATAACAGAAGAATGGAGCAGGAGAAAGCCACGGGACATAGGGCTTTGAACAGACATAAGAAAAGACTGCAGATATGTGCCCATCTCAAATTTCATGAATTGGGTTTCCATCCACTTTAATGCCACTTCCACCTAGAGCGCTTATGTACTCAGCCACACACACACACACACACACACACACACACACACACACACACACACACACACACACACACACACTCTTTCTATATGAGGGTTTGTTGCAGGGGGATCTACACCTGGGTTACTGCACACTCCTTTTGGACACACTTTATCTGGAACCAATTGCCTTCCGAAGTCTCCTAAATAGTCTCCCTGTGTGTAATTTAATCTCAGTATAAATACAGCTGTTCTGAGAGCCCTCAGAGGTTGTTGAAGAACCTTAGTAAACAAACAGCATGAGAGCCAAGGAACGCACCAGACAGGTCAAGGATAAAGTTGTGGCGAAGTTTAACCTCCCTGGCAGTATGATTATGTCAGGAATTTAGTACCAAAATCGGGACAATTATTTTGCATGGAAATTTGGCGTTTTATATTGTAGGCCTGCAATTTTTGAGAATAACTCACTTAAATCTGTCCAAACAAGAGTCTAGTAGACATCCCGGGTATGATAAAGTTTGAAACACAAAATCATAAATTATAATATAATGAATAACTATAAAAATTATTCAATAATGTAATCAAATCAAAAACGCAGAAATTTGCTCTGTTGCAGAATTGTCGCTGTCATTAGATTTAGTGTTTGACAAATCGCTGTTTTCTAGCAGGTCTAAAACCACTTTTGACATAAAGGGACACTTTTTGGTTGCTATGGACAATCTCCAAATTCCAGGCAGAAAAAAAATGTATTTATAATATAAAACTACACTGGACAGACCACTAGGGACAAAGGGGATGTGTATTTTTTTTTTTTTTTTTATACAGTACTGTAATATGTGCGTCGTAACGTCGCAGGGAACGGAGATCAGCGGCACTCGGCACTGTGTGAATCGAGCGAGCAGACAGCTCACACACACACAGCAGGGAGAAATTGCAGGATCCAGGGGACAAAGTAAGTAGCTTTCCCTGTATCCTGCAATGCGATCCTGAGTCTGGCTCGGGGTTGCCGCTTATGGTACTGAGGTTCTACCCCGAACCAGACTAGGGATTACCGCCAGGGAGGTTAAAGCAGGGTTAGGTTATAAACAAATATCCCATCCTTTGAAATTGGAAAGAGGATGGCACAACTACAAGCCTACCAAGGCATGGCCGTCCACCTAAAGTGACAGGCCAGGGAAAGTGCATTAATCGGAGAAGCAGCCAAGAGGCCCATGGTAACTCTGGAGAAGCTGCAGAGATCCACACCTCAGGTGGGAGAATCTGTCCACAGGACAACTATTAGTTTTGTGCATTCCACAAATCTGGCCTTTTTATGGAAGAGTGGCAAGAAGAAAGCCATTGTTGAAAGAAATCCATAAGAAGTCCTGTTTGCAGTTTGTAAGTAGCCACATCAAACATGTGGAAGAAGGTGCTCTGGTCAAATGAGACCAAAATTTGGCCTTCAAGCAGAAAACTAACACTGCAGATCACACCCCCCCCCCCCCCCCCTCCTGGTGAAACATGGTGGTGGCGGCATCATGTTGTGGGGGTGCTTTTCTTCAGCAGGGACAGGGAAGCTGGTCAAAGTTGATGGGTATATGGATGGAGCCAAATACAGGGCAATCTAGGAGGAAAACTTGTTGGAGTCTGCAAAGGACTTGAAACTGGGGCGGACGGTCACCTTCCAACAGGACAACGACCCTAAACATACAGCCAGAGCTTCAATGGAATGGTTTAGATCAAAGCATATTCATGTGTTTTGAATGGCCCAGTCAAAGTCCAGACCTAAATCCAATTGAGAATCTGTGGCAAAACTTAAATGGCTGTCGACAGATGCTCTCCATCCAATCTGACAAAGCTTGAGATATTTTGCAAAGAATGGGCAAAAATGTCACTCTAGATGTGCAAAGCTAGTAGAGACATACCCAAAAGACTTGCAGCTGTAATTGCAGCAAAAGGTGGTTCTACAAAGTATTGAGTCGGGGGGCCGAATACAAATGCATGTAGCACTTTTCAGATATTTATTTGTAAAAAAAATTGAAAACCCTTTTATCATTTTCCTTCCACTTCACAATTATGTGGCAATTTAAATCAACCATAAACTGGCCATGGACAGAAAAATTAGCAGAATGCTTTACAGAATGCTTTGTGGCAACACTGATACAGGACTCCCAAGACAGGAATTCTCCTGAAACCAGTTCATGGTACTAAAGCCAGGAGTGGATATTTGTCCTAACCTGGACATAAAATCAAATTCCAAAATGTTTCTTAAATCTTCAAAATCAGTAATTGCTTCTCTGAGACTAGGCGGACACATGGCATCCACTGACATCCAAGATGCCTATATGCATGTTCCATTTCCCCACCTCATCAGCGATTTTTAGCTTTGCATTGGCGAACAATTACTTCCAGTTTGTTGTACTGCCCTTGCACTTCTCAGCAAATGTTCAAAAGACAATTCAACTTCTCCAGGCCTTTATCTGGGTGATACATTTCAACAGATCTGCTCTCCAGCCTTCCCTGCACCTCAAATATTTTTGTCTAACCTGGATACATTCTAAGCAAAAGTCTTTCTTCCAAAAAAGAAAGCTTTCTCTAAGAGCTCCTGTTTGACAGCTGAGATCCAAAAGAAATCCCTCCAGTGAGATCTGCCATGATAATTTGGAGTCTAATGATGACCTCCTTTGAAGCAGTACCTTTCCCCCAATTTCACTTAAGAATTCTCCAACTAAACATTCTGTCAGCATGGCTCTTTCCCTAGACGTATGCTCCTATCCAGCCAAACAAGCATTTTCTTGTCCTGGTGGGTTACCACATTGACTCAAACAGTGGTAAAATCATTCCTTCTCTACAGTTGGTAAGTTCTTACAACAGATACAAGTCTGTCAGGCTGGAAAAGAGTCTTCTAATCCTTGACAGTTCAGGGAACAGTCAAGAGGGAAAAAAACTCCAACATCTTGGAGCTCAGAGAAGTCAAGTTGTCCCTCCAGTACTGGACCCCCTCATTCTTCTAAAGGGACTCCCAGTTTGTGTGCGATCAGATAATGTCACCACAGCAGAATATATCAACCATCAATGAGGCATGAGGAGCCTGGCAGCCTTGAAGGAAACAAATCGAACTGGCCCAGAAGTCCTTGGTACACAGACCTACTCAGACTTCTATCAGGCAGGCCAGATCTGCTATCTCAAACCCCTGTCCTCCCCTCTACTTCAGTCTCTGGCTTGAAGGATGTGGCTATTTAATCTCATGTCTTAAAGGATAAGAGGGATTTCTGCGTTTGTGATTCCTACCTTGCTAAAAGCAGTTAAGGCCACTTCCAGGAAGATTTACAGTATTATCGTCCCTGAAATTTTCTTTTCCTGGTGTGAGCGCAGTCAATTCAGAGGTTTTGGAATATCCCTGGCGTTTTAGGCATCCATGTGCAAATTTTATTGGAAGTTGCTTTGGTTATTGCAAAAGCCACCTTTTGGCAGCATTCCTCAGCATCTTGCCAAAAAGTGTAAAGTCCCCCATGCCTTTTGAATACCATGTGAACGTACCACCAGTGTGGTTTTAAGACTTGCCACATTTGGTATCTATAGAGGGGCTCAAAAAAATGTATATACACTTAAATATGAAAAACATATGCATACATATGTTACTGCTAGATTTATATAAACATCAAAGCGTGGCTGTAAATCATAATACATTTAATTCATAGTGCCCTTTACATCAAAAGATCTCAAAGTGCTACAGGTTAAAACAAAAAATAAAAACAAAATGAGTAGTTTATACGATGAAACGAACATCTAAAATAGTCAAAAAGCTTTGCTAAAAAAATGTCTTAAGACCTTTTTTAAAACAGTCAGTAGATTGAGGAGCTCTCAAGGTGTCTGGTAGGGCATTCCACAGGCGCGGGGCAGTTGCACAAAAGGCACGGTCTCCCATTGTCCTGAGTCTAGTTCTGGGTATATGAAGAAGGTTTGAGTGAATGGAGTGGTGGGGACATGTGTTTAGTGGTTTGAGAAGTTTTGAGGGAGGTGGGGGGGGGGGGGGGGTGGGCATGTCCATGAATATGTTGGTGTGTGAGGAGGGTAACCTTGTACTCAATCCTGGTGTAGACAGGAAGCCAGTGGAGTGAGTGAAGAATGGGGGTAATGTCCTCGTGTTTCCGCACTCTCATCAGGATCCTTACTGCAGAGTTTTGGATGTACTGAAGCCTCTGCAGACTTTCTAGGAATCCCAATGAGAAGTGTGTTACAGTAGTCCAGTCTGGAGGAGACAAAAACATGAACCAGCTTTTTGGCATCTGAGAGGGAGAGAATAGGACGGAGTTTAAAGATATTACAAAGGTGGTAGTAAGAGGTCTTGCATAGGTGATTTTATATGGGCTTCAAAAGTGAGTTGGGAGTCCATTTTTACACCAAGATTTGTAACTATTGATGGGAAAGATGTTAGAACCAGAAAAGGTGATGCTGGTTATAGATGATGATGATGATTTGGTCTGGTGAGGAGTACCAATCAGAATGACTTCAGTTTTTGAACGGTTTAGTTGAAGAAAGTTGTGCTCCATCCATACCTTCATGTTTGAATTATGCAATCGCATTAGGTGCTCAAAGTGGTCACCATTAGCAACAGGAATTGCCCTGCGTTATTTTATTTTCACACACACAGTTTGGACTTGTGTCTTTTTTCAACCTCACCTACTATGTAACTGATGTTTCAATTACTTCCCGTAGTGCAGTCGATGTAGGTGGTTTTCTATCATACACCACATGCTTTAGTATTCCCCACAGAAATCAAGGGGTGTTAAGTCCGGGGAACGTGGAGGGAATTCAACAGCACCTCTAAATCCTATCCATCCTGGCAGAATGTCTTTGAGAGGGGCTCTCACGTCTCGGTGGTAGTGAGCCATCTTGCTGGAAGGAAAATTGCTTATCCGCGTAAACTTCACAAATGACCAGTAAAATGGATATGCGAAGCATGTCGACTATTGACATGTTTAGGGGGAAACATACTATGCTTTGCTGCTATAATTCAATTTGGGTTTTAAAAAGGGCATAGATAACTGTTAACGTGTGTATATATTTTCTTGGGCCCCTTTCTATTTACTCGATGCAACCTCATCTATTAATTTGCCATTGGGTAATATACAGTATATTGTTTGTGTCCACTAAAATTAACTTTAGTGTTATCTTACTGAAAATATGGCTTTGATAAACAATTGCGCTAATCTCATATTTTAAAGAAATTAAGCTATTTTGTTCTCCATATTCTCTGCTGTCAGAAAATATTGAAGAAAAATATGGTGCTGGCAGGTGTTTGCTGGAGTTCTAATATGAAAAAGAATTCAGGACTGCCCTTGCTAATTTAAATTGGTATTAAACCCAAAAATTTGATGTAATGGCTGCATTGATTTCCTTTTTTTAGGCTTTCTGCTCTCTTTTCACCTGGTGAATCTATACAGTAACACCTTTTGGACAGCGGTGTTGTCAGTCTAGGGCAGGGGTCTTTAAACTATGGCCCTTCAGTTGTTGAGGAACTACAATTCCCATCATGCCTAGTCATGTCTGTGAATGTCAGAGTTTTACAATGCCTCATGGGATGTGTAGTTCCTCAACTGGTGTAGGGTCGTAGTTTGCAGATCCCTGGTCTAGGGGAGAAGAGTGTTGGATGCACTAGCAGATTTTAGATACTCTAAACAAATTAAGGCCAAACTTCAGACAATATTTAAGCCGTTATAGCAACAGTTTTATTTCTTTTGGGATAAGGGATTTCCATAAATAAAAGCTGACCACTGTAAGCCACCCTGTCTGTGTTAAATGGTTTATCTCATCCTAACTCCTGTATATGAAGGACAGCTTGCTCTATTAAAAGACAGACTTGCTGGCTGGATCACCAAGTGAAAGTAAAGCTTAAAACAAAACTAATGCAGCCACTGTATTTATCGGCATATAACACACACTTTTTCCCCCTTAAAATCTGGGGAAAATCGTGGGTGCGTGTTATACCCCGATCCCCACCAATTTCCGCTGATTGTGAGCGGAGCAAGCGCCGCCGACATACACAAAGCCGAGTACACTCCACTCACAGTCACGCCCAGTCCCTCCATTAGACATGTGTTATGTCCATCATAGGGGCGGGACTGGGCGTGGCTGAGTGGATCGGAGCGAGCACCGCCGACATACACAAAGCCGAGTACACTCGGCTAGTCTCGGCTCCGCTCACAATCACGTGGGCGGGACTGCAAAAGGAGCAGAGACTAGCCGAGTGTACTCTGCTTTGTGTATGTCGGTGGTGCTCGCTCTGCTCCCAATCAGCGGAGATCGGCGCCAATTTTAAATTCCTGCAAGTTTTTTTCCTTTTTTAAAAATCCCTCCTAAACTCGGGGTGATAAATACAGTAATAAAAGCTTGCTTTTGGGTTTAATATCGTTTTAACCTAGTACTGTGCTTGACTTCTAAAAACATGTATTTCTAGATATTCTTGTGCAAAAATAAACAAGGTGTCCTATTAAGTTTGCATTTAAAAATAAGTTATCTATTTATTTCAGCTTTCCAAACAGAAGGCAAATTATACCTTATTCTGGATTTTCTCAGGGGTGGAGATTTGTTTACACGTTTATCCAAAGAGGCAAGTTTTATCTTTCATTTGATTTTGTATTATCTCAGGTAATATTAAAAAAACACCAACCCTAATTTTCATCCTATACTTGTATATTTAAATTTTCACAGGAATGAGTTAAGTGGACAGTGCATTAAGTCAGTCTGTTGGCTTGGAGGAGTAAGGAGCAGGGGGAGTGTCTTGCCTACCTAGACTACGGGGCTGTGTGTTTCCAATGATGTACACAGCATAGGGAGACACTGCTCTAGTCCCTGCAAGCAAAGGGTGACTCCATTAGGGCAAGGAGCAACTTTGAAATGGGCGACCTCGGCAGTAGTCATGGCACCAGCTTAAACTGGAAAATAGGCAAGGATTAAAAGATAAAGAAGCTGCATACTCAGTGAGTGATTAAATCTGCTGCTGAAAATTCTCTAAAGACTGAGGCTTTAACCACTTCCAGACCTCCGCATGACTATATACATCCTCACTGTGAGGACTGATATCGTTGTTATGGCAGCAGCTAGCTGCCATAACCCCGGTATCGCCGCGTTCGACCGGCGGTCCGCTACAAGATGATAGTACTCTCTGCGGCGGATTTGCCGCACAATCTCACTTTTAGCAGAGCCGTTGGCAGCACGGAGGCAATCGGATCCTTCCCGTGGCTGTGCATGGAGTAGAGAGAGGGGAAGATGGGGCTCCGACCCATCTCCATGACACTGCGGGGCGGAAGCAACGTCAAAACGTCACTTCCGCCCATAGCTCTTAAAGGGACTTTTATTTTTACACTGTTTAAAAAAAAAAAAAAGGTAAAATAAATAAGAAAAAAAATGTTTAAACCAGCCCTGTCCCGCTGAGCTTGCGTGCAGAAGCGAACGCATACGTGAGTAGCACCCTCATATGAAACCGGTGTTCAAACCACACATGTGCGGTATCGCCGCAATCGGTAGAGCAATAATTATAGCCCTAGACCTCCTCTGTAACTCAAAACATGCAACCTGTAGAGTTTTTTTAAATGTCGTCTATGGAGCTTTTTAAGGGTAAAAGTTTGTCGGCATTCCACGAGCGGGCGCAATTTTGAAGCGTGACATGTTTGGTATCAATTTACTCGGCGTAACATTATCTTTCACAATATAAAAAAAAAAATGGGCTAACTTTACTGTTGTCTTATTTTTTAATTCAAAAAAGTGTAGTGCAAATATGGTGTGACAAAGTATTGCAACATCCGCCATTTTATTATCTAGGGTGTTAGAAAAAAAAATTATGTTTTTAGTAATTTTCTTGCAAAAAGTTTTTAACTTGTAAACAACACATCTAAAAAGGAGGCCGGTCCTTAAAGTGGTGTTGTACACAAAAAAATTTTTAAAATGCAGGATTGTTCCTAAAAAAAAAAAAAAAAACATTTGGAAAATATTTTTTTTTTCTTACCTCTAAATGCCTGCTGCTAGGGGGTTCCTTTGTAGTCTGCCTCCTTCAGTGCCTGGGCTGGTGACATCACTTCCCCTCGGCGCAGGAAGGGCTCAGCTCTGGCCCCTTCCTCTTGTCAATCATTTGGGACACATGACAGATCCCAGATGACTGCGTGGCCAATCACGGCGCTCGCGCAAGTACAGTTTATGCCCGGCTGTGTGGAGGGGGGGACGATCGGGGCTTCGATCCCCCGCATCGCTGGACCCTGGAACAGGTAAGTGTCCGATTAAGTCAGCAGCTGCAGTATTTGTAGCTGCTGACTTTAAATTTTTTTTTTTTTAGAATGGTTACTCCTCTTTAAGTGGCAATTCCAGATGGGTTTTTTTTTCTTGATGAGATTTTTCCTCTCCATTTCCAGTACAAAGAAATGGGATGCGGTTGTCACCAGAAAAGAAATGCCCAACCATATAAACTTTGTCAGAGGTTATAACTCTTCCCCACTCTAAAAAAAATTTTGTTTTGTCTTTTTTGGGGAGATTTCCCATCACTTGTTGGGACAGAAAATCTCAGATGGTAATAAAAACTGAGGCTCTATTCTATCTAAAATAGGTTTTGACTGGAGTTTGGCTTTGATACTTGGCCCCCGTTCACAATGAATGCGATTGTGAAATCATGCTACTTCACTTGAAGTAGCACAATTTTTAAAGCTGCAGGACCGTGCGTTTTCAGGTGTGACTTGCTTGACCTCTGTGGGGCATCATGCACAGATGTCTAGGCAAGTCGCACCTAAAATCGCAGAAAAGAGTGCAGGAACCTTTCTGTTCAAATCAGTTTGGCACCACAAAGTCGGAGTCGCACTGATTTGAACAGTTCCATTGCTGACAATAGGGTGTGCTTTGTCATGCGATTTGGAACTGCCAAATTGCATGATAAGTCGCACCGGTGTGAACAGGGATTTAATGTATTAATATTAGATTGTTACTTTGTACATTTGTCCACAGCCACTTATTTGTCCACAGCCAGTTCATGTCTTATTTATGCTATTAAGATGGGGCTCATGGGATGCCACTTCTTAATAGCATAAATAAGATATGAAACATGTAGCTGTACCATGGATGGGGTTCAAACATATTTTACTGTGCTCATGTTTTTAACAGGAAGCTTAAAATAGGTAATTGATGTCTAGGGAATTATTCACATCTTGCTGTCCTGGTTTGTTGTGTTAAGTTAGTAGCCTATCCAAATGAGAGGGCTGGCAATGCACCAAACATCCAAAAACAGAACATGCACCATTTTTTACATTGCAATCACCACAACGCACGGTAGTGCAATACTGTGCTTTGCAACTTGTTTGCATTGGAGCTGCATTGCCTTAGTATGTTTTTAGTGTGATTCAAAATGCTGCAATGTTCATTGTAACGCACACATGCAAAAGCATGTTTTGCCCCAAAGTGCTTAAGTTTAAATAAAAATTGAATGACGTTGCATACAGAATTTGTATTTAAGAAATAATTTTTTTTTTTTAATGTAGGTAATGTTCACTGAAGAGGATGTGAAATACTACCTGGCAGAATTGGCACTTGCTTTAGATCATCTTCATACTCTTGGTATTATATATCGAGACCTTAAGCCAGAAAAGTAAGTAATTTACATAAACCAGACCCAGAACTACAATATAAAAGCTAGACTATCTAATAGTCAAGCCTGACACAACTAAAGTCTATCTGCAACAGGGGAGCATATTTATAAAGCAGTGAACATGACATTCATCCTACATTTACAAGGGTATCGTCCTGGAGCATTTGTTTTAAATTATAATTGAATGACCTGCAATGAATGTTTGAATGTCGCATTAACTGCTTGATTAATGTCCATTTGTTTTAATGTACTTGCATTCATAGCTTTCAGTTCTATAATGAGTTGAATTCAATTTTTCAGGACGTATAAAATAGAAGTCTCTCCCATTTTGAGTGTAAGGCATATTCCCCAGTAACCAGTAGCACCGATTTTCAATGTTTCCTGAACTTCAATATCGATTTTTAAAACTGTTGATATTGGCTTAGTGGCTTGATAAGCTGAGAAGCAATAAAGCTACACATTGCTTGTACAGTGTTCCCTTAGGACCTGGAGAGGATAAGCCCTTTTTCTGAAAGCAATATTTGGGGTTTTCTGTGCTGCTAACAGCCAGCCTCATATTTCATATAAATGTATACAAAGTACATCTAAAAATGACCCACAGCAACTGTTGTAGAATAGCTAAAGCTGAACTCTAAAGGTAAAACATCCACAGTAAAATCCATCTATGTACTTATTAACCACTTCAGCCCCGGAAAGTTTTGGGCACTTCCTGACCAGGCAAACTTTTGTGATACGGTACTGCGTCGCTTTAACTGACAATTGCACGTGCAACGCTGTACACAAATTAAATTTTATGTTCTTTTTTTTCCCATAAATAGAGCTTTCTTTTGGAGGTATTTGATCACCTCTGCGTTTTTTTTATTTTTTGCGTTAAAAACAAAATTACAATTTTGAAAAACTATATATATATTTTTTTTTTAAAACTAAAAGGGGGAAGTTTGGGTCTTTAAATGAGGCGTCCGGTTTCTTTGGGGGTCTTTGCCCCCTCAGCTCCCGAGAGAGATACATGATGGTCACCACCAGTACAGCGCCACTTGCACACTTAGTGCACCAACGTGTAAGTAGGGGGTCGGATCATTTCCTTCCTTTGTACCCCAATTTGTTTCTCCCCTTTGTTTTGTTTCCAACCTTCATTAGGCGCGCTATGAATAAATCATGCTGGCCCTCATATATGTACAATGTATTTACAGATTACATGCATTTGTTCCTTATGAGGCAATATAGTCAACGGGCCATTTGAGCCAACAGGCCACCCTAGATGCATTATGCTATTCTATTATATATGATGTGATTCACTCAATTTTAATGTTAACATATCTTTATATGTAGCCAACTGGCCAAGATGTTTGTATAACTTTTGTATATCCTCAATAAACTTGTTTTTGATCTGATGCGGTGTTCCACTCATGTGCCTCCATTTAAACTCCCAAGCCTCCCCCTTTTATTTTTAATTGATAGGGATGGAGACACCTATTTTCCATGAAGTCTCATGCAAAGTCCCATATTTTCCCCCCTATACATATATATTTTTTACTTTCTGCTACAATATCCAAAAAAAAGTAAAAAAACGAATTTCATCAGTTTAGGCCAATATGTATTCTGCTACATATTTTTGGTTAAAAAAAAAATCTCAATATGCCTATATTGATTGGTTTGCACAAAAGTTATAGTGTCTACAAACTACGGAATAGATTTAAAGATTTTTATTTATTTTTTACTAGTAATGGTGGTGATCTGCGATTTTTTTTTTTTTTTTTTTTTTTTTTGGAACATTTCGGAGTACAAATCTGACCCGAAATGACACTTTTTGGTGACCAGTGACACCAATACAGCGATCAGTGCTATAAAAATGCACAGATTACTGTATAAGTGGCACTGGCAGGGAAGGGGTTAACCCTAGGGGGCGATCAAGGGGTTAAATGTGTTCCCTAGGAGGTGTTTCTAACTGTTGGAGTGGATTCGCTGGAGGAAGGGAGATCATGATTCAGCTTAGCTGAAACATGATCTCTCACTTTTCCACCCTAAAAGATCAGCAGTGTGCTTTGTTTAACTCAGTACACCACTGATCCGTCTCTCCTGTGAATTTATCAGCGGTTCGCTGATTGGCTCCCACTGTGTCCAACCCCTAAACCGCGTGCACAAAATCACATACAGGTACGTGATTTTGCACACCCGGGCTACCCTGCTGCAGTAAATGTATGTGTACCGTTTTTGTTCTTTTTTTGTTTTTGGCGGGTTACCCTTAAAATGTATACCAGACCGAAGGGCCTGGTATTGTTGTGATCAAAGTCTGATCCCAGTCATTGAAGTCGAACATGAAGTTGGATCCACAGTCGTACAACCAGGGCCGCTGTTAGAAATCATGGGGCTCCATACAACCTGCCCACCTCAAAAAATACATTGCCTTCAAGTGATTTTTATATTTCTCTAGGCTGTTATAAATTTTGTTTAGACTAGGATCTGAACACTCCTGAGCTAATTTCTGCTAGAAAATGAGAATGCCGCAGCTGACTTTAAAGCCTAGTACATACAGCCGAATGTGGGACGACATCGGCCAGTTCAATAAAAACTGTCCGACACTTGGCCCGTGTGTATGGCAGCCGGTCTGACAGAGGCCGACCATTCAGCCAGCTTCTGTTGGACGAGCATGCTGGAAAACCAGCAGCCAACCGGAGTGTTCCGACAGGGGACCTGTCCCTCTGTCAGAACGCAATAGCACAGCAGGGGAGATTGCTGTACTAACATTGGTTTGTTAGTACAGCAGCTCTGACCTGAGCTGTCAGTTTTTTTTTTTTTTTTTTCATTCAACCTGCACAGCCCAACTCTCCTCTATGGGAAATTAGGTGAAAACGATGTCAGTGGACATGTCACCGCTGACATCCGCCGCTCCATAGGGAAAAGTGTAAGGTCTGATCAGGTTCACCTGAAAAACTGACAGGCAGGCGGACCCAGAGCCGATCGGCCCTATAGGCACACTATGCAAGCTGCTTAGGGCCCCGCCTCTGTGGGGGGGCCCCCCAAGACCCAGCATCCCCCCTGCACCTCTGGCTGGCCGTTTAGAGTGCAGTGAGGAGAGGTGGGAGGAGGTGGAAGGCGGCGATCGGCAGCTCTATGGTGCCTGAGTGGGCGGCGGGATCTCCCTGGGGCTTGTAGTATTCTCAGTGTATACAGTGGAGAAGAGAAGGGAGGGGCCTCTGACCCAGGCAGGTATCAGTTTCACTTTCACTCTGCTTGAACACTGTTGCTGATGCCCGGGTCAGAGGCCCCTCCCCTCTCCGCTGTATACATTCGGAGATAGAGCTACTAGCCCCAGGGAGATCCCCCTGCCTGGGAACTCCATATAGCTGCCGATCGCCGCCTCCCACCTCCACCAGCCAGGTACAGGGGAACCTCTGCAAGGGGGGGAGTCACCTGTTTGGGGGCACAAATGTAAGAGGGGGGGTTTCTGGGGACACTAATGTAAGGAAGGGGGCCTCTGGGCTACTAATGTAAGAGGGGGGCTCTCTGGGGACACTAATGTAAGGACGGGGCCCTCTGGGGACACTGATGTAAAGACGGGGCCCTCTGGGGACACTGATGTAAAGACGGGGCCCTCTGGGGACACTGATGTAAAGACGGGGCCCTCTGGGGACACTGATGTAAAGACGGGGCCCTCTGGGGACACTGATGTAAAGACGGGGCCCTCTGGGGACACTGATGTAAAGACGGGGCCCTCTGGGGACACTGATGTAAAGACGGGGCCCTCTGGGGACACTGATGTAAAGACGGGGCCCTCTGGGGACACTGATGTAAAGACGGGGCCCTCTGGGGACACTGATGTAAAGACGGGGCCCTCTGGGGACACTGATGTAAAGACGGGGCCCTCTGGGGACACTGATGTAAAGACGGGGCCCTCTGGGGACACTGATGTAAGAGGGGGCCCCTGGGGACACTAATGTCAGAGGGGGGGCTCTCTGGGGACCCTGTGTAAGGAGGGGCTCTCTGGGGACCCTGTGTAAGGAGGGGCTCTCTAGGGACACTAATGTAAGAGGGAAGGCTCTCTTGGGACACTAATGTAAGGGGAGGCTCTCTGGGGACCATGGTGTAAGGGGGGCTCTCTGGGGACCCTGGTGTAAGGGGGGCTCTCTGGGGACCCTGGTGTAAGGGGGGCTCTCTGGGGACCCTGCTGTAAGGGGGGGCTCTCTGGGGACCCTGGTGTAAGGGGGGCTTTCTGGGGACCCTGATGTAAGGGGAGGCTCTCTGGGAAACCTAATGTAGGGGGAGGCTCTCTGGGGACCCTGATGTAGGGGGAGGCTCTCTGGGGACCCTGATGTAGGGGGAGACTCTCTGGGGATCCTGATGTAAGGGGAGGCTCTCTGGGGATCCTGATGTAAGGGGAGGCTCTCTGGGACCCTAATGTAGGGGGAGGCTCTCTGGGACCCTAATGTAGGGGGAGGCTCTCTGGGACCCTAATGTAGGGGGAGGCTCTCTAGGGACCCTGATGTAGAGGGAGGCTCTCTGGGGACCCTGATGTAAAGGGGGGGCTCTCTGGGGACCCTGATGTAAGGGGGGGGCTCTCTGGGGACCCTGATGTAAGGGGGGGGCTCTCTGGGGACCCTGATGTAAAGGGAGGCTCTATGGGGACCATAATGTAGGGGGAGGCTCTCTAGGGACCCTGATGTAAGGGGGGCTCTCTGGGGACCCTAATGTAAGGGGAGACTCTCTGAGGACACTGATTTAAGAGGGGCTGTCTGGGGACCCTGATGTAAGGGGGGTTCTCTGAGGACCCTGATGTAAGGGGGGCTCTCTGGGGACCTCATTCTGTTCTATATTATTGTACTTATTCTTTGACTATTTTGTTTAACCACTTCCCGCCCGGTCAATAGCAAATTGACGTCCGGGAAGTGGTTTCGTTATCCTGACTGGGCGTCATATGACGTCCTTCAGGATAACACCCGTGGGGGCGCGCATCGCGGCGATCGGTGGAGCGGTGTGTCAGTCTGACACACCGCTACACTGATCTCGGTAAAGAGCCTCCGGCGGAGGCTCTTTACAACGTGATCAGCCGTGTCCAATCACGGCTGATCACGATGTACACAGGAAGAGCCGTTGATCGGCTTTTCCTCACTCGCGTCTGATAGACGCGAGTAGAGGAGAGCCGATCGGCGGCTCTCCTGACAGGGGGGGTATGCGCTGATTGTTTATCAGCGCAGCCCCCCCTCAGATGCCCACACTAGACCATCAGGGAAGCCCCCAGGACCACCAGGGAAGCCCCCAATACCACCAGGGAAGCCCCCAGCATGTGGATGGCCAGGTACATCCCCCATGGCCATCCGCATGTTAAAAAAAATGCCAAAAATATGCCAATCAGTGCCCACAGATGGGCACTGATTGGCACATCATATTTAATAAAAAAAAAGTTAAAAAAAGGGATGCAAAAAGGGATGCCCAGCAATGCCACTCATCAGCGTCCATCAGTGCCACCTATCAGTGCCCACCCATGCCCACCTATCAGTGCCCATCCATGCCACCTATCAGTGCCACATATGTGTGCATGAGTGCCCGTCAGTGCCGCCTATGAGTGCCCGTCAGTGCCGCCTATGAGTGCCCGTCAGTGCCGCCTATGAGTGCCCGTCAGTGCCGCCTATGAGTGCCCGTCAGTGCCGCCTATGAGTGCCCGTCAGTGCCGCCTATGAGTGCCCGTCAGTGCCGCCTATGAGTGCCCGTCAGTGCCCCCTATGAGTGCCCATCAGTGCCACATACCAGTGCCACCTATCAATGCCCATCAGTGCCGCCTATCAGTGCCCATCAGTGCCCATCATCAGTGCCACCTCATCGGTGCCCCCTAATTGGTGCCACCTCATCGGTGCCCATCAGTGCCGCCTTATCAGTGCCCATTAGTGCCGCCTTATCAGTGCCCGTCATTGAAGAAGAAAACGCACTTATTTACAAAAAAAATTAACAGTGACAAAGAAAAACCTTGTTTTTTTGCAAAATTTTCGGTCTTTTTTTGTTTGTTGCGCAAAAAATAAAAATCGCAGAGGTGATCAAATACCACCAAAAGAAAGCTCTATTTGTTGGAACAAAATGATAAAAAATTTGTTTGGGTACAGAGTAGCATGACCGCGCAATTGTCATTCAAATTGCGACATTGCTGAAAGCTGAAAATTGGCTTGGGCGGGAAGGTGTCTAAGTGTCTGGTATTGAAGTGGTTAAAGGAGGGAGGATTGTTTTGGGAGCACTGAAGTGTCAGGTGTGACTGTGTGGCAATGACAAATGGTTTACATAGCTCACGGCATCACGGGTTAAGTAGAGGGCCCCTTAGCAGAATTTTGCTTAGGGCCCCAGGGAGGTCAGGATCGGCACTGGGCGGACCTAATGGTAAAGCTTGGGCAAAAGATTTCTTTTAAGGGGGAGTGGTAAAAATGCAACTGTAAGGTAGCATTCTATGCTTATGATCATCATCATTATGATGATCACAGCACAGCAGGTCCTCTATTGCTCTCTCACAGTGTCACATGGTTGCTGGGTCCTGACTTTGTTATTGCTGTACTGTTTTACAATCTGTACAACACAGTACAGCTATAAGTTAGCAAAGTCAGCACCCAGCAACCATGTGACACTGTGAGAGAGCAATAGAGGACCTGCTGTGCTGTGTTCATAATGATGGGCACACGGTGTTGAGTCTGGTGTCTGTACCTTCATTCCAGTAATCAGTTTGACTGTGTGCAGTGTATGCCGCCACTTACCTGAAACTATGCACCGTACGCCTCCTGCTGCCAGATTAGGTCTCCTGTGCCCTCTCAGCCGCCTGTCTGCCTCACCTAAGTCTCTCCCTCAATCTGCAGCACTTACTGAGGGAGTACAAATGAATCTTTCCGCCAGGTACAAGCTATGGGCGGCCATGGCTGGAACTAGTGCAGTGCTTTGTAGCACTGGCTTATATGCCTGTGCCCCAAAAATGAAAAAAAGTCCTTCCTCTGCTCTCCCTTCCTGGTCCCCTCTGTTGACCTGATGGGCCCAGGAAAATGTAAATACACCCTGGAAAGCAAGTAGGAGCAGGGTGGTGCTTAAGTAAAACCATTTTATTTAGCCAGAAATTCACTTTAAATCTTCCCAGGCCCCCCTTGTTGCGCTGAAGTGGCTGGGCCCGGTACCACAGGGCCAGTTGTACTGCCTTCTCAGCGGCTCTGCGTACGACTATCGTGAGGTCCCAGTGTGAACACCCTGCCTAAGTCAGCAGGCTGGAGGCAGGGAGGAGGTGAAGTTGTGTATAATGAAATTAAGTCTAATGTCCTAACCAGAAAAGCAGCAGAGTTTTTTGTTTTTTTGTTTTGTTTTGTTATGCTAGTTTAGTTCCACGTTAATTATTTTTGTATTAGGAATGCTATAAAATACTCTTAGGGTGAATGTTTACTTAGAATGTTTATTTTTTATATTTTTTTAGTATATTGCTCGATGAAGAAGGACACATTAAGTTAACAGGTATGTCACACGGTTCTGTTCTCTTTAGAACATGACATCTAATCGTTGCATTGTAAAGATTTTTAACATTTACATAATGGCCCAAACGGTCTCTTGAAACAAAATAATACTTTACGATCCATATGAATGGATCATAAAACATTACTAGATTCTTTTTTTTTTTTTTTTTTGGGGTGCAGATCTGTATGTCAGGACACGCAGCTTTGTATAGAATGGGCAGTGGGTATTGTTGCATAGTAACTACTCCCGGTCCATCTTGCATCTTTTTTTTTGTTTGTTTAACCACTTTCCGACCGGCGCACGACGATGTACGTCCCTTTTTTGAAGAGGGATATCTCGGTAACGGCAGCAGCTGCTGCCACAACCGAGATATCCATCTCTTCAGGCGCCGGTCGGCTGTCCGATAATGGTGGTCATCGCGGCGGATTCGCCGCGAGATCACCGTTGGCGGCGGGAGAGGTGCCCCCTCCCGCCGCTCTCCCGCGCCTTCCGCCGCTTACCGGAACCGTCGGCAGCGGCGGAGGCGATCGGGTCCTTTCCCCTGATGTGCATAGAGATGAGTGACGCTAAGATGGCCGCCACTCATCTCTATACCATAGGAGGGCGGAAGCGACGTCAAAAACGTCACTTCCGCCCATACCTCTTAAAGAGAAATTTACAAATGTCATTTTTTTAAATGACTTTTTTTTTTTTTTTTTTAATTGAAGTCCAAATATGAGATCTGAGGACTTTTTGACCCCAGATCTCATATTTAAGAGGACCTGTCATGCTTTTTTCTATTACAAGGGATGTTTACATTCCTTGTAATAGGAATAAAAGTGAGCCAATAATTTTTTTTTTAAAAAAACAGTGTAAAAATAAAATCAAGAAAAATAAATAAGAAAAACCAAAAATTTTTTTTTTAAAGCGCCCCGTCCCGACGAGCTCGTGCGCAGAAGCGAACGCATACGTGAGTAGCGCCCGCATATGAAAACGGTGGTCAAACCACACATGTGAGGTATTGCCGCGATTGGTAGAGCGAGAGCAATAATTATAGCCGTAGACCTCCTCTGTAACGCAAAATATGCAACCTGTAGAATTTTTTAAACGTTGCCTATGGAGATTTTTGAGGGTAAAAGTTTGATGCCATTCCACGAGCGGGGCGCAATTTTGAAGCGTGACATGTTAGGTATCAATTTACTCAGCGTAACATTATCTTTCACAATATATAAAAAAGTTGGATTAACTTTACTGTTGTCTTATTTTTTTATTCAAAAAAGTGAATTTTTTCCAAAAAAAGTGCGCTTGTAAGACCGCTGCGCAAATACGGTGTGAAAAAAAGTATTGCAACGACCGCCATTTTATTCTCTAGAGTGTTAGAAAAAAAACAATATATAATGTTTGGGGGTTCTAAGTTTTTTTTTCTAGCAAAAAAACGGTTTTAAACATGTAAACACCTAAAATCCAAAACGAGGCTGGTCTTAAAGTGGTTAATACTTTTTGTTGAGAATAAAGTTCAACGTATTAGGAACACCTACACATCCGGTGTGACAAAACGCCAACAACGTAAATGTAATCGGGCAAGACAAGTTATTACCAACATCTCAGGTATTTTCACTCTGATAGTTCATAAAGTAGAAAGATGAGGAGTAGGGGAAGGACAGTGAAAAGAAGAAATAACGGAAGATAGAGAAAGTGGGATAGTAGGGTGCCGTGTCGAGATCCCGGACCAGTGTATATTACAAGTAAGGATGAGCTCAGGCATGTTTTGCAAGTCTACGTGCCCGCACCCGCCAGGAGTTTGACACTCTGCAGCCCCAATCGCAGGTAGTGAGACCTTTCCCGATCTGTGCAGCCACGGATCGGGAAATGTCTCACTGCCTGTGATTAGCGCTGCAGAGTGTCCGCTTCCTGGTGGGCACGTGGACTTGCGAACACGTCTGAGCTCATCCTTCATTAGAAACATGCACGTTACATCCTCCCTTTGTTTCTTCCCTCGGCTTTCAGTGTCTCTCACAAGCAGTAGGCAAAGAAGCTGAGAAAGCTACAGTGCAATTTAAGATACAAAGCAAATTTAATTTAAGGGCTTGTGCGCTTAAACATGTAAGCTGTATAGGGGCAGGCGATGCTTTGTTGCAAGGCATCACTGTTCCCTTTTTTTTTTGTGTGTTTTATTTATTTATATTGAAGTGTCACAAAATTACACTTTATTCCACACTATGCACCTCGGCGTGTTGCACTGCATGAAAATGCAGACATTCATACCCCAGGTCTCCCCACCACAGTGTTGTGGTATGATCAGGACATATGGACAACAATTGGTTCTGCGCTATATTCAATGCCTGATTAGATTGCATAGGTTTTTATTCCTCTGGAATTCTGAGAAGTGTTGTAGCTTTCACCACATTCTCCCGCATGTCTAACCTGTGTCATAGACTATGCATGTTTTGTTTGACATATTGGAAGTTTAATGCAAATTGTGCAGTGGAGATTACCACTATTTTTTATTTCTTACAAAACTAGCTATATTACCCCTTCAATGGGTAGCTGTAACAGGCATTTACCTTTTTTTCAGATTTTAATGCTTGTTCTATTTGTAGATTTTGGGCTCAGCAAGGAGTCTATTGACCATGAGAAAAAAGCATACTCCTTCTGTGGAACAGTGGAGTACATGGCTCCGGAGGTTGTAAACAGAAGGGGCCACACACAGAGTGCTGACTGGTGGTCCTTTGGTGTCCTTATGGTAGGTTTCTTTTTTTAATTGTCATATATTTGTCATAACTCCCCACACGTTTTTTGTTTTTCACTGTTTTCTGACTAATTTCACTGCGTTTTCCAGTATACCTTCCAGATCCATGTCAGTATACTGTATACCAGCATGTACCTTACTCTAACATCAAGTTTAGGATTGTTTGGGTCTGGCGGTGTACCAGAAATGTAGATTTTCCTCAGCAGATGTACCCTTTCAGGCACATGTCAGTTGCAGGCGGCTTTAAAAGTATGGGGTGAAAATTACTGAAAATCCCTCAATATGCGTGCAGGTGTCAGCCATCTGCTTTTTTAATAGATTTTTGTTGTGCCTTTGGCTGGGTTCACACTATCTTTGTATGTGGGGTCCGGTACATCACTGTTCAATGTTTCAGCCCGAATTTTTGGCTTAACTGACCTGAAACATACCAAAAGACGCACGGGGCTCCTGTGCAAATTTGCACCAGAGCCTCAGCAGAGATATGTGAACCGGCTCCATAGAGAGGCGGTCAAAATCTCCTGCTATTGCGAATTGGATGCCGGGAATCTGCTTCCAATTCGCAACAGTGTGAACCCAGCCTTACTTTGGCTTTCTACCAATAGTTTATTTCTGTTTTATTTGCAGTTGTGGCAGGATTTGTTACAAAAAAATATCTGTAGCAGCTTTATAAACTGAAAATGTATATACTTTGTGTAGTTTGTAATTGTCAGAAGTTTTTGTTGTGGTATTACACTTAATCCAGCGCCTTAAAGCAGAACTACACTGCATCTGAGCACCACAAACCATAAATGCTATTTAATTAATGTTTAAAGTGTTTGATAAGTCGCTATGTGACTTTACATGTATCCCATGCAGGTATGCTGCCATTAACAAAAGTGTAAATGTTAGAAATGAAAAGGCTAAATACCCTTTTGACACCGCAGCCGTGCGGTCACGTGAACCCCCTGTGCTGGCTAACCTCGATCTATAGAGAGAAGCTGGAGGGGCCGAGATTTTCATTTCTTACAAACACATGTAGCGGCCATAACCCTCAATGGGGCAGCCTTAACTTTTGGGCTTACCGGTTACCTCCGCTTGGCTTGTTCTTCCATGTATAAGGGTTCCCAGGGTTAATACCCAACGACTTTGGACTCTGACACCATAAAAGTCCTTTAGAAAGGTTTTTATTTGCAGGGGTAACATCCAACAGACACTCTCATATGGGAACAGAGGGCAACGGTGAAGAAACTCAGGCACCTTGAACTGCAGACTATTTGAAAGTCTATAATGCAAACCCAGAGAGTAGCCACTCGCAGTTAGGCGCTTCAAAACTGAACACTCTGACTCTAGTCGGAGATTATGGCAGTCAGCACTTGAGTTCTGAACTTGCAAAGTCTCTAACCTTGAAGAAAAGTTGCACGCAAAGTGAACAGGAACCTTTCCTCAGTACTTGGAACATTCTCTGTCTCCTTGGCACTACTGGGAAAGCGTGGATTCGTCAGGGTCCTTGACAACCCAGCAACCAGGCACTTCTGGAGATGCCAGCTTGTTGGCGCTCCTCCGAAGAGTCCTCCCCGGTCGCTTACACGAGCTGCGGTGCCCCTCCAAATTGAGAGCACACCCGGACGCCTTGAATCGTCCCTCAGTTACTGCGCCTCGGATCAGCTGTTTCCGAGACTCTGGAACAGACGGATCCTTGCCCCAGACCAAGCGGGTCTAATGGGGTTAGCCAAGCTGACCATGTTGCAATGCGGCCTTTGCTCCGCGACCGGGACCCCTCATGGGGCTACCCCGGTCCAGACACAGGAACAGGCAGCTCCGGCCGAAGGAACCCCGAACACGTGACCTCAGCATCTTAAGTACCCTTCCCCAGACTCCTCAGCGGGGCCAGACCCACCCGCCGATTGGCTCCGGGGAATGTTGATAGCCAAACCGTCCAACCAGGCCTGATTCTGGGCCTGTCATGTGCACCTAACAATACACATGACCAGGCACAACCCCTATACAGCCCAGCCAAACCGATGCCAAAGTTAACCTACACAATTAACCCCCAGAACCTCTTTATTGTTCTGAGAGAAAAATACTAAATTTAAACATAGCGGACACCTTGTAAAAGTGTCACCGCTACACACACTTTCGTTTAATGGCAGCATATCTGCATGGGATACATTAATATTTGCTGCATTAGGCAGCTGAGTAGAGTAGTGGAAGGGGCGGGGACTAAAGCGATCTCATGCTGACGGGGGAGAGACTGTCAGAGGAGAGACGAGAGCTGCGGAAGACTAAGGCATGTAAACTGACCACGGTAATCAGGGCTCAGCAGCCATAATTATCGTGGTTAGCAGAGGCAGGGGGACACAGGAACTGGCAGCATCATCCAGGTTTATAACCAGTTGGGCCTGGTTCACACCTATGCAGCTTGTAGTTTGCATATTCCAGGTGCATTTTGTAATACATGTTTTTGATCCATTGAAGTCTATGGAACCATAAACCAGAAAAATTCCTTGGCCCTTTCCATAAAATGCACAGATGTGAACTACATTAATAGGGAACCATGTTAAATACAATATAGTGGGTTTCTGCAAAACTGAAAATGCACTAAAAAATGCATAGGTGTGAACCAGGCCTTAGGAAGAAAAGAATTGCACAGCAGAAGCACTGTGCTGTTATTCATGCCTTAAAGGAACAGGGTCTTTTTTTAGGGTTACAAACACTTTAATATTTCAAGCAAACCCATCTGTCCAGCCATGTCTCAATGCTTTATTTTGCTGAAAGATTACTTTAAAAAACACCCTCCAAGCATTTTTGCTGTTACCATCTTGAGTAAGGGCAGATGATTCATGTAGGATTTATTTCCCGGAATCCATCTGTCCTTGGCTCAGGCTTGCAGGCAGGAGGGTGTGCTTAGCTAAGAAAACCCAATATCCACTCCATTGACCGCAAAACATGAGGCACTGTTTACTCCCACTGATGCTGGGACATTTCCTACTCCCACTGGACACAGTCCAGCTATCCTAAAGTCTGAAGAACAGTATACTGTTTGGAGACCTCTGGACTAGAGGAGGATCCCTAGGCAGGAACTGAGGAATGCCTTTTTCTGAATTGCTGCAGCTTCTGTTGTATTGTGTGTAGTAAAAACAGAATGGGAAATTTTAATAGTGGAGAGGAGCCTGTACAATTGTGGAAATCTGAAGGCAAGAGTGGAGTTAAGCTTTAAGCCGGGCATTTAGGTGTTTAAAATGACTGCAAGATTTACTTTAATGTACCGTATATACTCGAGTATAAGCCGACCCGAGTATAAGCCGAGGCACCTAATTTTACCACAAAAAACTGGGAAAACGTATTGACTCGAGTATAAGCCTAGGGTGAGATGTGCAGCTTCTGTAAGCGTAAAAGAGGGTCCTACAATGCCCATTTGCAGCCTCACTGTGCCCATTTGTAGCCATAGGTCCCCCAAACTTAAAACTTTGTAGTTAAGGGTTCCCTGATGCCCCTTATCTGCAGCCAAAATTTGGGGTCTCTGGACCCAAAGGGTCCCGAAATGACATTGCTGCATATGGACACAGTTGAACAACTTTGGGGCCCTGTATCTCGGGGCCACTTGGTGCTAGGAACTCCAAATTTGGATATGTTGTAGTGCTGATTCCACTAGGTTGGCATACCAAATGTGGGGTTCCTAGCACCAAGAGTGGCTCTGAGATCTGGGGCCCCAAAGTCGGGTTGGTAAATGTAATTTTCTGCTGCAGAAAAATGCTTGACTCGAGTATAAGCCGAGGGGGGCACTTTCAGCACAAAAAAAGTGCTGAAAAACTCGGCTTATACTCGAGTATATACGGTAACTTTCCAAGGAGGTCCCATGTAATGTTGGGATCTCCTGTAGCAACAGAGAGGTTGCCGTATTGTGCAATTATTGCTCATAATCATGTAAAAGTTTATATAATAATTATTACAGAACAGTAACTAGGTGTGTTATTTCTATTAGCATTTCTTCAAGTTAGCTATGTATTTGGTCTGATCGATAGTGATCAGTATTGAAAATAGGGATACATTCATAAACTGTTTGAGGAATACTTTTTTTTTTTTTTAGCTGACTTGTGTGTTTACTGATCTTTGCTGTCAGTTCATGCTTCTCACACTGTCTGCATCTTCTACCCTCAGTTTGAAATGCTTACTGGCACCTTACCTTTTCAAGGAAAAGACCGCAAAGAAACCATGACCATGATTTTGAAGTGAGTAATAGCTACTTGTAAGCACTTAATCTTTTATGAAGCTTTAGTCGAGTGGGACCTGACATTTCATTTAGATACTTTAATAATGTTTTAGGTAAATGAGGATGACTGGCGTTACACAAGCACAAGATTCTTTGATATTTCTTAAATTAAGAGTTTAGTGCTTTTACCTGCTCAGTAAAGAACTGTATTCAAAATTACAAAAATAGAGCCCATCTGATTAAGAGCTAATGACATTATTGAATTGGTTGGCACATCCTTCCATGATTGTTTTGTTAAAGAGGTATTAAACCCAAGACCGAAAATGTAATTTATTGTAGCTTACCAATCATTGGATGCGGTGGCTCCTGTATTATACAGAGACACCACTCTGGATGAATTGGCACAGGGGGCAGATTTGTACAGTGGCACTGGGGGGAAGTGAGTGATGGAAATACTAGCAGATTTAGATACACAAATTGAAGCGGAAACTCCAGCTCACACTTTTTATAAGCAGTTATTGCAGACTTTACTTTTGGGATAAAGGTTTTGCATGACTAAACGCTGATCATTTTAAGCACCCCTGCCAGTGTTAAATGGTCTGTCTTATCCCTGTAACTGCAAGACAGCTTGTCTATTGAAAAGCAACAGACTTACTGGCTGGATCACCAGATGGAAATAGAAAGGGAGCCTAAAAAAGGAAACAAATCCAGCCATTGCATCTACGAATTGGTAAGCTGCAATATGTTTTCTTTTGGGTTTAATACTGTTGTAAGATTTAGAACATTATGCCCCTGCTAGGAACTTTTCTGAGATTTTCTGTCCAGTTGGCACCCTGTTACTAGGGCAATATAGTATGAAAATTACCCTAATGTGGGCACAGACCACAGTACTGGAGTCTCTTACCTTATAATTTAAGTGTTTCTCCTGTGTCCCCTTTAGAGTGTTTCCCCCAAACTTCCTGTTTTGGTAACCACCTATCATCTGGTCCAGAAATGTCCAGTCTGACAGGTTTCAGTCCTTCCTCACTCCTATGAAAAGAGAAAATCAAAAATTCCACTTTAAGGGCCAATTTACATACAGCATGTGAACAAAAGTAACGTGATTTGCATTAGGGCAGGCTGCGGCCTCGGCGGTCGTTGCGGAGACACTGCAGCATGTAATCGGTGTGTGCCAGGCAACGCCAAAAGTGCACACAGACGCACAGACTACTTTTATTTTGACAATCACACAGCCAAAAATTAACAGCACCATTTTTTTGATGCAGTACGGTATGTGCATTGTGATGCATTGCTGTGCCGTGGTGTTACCTGTTAGTGTGTTGACAGACATAGCGGGGCATGAGTTGTGATTTGTTTTATCACACCCCATAGATCTGAGTGGGCCTTGAAGGGGCTCCTTTATATCTAATGATTGTGAGAATAGAATACTGGATCAGCTTGTATATTCCAGCTTCCATCACATGCAATAAATGCTAGCGTGTATTTATAGTTAAACTGTCTACAGTTCTTTGCAGTTTCTGTGTTCGAAACACTATGCATGTCTTGCAGTAACAAATGCTAGAGCTAAATAGTGCTGCAGGAGAATCCAGTTCATCTCTCTAGAGGAATTTAAGTATATTTTTTGCACTTGCTACATTGTTTAAAGGTACATTTAGGTCAAAATGTAATATAAAGTATTTTGATGCTTGGAGGGACCGCAACCCTCTTGGGGATAGCATTTTTAAAGGAGGTTGCTCCATTCTTCTTCTTCTTTTTTTTTTTTTTTTTTTTTTACGTGTTTGTAATGCAGTAGACATATTCATAAATTGCACCACTGCTGTTGACTCCCTGCTGTCTTTGACTAGCATAAAGGCTCAATAAGGGAAGAAAGTAAGTTCTGAAAGCTTTTTGTCACTAAAAACTCCTGTGTAAGAAGTTGGCACAGCCTATACTCTGTCCAGGTTTACTCAACCCGTTTCATCCCACCCACTGGGCTTCGTCATGGTGATCCCCATGACTAAGCCCTGTGGACGTGTGAAACGCGTCAAGGGCCATTCCTAGACAGTCTAGGCTGAAGCTGCTCGTACTTCTAACACAGTGGTTTTTAGAGATGTGCGGCTTTCTTTCTTCCCTTAATTAATATTTTCGGGAATGTAGACAAGCTTTTTCCCTGCCTGCGCTACCAGCGGCAGACAGCAGAGGGGGACCTAACCGTGCCTGAAGTGGCACCCTTAGGTCTTGTATGGGTTTGCATACAGGTTGACATATCAGTTTCAGTAAAGAGGTTTCTCACAACTACCATTCAGCTTCAGGCCGACCTTGATAGTTTGAATTGGTCAGTGAGAGTAAGCCACTCAGCACAGATTTAGGATTGAGTCACTTACTCTACGTTTAAGGTGCATTGAAATCTCTCTGCTGTGGATTACCTAGTATTTTGAATAAACAAAGTTTTCTAATGTTGGCACAATTGCAGAATTTCCTGGTTGGTTTACATTTAATGGTTCAAATTTATATAAAGTCCTGCATTCAGTAGAAGGAATCAGTTGTTTTGATCTCAAAAGGGCTGCTTTACACTAAACTGCCCTCCCCTTTTAGTTTTTGAGCCATCAGTAAGTCGTTCTCTTAAGAGAATTGGTGAAATGCTCAGTGCTATTATGTGCAAAAAACTCAAAATATTCTATTGACCATCAAAACCTTCTTTGCACGTGCACTATAATATTCACATAACAAAAATTAAACAAATCTCAAAAAAACACGAGGAGTTGAAGTAAAACCAGATATTCAGTGTTAAGTGATCAAAAATTTCTACAAACAAAAGGGTCCAAAAAACTTTTTTCATATGTGGGTAATATTTATAAATAAGGTCATATACATGAAGGGGGAGATTTATGATCACTTGACACTAAATGTCAGGTTTTACTTTAAATCTGCATGTGTTTGTTGATATCACATTTGTTTAATATGTTTTAGGAATTTGTGAACATGCAAAGTTTTTGACTGATTTGGCATTTTGGGAGGAGATTATTTTGAGTTTTTTGCATGTTAATAGTACTGCACCAATTCTTTTTAGAAATGCATTTGATCATTGTTTGTAATGAATCCAATTATTATTCTGCTTAACGTGTTAAACGTTCCTTTTTTATTTATATCTCCTTAAATTTTAGGGCCAAGCTTGGCATGCCACAGTTTCTTACTCCAGAGGCTCAGTCCCTACTGCGTATGCTGTTCAAGAGAAACCCAACCAACAGATTAGGTAAGGTACAGCAGTCACTAAGAGTCATTTTAGTTTTACAATTCTGCTTAGGTTGGTTGCAGGCCAGTTGAGTTGCTCACTAGCTTGTAATCTCTCATGGACAACAGCAGCACAATCTTTTATCTACTTTTATCTATTTGCCCCTGGATTCTTCATTTCTGTTCATAAGCCTTTATTGAAGGTTTAGTAATATTCGACATCTGCAAGAGGTTAAGCCCCATTGCAGTGGTATACCCTGATACTAGTACAATGTGTTGCACCCTCTAGTAGTGTGCTAGAGAGGATATGTACATTTAAGCAGGCCTGGCTGCACTGGGGACGCACAGAGGCAAGGCTGCACTGATCTCTTATATCATGTCTGCAGTCTCTGACCATCTCCTGTACCAGGTCCCCAGTCTGACCATCTCCTGTATACATTTTTTTTTTAAAAACACTCACTTGTCATGTGTTGTCCACAAATCGCACTCCTACACTGCATGATCAAAATGTGTGCAGCCCGGAAAACATAATGGTGAAGAATTTGCAGTATATTTGAATTTTTTTAAATTATATTATAGAAAAAGTTGCAGGAATTGGTCTTCCTTGCTTGCATTGTGCTAATTTGGGGAATGGGGCAGAGCCTGGTGAAATCCCACGAATGGAGTGCCTGAGGTATATTGGAAGCCAATCAAGGATTCTATCAGTTTGGGAACTGAAATGCTGGATTTCAGTGTTTCTACACGTTTCATGTTTATACTTTGCTAATGATGGCATTAAGTAGTCACTGTTAGGTGTATACATCATAGAACTGCATCAAGAAGGCAAGAGAAATATTATGTTTTTATTCTTTTAACCAGTTCCCGAGCGGCTCACGCAGATTTACTACGGCAGAATGGCTCTCCTGGGCGAAATCCTGTATGTGTACGTCCTTCCCTTTAGCGGCCACCAGAGGACGTGCGTGCCCACTGCGCGGCGGGGGACACGATGCGTGTGGCCGGTGTGCACAAAAGCCAGCACGGGGATTTGTGTGTGTGTAAAGGGGGGGGGGACCCATCGTTTGTTCCTAGTAAGTAGGAACAACGATATGTCTCCTCCCCTAGTCAGTCCTATCCCCATACAGTTAGAACACACTCGGAGGGAACACACATTTAACCCCCTGATCGCCCCTAGTGTTAACCCCTTCACTGCCAGTGATATTTACACAGTAATCAGTGCATTTTTATAGCACTGATCGCTGTATAAATGTCAATGGTCCCAAAAATGTATCAAGTGTCCGATCTGTATGTCGCAGTACCACTAAAAATCACAGCTCACTGCCATTACTAGTAAAAAAATAAGAAAAATTACATAAATCTTTCCCTTAGTTTGTAGACTAACTTTTGCACAAACCAATCTACGCTTATTTCGTTTTTTTCTTTTTTACCAAAAATATGTAGAAGAATATTTATTGGCCTAAACTGATGAAGACATTTTTTTTTTTAATTTGGGGATATTTATGCAAAAAGTAAAAAAATATATATATATTTCTTTTCAAAACTGTCGCTCCTTTTTTTTTTTTGTTTATAGCGCCAAAAATAAAAACCGCAGAGGTGATGAAATACCACAGAAAGAAAGCTCTATTTGTGGGGGAAAAAAAGGTTGCAAATTTCATTTCAGTACAGCATTGCATGACCGCACAATTGTCAATTAAAGCGACGCAGTGCCAAATTGTAGAAAGTGCTCTGGTCAGGAAGAGGGTAAAATCTTCTGGGGTTAAAGTGGTTTTTAAGCCACTTTGACATCTTCATACCATCCCCTCTGTTCTAATCCTGTGTGAGTGAATTATAAAAAAAAAAAAAGTCTGCTATACCTAATTTCCGAGCTCTTCTCAGCAATCGCATGATCGGCTTGCTTTCTACTCTCTCTGTCTAATAGATGCAGCGGGCGGAGCCGAGATTCACCCGCTGACATCACTTGGGAGAGAGAGAGAGACAGCCGATCATGTGATCTCTGAGAAGAGCTGTGAAATTGGGTATAGCAGACTTTTTTCTTTTTTTTTTTTCTTTTTTTTTTTTTTATAAATCGCTCACACAGGATTAGAACACAGAGGGGATGGTATGAAGATGTGAAAGTTATTTGAGCAGCAGGAGTTAATGGGGCAGGCACTGTCACAAGCTGACAGGCAGAGAGGGGAGGGGGAGAGGGCACTGAGGAGACAGATAACGGGCTGGATATGGAGGAGGCACATACGGATGACTCCAGTGTTAGGGCTCAGCAGCTCTAATATATCAGAGTCAGCATACAGGGGGAAGGGTATAGCTGGGCCGAATCGGGCAGGTATTCCAGGGGGCCAAATGACACAGCACAAGCACTGTGCTGTATAAAATGCTTTAAAGGAACTGGATGTTTTTATTTATTTTTTGGGTTAACAAACGCTTTTAGTGAAAAATTAGAGCTGTTAACATGTTTACAGGAGCTGGCCCGGATGGCGTTGAAGAAATTAAGAGACATCCGTTCTTTGCAACAATTGACTGGAACGTGAGTACATTTATTCTTTTCTATTATTGAAACTGCTACTGAGTATACATAAGCAGTGCCATTCATACTGCCCAGTGTGTTTGGTTGTTTTGTAAATCTATTGTTACTGTGAATACATTTGTAAAAAAATATACTGTTTGTTTTTTTTTGTAGAAATTGTACCGAAGAGAAATTCAGCCTCCATTCAAACCAGCAACAGGTGGTCCTGAAGACACATTTTATTTTGACCCAGAGTTCACTGCAAAAACACCCAAAGGTGAGATGAGGATGTGGGCTGTATGAGTGAAAGAAAATTTCTCTGTTCAACTCTGATGTGTTCAGTATAAATATCTGATCCTATTAGCCGCATATAGGGCTAAAATAAAAGTACTTAGCAACTTGTGCTGCTATATTAATCTTTGTTTTTGTCCAGACTCTCCTGGAATCCCAGCTAGTGCCAATGCACACCAACTCTTCCGTGGATTTAGCTTTGTGGCAATCTCCACAGAGGAAGAAAACCAGGCCATACAAACAGTTGGAGTTCATGGCATTGTTCCGGTAAGCATATGGCATAAACGGCAGCAGGATCATAACTTGTGTGTGCCCTGGTTTGAAGTTTTAATGTAGTGCGTTGAGCTGATGCCTACAGGTAAATGTTCATGTTTTATTATGAGCTAATTTTTTTTACCTTTTTCACCTACTCTGTGTATGTATGACCTGTACATTATAGTGATCTGCAGTATCTAGTGCACCATTTCCAAGCTCTGTTTGAATCGCATACAACCAGCATGGTTCTTTTTAAAAAAAAAAAAAACATGGCAAAAATGTGATTGCCTTTGGTTTTCTATTTTCCAAAAAGGGGGGCAATTAGGTGTTTACACTTTCCTATCATTTTTTTATTTTTTATAATCTATAAAAAATGTAAGGGAAACCTTTATTGCAAAATGTTTGGCCTTTTTTTATTTCTTCCCTTTTTTAGGCTCCTTTTACATTATTGCGTCTCCAATGTCACACGATTTCCAGTGCGATTTTGATCTGACTTTAAATTCTCTTGCTAAAGTCACGTCAAAAGTCAGACAATAGTAGTGCATGAACCTTTTCTGAAGTCGCAACGCCTTCTGTAGTGTCAGTAGGAGCGTCTCTTAGGCCCCTTTCACACCGGGGCGTTTTTCATGCGGTGCAGCGCTAAAAATAGCGCCTGTTCACCGCATGAAAAAATCCGGCCCCTTTAACTCCAGTGTGAAAGCCGGCGGGCTTTCACACTGGAGCGGTGCGCTAGCAGGATGACAAAAAAAGTCCTGCTAGCAGCATCTTTGGAGCGGGATAGGAGCGGTGTGTTCACCGCTCCTATACCGCTCCTTCCCATTGAAAAGAATGGGAGACCGCGGTAAAACCGCGGCAATACCGCCGCAAAGCGCCGCTACGGCAGCGCTCTGCGGGGGGTGTTTAACCCTTTTTCGGCCGCTCGCGGGGGGTCAAACCGCACCGCGAGCGGCCGAAAACCGCGGTGAAAACGATGGTAAAGCAGCGCTAAATATAGCGCTGCTTTACCGTCACCGCGGCTCCCCGCCCCAGTGTGAAAGGGGCCTTATAGAAATACATTGAATTTAACATGTCCTGGGTTCCCATAGGGTTGAGGTTAAGGGCAGACAAATTGGCCATTGTCAGCCATCATGAAAACAGTCCAATGTTTTTTGCTAGCCACATACAAAGCAATTTTATGACAAATGCAGTCAGCTTTTTAAACAGATGAAGGCAAACTAAACACCCAGAGTTTTATGGTTTCTTAACTTTTGTTGACAGGTTGTCTTGATACTTGAAACTGCCCTATTTCTGGTGTGCTGTTAATGGTAGTCTCTGAACCCTAGTGCCTAGCTGCTGTCAGATGAGCAGACAGTATCCCCTACTGATAAGCTAGTGGCAGTCTCCTGCTTTAAGCTCCCTGCCCCTCCACAGTTCACATCTCCTAGGCTTACATGTTTAATGCCCTGCATATGTCTTTCCACTTTTTTCTACAGGTAAGTCTATAATAAGGCTTACCTGTAGCTACCCTGGGTATCTCCTAAACATGAACGGTTTAGGAGATATCCCCTGTATTTGCATGTGCCAATGTAATTGGCACATGCGCACTGAAGCAATGGCACGTGAGTGTGTTGTTAATGGCTGCTCCGGCCAATCACAGCACCGGAGCCCGGGATACCCGATGTTACTCCGGGATCGATGTCGGCCACCGGAGCGGTGTATGAGGATGGCTGCAGGGGCTCAGGTAAGTAATTTATAATGGGCTAGTATGCTATGCATACTAGCAAATTATGCCTTTGTCTTGCAGGTTTTTTGTTTTTTGTCCTAGGATTTACAACCACTTTAAACAGTAGAGCAGTGACAATGCCCTTTGAAATGTATGGGCTCTCAATGTACAGTGGTGTGAAAAAGTGTTTGCCCCCTTCCTCATTTCCTGTTCCTTTGCATGTTTGTCACACTTAAGTGTTTCGGAACATCAAACCAATTTAAACAATAGTCAAGGACAACACAAGTAAACACAAAATGCAATTTGTAAATGAAGGTGTTTATTATTAAAGGTGAAAAAAATCCAAACCATCATGGCCCTGTGTGAAAAAGTGATTGCCCCCTAAACCTAATAACTGGTTGGGCCACCCTTAGCAGCAACAACTGCAACCAAGCGTTTGCGATAACGTGCAATGAGGCTTTTACAGCGTCCTGGAGGAATTTTGGCCCACTCATCTTTGCTGAATTGTCCTAATTCAGTTACATTAGCGGGTTTTCGAGAATGAACGGCCTTCTTAAGGTCATACCACAACATCTCAATAGGATTCAGGTCTGGACTTTGGCTAGGCCACTCCAAAGTCTTCATTTTGTTTTTCTTCAGCCATTCGGTGGTGGACTTGCTGGTGTGTTTAGGATCATTGTCCTGCTGCAGAACCCAAGTTCGTTTCAGCTTGAGTACACGAATAGATGGTTGGACATTCTCCTTCAGGATCTCTTGGTAGACAGCAGAATTCATAGTTCCTTTTTATCACGGCAAGTCTTCCAGGTCCTGAAGCAGCAAAACAGCCCCAGACCATCACACTACCACCACCATATTTTACTATTGGTATAATGTTCTTTTTCTGAAATGCAGTGTTCCTTCTACGCCAGATATACTTGGACACACACCTTCCAAAGAGTTCCACTTTTGTCTCATCGGTCCACAGAATGTTGTCCCAAAAGTCTTGGGGATCATCAAGATGTGTTGTGGAGAAATTGAGACGAGCTTTGATGTTCTTTTTGCTCAGCAGTGGTTTTCTCCTTGGAACTCTGCCATGCAGGCCATTTTTGCCCAGTCTTTTCCTGATGGTGGAGGCATGAACGCTGACCTTAACTGAGGCAAGTGAGGCCTGCAGTTCCTTGGACGTTGTTGTGGGGTCTTTTGTGACCTCTTGGATGAGTCGTCGCTGCGCTCTTGGGGTAATTTTGGGCGGCCGGCCACTCCTGGGAAGGTTCACCACTGTTCCATGTCTTCGCCATTTGTGGATAATGGCTCTCACTGTGGTTCGCTGGATTCCCAAAGCTTTGGAAATGGCTTTATAACCCTTTCCAGACTGATAGATCTCAATTACTTTCTTTCTCAATTGTTCCTGAATTTCTTTGGGTCTCGGCATGATGTGTAGCTTTTAAGGATCTTCTGGTGGACCTTACTGTGTCAAGCAGCTCCTATTTAAGTGATGCCTTGATTGTGAACAGGTGTGGCAATAATCAGGCCTGGGTGTGGCTAGAGAAATTGAACTCAGGTGTGGACAACCACAGTTATAGTATGTTTTAACAAGGGGGGCAATCACTTTTTCACACACAGGGCCATGATGGTTTGGATTTTTTTTCACCTTTAATAATAAACACCTTCATTTACAAATTGCATTTTGTGTTTACTTGTGTTGTCCTTGACTATTGTTTAAATTGGTTTGATGTTCCGAAACACTTAAGTGTGACAAACATGCAAAGGAACAGGAAATGAGGAAGGGGGCAAACACTTTTTCACACCACTGTAAATGCAAATACCATTATACTTTAAAAAAAAAAAATATGAAGGCAATGCTTGCTTTAATGCATTTTGGGTAGCATAATGTTCTCATTTAGATTGGATTTTATTGAATTAGGTGTCCGCCAGAGCTCCGCCGATACATACCCATAGACAGCAATGAAAAAGCGAGGAGAAATGTGAATGTATGGGTGGAATTCTGGCAGTCACAGGATTCATTTAAAACGTATCTAAATGTAAATAACATTGTGCCAAACAAAACATGAAAGCAAAGATTGCTTTCATATGTGTGTTTTTTTTTTCTAGCAAAATGGTATCCACATTTTTATGAATCCCATGACCGCCCATACACAATTACAGTCCTTCAGCCGCCCCACAGGAGTGCAATTTTAAACAAGTAAAATTCTGCTACATATTTTTGGTAAAAAAAAAAAAAAATATCCCAATAGGCATATTATGATTGGTTTGTTCAAAAGTTAGTCTGCAAAATGGGGGATAGATTTAGGGACCTTTTCATTTTTTTACTGGTAATGGTGGCTATCTGCGTTTTTAGCCGAACTGCGACATTACGGCTGACAAATCTGACCCAATGCGACACTTTTTGGGGTACAGTGACACCAATACAGTGGTCAGTGCTAAAACATTGCACTGATCAATGTATAAATGACAATGGCAGGGAAGGGGTTAACACTAGGGGGCGATCAAGGGGTTAGCTGTGTTCCCTGGGTGTGTTCTAACTGTGTCGGAGTTGGGCTTACTGGGACAACACAGAGATCGCTGTTCCTGATCACTAGGAACAGCAGATCTCAGTGTTGTCTTGTGTCAGAATGGGGATCCGCCTTGTTTACGCACGTGCTCCCCCAGCGTGCACGCCCACACTATCTCATGCACAGACCGATGTACAGGTAATAAAAAATTATTTTTCTAAACTAAGATGTATTCTCACAGGGTGACACTGTGAAACTACGGATAATAATGTGCCATCGCCCCGATACTAGGTATATAGGAACAAATTGAAAACTAAATAGTTGGACAATAAGTACTTATACACCCTATATGCACAAATTACTGGCACCCCATAGCATAGTAACAGAGTACAACCACATCCAGGAGTCGCAAGATCAGCGGTTTTCTGTCAACCTCCAGTTAAGGGTGTGGGTGTTCAAAAAGCTGAGGGTCAGGATGTGAATCCGGGCATATAGCTTTTCATACAGTAGCTCGACATGTTCCGCGTGAATACGCTTCCTCAGGAGCATTAAATTCAATTGTTGTTCAGCAGCAGGAATATTATCACGTTTAGAGTGCCGGTAGGCAGACTAATACATTTTAGAAGGTCAAAATGTTACTGGGGATTAGATAATTGTAAGCAAGGCAATTGTTAATGTGTGTTGATACACACAGATTGCCTATATGTTGCAAATAAGATAGGACCAACTGTTCACAGAGAACTGGCACCTGATTATATGTCCCCAGTTATCACGTCAGGGTAGTTCCTAGTTTGCCCTTAACAAGAGTATTGCTCAGTGCAGCGTTTAGCTGCCACATATTTCAGCCTGTCATAGATTTTGACAGACTGCTGGCAGTGGGCCTGTACCTGTGCCTTCCAGGCACCTGGAAATGACTGAATTTTGTGCTGAGAGGCCAAACTGTCCATAAAGCCTAATTTTGTTAGTCTTCGGTTGCTGAAGATTTTATGATTGAACAAAAAAAAAAAGCGTATTTAGGACGCTTAACATTAATATCTTAGATTATGTAGTTAATGATTCCTGTCTACCATTTCTGCTATCATCTTGGGATTTTAGCAGCGAGATCTCCTGCCTGGTTGTTATGCTGATGGATTGCCATTTATTACTATTTTTACATATATTGACTAAATAAGAAACTATCTACAGTGTTACAGCTTTACAGTGACCTTGTGGAAAAAATGGAAGTCTCAGGTAGATTTCAAAACAAATTCCCCAAGAGATGCAACAAGCCAGTGACCAATGTCCAAAACTGAAATAAATGTATTCTTTAACATTATATCATCATTACCCTGTGAAATGCAGCATTACAAGTTCAGGTTAATATAGCTTTTATGTTCCAGCTTCACAGAAACAGCATCCAGTTCACTGACGGTTATGACTTAAAAGAAGACATCGGGGTGGGATCTTACTCGATTTGTAAAAGGTGTATACACAAAGCTACGAATATGGAATATGCAGTCAAGGTAATGTTTCTGTTGGTGAAAATGATAAAGTAAATTAAATTTACAAAGAATGTAATCTATGTACAAGGAATGTTTAATGTGTGTAATAGGGGAAAGGCACAAAGTGAACTAGATGCTGTATAGTGCAAGGCTAGTTCTATATCAAGGCAAGGCAGTTAATACTGAAATCTTTTCATGCGGAAAACCGTTTAGTAAATGTATCTTTCCTTGGGACAACGTTTACATCAAATGTGAGCAATAAGAGATGTGGTCAGAGGCATGCTTTATTAGGACCTGTGAAAAATTTAGAGTGAATGCACACTTGACCTGCGCAAATGGTGTCAATTAAGACTAATGGAAAAAAAAAACAACAAGATAGGAGCAGCTCGTTCTAAATTAAATAAAATGGTGAAAGTAATAAAAATTAAACTGCGCTCTCTGTGAATAATTACAATCCCTATATACAAAACTATCAAAGTTGGTGACTGCAATGAATTTATACAAATATATATAACCTTATAGTGTCCCAGGTAGTGCACAAATTGCACCAAAATATAAATGCAAAAAAACTGTGATGCAATGAAGTTCATTCAGTTTTCAGTAATCTATGATGTATTCCGGGTCTTGGTTAAAATATTCCACCACCATCATCACCTGCCACACATCCTACTCACCAGAATCCCATGACACTCATTACAGGTATCATATAATAGGCCCAAACGACAATCCCAACCGAAATTCCCAACGGCCACAAAGGTTGTCAGCAACAGGATTCAATCGGCATCGATCGCTGGGTGTTTTCAATGGATATACTCCAAATGGATGCAATATCCATGTTTCATACAGTTTCTCAGAATACATAATCGTAGAACACCTACACAGGGAGGGATTCAAAGCGTTGGGACTTTACATGTGCCACAAAGAAACTGTATACATCAATGTATAAAATGATTACATTCTTTTATACAAGTAAAAGAGCAGAAAGAGAGCACAATGAATTGGGAACATACAAGATAAAATCATGTGCAGATCCAGCCAGGAAAAATATAACCCATCTATGGTTACCCTGAGTCACAGAAAATAAGGTCCTGGTATTGAAGTAATGCTAAATCAGAGAGGAGCACAGAAGAAGCTTTTCTGGATGATAAATGTGATGGCAGTCATCTTGTGGTATCTGCTCTTGGAAGGTCTTTTAAAAAGAAATTGAATTATGCAGATTTATTTATTTTTTTTAAAGTGCAGTAACCAGGGTTGGTTTGTTAATCTTACTGAACATAAATTTATTATTGATGCTACATTTACTTTCTGTTTTAGATAATTGACAAAAGCAAGAGGGATCCAACGGAGGAAATTGAAATTCTTCTGCGCTATGGACAGCATCCTAATATTATCACATTAAAAGATGTAAGTCTTTTACAGTTCTCGCTCAGCCAGAAAGCTAGGTGGAAACATGTAGATCTATTATTTCAAGGCTAATTAAATATGTTCTTTATAAAAAGCGTTAAGTATCGTAGCTAAAAAAAACTGGCATGTTTTTCTAAGCTTGGGGACCTCTGTAATGTGATTGAGGTTTTTAAAAATTTGTTGGCACCAGTCGTTATTTTAACCAAAAATGAAAGAAATTTTAATATTTTATGCATAGCTTGAGACTGATGTTTTTAAAATCATGGCTATTGAGGTCATGGTAATGACTGTGTTTTAAAGGGCTTTCCATGCTAAATTGCAATTTCAACTTTTTTTTTTTTTTGTCCTCCACCTTTATCTTCTAGATATTGTTTTACCCTAGCATATCTGGCAGACTTGACTTTTGCCATCTGCAAAATTGTACACTTTGCCAGGGAAAGTTTCCACTGTTGCTTCAGGCAGAGCCACCCTTATATTTAAAGAAAAAAAAAAAGGGTGTCAAAGATTTTTGGCTTTATTTAAATTGGCTTATAAACACCTTTAACTGCTTTCTATCCATCTATAGTACATAAAAGGCCAGGCGGGAGCAGTGCTGAGACTGGTGGACGTACCTGTGGGTACTTCCATATTCACCATTTTTGTGCACATTCCCTGGGAGCGCACAACACTATCTGTGGTGGACACAGCTGAGCATTGTTTGCTGTACCGGACCGCTGGCGGCCCTGATACCATCGATCTCATGGGCAGTAGAAAACCATGTAATTTCCTGACATTGTTCACTATTGTGCGATCTCTGTGATCGGACACAGAGATTGCATAGTACAGGGCCATTCACAGCAGCCCCTATACCATGTGATAGCTGTAACCAATTACAGCAAGCACAATATTTTTGTGGAGAAAGTGAGAAATTATTGCTCCATTTGTGGGGGGAAAAAAAAGACATACATTTTGTTTGTGTACAACGTTGCATGGCCGCACAATTGTCAGCTAAAGCTACGCAGTGCCGTTTTACAAAAAATAGCCTGGTCATTAAGGGTGTAAATACTTCCGGGGCTGAAGTGGTTAAACCAGTCTCCTATTTATCACCCATCAGCTACTATTGCAACCTTACTCCAGGATAAAGTCTTATCCTGGAAATGCTAGTTGTCTAGTGTTAAGTGTGCAGATTGCTGTACAATTCATTCGCTTCTCTTGACTTTACTATTTATACATTTGTATATGCTAGATACTACAGTTAGAGCTGAACTTCCTGCGTGCAGTGTTAATTTCATAGACAAAAATATTTTCGTCATAGTTTTCGTCAACTGCAAATTTTCTATGATGAAAAATAAACGAAAATAAAATTAGAATAAAGTCAATTGATGAAAACTGAGGAAAAGCAATTCCAATTTTCATTTAGTCAGCTAAAATCTTTAACCGGGCAGGGTGCATTATACTTTGGGATGAGGGTGTGGACCTGCAATTGGGGATGGGGAAGTACGGTAATTGGGAGGGAGTGCACAGGGCAGAGAACTGGACCGTCTGGGGAGGCTGTTATTTTACACAGTGTTAAGCACTGCTACCTTGCTGGGAGGAGGAATACTCCTCCCAGCAATGCAATGTAAGTATTTCATTATTTTATCACTCTGTATGTAAGGCCCCTTTCACACTGGGGCTGGAGCGGCGGCGACGGTAAAGCAGCGCTATATTTAGCGCTGCTTTATCGTCGTTTTAGCCGCGGTATTCGCCCGCTAGCGGCCGAAAAAGGGTTAAAAACCCCCGCAAAGCACCGCCATAGCGGCGCTTTGCGGCGGTATTACCACGGTGTCCCATTGAAATCAATGGGTAGGAGCGGTGAATACACCACACCGCTCCTATACCGCTCCAAAGATGCTGCTAGCAGGACTTTTTTGACCGTCCTGCTAGCGTACCACTCCACCGCCGGCTTTCACACTGGAGTGAATGGGGCCGGATTTTTTCAGGCGCTATTTTTAGCGCGGTACCGCCTGAAAAACGCCCCAGTGTGAAAGGGGCCTTAGTGCAGTAGGATTGTAAGGATAGCTGGAGGTAATTTTTATCCATGCATGGAATGAAAGCTGCTGAAAACTCTGGGCAGTTGTTGCTTCCTTCCTTTACGACTCATGCATGCAGGAAGGATTCTAGAATACAGTATTTTGCAAAACCACACTTCAAATCCTAAATGTTTGGGAGAAAAAAATCATTTAAATGTATCCTTCATCAAATTTGCAACCTTTTCTCCTGTTACATTTCAGTACACAACATTAATAAATGGTATCTATATAACCAAAATTACAGTCTTTGAGTTTGTAAATTTTGCATAACCTTCTTTTAATTCATTTTTATTTACATGGGGTGTTCCTGGGAAAGGTTTTGATGTGTGTATTTTTGTTACAGGTATACGACGATGGGAAATATGTATATCTAGTAACTGAACTAATGAAAGGAGGGGAGCTTTTAGACAAAATACTACGGCAGAAGTTCTTCTCTGAGCGAGAGGCAAGTGCTGTACTGCACACGATAACCAAAACTGTGGAATACCTACATTCACAATGGGTGAGGTCATAAGCCTTAAAGAAAAGTATGAATGCTTTCTAAAATATTCATTAATATTTCTGCTTGTTTTAGCTTGGATGGGATGTGTGAGTGCACCTGTGTTTTGTAGCATGCTTTATACCTGGGAGCTTGATTGTGAGGACATTTTAACAATCTTTTTGCATTTTTAAAGAAGTTCATCAGACCATGACAACACATTCCAAATGTTTCTTCTGGAAACACATAAAAGCAGACAATATAGGATTTTCACCATACTAAATTCTGATAATTGGGCATCCCTGTATTATAACTATTTGAAAAATTAAACAAATAGCTAAAAGAATATTCATACAGTACATTTAAAATCATAAGAGCCAAATTAACAAAAAACATTTTTGGGCTGTACCGAAAGTAATGCAAAATTGGGTCTAACTTTATTACCTACAAAGGTTGTACCTACAAATTCCACATGCTGGTAGAGTAACTCTTCTATATAAAGGTACTACTCAACGTAGTCTCCATCACAAGTGATGCATTTTTGCAATTGTTAAACCCAACTCTCTATTCGTCTTAGAAAAATTTTAGGTGTGCACTGTTGTATCCACTTTCACCTTGTCTGTGTCATCAAATCATTGTCCCCAAAGACTGTCTTTTGTTGGACCAAGCAAGTGGAAGTCGGAGGGTGCTAAATCTGGGCTTTACGGGGAGGGCGGACCCACTGACAAGCAAAAATTTTCAGATTGCCTGACTAACTGCCAAAGATGTGTGTGAATGTGGATCATTTTCAGATTATTCAGTCTCCTCCTCCTTAAATGTCTCAATATACATAGTTACATAGTTAGCTAGGCCGAAAAAAGACACAAGTCCATCCAGTTCAACCATAAAAAAAAAGAAATAATAAATAAAAATAAAAAATATCGTACAATCCAATAAACCCCATATTATACCCACAGTTGATCCAGAGGAAGGCAAAAAAAAAACCAAGAGAGCATGCTCCAATCTGCTACAGCAGGGGAAAAAAAATCCCTTCCTGATCCCCCTAGAGGCAATCGGATTTTCCCTGGATCAACTTTACCTATAAATGTCAGTACCCAGTTATATTATGTACATTTAGGAAAGTATCCAGGCCTTTCTTAAAGCAATCTACTGAGTTAGCCAGAACCACCTCTGCAGGGAGTCTATTCCACATTTTCACAGCTCTTACTGTGAAGAAACCTTTCCGTATTTGGAGATGAAATCTCTTTTCCTCTAGACGTAAAGAGTGCCCCCTTGTCCTCTGTGTTGACCGTGAAGTGAATAACTCAACACCAAGTTCACTGGTATACCACTCGCTGGATAAGGTAGGCCACATTCCAGAAAAGAAAGGAGACTAAAGCCCTTGCCATCCCAAAACAGTCATCATAGCTTTCTCTGCCAATTGCTGGCTCTTGAACTTCTTAGGCCATGGGGAAGAGGTGTGATGCCATTCGATGGACTAATTCTTTGTTTCCGGATCATAAAGATATGCCCACTTTGCAAGCAGTGTCCTATACCCTTAAGCCATAGTTTATGCAATTTTCTTGCCTACAACCACAAGTTGAAGGCAAGAAAATCACTTGATTCACTGTCTGTGTTGATGGGAGAATCCCTCCTGCTGCGCTGTTGTATTCTGATAACGGGAAATTAATCCATCTGTGGTCGGCCTGAATATTCCATCATCTTCTGTATGGCATTGTGATTACACTCAAGTTGTGCAGCGAGCTTGCAGTTTGATTTGTCTGTCCGCACAAATCCGTTCATCCACTTACTGATGATTGGGGTCAGTGGTTGCAGTTGGTCTCCCACTGCGTGGTTTGTCTTCAATGCTGGTTTCCCCTTCTGTAAACCTTATCCGTCTGTGCACATTGCTCTTTTAAATGCTGTCTTCGCCGTAAACATTCTGTAGCCTTCTGTGGATGTTGGGAAGCCTGCACCCCCTCCTTCGTGAAGGACTCAATGACGGCACGTTAACTTTGCTTGGAATCTATTAGTTACCTGAAATGAAAAAGGAGAATGGTTACTATAGAGAAAGTTACTCTACCAACATGTGAAATTTGAACAACCTATGTAGGTAAAGAAAAAAAAAAGTTATGCCCACTTTTCGTTTACTTTAGAGTACAGTCCTCAATGTTTTGTTTTTGACTACCCAGAATACATGTTCAGTTTAGTGTACTGTTGATTGACTAATATACACTGGTTAAAGTGGTGTATAGTTTTATGACCTTGAGAAACAGTTTTGTAGAATGTTTGTTTGTTTAGTTTTTTTTCTTTTTTTTCTTCAGGTTGTCCACAGGGACTTGAAACCCAGCAATATACTTTATGTGGACGAGTCTGGAAATCCTGAGTCTATTCGAATCTGCGACTTTGGTTTTGCTAAACAACTCAGGGCAGAAAATGGATTGCTTATGACTCCATGTTATACTGCAAATTTTGTTGCTCCAGAGGTAATGGCATTTTCTGTCTATGAAATTAATACCATTTTATTTAAATGGGATTTTTACTAGCAAAAAAATGAAAACTTGCGTAGTGGGATAGAGTTACAGGAGGGTGATCAGAAGATTTGTCACTCAAAGCTTTGCTAGTGCCCAATCACCTGAAGGTACCAGCCTATAACCCAGGGTCTATGAACATCTAATCTGTGTTCTGTACGGTTAAAAATTGGGAGACATTTAGTCTAACCCAGCCATAACAAAGAACAGTTGGATATTACAATACTTAACTACTTCAGCATCTGTACTAATGAAGCATTGTAGTAAAAGCAAATAGACTATTTTTAGCCAAAGTCAAAATGAATTTTTTTTAAGCCATTTTGTTTGTATGTTATGTTTCGTTCCTGTTTAAAATAGTAAGCAGTCAGACAATAAGATGTAAAATTTCATAGTCCTTTTTTGGCTGGGTCAATGTATTCATTCTAGGCAGCTTGCCTTTCTTACAGTATGGCTGATATTTCCATCAGTGTCGAATATGAGACAAATGGATATAAACACTGAAGCCAATCTTTTTATTGCAGGTATTGAAGCGTCAAGGCTATGATGCTGCATGTGATATCTGGAGCTTGGGTGTTCTCCTCTATACCATGCTAACTGGGTGAGTCTATGTAAATGTTTAATCCATTTTATCCTCTGTAAAACTAAGATTTTTTTAGTGATCACCGTGCTAATCACTGACCTAGTGCAATTAGTGTCATCAGCCTACTTAGGTTGTCATCCCTTAAGATGGTCCTTTAAGTTTCATTAGGCGTCATTCACACAGGCATACTGATCCATACACCCATGCGAAGAGCCATCTTCACCCGTGTGTGATGCACTGGTGTTTTATGCAGCCTGTTCAAATCCATATCAGTCTGTGTTCAGATTGGTCCCACACAGATGTACATTCCAGAATGCATGTGTAAATTTGTGCTGGTCTGTGCAGCTTCCTGAATGTGGCTGCATGAAACGCCTGTGCATCCCACACCCTTAAAAACTGGTTAGTTACAATTTCTGGTTTGCCAATAATTTTCCACCCAGCTCAGTCAATTTTTAAATCAATTTTTGTCGAGCCATGGGGTGTCCTGCAAGCACCACCCAACTCAGGAAATTCGAGCCATCTATGGCCAGCATTAGTATAATAGTGGATACAATTCATTAAAAGCATCCATAAACTATGCACTCACATGTATCCCAAGGACCCAAAACTTCAGACTCCTGACCTGCATGGAAAAACCCTCCACATGGTCAGTGGTTAGAAGAGCTGGCCCTCTAAAGACAGTCTATACACACCCACTATAATCCATGTACTCTGTGATGTGTTTCATGACTCCACCCACTTTGTCAAGAAGTTCTTTTAAACTTGGGTGATAATGTATTACCCCTTTAAGTGCACTGCAGTAATACTGTTATGTTCTTGTCCCATCAGTTGTGCTTTTTTCCAGTGTTCTCTTCCAGTTACTGTAAAATTATGTTCAAGAATTAAAAATCTGTGAATAAGCAATGGAAAACTGTGATCATCCAGCTCTTTACAATATCCAATGATATTATGTTGGCGAAAATTGACTTTTGTTTCAGATATACACCTTTTGCAAATGGACCAGATGATACTCCAGAAGACATACTGGCACGGATAGGCAGTGGAAAATTTTCTCTAAGTGGTGGTTACTGGAATTCAGTCTCTGATATCGCCAAGGTCTGTACTTCTGTAATTCTGTAAATCAATATATTCCTCAGTTTTCTAAATCTATCTTCTAGTCCCACCTGGTTGTCGGTTAGTAATAGTACACAAAATCTGCATTATGTTTGCCTAGGTATTCCATTTAGTGGTTAAAGGGTTAGTTGACCTAAAAAAAATATCTGCCTATGCAGATAAGGAGTGTCTGTAGACAAACAAACTGTGCAGCTCTGACTAAAGTTGAATAATGGCCTTGCTATAAGTGTAGGCCATATACATACCTCTAAGTGGAGTACTCCCAGGATGTTGCTAAGTAAGGCCTAGTCATTACTGCTCACCTCCACCAGTTTATTATCTAGAAATACCCTTTACCTGCATAACCAGTTATAAAAAAAATTTGCAAAGGTGAACAAACCCTGTAACACTTTTTTGCCGGCCTTTTTCTGTGATGCTACTAGAATAGTGCCAGTATTTAATTCTGCTTAAATGTAAAGTGGTTCAGCTTGGTTGTAGAAGTGTGAGCCTGTGAAACCATAAGACTGATGGGTAATGAATTGGAGAGAGAATTCCATGAGAAATATGTTTCATTCAGTAGTAACTGACACATTTGCATTTTTGTGCCTTTTTTTTGTTTTAGAACTGGACTTTTTAAACAAACTGGTACCTTTTTTGTTTGACACCAGATACTCTTTCATTATACAGTTGTGTTTTGGGTGGTATAATACTTTCAGCAGGACCTTATTAAAGGAGAAGTCCAGCCTGAGATTTTTAGGATGGGCTGCTTCTCTGGGTCACAGGAGTACAATTTGTTTTGGACTCGTGACCCATTTTCAGTCCGCTCTTCGCTGACGTCACTGCTATCAGTCTAGGCAGCGTGTCATCCTGACTTCCGAAGTCTGGAACCGCCAGCTGCCTTGACTGGTGGCAGTCTCGGTGTCTCAGTGAGGCGCTGAGACGGCCGCTCCCGCCCCTCCACAGTTTATCGCTTCAATGAGCGTGGAGGATCAGACCAGGAGAGATGCTGACGGACAGGCAGCAACACTTTGCTCGGGGAGGAGTGGGAACCGAGCCATCGGGGGTGTTCGGTGTCTCGGTTCTCAGTGCAGAGACGCTGGGGGACAGCTGCTGCATCGGTCTGATGCTGCATCTACCTAGGTAAGTATTAACATGTAAAAAAAAAACATATCTCTTTTAAATCTTTATTTCGGAAGATCCAAACCTGGTTAGCAGCAGTCACTGCTGATATTTCCCCAGTATGTGGTGGCTTATGCTTTTTAGTTCATAAATAGGTGTGGGATTGATACATTAAGTGTATACTTGGTTTGCATAGTTAGTCTGGTTAAAAAAAGTCCATCTAGTTCAACCAGTATACCGATCTTCAAGTTCCTACATGCAGTAGTTATAAGTGGTTAATCTAAAATCTTTACATGCTATTTTATAGCACCACAATAGATTTAAACTGTTAGATTACCCCCAAAATGTTTCCTCAAACGGCTTTCTGCAGGTTAGATTTCACTTGTTTTCTAGCACACTGGTAACATTTTGGGCATTAAATCTTGTCTGCTGTTCAGAAACCTGGGTCTATTATAACGTTGAACACATTCTGGAAAGAATGGGTTAGAAAAAAAAACATTGTGGTTAACACTTAGTGGTTAGCACTTATGCCTTGTGGCCCTTGGGTCCCCAGTTTGAATCCCAATCAGGATGCTAATCTGCATGGAATTTACATGTACCCGATGTGCTTGTGTGGGTTTCCTTCCACACTCCAGAAACATACAGTGAGGGGAAAAAAGTATTTGATCCCCCTGCTGATTTTATACGTTTGCCCACTGACAAAGAAATGATCAGTCTATAATTTTAATGGTAGGTTTATTTTAACAGCGAGAGACAATAACAAAAATATTCAGAAAACGCATTTCAAAAAAGTTATAAATTGATTTGCATTTTAATGAGTATAATAATTGATCCCCTATCGGCAAGATTTCTGGCTCCCAGGTGTCTTCTATACAGGTGACAAGCTGAGATTAGGAGCACTCTCTTAAAGGGAGTGTGCCTAATCTCAGCTTATTACCTGTATAAAAGACCACTTTCCACAGAAGCAATCGGATTCCAATCTCTCCACCATTGCCAAGACCAAAGAGCTGTCCAAGGATGTCAGGGACAAAATTGTAGACCTACTCAAGGCTGGAATGGGCTACAAGACCATCGCCAAGCAGCTTGGTGAGAGGGTAACAGTTGGTGCAAATAGTTGCAAATGGAATAAACACAAAATAACTGTCCATCTCTCTTGGTCTGGGACTCATGCAAGATCTCACCTCGTGGAGTTTCAATGAGCATGAGAACGCTGAGGAATCGGCCTAGAACTACACGGGAGACTCTTGTCAATGATCTCAAGGCAGCTGGTACAATGGTCACCAAGGAAACAATTGGTAACACACTACGCCATGAAGGACTGAAATCCTGCAGTGCCCACAAGGTCCCCCTGCTCAAGAAAGCACATGTACAAGCCCTTCTGAAGTTTGCTCGTGAACATCTGAATGATTCACTGGGTGAAAGTCTTGTGGTCAGATGAGACCAAAATGGAGCTATTTGGCATCAACTCAACTCCCCGTGTGAGGAGGAGGAATGCTGCCTATGACCCCAAGAACACCATCCTTATTGTCAAACATGTAGGTGTAAACATTATGCTTTGGGGGTGTTTTTCTGCTAAGGGGACAGGACAACTTCACTGCATCAAAGGGACGATAGACGGGGCCATGTACTGTCAAATCTTGGGTGAGAACCTCCTTCCCTCAGCCAGAACATTGAAAATGGGTGGTGGATGGGTATTCCAGCATGACAATGACACATGGCCAAGGCAACAAAGGAGTGGCTTAGGAAGCAGCACATTAAGGTCCTGGAGTGGCCTAGCCAGTTTCCAGACCTTAATCCCGTAGAAAATATGTGGAGGGAGCTTAAGGTTCGATTTTCAAAACGTCAGCCCTTTAAAACCTTAATGACTTGAAGAGAATCTGCACAGAGTAGTGGGACGAAATCCATCCTGAGATGCAAACCTGGTGGCTAATTACAAGATACGTCTCACCTCTGTGACTGCCAATAAGGGTTTTGCCAGCAAGTTTTTCTGGATTTTTTTTTTTTTTTTTTTTTGTTCTGTCTCTCACTGTTAAAATAAACCTACCATTAAAATTATAGACTGATCATTTCTTTGTCAGTGGGCAAACGTATGAAATCAGCAGGGGGTCAAATACATTTTTTCCCTCACTATATGCTGATAGGTTAATTGGCTCCTCTCTAAATTGGCCTTAGTATGTGCTTGAGTGTATGCCTGTGAAATAGACCGGGACATGGGGCATAAAGGGCTGTTCCCAGGCACTATCTGTATGTGGAGGATCGAGGGGGAAGAGTGACTGCAGTGTCTTGGTTTGGAGCCCCACACTATTCAGTACCATCACCTCCCGTGCTAGTCCTGTGTTCCCCTCTGGCTGCTGTTGCTTGTAAACACAGAAGCAGCTTCCTATGACGGATTCTGTGTTTTATAAGTTACAGTGCCCCCTCGGTGCAGGAAGGCGAAATAGGGCTCTGCAGGACTGATTTACTAGCTGGGAGGGTAAGTGTGGGCTCTGTGTACTGAAGGGAGAGGGAGTAGGGGGGCAGGGCTCTGTGTACTGGGGCAGGAGGGGGGAGCCTTGTGTGCTGGGGAGAGGAGGAGGAGCCCTGTGTACTTGGATGGAGAGGAAGAAAGGGGGTGAGAGAAGACAAAGTTCTGTACTAAAAAGGGGGTGGGTGAACTTTTATAAACAAGGCCAAGGATAAATCCAAGGAAAAAAACAAGCTCAACTTACCGACCAGCCCGCAAACAACCAAGTAAACATGTCTAACAGTATGCGTTAAAAGCAGGGGTTTAGTCTGCACACATTTGCTTGGTCAAGCTTTGTAGTGAGAAAAGGGGCGGTTGAGTGGAGAGCTATGTACTGATGGGGGGGGGGGGGGGGTTGGCATTGTAGTGTTCCATTTCAGTAACACCACCAGGTTTTTTATTTGACACCGCTGATTTAGGGATATTTTTTTCTTTGCCACTGTTAGCCCAATATTTGTGCACAAATTGTAACCTTTTCTCTGGCACTATTTAACTGCATGCCACAGTTTAGCGCTCACCGCTGTTGGTCTCGTCCCCTTATTCATCCAAATTCTGTGTCCTTCCAAATTTAGATCTCTGTGAATGAATGACGCAGGTGTGCGGGCAAATGTGATGGCGGCTGTGGGGTAGAGGAACACCTGCCCACTCTCAGAGGATAGGGCTCTGGGGGTGGTGTGAAGGTGATTGGGAACATGTTACACTAAATATTTTTGTAAAATGTTCCTAAAGATGATCTTTGCCTTTTTAAGCCAGAGATACCTGCATAGGTAATAATCTGCTCATGATCTTGATCTTGAAAGTAAAGCTGGCACTTCACTTTCCCCAATCTACCCAGTATATCGCATACCAGAATGGTATTGCTGACATTGTCATTTAATTCATAATAAAAATATTGGCACTTCCAGTTGATCCGCGGCTTCTGGTTCTGCCCGCGGATCACTGAAGACACATGTTCTTGTGTCTCTCCAGCAGACTGGAGACTGAGGAACCAGCAGGGGAGGAGGAAATTTAAAGGTGGCTTGCGCAGTGTTTCCTGCAGAGGAGAGGAGCCAATGTCTCTCGTGGCTGTCCTGAAAGAACGTTACCAGTAAGTACCTTTTTTTGTTTTTTTGTTTTATTAATTTATTTATTTTTTGTTCCTAGGACTTGGTATCAAAGATGCTTCATGTGGATCCACATCAGAGATTAACAGCTGCCCAGGTGCTAAAACACCCTTGGATTGTACATTGTGACCAATTGCCTCAGTTCCAGCTAAATAGACAGGATCCAAATCTAGTAAAGGTATGACCATATACAGTATACAAAATAAATGCATTGATTAACTGGTGAGGATGTCAGCCAAATCACTATCAGTCTAGTTAAAAAACAAAAAACAAAAAAAAAAACGATCTATGGCCACTGCTGGCCAGGTTAAAGTTATCGACTTATTCTATTGGAAAATGACTTGCCAACAAAATCTATGATTTCTTGGCAGCTGGCAGCAACAGTATTTCATTACATTCCACTATGGAAATGTGCGTAGTGTGTGCTTGTGTTAGTGGACTAATTGGACCAGTCCCCTCTGCCCTTAGGATACATAATAGCTACATCATCCCAAGGACTAGGGGACATTAGTAGGATATACAGTGAGAGATGTTCACCTTGAATATTAAAGGATTCTTTATGAATAGAGCAGTTAAGTTGTGTAATTGCAAATCTGTAGTGGAACTTAACCACTTAAGCCCCGGACCATTTTGCTGGCCAAAGACCAGAGCACTTTTTGCGATTCGGCACTGCGTCGCTTTAACTGACAATTGCACGGTCGTGCAACGTGGCTCCCAAACACAATTGACGTCCTTTTTTTTTTTTCCCACAAATGGAGCTTTATTTTGGTGGTATTTGATCACCCCTGCGGTTTTTATTTTTTGCGCTATAAACAAATAAAGTGTAAATTTTGGGAAAAAAAAACATTTTTTACATTTTGCTATAATAAATATTCCCCAAAAATATATTTTTTTTCCCTCAGTTTAGGCCGATACGTATTGTTCCACATATTTTTGGTAAAAAAAATTGCAATAAGCGTTTGATTGGTTTGCACAAAAGTTATAGCGTTTACAAAATAGGGGATAGTTTTATGGCATTTTTATAAAACAAAATTTTACTAGTAATGGCGGCGATCAGCTATTTTTTTTTTTTTTTTTTTTTTTTTTTTTGCGTGACTGCGACATTATGGCGGACACATCGGACATTTTTGGGACCATCGTCATTTATTCAGCAATCAGTGCTATACAAATGCACTGATTCCTGTGTAAATGACACTGGCAGTGAAGGGGTTAATCACTAGGGTGCCGTTAAGGATTTAAGTGTGTCCTGGGGAGTGATTCTAACTTTGGGGGAGGCGTGGCTACATGTGACAAGTCACTGATCACCGCTCCCGATCACAGGGAGCAGAGATCAGTGACACTGTCACGAGGCAGAACGGGGAGATGCTTGTTTACATTAGTATCTCCCCGTTCTTCCTCTCCGTGAGACGATCGCGGGTATCCCCACGGTCATAGAGTCCGCGGGACCCACGATCCGACTCACGGAGCTTGCCGCAGGCCACCTCTTAGAGGCCATTCTGCCACTTTGCCGCAGTATATCTGCGTGAGGCGGTCGGCAAGCGGTTAAAGCTTGGCTGCAAGAATAAAAATATGGGAGCTGCCATTGGTGATGTGGTTTTCCTGATACCAGCTCCAGGGTTGTTGTCATTCTCCTGTCATCGCAATGTAGAGAATAACCACAAGTATGTAAGAAGGAAGTTGAGGCTTTTCAGTCTTAATTTTCTAGATGCATTTTTCGATGACATGGCTCACTTGGAGCCAAATTCAGGAGACATTGCTGTTGCTGAAATATGTATCGTAAAAGCAAACTTGAGTTTTGCTCATTACAAGGCAAAGCAGCAAGTCTGCTTTAATTCCTACCACCTTATACCCAGCAGCATGCATTTCTTTCATTTGCTCCCTCACAGCCAAGAGTGAAGAAAATACACGATACTTCTGGGTGTGCTGGAGCATGTAACAACTCTGAGCCAAGCACCAGCCCTGTCACATTTGGGGGAGTCAGTAGCCCTGTGTGAATTACCACTTGAGCAAACGTTAGCTTACGCAGGGTAGCTTCTACTTCTGGCAGCCAAAGTGACAAAACAGTGAAGGCAAAGTATGTATTGCTAGGGATGCAGAGGCGTTATACAGTAGTGAACCTTTTGCTTTGCCCTGCATAGACGAGGCACAGGTTCACCTTAAAGATACTGGCAGCTGCACACAAAATAAGGATTTGGTTATTTATTTATTTATTTATTTTTTAATCTACCGTTCTACAATTCTAAAGGGGGGGGGATTGTTTACAGAAAGAGAACCTGTATGATGCAGATTTGGTTTGTCCTTCCTCTGGACCACTTATTCTGGAGTGACCAGAGATTGAAAGCTTGTCTTTTTATATTTTCAAACTTTTTTGTGACTTTCATGGTTTTTAATTTATTTCATAAAATGTTCATCTTGTACAGGATGCTGGCAGAATATAGATACATCATGGGTTATAGGTGTGTACCCTCAAGTGACTGGACATTGGCACGCTGAGGACGTGCCAAACACATTATCTGGGTTACCACAAACTCCTTCCAAACATGCTACTGTATCTCCCACACTACTCCATGACGACCTCGCAGGGAAATACCCTCACTCGTAGCTATGGCAGAGACGAAAAGGGAGTCAATTCAAAACTCGGACAAACCTTCGCTCTTCCAAAAGCCCACACAACACTCAACCTAAGAGTGGTGTGCTTGCACCAGGGCGGTTTTAACACCGGTCCTGTGATACAATTTTAACTCTTTCAGGCATGCAACAAGCAGCCTAGTTTGACTAAAGCTAAATTTTCTGCATCGTTCTTCTTTCCTTAAACACATTCGAGCCTTAATATAACTATGCATGCCCAGGGCTTAGAAACAGCCTGCCTCTTCTCCTACACCTTTTTTGCAACTGTCTTATCGGTAAGCCAGTATGCTTGGTAACGTTGAAAAGCTCATTGCCTCTGTCAGCTAAAGCTTTGGTATTTTGCAATCTGACGCCTCTCTTGCCATGCCCCTTTGGACACAGAGACTTACAAAAACCTGCAAAACATTTACTGTTTGAACAGATAAAATGTGAAGTCGATGACCAAAAGGTCACTCCTGACTTGGCTCTTCTTAACACATAGCACATGTCCACTCTATACAGGGTTCCACATTTTTTATTTTCAAAATACATCTTCAGGTTTTAACAGGTTTTCAAAAAAAACACAATGCAAAAGCTTCAACTTTAAAGCATAAGTTCAGCCCTTCCTTTCGGTGTAACGTTTGGCAAGCCAATAAGCCTTCTCTAAAGTCCGTTTCACAATGAAGGGACATCCTCCCTCCTAAGATTTGGGGAAACATCTGTTAATTTGTCGTTCTCTGGGTCAAAGATGTCCCAGACCTCAATTGGTGGTTTTGAAGGGGTACAAAATATAGTTCAAAACGACCTTACCACTTTCTTCTTTCAAATCATCAAAATTCTGGCCAAGATCAGTTAGATTTGCAGAATGCTCTGAACCACCTGTTGTCCCAGTGAGTCATTGTGCCAATACTGCTACAAGACTGATTCAAAGGATTCTACTCAAGCCTGTTTATTGTTTTTACTGGTAATGGCAGACAAATCTGACCCCAAATGACTTTTTGGGGACCAGTGACATTATTACATTGATCAGTGCTATAAAAATGCACTGATCAATGTAAAAATTACACTGGCAGGCAAGGGGTTAACATTAGGGGGCGATCAAGGGGTTAAGTGTGTTCCCTCAGCATGTTCTAACTAGGGGGGGATGGGCTGTCAGGGACATGACAGAGATCACTGTTCCCCATCACTGTTCTTCTTTTTAAACGGTTGGGGGGAATCTCCTTCTTTACATAGGCATTGGGGCCCTAAGTTCTGCCTCTCCTCGCCACGATTGCAGGTTGCCGGCAGACTGCTATGGGGGCAAAATGTCTGCGGGACCTGTGGGCTCTATGCTTTTCCTTGCCTCCGATATGCTTTTTTTTTTTTGCCCGGCGGGGGAGGGAGGGAGCTGCGCCTGCTATCTCCCTGTGCACGGAACCGATGTAGGCTACGTCGGTTGCCTTCGCTGCAGAGCTTTTGCCGTTCTGTTGCTTCTTTTCTTTTCTTGCTTGCTTGCTCTTCTCTGCGCTATGCCTTTAAGCAACCAGCTGCAGTATATCTGCGGGAGCTTGCTTCTTATGCTCGGTTTTTTTGCTAGAGGCTTAGGGGTATGCTTGCTGCTTGTCGTGCTTACGGCTTTTGGGGGCTTTTTGTCTTATTTCTGTTTCTCTTAGCTCGGCTCTTGCGTTCGAGCCTTTTCTATGCGTCTTTTGCTTGCTTTCTCTTACTTGCTTGCTAATGGCTTGCTTTTTAGTTCCTTAGCTTTAGCTCCTTATGCTTTCCTGCTCTCTTGCTTTCTCTTCTTTATGCTTTCTCTTTGCTATGCTTTCACTGCTTTAGGGATTGACTTGGGGCTTTCTCTTCTGTCGTTTTTTGCTTAGGCTGCCTTTTTTGCTCTTTTCTGCTTTCTTTTCGTTACCGTGTTTTTTTTGCGCTTTCTTGCTTTCGTCGTTTTTCTCTTCTCTTTTCTCTTTTATGCTCTCTGCTGTTTGCTTTTCTCTCTTTTCTCTGCGTCTTCTCTAGTCTGCGGGAGGCCTTGTGGGCTTTATGCTGCTTATGCTTCTTTTATATGCAGCTTTGCTTGCTTGCTTTCCTCTAGCTTGTTCCTTTTATCTTGCTGGGTTAAGTGTGTTCCCTCAGCATGTTCTAACTAGGGGGGGATGGGCTGTCAGGGACATGACAGAGATCACTGTTCCCCATCACTGGGAACAGTAGATCTGTCATGTCACTAGGCAAAACGGGGGGAATCTCCTTCTTTACATTCCCTAGTTCTGCCTCTCCTCGCCACGATTGCAGGTTGCCGGCAGACATAGTCTGCGGGACCTGTGGGTATGCTCCCGCGCTGCGCCTGCTATCCTCCCTGCACGGACCGATGTACAGGTACGTCGGTTCGCGCAGAAAAGCCAACCTGCTGCAGTATATCTGCGGGAGCTGGTCGACTAGTGGTTAAAGCTACTACTTCATCAGACATATATGGATTCTTTTATTTCTTTCCTTGGGTCCTCGCAATGGACACCCTGCTTCAAAATCCACCATTTCACAGAGCATAAGAAACTTTGCTGGAAGAGCTTGCGTTCCTAAATTAAAAAATCATATCCAGCGCTGTTGTGTGCCCATTTCACCATATCTGTAGGAGATTCCTGGGCATTTCGGTACTAAGCCTCTGTAGCCTAACTGTGTAAGTCTGCCCCCTGGTCTTCTGTTAATACTTCTCAAACATTTTACCAGGTGGATATCCAATCTTTTGGCAGGAAGATTTTTGCAGGGGCAACCTGTATTTGGGTCCTGTTGTCTTTTGGGCCTGTCGGCACAGTTTTGTTTGCCTAGTTGTTGCCCACTTTTTGTATTCATTGCTTGGGGTCATTCTATGATGCAATTATTCTGTACTGTATGATTAAAGAATAACTAAATGCAAAATTATTTTTTTGGCTACAGTGGAGAGGATTCGAACAATCTGCTTTTATTGCTGTTTGTGTCCCTGTTGGGGTGATTTCACCCTCTCTTATTTGCCATTATCGAAAGTTAAATAAAATCCCAAATTTTGAGTTGACGCCAGAATAGTAATAGAGGGAAAGTCTTCCATTAGGGTCATTGGTTCTGGTGTACACTCGGGATTCCCTCACTTTGAAGGGATTTCCTCTCACTTCTGGTTTTGGCTATGGGACAGGAAGTGAAGGGAAATCTCCCCAATGGGGCACAGGTGGAAAAAAAATAATATAAAAACTGACAGAAGTTAAAACCCTCCCTTTACTCTATTCAAATTTTAAAATAAATTTGCCTGTACAGGACAAGGGATACCCTCCCCTTTCTATTCCTTGCTTTTACTCTGCATTGCTTGCTACAAAAACGGAGGACTTGTAGCGTGGGGTAAGGTTACAGAAGAGGTGCCCAGTGGGTGTCCTCCAAAAGCTTGCTGGTGTCTGGTCACCTAAAGATACATGCCTATAACCCGTGGTGTATGAATATTCTGCCTGTGTCCTATACGGCCAAGGAATTTACAAGTAGATCAAAATTACTTTCTCCTTGTTTACCCATAATTCAGAAGGGAAATGGACACAAGTATTGGTCTTTACCCATGATTTGCCTAAATAATTTATCTTGATTATTTTTTAGTCTAGCAATTTACATATGCTTATGTTTTTCAATATTTCCTTTATTGCACCCTTTCTGCAAATGTAGGGAGCCATGGCAGCTACATACTCTGCATTGAACCTCAATCCGATGTCTCCGGTGCTGGAACCTGTTGGTCGTTCAACTCTTGCTCAGAGAAGAGGCGTAAAGAAGATTACTTCGACTGCACTCTGAACATGAACTCAAGTGACTCCAGAGTGCTAGTGCTGAAGATCTTCAGCACAAACCAGAGCCAACAGAGAAGATAGCACATATCAAAAAGACACTCCTGCAAGCACATGCTCACTGCCCTGCTGGGCTCTACATCAATGCTGCTGCTTTATGTCTGTTCTCTTACATTGTTGATGGCAACCCTTCTACCTTACTGACTCTCTTGACCAGGCTGTAAAATTTAAAACTGGTCCTCCAACAGTGGAGCAATAAGACTGTCATTCTCTCCCTACCCCCCCCCCCCCCCCTGCCTTAGCATGAACAATACACTGAAACCATGTCAGCAATTATTTTTATGGGGAGCCTTTTATCCACTTAACTCAGTGACTTATAAATTCCCTCTCCTTGAGCACTTAAATGATGTCAGCACTGAGTTCCTTAAGCCTGTTTTCTGTGCCATGCAAAGTGTTGAGTTCTTTCCATGGTGCTCAACCACCAATCTCCTTGGCATTTTCATTTAGAGTTGTTGCCTTTGGTCCCTATTGTGCTCTAATTCCTTTTTCCCCTCTTTGTTTTGTTCTTTAGTACAGTTATTCACATGCCTTGTCTTTGCTGTCAAGTGTGTCTTGTGTGTGTTCTGGCAAAGTGACTTTACTAGAATAGTGCCAGCATTTAATTCTGCTTGAATGTAAGGTGGTTCTGCTTGGTTGTATAAGTGTAAGCCTGTGAAGCCATAAGACAGGCGATGAAACTGATATAAAACTCAATGAGAAAAATGTTTCATGCAGTAGTAACTGACACGTTCGCCATGTTTTTTTTTTTTTTGTTTTTTTTAAGTTTTATAACAACTTTTTTTAACTTGTTTAAACTCATAGGCACCTTTTTTGCTTAAAATAAGCTACTTTAAAATGCCTGCAGATATTTTAAAAGATAGTCCATGTTGCAAAAATACTCTTGCGTTATACAGTTGTGTTTTGGGTGATGTAATACTTTCAGCAGGACCTTAATTAATTGGGAAAATCCAAACCTGGTTAGCAGAAGTCACTGCGGTTATGTCCCCAGTATGTGGTGGCTCACAATTTGTAGTTCATACAGTAGGTGGAGATTAATGCATTAAGTGTATACCGAGCTTCAACTTCCTACATACAATAGTTGGAATTGGTAGAGCTAAAATCTTGACTTGCTATTTTAGAGCACCACAGCAGATTTTAAGATTTGGGGCAGTGTTCTATTGCCCCAAACATTTTCTATCAAGTGGCTTTCTGCAGGTTAGATTTCACCTGTTTCCTAGAACACCCTGGTTACATTTGGATATTAAACCTTGTCCGCTGTTCAGGAATAATGGTTTAGAACAACTTGTTGAATGTTATTAAAGAATGGGAGAAAAAAATCAAAACCTTTGTGTAGATCATGAAAAGGCTTTGCGGGCATCCTGCATTTCCCATTCACACTTTTACTTCGTTTTTTTCTTTTTTATGATTATTTTCTTCCTAATAAGTGATTGGTGCTTAGGCACCTTGTTTGTGGGCCTCTGTAATGGTGAAAAAAAGAATAGTTGCGTGTAATAACCAATGGTAACAGTCATCAGTCTATCAAAAACACAAATATATGATGGTTGCTGCACATTACAGCTCTTTATGGCATATTATTACGGGGGGCCTATACTGAAATGTAAAAATGTTAAGTGGTTGTAAACCCTTACCTATACCCAGTGAAGTGACTAGCCTCAGGGGATACACAGAGATGGAATAAATCCTGTTGTACCCTTTTTTTTTTTTTTTTTTTGCAGCCAGTTGCCCTGTACATCCTTGTTAAACTCAGATGATTTTTCAGACTTGCAAAGCAGGGGACAGGGCGATTAAGTTACACACTGTACGAGAGCTCTGAAATCTGATTGGAGGGAAGGGACACACCGCGCTGCACCCAGGAACAGAGCTAAGGCTGTCAAATCAGCTGAAGATCCCTCCCCTGTCACCATTTTTCTCATGGTTTTGGGAAAACTTGTCAGAAGTGATTCATGCAAGTAAACACTATAGAAATGTGTTTTGTTCAGATTTCATGTCTGAGGTTTACAACCACTTGAAGTTAAACAAGCAGTCTTGCTGGGTTAAATGAAGAATCAATAAATATCCTCACATTTTGCAGGTTATGTGAAATACCTTATCGTTTTGGCCATGTGACCAACACTAGAGTGAGTCTGGAGCAGTATTTTCACAATGGATATCCTGTATTTTTTTTTTCTCCCTTGTATTACTCTCTTAGCAAGGATGTTGCCTTAAAATTTGCATTGAAGTCCACTCTAAAGACATATGTCACAAATTTAACTTGCAGGCCTACCTGCTGGTGACATCTGCCTTGTATTTCACAAGCTGCTGTATTCTAGTATATTGCTACAAAAAGGAGCTCCAAACAGGTTTTCCCCCCTTTTATGCCACCTTTATCTGATTCCGTGGGTGTTTAATGTTCATAAGCTTAATATAAACGGTTCCTAGTCTCAGTGCTGCTTAAACAAAGCTGAATCAAATGTCAAGTGTTGAATGATTATTCTTGTTTTTCCCTAGTGTAACCTTTTTATGAAACCAACCTGATTTTCTTTTTGCAGTTTATGCCATGTAATAATCTTCTCTATAATTATCACTATAAGGGGAAAGTGTTGAGGAATGTTACTTGTAGATAAGCTGTGGCAGATAATGAATTGCTTTTTTTCTTGTGTGAAAATTATGTACATTAGCTTTATGGAGCAACTCTGACCCTGACTAAAGGGACATTGTACACAAAGGGATGTAATTATTTTGCAGTTACTGTATTTCTGGAGGGGAGGGACTGTTTAACTTTTTTTTTTTTTTAAAAAGACAAATCATAGAGAATATTTTTCTACAGTTATGTACAATCTTTCTTTATATTAGATTTTGCATGGCATGTCAGTAAATTTATCATACTTGAAGTGTAATTATGAATTGCCCTGTGTGCCCAGCCTTCAGTACCTGGAAGATGCTTCCATTGCAGTAAACTAGAATGAAACTGTCATAGTACTATTGAAAGATTCTCTTATCACCTACCTTGAAACAAATTTAACTCTTAATACTAACATATATCCAGTATGATCAATTCTTAATGGTAATCATTGCTTGTAAATTTCTCTTAATTGGTTTTGTAATCCTCTTAAGAAAAGGAGACATTTATATAATAAACTTTCAAATACAAACTTATGTTGCTTTTGCCTGTTTTGTAAAACATGCTTTCTTGCTCGTCCATTGAGGAAGGGACACATGAATCCTATACTGTAAGGTTATACTGCTATCCATAGGAGGATTTGGACACTACCATGCTCTGCCCAGCATGCCTCAGTATTTTCAAGTCTTCTAGAACAGTGGTTCTCAACCCTGTCCTCATGTACCCCCAAAAGGCCATGTTTTGGGAGTTTCTCTTAGATAAAATAGCTTTCCAAAATACCAAGCCATTGACTCTGATTTCAAGCACCTGTGCAAGATAAAGGAAAACCTGCAAACATGGCCTGTTGGGGGGTACTTGAGGACAGTGTTGAGAACCACTGTTCTAGAAGGGTGGATATCTTTCTTGTGTTGCTAATCAAAATCAAACTTATTTTTGTGTTTTTTGTTTTGTTTTGTTTTTTGTTTTTGTTTGTTTTTTTTTTTTTCTGTTTTTTTTTGAGATTTGTCTCAAGTTGACATCAATCAAGATTCCTCACTACATCGCTGCTTTAGCTGGTCTCTAGCTGGAAGCTAATGGGGATGGGCCTTTCCTAGCTTTGCAGTGCTGGAGTGGATGTGTGGGGGACTTGCCTGAAAGTGAGGTTCGGGCACTAGGTTCTGCTTGTGGTACTTTCCAGACATTAAGTACTGGTAAAAGCCGCAGGGCAGTACACTTACGATGAAGCAGCAAAAAAGATCTGTTGCTACTCATATTAAATGCCTCAAAGCATGTATCCCACTCTACTGGAATCAAGTCACCCCTCCTTTATTCTATTTATAAGTAGCAAATGTTAAAGAAATAAAATTATGGAGGAACTTATAGCTGCACCTAACCATAAGTTGGACCAATTTCAGAAATCATGTTTTTTTTTTTTTTTTGGTTAGACTTCACGGGGTCCGATGACTACCATACTCTCACATACAGGGTTCTTAAAACAGAGCTCTGTAAGTGATGTCCTTCCCTCTGTGCTGGCCATCCATAGGAGTCTCCCTACTGGTGGCTCACACCAGATTCGCTCCCCCCCAACTGTCTTCCATCTCCCCTTTTTTTTTTTTTTTTTTTTTTTTTTTTTTTTTTTTTTTTTTTTTTAATTCTCTGGCCTGCTGTATCCGCCTTCCTTTTTCTTTTGGCTCTGTGCCTCATCCCCATTTTTTTTTATCTACATTAGATCTGTAATGGAACTGATCTGGACACCCCATTGCACCTAGAGTACATTGCCCTCTCCCAACTCTTGAACACAAAATACATGACTAAAAACCTGCCTAGCAATACAGATCCCCATTTCTAACAGGATTTGCTTTCAAACCAGAATTTATACTGGAGAAGGTCAGAAATATGGAGACATAATAGCAGGAGACACAAGTGCAAGTAATTTCTTCTTTTCCGCTGTCGTATGGACATAGAAGAGAGGGGCAAAATAAGGAAAATGATTACAAATCTGATATAAGTCAAATATCTGTTCTTTGGATTAACATCACGTATGAATATTTGGAATGTCTGACCTATGCCTGACCAATAGGAGGAGATTGTGAATACGGAGACATAATAGCATGAGATACAAGTGCAAGTAATTTTTTTCCTTTTTTCCTCTGTTGTATTGACATAGAAGAGAGGGGCAAAATAAGGAAAATGATGACAAATCTGATATAAGTCAAAATACCTGTGCTTCGGATTAACATCATGTATGAATATTTGGAATGTCTGACCTATGCCTGACCAATAGGAGGAGATTGTGGTTTACTATTAAGGGTGTTGTCCCAAAAAGAGAGGGAGGAGAAGTAGGCCTCTTTTGGTGCCCCCCCTCCCCCCCTCTCTCTTTCTGTCCCTTTTTCTTTTTCTTTTGTTTTTTTCCGCTGGTCTCTGTTCCCTCTTTTTGTTTTTCTTTTTGCCCCCCCCCGTGCCGATGAACGGCCAATGCGGGTTTCCCATCACTCCACTAGCTTACCCTCTCCCTTTATTAGGTCTCCACGTCGTAACACCCACACACTAAAAGACTTATGGGAAAATGTGAGCAGAAATATGGAGCTAAAAGTGTAATTGAATTTGACTGATAGTATTGCGTTCTGGACTGGGGTGATATACGAGAAAGACAGAAAACTGAGGCATAACAGCAGGCGACACAAGCGGAAGTAATGCGCTATCTGGTACATGGCCATAAATGATATGGGTAAAAGATGGACCATGAAGGTAAATCCAATATAATTCAAAACACCTGCTTCTCGGAATATTTTTACACATAAGTGTTTGAAACGGCTGACTGAGGCCTGACCAATAGGAAGAGACTGTGGTTTAACAATTAAAGTCGCTGCCTTTTTCTTTTTTCTCTTTTTTTTTTTATTGTTGTTTCTGTCTTGTTTTTCCCCTTGGTCCTTCCTGCTCCGCTGTACGGCCAGTGAGGGTCTTGTATCACCCCTTGGTACACCCTTATCTCCCTACGAGGCCCTTAGGAATATACGGATCTAAAGGGAGATAAATACCTCAGCTGAGGACGCTGACCTCTGAAGGACACTCAACCTGCGGGCTGGATGGAACTTGTGCCCCCACAAAGAGGATACCTCAGTGTGGTTTAAATGAAAGGAGACTAGGGGCAGTAGATCGCCAGGAGATCTTACACGGCCCAAGCGGAGGCCCCAGTATCCAGTATTACCATATCAGAATTTCAGTGGCTGGGTGAGGGAGGAGAGGACAAGACAACTGAGCCGACGTACTGAACCCTGATATCAGGGTAGCATCATTTAGGAGTAGGAGAGGAATACGGGAAGAAACCTCAGACATATATCTCAGCTGGCCGAAGACAGAAAGCTGGGGAAACGAATAAGGAAAAGGGGAGAGGCCAACATGAGTAAGTCAACTAATAAAACAACAAAAGGTGGGCCACCTAAAACCCCAAAAGGGAAGACCTCAGACAGCTCAATCAAACACTATATGACACAGGGCGTAAGCCCGAGGACCTCGGAAGGGACAAGTCACCAGCAACCTAAAAACACAAAAAAGAAGGGACTTGACAAAAAATTAGAGGAGACCCCAGAAGTGCCCGGGGAAGATTTAACTTCCGAAAGTGAACGGGAAATTAGCAACATGGAGGACCCCAGATCAGAAGATCATTTACCCTCTAAAAGAGAAATGATGGGTATGCTAGAACGACTGGAAAATGCGATAAAAGCAGATATTGGAATGCTGAGGACAGACTTGGGACATCTGCTAAGTAGAGTGGAAGCGGTTGAGGAAAAAAATGAAAAACTGACCCAAGAAGTCGACCAACTCAAAGAACAGATTAAACAAATCCATTTTCACCAGCGGGGTCTGCAATATAAAATAGAAGACCAAGAAAATCGCAACCGGAGGCAGAATTTAAGGATCAGAGCAGTACCTGAGACCAGGGGAGAGGACTTGAAGAATACCATTCAAAAAATATTCGGCCCCCTACTTGGAAAAGGAGAAGGGGACTTCCCCAGAATTGATAGAGCTCACAGGATTGGGAAAATCAATGAGACAAATCTAGAGCGACCCAGAGATATAATCGTACGTTTTAACCTATACGAAGATAAAGCGGAGATTTGGACAAAAATAAGGGGCCTGACACCGCTACAATTTGAAGGTCGGGAGATACAGGTGTTTATGGACCTCGCCCCGGAGACTCTTACTAGAAGAAGACTTTTGAAACCATTATTAGTGAGCTTGAAAAACAAAAATATACGATATAACTGGAGATTCCCTGCCTGCCTGGTGGGCTTTGGGGACGGGGTTACGGCTAGACTGACATTCCCAGAGGACCTTGAAGAATTTTGTAAAAAACCTAGATATACAGATCCCTGAGCTTCCGGGGTGGTCCGACGGATAGGGGTCGGAAGGAGGGGGGGAGAACTGTCCCTGCCCCCCCCCCCCCCGACCCGGCCATGGATGGGCCGGGGGATCATACGGGCTTTCCTCGAAAATGCGACTCGAGATGGTCAAGGAAACTGGGACCATTATCGGGTTGAGGGCCGAGATAGGGCCACGAGGGGGGTTGGGGGGGGGGGGGAGGAGGAAGATGAGGGGGGGGGGAGGGTGGGGAGGAGGGGGGGTGGGAGGAGGAGGAGGGAGGGGGACAAGGGGAGGTGGGAAGGGAGGGACCACAGGGCTTGACCAAAGAGTAGAATGCCAAGAGATCAGAAGAACGACAAGCAAGTCATTTAGAAAATAAACGCACCATGACAAAAAATATTAATTTTATGACATATAATGTCAAGGGGCTGAACACTCCCAATAAACGGCACAAAATCATGAAAGAGCTCAAACAATATAGAGCAGAAGTTGTCTTTCTGCAGGAGACACATATATCAATAGACTCAAATATAAAATTATATTCAAGGGACTTTCCCGAATGGTATTATGGGGACACTATTATAAAAAGAGCTAGGGGGGTAGCAATCGGCTTTTCAAAGAAAATACGGTTCAAATTAATAGATAGAGTAACTGACCCCGATGGAAGGTATCTCTTCCTGAAAGGGAAAGTGGGAGACATGGAATATACCCTCGCAAACATCTACTCTCCCAATACCAACCCTGGAACATACCTAGGAAAGATACTGGGAAAATTAATGGACTTTAAAAGCGGAACTTTAATATTGATGGGAGATATAAATTTTTGTCTTGACCCCCCGACCGATAGTACGTCCCATGTGCAGGGGATTAGTAATGTACAACTAAAGAAAATAAAACAAAAATTGCACACATCCCAACTGATAGACGTCTGGAGAAGTCAACACCCAAAAGATAAAGACTATTCATTCTTCTCCCCTGTACACGGGACGTACTCTAGGATAGACTACATTTTTTTGGAGCACAATACGTTAGACAGAGCAGTAGACACCAGAATAGGAATAATTTCACTCTCAGACCACGCCCCGGTGATGTTAGAAATACAGACGGGGGAACCTCAAATGAAATTCCAACGGTGGCGGCTAAATGAAAGTATTATCCAGGAGGTAGAAGAGGAAAATAAAATAAGGGAGGAAGTGGAACAATATTTTATAAGAAACGATACAGAGGGAATCTCGAGGCAGACCTTGTGGGAGGCTCATAAGGCCTACATAAGGGGCGTGTTGATTTCGATAGGAGCAGGGATAAAAAAGAAGAAAGCTCAAAAAATTAAAGATATAATTGAATATAATATACCGACTGGAACAACAACATAAAAGACTCAACCCAAGATGGGAAGAGGCTCCAAGACTTAGTAACAAAAAGAGAGGAGCTTAAACGACTTATGGAATATGATACTAATAGGACTTTTCATCTGCTCGCGAGGGAAAGATATTATGGAAGCAATAAATCGCCTAAATATTTAGCAAAAATGCTCCAGAAAAAGAAAGCCCAAAATTATATAGAGAAAATTCAAACGAAGAAGGGAGACATAGAATACACTACAAGGGGGATAGCACAAGCATTTAAAAAATTCTACGCTGACCTATACACAGTTGAGCAAAATGGGGGGGGAGAGGATATAACAAAAAATGGGAAAATGAATAATTTTCTAAGCAGGGCCGGCCTAACAAAAATTACCGACAGTGAAAGAGAGTCATTGGAAGGGAAGATAACAGAAGCCGAGATAACTAGAGCTCTAAATGGGACTAAATCAGGGAAAAGTCCGGGACCTGACGGATTTACAACTTATTATTACAAAAAATTTAAAGATATCCTGATCCCCAAACTGTGTACTTATTTTAACGGGCTCAGTGTAGATTTCGAAATGAGTAAGGAAGCTTTAATGGCCTCTATAACGGTAATCAAAAAGGAGGGCAAAGATGGGACAAAATGCAACAATTATCGACCAATCGCACTCATGAACGCGGACACTAAACTGTATTCGAAGATACTAGCAGACAGGCTGAAAACTCTAATAAATAAACTGGTCCACCCTGACCAAGCGGGGTTTTTACCTGGCAGAGAAAGTAGAGACAACGGGGTGAGAACCCTGCTGCTTCTACTACAGGAGAAAAAGAAGAAAGGCCCAAGTCTGCTCTTGTCGACAGATGCCCAGAAGGCTTTCGACCGAGTCGACTGGAGCTTTATGTTTAGAACGTTAGAGGAAATGGGCCTAGGCCCTAAAATGATCCAGCGTATTAGAACCCTGTACCATCACCCGACGGCGATCGTTAAAATAAATGGATCTGAATCCTCACATTTCGAAATGAAAAACGGAACAAGACAGGGATGCCCTCTTTCCCCTATTCTTTTCATCCTGTCCCTGGAACCTTTACTTTCTTTAATTAGAAGAGAACCAGAAATAAGAGGATTTGAAGTAGGAAAAGAAACCCACAAACTAGCGGCGTACGCGGACGATATCTTGTTTTATTTAAAAAATCCTGAGCGCTCCCTCCCCCGACTTATGCAGATATTTAAAGAGTATGGGGAATTAACTAATTTTAAAATAAATCAAAATAAGTCGGAAATCCTAAATATCAATACTAATGCCACTTTAAAAAAAAAGCTCCAAGAAACATACAAATTCCCCTGGCGTGGAGAATTAAAATATTTAGGTATTAAATTAGCCCCCTCACTTAAAAAAATATATAATTTAAACTATATCCCACTATTAAATGAAATTAAAACAGAAAGTAATAGACTGACACATAGACCACTATCATGGTTCGGTAGAATACATGCGCTCAAAATGTTTATTCTACCCAAAATACTCTACAAGTTCCAGATGATGCCTATCGCTTTACCAGGGTTTTACCTAGCTAAACTTAGAACTTTGGTAACGACCTTCATCTGGAACGGAAAAAAACCAAGAATAGCATATTCGACGCTTAAACAGGGAAAAAATTGCGGAGGATTGGCAGCCCCAGATATACTTTATTACTACAAGGTCATCGTTCTATCAAGAATATTAGAATGGACAAAAGAAAACAAAGAAGAAAAAAGATGGGTAAACCTAGAATTTATTCTTAGTAAAGCACATTTAAGTAAAATAATATGGAACCCCCCGAAGTATAGGAATATGGATAGAGATAGTAGTGAACTCACTGTAACTGCACTGAGGATTTGGGATGAAATATACAAAAAAATAAATGGTCACTATAATTCACCACTTATTACTTTAAAGGAGAATATTTTTTTTGCACCGGGATTAAAAATTAACGGGGGGAATTGGCTGAAATTAGAAAGAGCACAAGTTGGGGATATTATAAAAAATGGAAAGATTAGATCACTTCAAGAAATAAAGACGAAAGAGGGTTTTGCAGGAATAGATGGATGGAGATACCACCAGCTCTCCCACTTCATTGAGAGCCTGCCCCACCCTATACGAGAACTAACAGACCTAACGTCCTTGGAGTCACTAACTGTAACTAAAGACAGTAGAGGTGCTGTTACACGGTGGTACAGGCTCCTGTTGGACTGGGAGAGACGGGAGGTCCCCATATACATTCACAAATGGGAAAGGGAAATAGGGACACAATGTGAGATTCACACAGTTAAAAAAATTCTTAAACTAACCCATAACTCTTCGAAGGACAGCAAGTCAGCTGAAATTAATTACAAAATCCTGTCCAGATGGTATGCTACCCCGGACAAAACCAGCAAATTCCAGCAAGATGAATCAGGGAAATGTTGGAGGGGATGCGATGAAATAGGTAATATGTTACATATCTGGTGGAGTTGCCCAAAAATTAAAACCTTCTGGGGAGAAGTTAGGTCTCATATAAAAGATATAACAAACTTAGAAATTCCAGACGACCCATGGATTATTTTATTACACGGTACAAAAGAAAATACCAAAAAATATCAAAGGTCATTGCTGCCGCTTCTCCTAAATGCCGCAAAAAAAACGATCCCTAAGAAATGGAAGGAATCAGAAGCCCCTTCAATTTGGGATTGGATTGATGAGATTGAAGATATATATAAGATGGAAAGGTTAAGAGGCAAGAATGGAAGTAAGGAGGAAGACAAAATAGACAAGTGGGGAGGGTGGAACAGTTTCAAAAAAACATGGAGCTACGCTGAACAATTAAGGATATAATGATCTAGGAATTAGACATGGAGACTTTTGGTCAAGTCCTGGGGGGGAGGGACGATGGGTGGGCACTGGGTGGGGTAAGGAACAAAGGGGAAAAAAAAAAAAAAATCTTCCCAGCAACAAAAATTCTGCCCCATGTCCCCAGCACTACCTCCACTGTTCCTGAACCCCACGACATGACAGTCCCTGCTAATAACCTTACATTTTGGTGTCTCCTTTTCAACCTAATTCTTTTACTATTCTTGTTTCAGGTCCTATATCGTCCCTCTCTACCACCTTCGAAGGCTGCAATGCTGCTGACATGATCCTCACCACCTTCACTGTCCCAAAATATTCTGCTTCCGTTTTTAGTGAGCTATTTCCTGGACACTGTAAATTATATTTAAAGAGGAGCTCCACCCGCACCAAAAATATTAAAAGTCAGCAGCTACAAATACTGCAGCTGTTGACTTTTAATAAATGGACACTTACCTGTTCCAGGTTCCAGCGGTGTCGGCAGAATGTGACGAGGTGCACCTAATTGTTTATTTACTTTGTTATACTTTTTAACAAAGTCAACAAATAATATTTTTTATAGGACTTTGATTAACGCTGAGGTTCACATAATGTTTATTTAGCTAGGCTCAGATACTATATGTGGGTTTGAGCGCTGCTTCTCTTTTATATATTCCATGCAAGAGGCTCTGCTTAGTAAATACTGTTTACCTGCAATTGCTTTAAACCCTTGCCTAGACAACATCATCTTAAAATGAATGTATCTAAAGGAAAAACTCCATTATTTTAGTGTACTGCTACCCCCGCAAGAACCGCTGGATCTTGTGTCCCTCTGTTCCCACACAGCCAGGCAACTCTCATTTAGAGACCAGGAACAGTCCAAGAACTTTGTTTTTGTTTTTTTAGGGAAAACAACTTGGATAGGGTATGGGATTTATGCGATGCCCAATTTGACTTGAAGAACAACAAATGAAGACAACTTTCTTCTCTATGTAATCCAGAAAAGTTAATATATACTTGACTGTATTGCCTCCGGAAACAGCAACAGTCGCTATGAATTTGGCAAAGAAATTAACCTTTATTTGAGCTCTGTGTCCCTGCGTAGAACTTTAGCAAAATTCCCACTTCCAGGAGCTCTATGTCCCTTTTCTTGAAACTATGAACCCACCTTGCTGCTTAGTGAAATGTTGCAGGACAAAGGGATTGGGTCACAGCTTGTTGGCAACAGTCCCAGTAAAGCTTGCTTGATACTACATCCGGCAGCTTTAACCCCTTTTTGGTCCTGTGTACTGTATGTAGAGGTACATATACAACAAGTTTGGGACTTTAAATGAGTCCCACGTAGACATGTGCCTCCATCCCAGTAATTGGCAAAAAAGAAGAGTTTGGGACTTTAAATGAGGCATGCATACCAATGGTCGGTGCAATGAACACAATTTGAGTATAAATACACGAATAAGATAATTACATATTGAACCAATCTTTATTGGATTGTATCAAAATTGCATAAAACCGTATTGTATAACAGTAACTGGTAACATACCATAGCAGTGATGCAACAAGCTGTACAGAAAAAATTGAGACATACATTGTGTACATAATACATTGGAGGGATTACCACACAATATGCCCTACACGTTACGTGAAAACATTTCACTTCCTCAGGAGCAGGCGTAATCCAAATATCTATAAAAGACATGAGTAAGCATCAATGTCACAATATCCGAACAGTATTGTTATTGATAACTTGGTTAAAAACTCACGAGAAAAATGGCTCCCATTGTCAATGCCAGGTACCAAGCAACAGGGCTAACCCCATATATGTCCACCACGGGAACTGAGAGGACCATCTTGGCAGTGGGTTGCAGTGTGTATGTAGAGGTACTCACACTGTCCCTGAAAATCCTGCTGCCTCAGAGGAGATGACTGTTTAGGCCTCCTGCTGTACAGGGTGTCTCCCAACCAAGCCTGTGCGATAGTAGAGATCCATCTGTTCCTCCTTTCTCAGCTCCCAGCCTGGAGATGGAGCCCCCCTCAAACCGGGGTCCCCTCCCAGGCCACACAACACAGCTGCTTCACTCCATCTTCCACCCGACTCCCCTAGCTGGCCAGGCGCCACAATATTTAAGGGTTGATCCAGCCACCCTGCCATGCCTTCTGCCTGGGGATTGGCCAGATTCCCTCAAGTATGCAGAACAGGACCTCCTGGCCTCCACCCTCTAGAAACTTCTTCAAGCTTCTAGAACCAGGGGGCGGTACCAGAGGCCTGCCCTGTAGAGCCCTCCAGCCTGACCTACAGTAACCCTAACCAATTAACCAGGCTACTGTGAGTCAAAAAAATGATTTACCTACACGAGTTGCACACTAAAGGGCGCTACAATAGTTTTTAAAAATGTTTAAAAGGCTCTAATGGGCTTACTAGTAAGCTCTGCATACTTTCAAAACGAATGCCATGTGTACACACTATGATAAATATCTATTTGTAAAGAAGGGCTTCTGCGTGCCTCCAAGTCATAACTCTATGTTCCCAATGTATGTACAGTATGTACATGCATATGGCATCAGTTTAAACCTAGGTTCACACTGGTGCGATGTGGGGAACCACATGTGATTTGGACAGGAATCGCACCGCATTCCAGTTAAACTCGCATCCGATTCTTTGCAGTGTGATTTCAGCCTATTCATTTTGTATGGCTCAAATTGCACCCCACCCACACCACAATGGTGCAGAACCCTTTTTTTTTTGCCGCACCGGAATTGCATCGCATGGGTGCTCACACCCATGCAATCCGATTCAGGCAATCGCACTGCGTTTTGCAAGCTGTTTTTGGGGTGTCGGTAATGTAATTAATGTAATTTTTTTTTTTTTGTTTCTGGCGCCTGTAAAGCATTGCACCAGCAATCAGCAGGTCGCTGGTGCCATGCAGGTCTCCTGCAGATCTGTCCATGTATCTGTGTGCCCATACATCCCGTACGGGCAAGCAGATGCAATCTGACAAGTAGAGAGAATTAACTACCCCAGTGCCATAGTAGTTCATTGAAAACTACAAGCCCACAGCCTTAAAGGCTGCCAGACCTTGTAGTTTTCCATTCACAGCTCTGGGAATGAGTGATGCAGCCGGGTGGGTTTTGAGCCCTGCGTGGCCAAGTTTTTTTTAAATTGTGACAGCTAGTGGGGGGGGGGGGGGGGAGATCCCTGCTAGCTGTAAGATCAGGGAATTGGGGGGGTGCGGAAGCCGGTCCATTTGTAACATGTTACACCCACCCGGAATATGGGTGTATCGTTGCAAAACATAAACTTATCCTTTAACATTGACACCTGCAGCAGATCGCATCAACATCGTACCATTTCAATGCAGTGCAGGAAATGCACAAGATTCGCTGCATTTCCTGCATCACATATATGTGAACTGAGGCTGAGAATCTACAGAGTAAATTCAGATATCACTGAAATTTGCATTAGACCTGCAGTTGACCTTCTTCTGACTTGTATTTGACTTCCTTCAAGCAGGTTTTGCATTCCTTTACACTTGTATGGCAATGCAACATCCATATGACTTGAGCAAAAGCCTGTTAATACAGGCCCTTAAGTTATCTGATCATTCTGGGAAAGGGGAGGGGCGATTTGACTTTTTACTTCTGACTCCTCCCCCCTCATTAGGCAAGCTTGCATTCAGACTTAAAATGAGGCAGATCCCGGGTGTCCCTGCTTTGGCCTTCAAGTCAAGACCAATGGCCTCATTTCAGTAAACCTGGGAGAATGATCCCTGTTTTGGTATTGTGTGAGTCTCCTCTCCCCTATTCTGAGGTTGTAACAGTTTGCTAGATTAACTCCACAGTGCTGATACGGTATTATGGGTGTCAAATCGAGTGCATGTTCAGTGTGTGAAATAAAGTTCTGCTTGTTATCATAAGGAGAATCAGATGGCTTGCTCAGAGTGGTACCCAGGAAAGCATTTTTTCAGAGGTTAGCGATGGGAGCCACCATATTTATCTTAGTTCAGGCATCCATGTGCTGACCAAACTGTATAACTCTTCTTTTTGGAAAGTGTACCCCTATACAGGGCCTGGCCAAGGAATGCACGGAAGGGCCAGTTGCCCTGGGCGCAATGGTTTACTGTAGGGATGGGGGCACCTTCCTTCTGTTACAAGTTTGACAGGAGTAGTGATTGCTGCAATTCCATACACTGTTGTAGTCTGATGAAAAACAAAGACTGGCTGCATGCCTGATTATTGTGGTTGGATTTGATTTATGTACACCCAAAGCAAGATAGCAGTGTGCAAACACCAACCCCTTGCAACCAGTTATATTGCATATTGCAATCAGAAATAGGTTTCATTCTTCTTAATATGCTAAACTAATGAAAGCTGTAATCTAACTACAAGCACACGCCCGACTCTACTGGTTCCAGTCAAGGTCAGACCCTTTGAAAGTGCTGCATCCAGACATAATCAGAGAATGGGCATCTTTAGAAGGGGTCAGCAACAGCGGTCTACATATTTATTTCAGGAAAAGTTATCTTTAACAAACCATTGTTACTCCAACCACAACAGATGTAAAAATCCTATATCAATTTAGTGGTAAAATTTCCCATGTAAAAGGATAAAAGTTATTCATTAACCTATAAAACGGAAAATTGTATACTCACCTTCCGTAATTTTCCTTTCCTGTTGCATCACATGGCAGCATACACATATGGGTTGTGGCTCTGCCCCCACAACCTGATAGGACCGCGTAGCTATTAAACCTTAAGAGGACCCCCACCCCTACATTCTCAGTATCCAGATACCTCACCTCTGCGGGTGGGCATTTGTATGCTGCCATGTGATGCAACAGGAAAGGAAAATTACGGAAGGTGAGTATACAATTTTCCGTTTTCCTGTCGCATCATGGCAGCATACACATATGGGGAATAACTCGCAAACTGGGTGGGGCTGAGCAAAACAAGGTTTATTTACAAGGAATCGAGGAGTTGGACTGTATAATTGCCTTTCCAAATTCTGCCGTGGACAGCCTGGCGGCGTCCACTTTGTAGTGCGACATAAAGGTGCTTTTTGAGGACCAAGTGGCTGCCCTACAGATTGTTTCTGCTGAGACCTTGCAGAAAGCCGCCCAGGAGGTCGCTACTGCCCTTTTCGGAATGTGCCCTTAAGCCCTCAGGTACTTGTGCTTGGTTAGATGAGTAGGCCCTTTTTATGATCTTCACCAGCCAGGCTGCAATAGTACGAGATGTTGCTGCTTGTCCCTTTCTGGCACCATAAGGTATCACCAGGAGATTTTCTGCCTTCCTCAGATTACTGGTCATTGAAAGGTAGGCCAGGATGTTAGTTTTTATATCTAGCGGATGCGGGTTGCCTTGCTCTGTAGCTAGAGTGGGAAGACATATTTCCTGATTAAAGTGGAAGGAGGAAGCCACTTTGGGAACAAATCGATCTGAAGGTCTCAGGACCACCTTGTCAGGATAGATAGTTAAGTATGGCTCCTTTGCCATTAGAGCGTGCATTTTGGAAACTCTCTTGGCCGAGGTGATTGCTATCAGGAAGGTGATTTTCAGTGTCAGATCCCATAACGATATATCCTCCACTGGGAAGAATGGTTCGCGTGCCAGGAAGTCCAGTACTACCGAAAGGTCCCAGGTTGGGAAGGTCGGTTTCCTAGGAGGCCTTAATTTCAGACATCTAACTCGGCCCCTAGAAAAATCATCCTTTGGGTGGGATTTACATTGCTTTTCCCCCAGTTTATTAACCATCCGAACTTTTGTAGGGTGGCGACAAGGATCACCCGATGTTGCAGGAGGGAGACCTGGCTGTCCGCCAGCAGAAGGATGTCGTCCAGGTAATGGTGTACTCTTAGGCCCTGTTCCCTTAGTAGAGCTATTACTGGGAGTAGAACCTTGGTGAACGTTCTTGGAGCCGTGGAGATCCCGAAGGGGAGACTTCGGAACTGAAAGTGATGCCGGTCCACCGCAAAGCGGAGAAACCTTTGGAATGAAGGATGGATTGGGATGTGAAGGTAGGCATCCTGCAAGTCGATGGAGAGCATCCAATCTCCGATATTTATAGCCTGTAGGATTGACTGTAGACTCTCCATCCTGAATGTCTCGACTCGGATTGATCGGTTTAGATTTTTTAGATCCAGGACGGGATGGAGATCTCCTGTCTTCTTTCTCACCAGGAATAGGGGTGAATAGACCCCCTTCCCCCTCTGTAGTAGGGGAACCCTTACTATGGCCTGTTTGTGCTCGAGGGTTTGGACATATTCGGTCATTAGCAACCTTTTCTCTCGAGATGCTGGGGGTTTTGTAATGCAAAACCGGTCTCTTGGCCGTTTCTGGAATCTCCACCTGTGGCCTAATTGAATAGTGGCTACTGACCATGGATCCTCTATCATTTCCGCCCAGACCTGCTCGAACTCCGTGAGCCTGGCTCCCACTAAAGCTGGTTGGGCGGACACACCTTCAAAAAGGCTTCTGATCTCCCGTGATAGGGGTCTTGGGCTTTTGGAGTTTGAAGAAGGATGACTGGGGGTTCTTCCAGTTTCTCCTATACTCTCTCCCGGGTCTATAGGATCTAGCCTCCCTATACTTGTCAGGGAGGTTTCGCCTGAAGGCTGGTGGTCTCTGTTGTTTTGGCCTTCTGTCTGAGGGAATCAGGCCTGACTTCCCGCCGGTGACCTTAGAAATGGCCGAATCTAATTTTTCCCCAAAAAGGTTTGCCTCGTCAAAGGGGATCTTACACCAGTTGGTTTTTGAGGCTGGATCTGCTGACCATGGCTTCAGCCAAAGTGCCCTTCTGGCCATCACTGAGCTAAGCATTGCCCTTGAGGTGGATTTTATTACATCAACTGAGGCTTCCGCTACAAAGTCGCCTGCAAGGGAGAGCTCCTGGAGGGCGGCGATTACCTTCTCTTGTTCTATTCCCTCTGCTACCAGCTTTTCTGCATTAGAGGACCAGCTAGAGATGGCTCTTCCAACGGCCGCTAGGGCTATTGCAGGTCGACATGCGCCCCCTGCAGAGAGGTAGGACTTCTTAAGATCGAGGTCTATCTTCCTGTCTAGAACGTCTTTAAACATGACTGCATCCTCGATTGGGAGGGTCACATGCCTAGCCAGACGCATCAGCAAGGAGTCCACCACCGGTGGGGACATCAGGGGGTTAACATTAGGCTCTTTGAGGGGATAGAGCTTTGCCAGCCTATTGCTGAGGTTGGCTTTCTTCTCTGGCTTTTGCCATTCTTTAATTAGATCCTCCAGCTCGTCAATGAACTGGAAGGTTTCCGGGTCCTTTTTGAGATTTGGAAAGTATCTCCTCACTTTCTGAGGGGTTTCTTTTTCCTCAGCCCAATCGATAGCCTCCTTTACTGATTTAATAAAGGGCTCGACTAAAGTGAAATCAAACTCAGAGAACATTTCCATGTCCTCGTTATCTGACAGGGGGTCTGTCGCTTTGGGTGGAGAGGAAGCGGAGGACGAGGTGCCCTGCATAGCTCTGCCTGCTTCTGGCCCTGCAGATTGTAGGGGTGATTCCTTGGCTAATTCCCTCGGCTCCTGCTCTCTGTCCCTGGTTGCTTCATTGAAGCACGTGCAACAGGCCAGTTTTTCTGGGAGCGCTATTGCGCCACAGATCCAGCAGGAGTTCCCAGATGGACGCAGACTTTGTGCGTGTGAGGGGTGCCTGTGCGTGGGCGATCTCCTATGGTAGGAATGGCCATGGCGGGAGTAGGATCTTGAGCGACTCCTTCTGCGGCTTGACCCACTTTCCCTGCGTCTTGAGCGGCTTCTACCGCGAACCGAGCGGCTTTGTCTGTGGCCAGAGCGACTCCTTCTTGAGCGTCGTGACAACCTGGATGACCTGGTAGGGCTGTGCAGGTTAGACCGCGTTAGTGGCAGGCTCTCTTTTTCCTCTTCTTACTTACCCGTCTTCCCCTCTTACCTAGTAGGCTGGTGATGGTCTGCTGGGGCAGCGGCCTCCATGAAGGGTGATCTGTTAAACAGGGAGGTCAGTGTGTAAGCACAGGTAAGAGGGTGCAGCGGTGGAGGGAAGGGAAATCCACTAACCTTTATTGGAGACAGTGGCAAGGGGAGGTGGGTGCAGCTAAGGAAGGTGTATCCAGGTGATTGTGCAAGAAAAAAACCTGTTCAGAATCGCTCTTTCTCCTGTGCAAGGCAGCCACAGGGAAAGGCGATTCTGACATACATTTAAATTTATCGCCGTTCCCGACGCGGTGACGTCATTCCCACGCATGCGCAGAAGCGCCGCGCACATCCCGACGCCATTTTGGAGCCTGGCAAGGCTATAGGGGAATGTATTGGCCGTCCGCGCCTGCGCAGAAGCGCTGAGACGTTCGGCGCTGGGCGGAAATGACCTAGAGAGGACGGGGAGATGCCCCGCAGAGTTTGAAGAGATTGCCAGAACGATATGTGAATATACAGGGGATAAAGTGCAGGAAATATACAACATACCCCAGGGAGAACCATGGTGCAAGACAGAGTTGGAGGCCGCTGCATTTTAAACCTATTTAAGGTTTGTCTTAGGTAAGAGAGTTTTTTACATACCCCTGAGACCATCAGAGTGGGGTTCCCCCATTTAGCTCATTTAGAGACTGTACAGGTAGGACTTCCACCCAGGAGAGGCTTGAACCTGGCTGGGGCGATAGCGGTAAGAGGTGCTGTTATCTTCGGTCTTATCAGGTGAGGAAAAAAAGGAGAATGTAGGGGCGGGGGTCCTCTCAAGGTTTAATAGCTACGCGGTCCTATCAGGTTGTGGGGGCGGAGCCACAACCCATATGTGTATGCTGCCATGATGCGACAGGAAATACATTTTGGTTTGAGTGCCATTTGGAAATCTTCCCAAGTGGTCTAATTTCTCCCTGTGCCTGGTGAAAGGATATGACCATATACTTCAAGTTGAGTAGCAAATCAGTTTCTCCTGAATATTGGGCATGTTCAATCTGCAGAGAATCTTAAAATTGAGGAATCAGGATTAGCTGGTTTGCTAAACATAGATATCTGCAGATTAGACAGGTCTATATGGAAACATTCAGAAGAATCAGAGTGATGAATCAGCAATTCTCCTGATAAGGTATCTGTACATACGTGAAGCACTCTTGCCATCTAGTGGATAACAAAATATTTTGCTGATGTTATATTTGCACATGCAAATATACTTGGATCTCTTATGGGTCTGAAGTAAAATAGGTCAGAAGTAAAATGACACCCGTGTAGAGCACTGACATTTTAACCACTTCAATACAGGGCACTTTCACCCCCTTCCTGCCCACACCAATTTTCAGTTTTCAGTGCTCCCACACTTTGACAATTACTCCGTCATGCAACACTTTTCTGCATTTTTTCATACAAGTAGAGCTTTCTTTTGATGGTATTTAATCACCACTGGGTTTTTTATTTTTTGCGATATAAGTAAAAAGTAGCCAAAAATCCTGAAAAAAAAAAATATTATATTTAACATTTTGCAAATAAGTAATTTTTGTTCATAAATTTGGGCCAAAATGTATACGGCTACATATCTTTGGTAAAAATAACCAAATTTAGTGTATATTATTTAGTCTGTGTGAAAGATAAGCTGCTTTCACATTGGGGTGGGGGGGGCGGGGGCGTTGATGGTAAAACGCCGCTAGTTTTAGCGGCGCTATTTGGCCGCTAGTGGGGCGCTTTTAACTTCTGCTAGCGGCCTAATAAAGAGTTGAATGCGCCGCTGCCAAAGCGCTTTGCAGGCCCTTCGGCAGCAGTGCCCATTCATTTCAATGGGCAGGAGCGGTGTATGCACTCTGGCTTTCACACTGGGACTGCATGGGAGGCATTTTTCAAGCACTTTACAGGTGCTCTTTTTAGCCTAAAAGCGCCTGAAAAACACCTAAGTGTGAAAGTGGTCTTAAGGCCAGTACACACGATCCGAATATCGTTCGACAGATCGTATGACTTTTTTCACTTAATAGTCGCAAGTAGAAATTGAATAGGTTGTCATGTGTTGTAATGTATTTGTATTGTATTTTCGGACGACAACTATACTGACGAAACAAAAATCGTACGATCTGGTATCGTACAAGGACGTTTTTTGTGCTTTTTCCGGTCTAATAATATCGGATGAATTTTCGTACTCAGCACTCGAAAACTCTGTACTAACGATCCGATTATCGTACAATCGCGTCGAAAACTGTATTTTTCGTCCGCTTTTCGGATAGTGTGTACGGGCCATAAGTCAACACGCTATGGTGTCAATAATTGAAAATTGATCAAACCTGATGTACTGACACCCTATGTCATTTCTTGAGGCCCTGAAATGTCAAGACAGTACGAATACCCCCCAAATGACCCCTTTTTGGAAAGTAAACAGTCCAAGCTATTTAGTAAGAGGCATGGTGAGTTTTTGGAAGTTGTCATTTTTTTACACAGCCTGGCCACATACAGACGCCCAACATGCAGGGAGCACTGTCAGGCGTTCTAGGATCATAAATTACACACATAATTTCAGTCCTACCTATCACAATTTTGAAGGCTCTGGAGTACCAGGACAATGGAAACGCCCACAAAATGACACTATTTTGGAAAGCAAACACCCCAACGTATATTCTATAAAGCACTGGCTACAGATATGTACCCGGGTACTCTGTGCTGGAGATGGGTACTCTGATGGGCTTCAGATAGGTACCCTGGATACTCTGGGCTGGAGAAAGGTACCCGGGTACTCCGATGGGCTGGAGACAGGTACTTGGGTACTCCGATGGGCTGGAGACAGGCACTCGGGTACTCTAATGGGCTGGAGACAGGTACTCACGTACTGTGATGGGCTGGAGACAGGTACTTGGGTACTCTGATGGTCTGGTGACAGGTACTTCGGTACTCTGGGCTGGAGACAGGTAATCCGGTACACCAATGGGCTGGAGACAGGTACTCGGGTACTCTGGCTGGTGACAGGTACTCGGGTATTCTGATGGGCTGGTGACAGGTACTCTGGTACTTTGATGGACTGGAGACAGGTACTGTGATGGGCTGCAGATAAGTACTAGGGTACTCTGATGGGCTGCAGATAGGTACTCGGATACTCTGATGGGCTGGTGACAGGTACTCGGGTACTCTTATGGGCTGGAGACAGGTACCCAGGTACTCTGGGCTGGAGACAGGTAATCAGGTACACCAATGGGCTGGAGACAGGTACTCGGGTACTCTGGCTGGTGATGGGTACTCTGATGGGCTGGTGACAGGTACTCGGGTATTCTGATGGTCTGGGGACAGGTACTCGGATGGACTGGAGACAGGTATTTGGGTACTGTGATGGGCTGCAGATAAGTACTAGGGTACTCTAATGGGCTGCAGATAGGTACTCGTGTACTCTGATGGGCTGGTGACAGGTACTCGGGTACGCTGATGGGCTGGTGACAGGTACTTGGGTACTCTGATGGGCTGGTGACAGGTACTTGGGTACTCTGATGGGCTGGTGACAGGTACTCGGGTACTCTGATGGGCTGGTGACAGGTACTCTGGTTCTCTGATGGGCTGGTGACAGGTACTCGGGTACTCTGATGGGCTGGTGACAGGTACTCTGGTTCTCTGATGGGCTGGTGACAGGTACTAGGGTATTCTGATGGGCTAGTGACAGGTACTCTGATGGTCTGGAGACAGGTACTCTGATGGGCTTCAGATAGGTACTCGGGTGCTCTTATGGGCTGCAGATAGGTACTCAGGTACTCAAATGGGCTGGTGACAGATACTCAAAAGGGGTTGGTGACAGTGTTTTAGTGTGCACTGTAGGTGGTAACTAGCTGTTACTGCAATCCCCTCCTCACACAGGATCGGTGTGTGAGGAGGAGAACCGGGTAACAGCTAGTTACCGCGGTTTGTTGACATCTGTGATCGGGATGGGCTGTGTCCTGGGGGACACGCCTCATCCCCGATTGCCACGCTGCATGCCAAGAACAGGCAGAAGTCATCAAACGCCCGCCCGGAGGGAGGGAATGTTCCTGCCAGCGTCATTTTACAATGCACGGCTATGGAAGTGTTTAAAAATGCTTTAAAAACGCACTATAGAAGACCTATAACATGGCTGTGAGAGGACAAATCGTCATTCTAAGACTTTGGGAGTACGAGGTACTCCCTTTTATAAGTAATAGGGGTGTACCTTATACACCCTACTAGATGCAAACACTCAACAAGACTAATTTTTGTTTTTACTGTCAAGGCTCCAGTCTGTGCAGAGGAGACATAAACATGTCCTACTTATCTGATCACTGTAACACTGTTTTACAGTGATCAGTGAAAGTTAAAGCAGAAGTTTAGTTGAAATAAAAAAAAAAAAAAAAAAAACAAGGGATGATACTTACATTTAAAGCAGTATTAAACCCAAAAGCAAACATTTATTATATTGCAGCTTACCGATATTTAAATGTGGTGGCTGCATTCGTTTTTTTTTTTTTTCCATTAAATTCATTAAAATTATCAGCTATTATTTATTCATGTAAAACCTTTATCCCAAAGGAGGAAAAAAATATGCTAGTATATGAGTAGCTATGAGTAAGCACTAGGCATGAAACGTGTCAGCTCTGTACCCCCTTATCCTGCTTTGTCGTGTCTTGGATTGATGTGATTCCTGCTTTTTAAATAAACCTTTTGAATTTTATCTTTTCCCGATGTGCGGCTGTACGGAGTTCTTCTTGATTTCCAATCTGCTGTGTCATTAGCCAGCACCTGGGGTTCCCACACAGGAGTAGGAGTAGGAGCATTCGCTTAGAAGGATAGTCCTGGAGCGGTGGTTACCTTTTTCTATCTACAGGAGGTGTGTTACTAGCAAAATCACCAGGTGAAAACAGGCAAAAAAGCCAACGAGAAGAAAAGTGATCAGCCACCACATATAATGATTAGTAACCTGCAATATAATATTTTTTTCTGGTTTTATGTTTGTTTACTACTGTTTTTGCAATCCCCAAATAAATCATAATACTATCCACATAGGATATAAGGTGCAAAGATATATACAATGATAAAGTAATACTTTAAAGTGCAATGTGCAAAAAGTTCTCCACACAATGTCCTTATATAAATTAAACTGTGTGATGCGCAATAAAGTGCAAAGTGCACAGATAATTCACGCAGTGTCCTTATATAAATTAAATTGATGATGAAAACTGCGTGTCAGTCCATTTTGTGAGTATTGGAAATAGTTACCGTAAATAAAATGTTCTCTCCACGCTCATCCACCTCTGTGTATATAATCAAAATCCTTGTGCTCCCTCCACCGGTTGTGCCCTCACCTTATAGGCTATATAAATGCGCCTTTGTGAATATTCATACCTCTGGGGTGCTCCTTCTGATATTCCTCCTCCTCATAAACTGCCCACAAGCTCAGGTCACATTGATCACCCTTTAGTATAATGCCTCCTTATTGCTGCCCGTGAACTCCAGTCTCGGCCACATGCAAAGCAATCAGATCTTGCAATAGTGCTTTACCCTTTTAAAATGTATTCAAAATCATCATACAACAAATATACACTCACATTTAAAATTACTAAATCAGGCCTTTGTGTAAATGCCAACGGTGCTAGGACAAATGTATCACCTCTCAACCAGCTCTGCGGCCCTGGCCGTCAGTGCTCCCTCCGTCTGTTACACACCGAGTATCCCTTCCTGGTTCCACGTTCGTCAGCCTCTCAGGTCCCTCCTACTTATTTTGTCACTCCTCGTGACTTCCTCTGGGAGATCTCGGCGTGGTCATTAAGCTATAGCATGGGCGGAAAGTGGTTAAAACCCCCCAATCATTATGTAGTTTCTGAAAGCAGATAATATAGAGTAAAATGTTGGAAGATCCAATGTTTTAGTTAACTCAAGCACACACACAATGTATTAACCAATTTTAGTTATAAAATCGAAGATGAGGTTGTGCAGAGAAAATATATACCCAACATGTCAAGCCTCAAATCAATGTAACACCCTACTAGGTCAGGTGCTAGAAGTGAGGCAAATTTACTTTTTGGCTCTGCTGTCTGTCGTCCCCTGTCTTTCCAGAAACTTCTGGAAACATTGTACATTTAATAACCGGTGTTAATTTTTGCATAATAGTGTGAGGAGAGGGCAGAGTCTAAGCTGGCCCTGAATACAGCTTCAGCCAATCCCTGGTAGAGAAGCATGCCCAGCAGGGGGGTGACAGATGTATATAAGGCTGAGAGCAGAGGGTAGGAGGGTCCTTTTGCCTGCTGAGAGTGACCCAGCCTGGAAATGCTGTTAAACCTTCCAAGGCATAGGAGAAGCCTTAAGAAGTCCTGGATGATTCTTGCTCAGTGAGGAGCCTTAGAATCACGTCTAAAGTTGCAGGAACATTCAAGACAACACTTAGAGGGGATCTAAATTTCATGCAGTCAAGCTGAAGCTGAGAGGAGGTCTCCAGACTGCCTGGGTCACAGTGAGTAGGCCTAGAGAATTCTCAAGAGAGAGACTGTTGCCTGTACAGCCCTTCTGGTTAGAGGGAACGTTTCAGGCTTGCTGCCAGTGTGGGCCTTGGAAAAGAGAGAGCCTCTGTGCTATAACCGTGTGCTACCTTTTTGTGGAGGGAAACTCTGCTTTATTCTACTGTATATAGCTGCTTCAAGATAGTGTCCTCATTCAAGTTATTTAGTTCTGGGCACCCCAAAGATCTTCTCTATCCCAGTTCTACAAAACAACAAGAAACAAAGACACTATCTCATACCTTCCAACTTTCTGAGATGGGAACGGGGACACCTATTAGCAAAAGTATGTAGGCATAGGACACACCCCTTGCCACGCCCCCTTAAAGGTGAGTTCTCCCAAAAAAAAAATTGTTAAACCCACTACTATTCCTTTATACTCACTTTTGAAATGTACAAATGCAGAAATTTAGAAATTGGATGAAAGGTTTAGCACTGGGAAACACTTTTTGAAAGATCAGTAGTGTATTTTATATACAACTAAATAGATCAGAATAAAATGAGGGACAAATGAGGAGGAAATAGGGACAGAGGGACTTTGTTCCAAATCAGGGACAGTCCCTCGAAATCAGGGAGAGTTGGGAGCTATGCACTATCTGCCTGATTACTGTCTGAGGACTCAGTGAGATTTTATGCATCTGGCTGAAAGCACCCTGTGCCTGGCTGCTAGCTCCAGTAAGGGATCAGAGCCAGTGCCGGAATGGCCTACCGGGATACCGGGAGATTTCCCGGTAGGCCGCCTGCTCTCAGTGGCCTGGGGCCGCTTTTGTCTGGCAGTGTCAGCGCAGGAAAAAAAAAAACAGCAGCGGCGGCCGCCGCTCTTTGCAATGATGCCTGGCTCTAAGCTATGTGTGCGGCGCGCTTGCTTGTATCTCCGCGCCGCCCCCACTGCTATCATATGCCTGTCTGTGAGGGGAGGAGCATGAGAAGGCTGATTTCTTCATTCGGCCCGTGCGGCGCCATGCACAGCAGCGCAGCACGGCACCCCTGATTTCTCGTCCCATCGGCCCGCCCACTAGTCTGCAGTCTGCACGAGGAGAATAGAAGTGGACGGCCGCTCATGGAGAAAGAATTAAGGTGCCTGCCCTCTCCCTCTCTCTCTCCCCCTCCCCCCTCTCTCCCTCTCTCCCCCTCCCCTCTCTCTCTCTCCCCTCTCCCCCCCCCCCCTCTCTCTCCCCCCCCTCTCTCTCTCTCTCTCCCTCTCTCTCTCTCTCTCCCTCTCTCTCTCCCCCCCTCTCTCTCTCTCTTTCAAAAAATAGTGCAATGTCTGTAGAGCGTTGCAGTTTCTTGGGGGGGGGGGGGGGCCCAAACTGAAAATAAAACATCACTGTGCCCTCAAACGCAGCCACTGTGCCCTCAAACGCATGCCACTGTGCCCTCAAACGCAGGCCACTGTGCCCTCAAACGCAGCCCACTGTGCCCATAATTTGCCACCAATGTGCCCATCAAACGCAGCCACCGTGCCCATAATTTGCCACCAATGTGCCCATCAAACGCAGCCACTGTACCATCAAACACAGCCACTGTGCCCATAAATTGCCACCACTGTGCCCATTAAACACTGCCACTTTGCCCATCAAACGCAGCCACTGTGCCCATCAAACACAGCCACTGTGCCCATCAAACGCAGCCACTGTGCCATTAAACGCAGCCACTGTGCCCATAAATTGCCACCACTGTGCCCATTAAACGCTGTCACTGTGCCATCAAACACAGCCACTGTACCCATAAATTGCCTCACTGTGCCCATCAAACGCAGCCACTGCCCATCAAACGCAGCCACTGCCCATCAAATGCAGCCACTGTGCCCATCAAACGCAGCCACTGAGCCCATAAATTGCCACACTGTGCCCATTAAACGCAGCCACTGTGCCCATCAAACGCAGCCACTGCCCATCAAATGCAGCCACTGTGCCCATCAAATGCAGCCACTGTGCCCATAAAACGCAGCCACTGTGCCCATCAAACGCAGCCACTGTGCCCTTTAAACGCAGCCACTGTGCCATCAAACGCAGCCACTGTACCCATAAATTGCCACCACTGTGCCCTCAAACGCAGCCACTGTACCCATAAATTGCCACACTGTGCCCATTAAACGCAGACACTGTACGCATCAAACGCAGCCACTGCCCATCAAATGCAGCCACTGTGCCCATCAAACGCAGCCACTGTGCCCATCAAACGCAGCCACTGTGCCCTCAAACGCAGCCACTGTACCCATAAATTGCCACACTGTGCCCATCAAACGCAGCCACTGTGCGCATCAAACGCAGCCACTGTGCGCATCAAACGCAGCCACTGTGCCCATCAAACGCAGCCACTGTGCCCATCAAACACAGCCACTGTGCCCATAAATTGCCACCACTGTGCCCATCAAACGCAGCCACTGTGCCCATCAAACGCAGCCACTGTGCCACCAAACGCAGCCACTGTGCCATCAAACGCAGCCACTGTACCCATAAATTGCCACCACTGTGCCCATCAAACGCAGCCACTGTGCCATCAAACGCAGCCACTGTGCCCATAAATTGCCACCACTGCGCCCATTAAACACTGCCACTGTGCCATCAAACGCAGCCACTGTGCCCATCAAACGCAGCCATTGTGCCCATCAAACGCAGCCACTGTGCTATTAAACGCAGCCACTGTGCCCATAAATTGCCACCACTGTGCCCATCAAACGCTGCCACTGTGCCATCAAACGCTGCCACTGTGCCATCAAACGCTGCCACTGTGCCCATCAAACACAGCCACTGTACCATCAAACGCAGCCACTGTACCCATAAATTGCCACACTGTGCCCATCAAACGCAGCCACTGTGCCCATTAAACGCAGCCACTGTGCCCATCAAACGCAGCCACTGTACCCATAAATTGCCACCACTGTGCCCATCAAACGCAGCCACTGTGCCCATGTTGGGCTGGTATAATAATGCTATGGGGCTGGTATGAAGTTTTTTCCAGGGCTGGTTTTCATTCCCAGTCCGGCCCTGATCAGAGCCTGTGATCATATCGCCGGACAGACTCAGGGGTCCACTACACCTGTAAAATGGCAACAAACTTCACCACCCAAAATTGCCCATAGGTCAATAGCTTTTAAAGGTCATCAGTTTAAAGTTAACAACAAATATTGACCCTAGAATTGTTGCTCTCACTTTGGCATGTGTAGTGAAATGTAAGTGACGGCTCGTCCATAGGCGGTGCAACGCCCCCCCCCCCCCCCCCCCCCCCCCAACCCCAGGCAGTCACAAAAAAAAGGCCCTTTTATACAAAATAAAAATAAAAAATAAAAAGGGTCTTTAAGTGCACTGTGTTCAGGCGCAGGTGCACTGTGGGAAGCGCGACATCTATGCAATTACGAGATTGCAGACGAGACGCTTCATTTGCAGGGTTTTGACCTGCAGTATTACTAAGGGTATAATCCCTTGATAAAGACACGTGGGCGTGTCGCAACGCGTCGGGAGGAGGAGCTAAGCAACACTACTGAGACAAGCAGGGCAGGGAGCCCAAACAGTGCCTGACATATTTCTAACCACCGCGCTTCGTTCATAGGGTGCTGTGTAAGTAGATGGGCTTCAGCCACAGCACATGCACACCATTCAAAGTATAACTATATTGCGCAATGGTTTTTTATCTGTTCTCTATCCTCATGCAAACACGGAAGAGATAGTAAGGACCAGCAGGAAAGAGGACACCACAACTAAAGATAAGTGAAAGTATTATGTATACACTTGTTCAAATATACATTTACTAAATGGTGCTTATCTTTCCTATTGATGGTGTACATCTTTTATCCTTCAAGTTTTAATCTATGCTCAATACCAAAGGGCAATTAGTTAGAAAAACGCCTCAGCACTAACTAATCAGGAACAACACCTGTCTAAGCAACCGCAATTAAACCCCTAAGGAGACACCTGTCAGATGCATGGACTCCTAAAGGATCCTAAAAAACACTTATGGTGTTTCTCCCAATATAATCGCATAACCAATTGTGTGCTTTTTCCATGAATAAATCGCACAACCAAATGCGTTTTTTTCAGTTTTAAACGCATGGATTTTTTAAGGGCTTGAATTTAAATGTGGTTTCACCCCCTTTTTTTTACTGTTTTTTATTCACAGCACCATTTCACAAATATCACTAAATCACTGGTATCACAACTAGGAAGAGTATCCACTTATTTATATATTTATATATTTATATATGGTTTTATGTATTTATTTATACATACATAGTGCACGGATTTTAAGGAGGTTTTACACACCACTTGACCAGTATCATTGCACAAGCAATTTTTAACCATATCTACACGCTTTTTAAGGTTGATTGATAGCGCACCCATTGCACATAAATATTAACATTTTGTGTGTATTTTAAAATCATTTCTTCCACGTGTGAGAACACTAATATATGGGTTGCAGCATCATCATTTGGCTATCTTAAAACATTGTTGCCGTTCTGTCTTTGAATACCCACTCTAGCGCTTAAGTACACATACCTAATACTAAGGGTGCTTTGTTTTTGATTGGCACCACCCTAGGACATGGGTGGTGCTTTCCCTCTGAGTTACAACATCACTTCCGGTTTCCCTGTGCCAGTGATAAACCGGAAGTGACGTCAGCAGCTCCGTGGAACGTACGGCCCGAGTGGAGCTATTTCAGAATTGGAATTGGTAAGCACTGCTTCTGCAGTATATCCACCTCGACCCTCACACAATTCAAAAGACATCATTCTTCATGTATTATTACCAGACCAGTATTTCCTTGCTATGTAATTTAATGCATTAATGATGGGGCACAGTGACTGAATATGATGGGCACAGTGGCTGCATATAATGGGGCACATTGGCTGAATATGATGGGCACAGTGGCTGCATATTATGGGACACAGTGGCTGCATATCATGGGGCACAGTGGCTGCATATCATGGGGCACAGTGGCTGCATATCATGGGGAATAGTGGCTGCATATAATGGTTACAGTGGCTACATATCATGGGGCACAGTGGCTGACTATCATGGGGCACAGTGGCTGCATATGATGGGGAACAGTGGCTGAATATGATGGGCACAGTGGCTGAATATGATGGGCACAGTGGCTGCATATCATGGGGCACAGTGGCTGCATATGATGGGCAATGTACAGTGAGGCTGCATATGATGGGCACACTGGCTGAATATGATGGGCACAGTGGCTGCATATGATGGGCACTGCACAGTAAGGCTAGATTTGATGGGCACAGTGAGGCTACATATGATGGACACAGTGAGGCTGCATTTGATGGGCACAGTGGCTGCATATGATGGGCACAATGAGGCTGCATTTTATGGGCACCGTGGCTGCAATTGATGGGGCACAGTGGCTGCATTTGATGGGGCACAGTGGTTTTAATTTATGGACACAGTGGCTGCATATCATGGGGCACAGTGGCTGCATATTATTGGCACAGTGGCTACATATGATGGGCAAAGTGGCTGCATATGATGGGCACTGTACAGTGAGGCTGCATATGATGGGCACACTGGCTGAATATGATGGGCACAGTGGCTGCATATGATGGGCACTGCACAGTAAGGCTACATTTGATGGGCACAGTGGCTGCATATGATGGGCATGGTGAGGCTGCATTTGATGGGCACAGTGGCTGCATATGATGGGCACAATGAGGCTGCAATTGATGGGGCACAGTGGCTGTAATTGATGGGCACACTGGCTGCAATTGATGGGGCACATTGGCTGCAATTGATGGGGCACATTGGCTGCATTTGATGGGGCACAGTGGCTGTATTAGATGGGGCACAGTGGCTGTATTAGATGGGGCACAGTGGCTGCATTTGATGTTTTTATTCATTTTTTTTTCTGAATTTTTCAGTTTGTTTTCGCTCCCCCAAAAATTTTGAGCACCAGCCGCCACTGTGTCTATGTATAACATCTGTGTCCCCAGATGAAGACACGTGACGCGTTGTAATGCGTAGGGATTGGACGCACACAGGCGAACACCGGGAAGGTGACGTGAGGAGGCACTGAGAACGCCTATGCACACATTTTATCACATTGCTTGTTTTATCCTATTTTAATGTAAGAGTCCATTTGCAGCATTTAATAAACCTTTTATTGATCAATTGGAAATACTGCAGCAGTCGTACTGCAGGCCCGCATATCAAGCTGACCATCCCTAAATCAGAGAGGATAACCACTGTTTCGTCAGATTAGGCGACCTGTCAGGATATGTAACGGAAGTGACGTTCCGTCGCCGCCATCTTGCTACACCCCGCACTCTTCCATAGTAAGGATACACCGAGAAGGTGGAAAAGCGGACATCTTGTTACACCCACAGGAGTTTTGCATTTTACACTTATTTTTAACAGTAATGTGAGTTTATATAGTGAAATACAGCACTTAGAACTTTGTCTGACTGGTTAGATGTTGAATTTTAAAAGCAGCAAACTTCCGTCAGATTAGCAAACCTATGAGATGAGCAGGTTTGCTGCTGCTTTTAAAATTCAACATCTAACCAGTCATACAGAATTCTAAGTACTGTATTTTACTATATAAACTCACTTAACTGAAATAAGCAGGGCACCTCCAGCACTGAATGTATGTAATGGCAAGGGGTGCTGGAGGGTCTTTGACACTGACTGCTGGGAGATCTATTGAAACTGGTAGGGATCTATTTTTGCATGGGGGTCTATTGTTGCTAGGGGGTGTCTTATGTTGCAGAGGGGTTAATTGTTGCTGGGAGGGATCTATTGTTGAGGGAGAGGTCTGTTGTTGCTGGAAGATCTGTTGTTGCTGATGGGGGTATATTGTTGCTAGGGGTATAATGTTGTGTGAGGGCTCTATTGTTGCTGGTGGGATATATTATTGCTGGGGTGGGGTCTTTTGTTGCTAGGGGGATCTAATGTGTTCTGGGGTGGAGTCTATTGTCGCTGGGAGATCTATTGTTGCTGGGTGGATCTGTTATCACTGGGGGATCTAGTGTGCCTGGAATGGGGGACTATTGTTGCTGGGGTGGGGTCTATTGTTGATGGCTTTAGGGGATATATGTTTCTGCTTTTTTGTTATCGTTACCAAATTGCTTACAAATTACTTAGCACCACAAAATAATACTTTGTTCTGTATTCACTAAAAGGGGCGGTGCTGGAAGGTAGGCAGGGGGTGAAACCAAGGGAAGGTACTTGGAGGTGGGTAGGGGGTGGAGACAAGGGTGGCTTAAAAAAGGGGGGAGTTCCTGCCCCTATTCTCTGAGAGAAAAAAAAGCCCTGGAAATAAGTGTAAAATGCAAAACTCTGGTGGGTGTAACAAGATGTCCGCTTCCCCCCTTCTCAGCGTATCCTTACTATGGAGGAGTGCAGAGTGTAGCAAGATGGCGGCAACGGAACGTCATTTCCGTTACACATTCTGATGGGTCGCCAAATCTGATGAAATACCACCATTCACGATGCACACAAACACTTGTACGAATAAAGTTGGTGAAAAAAAAAAAGAGCAAATTTCCTTGCTGATTGGCCAGCAGCTTCCACAGCTGCCGCCTCTTCCTGTGGACGTCATGTGACCTGTACGTCGTGGCTTCCGACGCAATGACGCTCCTTTTACGGCTGGGCACGCCGGTTCTTTACGCACGCGGGATCAGCAGCTGAGTCCGTTCTGTTCGGTTCTGGGTGTTTGTTGAAGCAAGTTACAGGACAGCCGACATCAGCGAGCTCAGCCCCCGCCCGGGAACCTGATACATCCGCTCTGATACATCCACACAGCCGTTAGTTTGCATTATGCCGAAGAATAAAGGTAAGGCCCAGGGAAAGCGGGGAGTCCTGCGTAGTAGGAGGGCAGATAAAGGCCGCCTCGGCCTCTCCGTGTTTCCAGGGGGGAAGGGAGGGCTGTATTCGTGGACAGTGTGGTGTGTGACCCACAGCGGTCATAGACACAAAGCCATCTCCTCTGTGTGCTTACCCTTCAGAGGGGACCTGTCGTCAGGAAACGTTTAAGCAGTATTGGGAGAGAATCCCTGTTATCTGCCTGAAATGCCTTCCATTACATAAAATATCCTAGAAAATATCATTGGCTTCTATTAGGTCACATGATGCTGGTTTGTGCTTCCTATTGGGGGAGATGCAGCTTGAAGTGGTTGTAAACCCCACTTTTACCTACATGTAAGCCTATAATAAGGCACTGTTTAGGAGCTATTTACCATATACACTTGCGCCGTCATTGGTGCATGCATACTGAAGAAAGGGGCACGGTCGTGCTGTTTCTAAAGGGCCTGTGCCGTGACCGTCGGCTCCCATGCGATTCCAGTCAGTCACAGGGCCGGAGTTCAAGGCCCCGGAAGGAAGAGGGGTAAAGGTGGACACGGCCACCAGCGGGGACACCACAGGTTTCGTTTGTAGGTAAGTGGCACATAATGGGCCAGTATGCGATGTATACTAGCCCCTTATGCTTTTACTTTGCGGGAGGTGGGTGGGGGAAGAAGAGAAACCCATCAGGGTTTACTTCCTCTTTAAAGAAGTTCACCTTTTTAGAAACAATCATTTTGTTTTTTTGTAGCAAAAAAGCTTTTTTTTTTATTTTTTTTTTTTCCCCAGGAGCCAGCAGAGCATTGCACTCGTGATCAGTAGATTGCAGTGTCAGGATCCTGCAAACACTTGGGCTCTCCTCACATTTGCAATTGGGTTGTGATTCTACTGCCCCCCCCTCTCTTTTTGCTGCAGTGGCTGGGGGTGAACACATGCCGTGGGCACAATGCTTTGCTGCTGAAATTATACATTCTGTTACGCTCAGCCTCACTGCAACTGCAGGGGTTAAAGTGGGTGTTAAGGAGATGAGAGCCTCCTTGCCACCTGTTTGAAGAGCGATCCAAATGTGGATCACACTTCCAATAGCAAGTGTAAACAAGCCTTTACTCCAGCTTTCTTGCCCAAATCTCTGTATGGGCTATCTGTTGGAAAGCTTGACTGTGACTGGGCTTCTCATCAGTCTAGGCCAGTGATGACGAGTCTTGGCACCCCAGAAGTTTTGAAACTACATTTCCCAGGATGCTTATGCACTCAGCAGTGTAGTTGAGCATCATGGGAAATGTATTTCCAAAACATCTGGGGTGCCAAGGTTCGCCATCACTAGCCTAGACACACAATGGGAGCCCCAAAACCCAGGGCACGTTTGCTAGCAGAATCATCTTGGTTGGCACTTGGTCCCATTCACACTTGAGCATAGGGAGAAGATTGCTTTTGTATTTGTACACAAGTACTACATATTTTTGACCTCGTAAACTTTTCAGGGGGATTGCTTGCATGTATTCTCATTAAAGTCCCTGGGGCAAAAAAAGTGGGATTCTGACCCAAATTATCTCATGTACTTTTTCGAGTTTCACTCATCAAGTGACGCAATGTTTAGGTGTGGATAGGCCTATTGGGAATGATTGGAAACTTAAAGCGGAAATTCACCCAAAAGGGAAAGCTCTGCTTGTTTGCACCCCCAACCGCCACATTTTGCACTTTTTGGGTGAAGCGGGTTTTGACAGGAACCCGCTTCCACTTCCTGTCAGATGCGCTGTAAGTTCCCCGCAAGGCTTCAGTTGCAATACCTGCACCCGAAGCGGATTGAGGAATCGGCTCGGACAAGGACATTGCTGGATTTCTGGACAGGCAAGTGTCCTTATATAAACCACTTATTGGGTATGACATCCTGGAATTTAAGTAGCGATATCTGATTGATGCCTGCAGGCGTTTCCCTGCAATTTAAAAGCAATCATAGCAGCTTTTTAGCTGCTTTATTGCCTTTAGAGGCAGTGGGAGGGGATGGTCCCTGGCCATCTCTATGACCCTCGGAGGCCGGAAGCGATGTCATGACATCACTTTCGGTGCTGGCAGGTGTAAACACTCCTTCCTTTTTTTTTTTTTTTTTTTTTTTTTTATTTGCTGGAAAGCCTGAGATGTGTGTTTTTTTTTTTTTTTTTTTTAAATCTCAGGCTTTCCAGCATAGAGGAGAGATGCAGGGACTTGAAGACCCCAGATCTCTCCGTAAACAGGATCTGTCATGCCCTATTACGAGGGATGTTTACATTCCTTGTAATAGAAATAAAAACGATCAAAAAAATAAAATGGAAAAATAACTATTTTTAAAGCGCCCTCATCCCCTCGTGCTCACAAGCAGAATTGAACGCATATGTAGGTTGTGCCCACATATGTAAACAGCGTTCAAACCACACATGAGGTATCACCACGAACATTAGAGCGAGAGCAATAATTATAGCACAAGACCGGCTCTGGTTCTAAACTGGAAACCTGAAAAAAAAAAAAAAGTACACCTTTTTTTAAGTACCAAAGTTTGGTGCCCTTCCACTGGCGTGCGCAATTTTAGACCGTGACATGAGCATCTATTTACCCAGTGTTATATCTTTCACATTATACCAAAAAGTGGGTTAAATATGATTATTTTTTTTTCCCCAAAGAATCATGTTTGAAAAATTGCTGCTCAAATACTGTGTGACATTAAAAAAAAAATTGCAACAACTGCCATTTTATTCCCTAGTGTGTGTGTTCTGAGTAATTTTCTAGCAAATTTAATTATGGTTTTTACATGTAGGGGAGCAATGCCAGAATTGGCTTGGGCTTGAATTAGATAGGTCAGCAGCTACAGTATTTTTAGCTCCTCTTTTTTTTTACCTTTTCACTGCCAGAGCCTTTTTTGCACACGTTTAAAAAATCATTTTAGCCGTGAAGATGTTAACCCCCCAGAGATTATATATTTTATGAAAGCAGTTCCATTTTTTTATTCCACATATTACCGCAAAGGTCTAGGAAACGCAACGTTTCCATCAAAAACACACTGAAGTGACTTTTAGGGCAAACGCAATAAATTGCCCAAACTTTTGGTAAAAATATAAGACAATGTTGCGCCGAGTTAATAGATACCCAACATGCCCAAACTTAAATTTGTGTGCGCCCGTGAAATGGCAACAAACTTTAGAACCCTATATTTTCTGTAGGCGACCTTTTAAAAGCCCCTCTAGGTATCAGTTTAGTGTTGGAGGTCTTTTGCTAGAACTATTGCTCTCTCCAGCATGCACAGTGATCTGTAATGTGTATGGTAATCAACGTTTTCACACATAGGCGTTCGTGATGCCTGTGTTTACGTTTGTACATCATATATATGGGGGGGGGGGGGGATTTTATGTTCTTTGGTGGTTTTTTTTTTTTCCATCATGTGATCTTTAGATGACGAGTTCTCTATAATGAGACCTTGCATGTCTCTTCTGGGCTTCACTGACTATTTTGCAATGCAGATCGCATTGCAAAACATTCCTTCCCAGCTAACCTAGCCGGGGATACTGACAGACTGACCCAGCAGTGACGTCATACACATCGCCTTCTGGGTTACAGCAAGCAGGGGAGGAGAGCGGACGTGTCTCTTCTCTTTCCTTACCCAGGAGCTCTGGTGCTAGAATCATTGCTCTGTGCGTAGACGCCCCCTGACGCGGGGGAAGGATTTTATTTGCTTTAGTATAAGTAACATAAGATTGCGTTGGGCCGCACCGGACGGTAATTGAGGCCGCGGCTGCCTTCAGTCCTAGGCTTCCTTCTGGAATATGGTGCCCTCTTGTGGTGGCTGTTGGTATGACGAGACCACCAGCAATGCTAATGGAGCTTCCCTTGCATGTTTTCACTGCCCGTCCATCTCCTTCCCTTTACTTAGAACCCCCAAACATTATATAGATTTTTTATTCCATCACCCTAGATAATAAATTCTACAGGTTGCATGTTTTGAGTTATAGGAGGTCTGGGCTATAATTATTGCTCTCACTCTACGGATCGCGGCGATACCTCACGTGTGGTTTGAACACCGCTTTCAAATGCTGGTGCTACTCACGTATGCGTTCGCTTCTGCACGCAAGCTCGGCGGGACGGGGCGCGTTTTAAAATTAAAATGTTTTTTTTCTTTTTTTAACTTTTTATTTTTCACTATTTAAAAAAAAAAAAAACTTTTTTTGTCACTTTTTCTATTCCTATTACAAGGAATGTAAAAATCCCTTGTAATAGAAAAAAGCATGACAGGTCCTCTTAAATATGAGATCTGGGGTCAAGAAAATAAGAATAAAATGTGCCTTTTTAAGAGCTATGGGTGGAAATGACTATTGGATGTCGTTTATGCCCTGCAGTGACTTGGAGACAGGCAGGGGGCCATCTTCCCCCCTCACTCGTCTCCATGTCAGGCCAGGGACAGGTCAGGATCACCTCCGCCGTTACCGACGGCCACAGTAAGGGGTGCAGGGCACCGGATCGCGGCGGGGGGGGGGCCTCACAGGATTTGATTGACAGCCGCCGCCAATGGTGTTAAGCAACCAGGTAACCACTGGATGTAGTTAATTGCTTTCTGTACTGGTTTTGGGAGTCTCCTTTCAACCCCAGTCCCAAAAATTGACGTGAAAGGAAAAAAAGTTGGCGTTCGATTGATACGTGCTAGGAGGTGGACACGTGGCCGTGGAGTGTGTTTTAGTAACATCTTTATCTTTCCTTGCAGGTAAGGGAGGTAAAAACAGGAGGCGTGGTAAGAATGAAAATGAATCTGAAAAGAGAGAACTGGTGTTTAAAGAAGATGGGCAAGGTAAGGACCATTACATTTCTTTTGAAAATTGCGTAATACCGAATACCTGTTTTCTTTACAGCTTTCTCTCTATTTAAAGTGGTAATAAACCCAAAAGCAAACTTTATTATAATGCAGCTTACCAGTTCTTAGATGTGGTGGCTGCATTCATTTTTAGGCTTTCTTTGCTTTATTCTCATCTGGTGATTCAGCCAGTAAGTCTGCTCTTTTTCAAAAGAACTAGCTCTTCCGTTAGTATCAGTTTACAGCAATGCGGCAAACCATCTGTTACTCCTACAGTAGGAGCAGAGAACTGCATATGTTAAATCAAATTGCTGCTGGCTCTTAGTTTTTGGAAAGAATGCACTTTAAGAATAGTCTGTTCATACATTTAGTAGTGTCTTGATATACTGTATATTTTGTAGTTAAATTGATTGCCTTGAAAGCTGAGAGGTAATTGCAGGGACTATGAGTGGATCCTGTATTAGCAATTATAATTAGCCTTAATATTTTTGTTTTACACTGCAAGTACTATTCTGAAGTGGCGGAGATTGTGTGCATTTATATAGGCTCTACAGCTCATTCACACCACAGTGCATGCCTTAACCCTTTGTTGCATTGATTTGCATGTCAGATGTTGTGTTCATCTTTTAAGGCCCCCCCCCCCCCCCCCCCCCCCCATTTCATACACTAGAATCCATCATTCTTGCCCCTAATACACAATGTTGGTAGGAAAAGGCCTTATAGAATATTGTTTGGCAAGTTTGTTTAATCTTGCCTGCATTAGAAACAATAGGCAAAATGTATATCTGTTATGAATAAACTTATCACACACTTTGTATTTTTAATGTTAGTCTGTTTCACTATACATCTCCTTACTGTGTTAAATGGTGTTTTTTGTTAAACTCCATTGCTATTGTTACAAAATGACGTGATTTACCTGATGTCTCTCCCCAGAATATGCACAGGTGATCAAGATGTTAGGAAATGGTAGACTGGAAGCTATGTGTTTTGATGGAGTGAAGAGACTATGTCACATTAGAGGAAAACTGAGAAAAAAGGTAGGTGACATTTTAAATGAACCATGAAATGAATGGGGGCTGTCAAAGAATGTTTTGTAAGCATCTGTGTCGCATAAATGAAACATATATCAGGATTTTCAAGACAGAAGGGGCCCTGTAGGCATATACTGTATATTTTAATTGGATATGTATAGTGACCATCCTGTGAGTACACATGAGGTTACCCTGTCAGCAACTTACATTGCAGGTAAACGGGCAGAAATTTTTGTAGTATGATAAAAGCTTACTGGCAGTGTTTTTTTTGTTTTCCAAAATCACCTTCAATTGGAAACACAAACCCAGAATTTGTGTGACTGCCTGAGGCCTTGCCTCTTACCCTGAGCCTAAATGGGATTATAGAACAAAAATTATATTACAGTGCACACATGCAAAACTGACATTTACCTCCAGCAAGGCTATTTTAAAACACCTAGACATTATCAAAAAATATGGGGATTTGGTCACACCATATTGCTATATGGTGCTTAAGCCCACTTACTGCAACAAAGTACCCCATGATTAGTGGGTCCTACACTATCCATAGATCGGGAGATCCTGCTTCTCTGAACCATGGGCGCTATACTCCTCTATATGGGACAACAGGAGGTCTCCACCCAAGACACAGGTGGTCACTAATGAGGTACTAGGTGTTTTAAAATAGCCTTGCTGGAGGTAAATGGCAGTTTTGCATGTGTGTGCTGTAATATTTTTGTTCTGTTGTATGGTCTTATGACAGCACCATCTTTATGCAATTTTTAGGGTGTGCCCCCCAAATATCTTTATTTTTTTTAAATGGGATTATATACACGAGAAATGGTCCCATTCGTCTGGGTGCCCCCAGCTCAAATTTAACCAACAATTCTGTGGCTGCACTTTTGACGGTGTTGACATCTGCAGCCTGGAATCATGTTATCCACTGAACTGGTTTGTTTAATCCGTGACTGACGAGCATTGCTGGGTCCTCTTGGCTGAGGTTTTTACAATGACCATGCAAGATTTTGACCTAAATTTCCCAGCGCTTGAAGAGGCTACCAGTGTGCTCCCATGCCCTGTCATGCAAATTCTGTGTCTGATTTGCCTCCTACCCAGCTTCATTCTAGACCTCTACACAATATTCCGTCAAGTATTCTGGGACAAGTCAATTCTGTCTGACAGACCAATTCGTCTCACGAGGACCAGGTTGTCCCCGGCTTGCTGGCTCAGGAATCTGGTTCTAGAGTTAGATGTTTTTTACTTTCAGTCATTTCACATTATTCCCCCCCCCCCCCCCCCCCCCCCCCCCCCCCCCCTCCCCCCCGCCCCCCCCCCCCCCCCCCATTGACACTAGCCTGACATTTTAAATATGTGCAAACATTGCGCCTGGACCTAGGAAAGTGGTTCCTACACCTAGCATTGTTTGGGACTTATGACAGGTGTGGAACACCAGATGTGGACCTCCATATTCAACAAGCTATATATTCACTATATTGTCAAAATTATTGGGACATCTGCCTTTATGTGCACATAAACTTAGTTCAATATTGAGTTGGCCCGCTCTTTGCAGCTATAACGGCTTCAACTCTTCTGGGAAGGCTGTCCACAAGGTTTAGGAGTGTCTATGGGATTGTTTGACCATTCTTCCAGAAGCTCAGTCTCTGCTCTAATTCATCCCAAAGGAGTTCTTTTGAGTTGAGGTCAGGACAAAGTATTGGGCCACCCCTCCTAATCATTTGGGGGGGGGGGGATTATGGTGTGGGGTTGTTTTTCAGGGGTTGGACTCTTAGTTCCAGTGAAGGGAACTCTTAAGGCCTCAGCATACCAAGATAATTTCATGCTCCCAACTTTGTGGGAACAGTTTGGGGATGTCCCCTTCCTCTTTTAACATGACTGTGCAGCAGTGCACAAAGCAAGGTCCATAAAGACATGGATGAGCGAGTTTGGGGGTGGAGAAACTTGACTGGCCTGTACAGTCCTGACCTCAGCCCGATAGAACACCCTTTGGATGTTCTATTGGGTTAAGCGGACATGATCGGTCCGATCGTGTGAAAGGGGCCGAACCCAGGAATTAAACACTTCTAAAAGATTGGGTTGATGCTTCTTAATTTCATCACAGCATGATGGCTGTACGGGTTTATCAAAATATTTTTCATTACACATTGGGGGAATTTAATAAAGTTGCTGCACCACATTTCTGGCATTACGCACTCGTTAATGTATTGCGCCAAATTCATGAAGGCATATGCAACGCTGTTGGTTCTGACCACATCTCGCACAAAATGTTTCTCTTCGTGGAAAACTGATTTTGAGTACCCCTACCAGATTTTTTACCCCTTGCATCCACCTGCAGGTTCATGATTTTTACGTTTTCGACAATATACTTTTTTCCTTTTACAGTTTAAATTTTTTTTTTTTTTTTTTATGTTTTACAGCTTAGTTGGTTTTGTGCCCAGCTCTCAAGCATATATTGCGAAAGTGTCTTGGGTGCATTCTGGCAGTCAGAAAAGGACAATTTAAAAGCTCATGACTTATTTGCACCAATGTTTTAACTTCTTTGAACCTCATCTGAATTATTTGTACGCCATGCAAAAAAAATTCATCTTTTTTTTTTATTTTTTCTTCAATTAGGTGTGGATTAACACGTCTGATATTATACTAGTGGGTTTACGAGACTATCAAGTAAGTACTTTGAGTCCACTGCACGAAAAAGTATAAACTGTTGTATATTAAAATTCATGTGTTTATTTATATTTTTTGCTAAAATTGTACAGCGAGCAGGCAAGTAGGAGCATTTTATTTTAGAAGAGAAACTCAAAATCCTGCCTGCTCGATAACTGGTTGGGTTTTTTTTTCTTTAATTCCATATTTTATATCGGAGGGTGAGCGCCTACCCGGAAATTTAACAGCAGCCCAGAGTGGGTCTTTAACCACTTCGCAACCAGGCCAATTCTGACATTTCTCTCCTACATGTAAAATTCATATTTTTTTTGCTCGAAAACTACATAAAACCCCCAAACATATATGTTTTTTTTAGCAAAGACCCTAGAGAATACAATGACGCTCGTTGCAACTTTTTATCTCGCACGGTATTTGCGCAGCAATTTTTCGAACACGTTTTTTTTCAGAAAAAAAAAACAATTTCATGCTTAAAAAAAAACAAACAATAAAGTTAGCCCAATTTTTTTTGCATAATGTGAAAGATGAAGATACGCCGAGTAAATAGATACCCAACATGTCACGCTTCAAAATTGCACGCGCTCGTGGAATGGCGCCAAACTTTGGTATTTAAAAATCCCCATAGGCGACGCTTTAAACATTTTTTACTGGTTACATGTTTTGAGTTACAGAGGAGGTCTAGGGCTAGAATTATTGCTCTCGCTCTAACGTTCGCGGCGATACCTCACATGTGTGGTTTGAACACCGTTTTCATATGTGGGCGGGGCTTACGTATGCGTTCACTTCTTTTTTTTTTTTTATTATTGTTAATTTGACTTTTTATTTTTTAAATTTGACAGTTTAAAAAATAAAAAATAAAAAAATTGATTACTTTTCTTCCTATTACAAGGAATGTAAACATCCCTTGTAATAGGAATATTACCTGATCGGACCTATTAACAGTGAGATATGGGGTCAATAAGACCCCACATCTCACCTCTAGGCTGGAAAGCCTAAAATTAAAAAAAAAAAAAAAAAAAAAAAAAAACGATCACCGCTTCCCAGCGGAGGCGGCGCCGTTATTCGAATGCAGAGGCCGGGCGTGACGTCATCACATCGCGCCCGGCCTCCGAACGATCATAGAGACTCCAGCGACCATCTGGTCCACCGGAAATCTCTATAGTGATCATCCGGTGCCGGCGGTTCCTGTGTCCGACTCACCGATGGAAGCGGTGAGTCGGTAGAAGCACGGGAGGGGGGGGCGTCCCCTCCCGCCGCCCATAAGAACGATCAAGCGGCAGAACAGCCGCTATGATCGTTCCTATGGTGCAGGGAATCGCCGGCTGAAACCGGCAATATCTGAATGATGTCTGTAGCTACAGGCATTATTCAGATATACCCCCGCAAACCGGAGGCCGCCATATGACGGCCGACGGTCGGGAAGTGGTTAATGCTTTTTATTGGGGGGGGAATAAAAATCCCAGTTGGCTTGGTTGTCTCTGGTTTCATTACTTTCCACAGTCGTTTTACTTGGAACAATTTATGAACATAAAAGATGTAGGCCTCCCTGAATTTCTGCTTTTTTTAGAAAAAAGATTTTTAGGAGAGTAACGGCAACCTATAAGTACCAGTTTCCTTTTAAAGGAGTCTACTCCTGAGAGACAGAGGTGTGATTTATATATTCCATCCTGTGAAGTGACTAGCCACAGATGAAACCAATCCTCTTACATAAATTGTACATGTTAATCTGCAAACTTCCCTGCATCTGTTCAAAGTCTAGAATTTTATAAAGCTTGTCAGATTCCAGAAAGCAGGGGGCAAGGAGCTAAAGTTACACTGACACCTCAGTGAGACCTGATTAGAGAGAAGGGACACACCAACTAAACACAGGAACAGAGCTGAGACTGTCAGTCACAGGCTGTGTGCTGGAGCTCCCTCCCATCACCTTTTTTTGTTTCTTGGTGCCAGGAAAACTTGTCAGAAGTGTTTTGCTGATAACAGGAACAAGGCAGCAGATGGCAATCATGCTTGGTGCTCTGGATTGAAACAAGTACACACTATAGAGGGATAGACCACCTTGATGTTTCACTTCTGAGGTTTGCAACCACTTTAAGACAGCTATACATGGATCGAAATTTGCCTGGTTCAGAAGGGACTGGCTGAATTTTGATCCATGTATGGGCACCCTGGTTGTAAAGAAGTCTCTCTATTGACCAACTTCTGTACAGCCACCCTGTCTTTATTTATTTTTTCTTAATCTGTGCCGTCGGCCATAGCCGACAACACTGACATTGTGTTCTGATGACGGGGACTACTCCCTGCCGTGAGAACACAATAGCACAACATCCATCAGCTTATAAGGGCCAAGTCAAACTTGTGAGCTCTGCAGCTGTCAACACCTCGAAGTTCAACTGCCTCCTAATGGATATTGCTGAACAAAAAACACTACAGAGTATCAAACATTGGGTAACTCATAAGTTGTCAGAATTTCTCGCATGACATTGGCTAATAGAATTGTACCTGTGTATGTTATTTTATTAGCTGTCTTCTCTTACCAGGACAACAAAGCAGATGTTATTCTAAAGTATAATGCAGATGAAGCAAGAAGTCTTAAGGCCTATGGTGAACTTCCAGAGCATGGTAATGGCAGCTACAGTACAGCAGACCATTGTGTGATATGTTGGTATTTTGACAGCTATTCTGCAATAACTTTTTTTGTTTTATAGCTAAAATCAATGAAACGGACACATTTGGCCCTGGTGATGATGATGAAATCCAATTTGATGATATTGGAGATGATGATGAAGACATTGATGATGTAAGTATTCTGTAATGTGTGAGTAGTTGTAATGATTAATTACTTTCTGTCCACCCCATAGCAGTTTTATAGCTACAGGGTGGCAGCTATGTGGCTCTTCCGGGTAGGAAGCCGGCAGCGGGAGCTGATCAGCAGGTACCGCAGACTTTATGTCCGCCGGCACCCACCAATCATTCGGTACAGAGGGAGAATGTCAGTCTGCCTATAAACAAGGCAGATTGCCATTCTGTCAGTAGGGAAGGCATGGTTCCTGTGTTCCTGCAAAGCCATGGACAAGATCAATGTCTACCCCTAGTAAAAACGCCTCCCATAGTACAGACACTGGCTAGGCACACAGTTAACCCTTTAATCGCCCTTATTGTTTTTAACCCACATCCCAGCCAGTGTTATTAGTACAGTGACAGTGCATATTTTTTTTTTTTAGCACTGATCACTATTTGTGTCACTAGTCCCGAAAAAGTGTCAATTGTTGTCAATGTCCATCGCAGTCCCGCTATAAGTCACTTTTCGCCACCATTACTAGTAAAAAATAGAAGTATCGCATAGACGCTATAACTTTTGCGCAAACCACTTATTCGCTTATAGGGAATTTTGTTAACCAAAAATATGTAGCAGAATACATATTGACCTAAATTGATAAAGAAATCTAATTTTGCTTTGGGTACAGCATCCATGATTATCAACATCTAATTGGTGTGTAATACTGTCAGGAAGAAAGGAAAATCGGCGAACACTGCATCCAATGTTAGTAACTCCAAAAGAAAGCTTGCTATGGGAGCACCCGAGCAGAGTCACAGCTCGGTGTGTCCATTCAGAAAAGGAGCTGCGATTCGCCCCCCCCCCCCCTTCCTGATTGGCTAACTTAGAGCCAATGGCACCGCTGCTGTGTCAGCCAATCAGCAGGGAGAGTGCTGAATGGCTGAGACACTCGTGGACATTGCTGCACTGAGATGGGGCTCAGGTAAGTGGGGGACCTGCTGCACACAAGGCTTTTTATCTTCATGCATAGAATGCATGAAGATAAAAAAAAATAAAAAATCCTTCTGACTTTACAACCCCTTTAAGGCCACATGAAAGTGACCCTGTTGCTTTGCCATGCAATGAATTCACTTTTATGTTGCAGCACATTAACATGTTCCCCTAAATGTGCAAGATTACCTCGATCATTGTGCTACCTAAAATTAAACACAATTTAACCCTCAAGTATTGTACGAATTGTGCTTAAGAGCCAGTTGATGGAACTGATTTATTGCTGTTTTTTTTTTTTTTTTTTTTATTATTTTTTTTTTTTTTTTTCCTTTTGTAGATTTAACCGAAGAGAAGTTTATTCCATTCCAATTGCTGCAGATTGTTCTGGTTTTGATTTGATTTTGAGTGAAGTTCTCCTGTTGAGACGACATTCTCCCTGCCGCTCAAGAAAAATTTATTTTCACACTTTTTAAAGTATTTATATTCCTTCAGTAGAGGTTATTCATGCTGGATTCATTGGAACACATGTGCATTAAAATATTCTATGGTAATGTACAGCCTTTCAGTTTGGCACGCCTTGTGTTCATGACTTTTAAAGCCTATTGTAACTATCATGCCTATTTGATTCCTATAAAAACATTAAAGAAGTTAATTTGGAAAATGCATTCTCACTATCTATTGGACTCTGCGGTGTTACCAGTCACAGTCCAGACAGTGACCCAAAACTTATGTTTTTACCTCCATGACTAGTTTTATACACTTACCGAAGAGACCAGTCCTGTTTTCCTTCATAATCTTTCAGTTCAGAATTTTAATGCCACATTACAACTACATCAGTGAAGTGATGAGGCCTACCTACTGACTTTCCCTTTTCATTTATCTATTTTGTTTTTTATTAAAATACCAGAATGTATTTTTATTTTCAGTAAATAAATGCCTAACCATACGTTTTTTTTTCTTTTTTGTTTGAGAGCTGTATAAATATTTTTTACTATACAGGAATTACTTGTATTATGCAGGAATTGCACACCAATAAGGTCAATGGGATTTTTTTTTTTTGATCCATGGAGTTTACTACATGCTGCTTGCCCTCCAAAATGCATGTGTGCAAATTTTGCCAGCTTGTGGGCCACATTCAAATCTGTTCAAGGAATTGCTAGGCTAAACATTTTCAAGAATGACTACAGTCTATAGCAACACTAGGTTTTGGACCTGTTGACCTAATGAGAAGTGCATGATACTGGTGGTATTCAGATAGACGTGCTGTTGCTGAAAGGGAGTTGAGCACCACATATGGGTCCCTTATGCTGCAAGTTGATGTCATTGCCCTAACTGACACAATCTTTGCTAGTGTATTTTATTAATGGGGAATTTTAGAGGCTGTCCTTGGCAACCATTTTCAAGTTTGTGCTTGAAAACTGGTTGCTTTTTCATAATTTTTCGGGAAAATACTTTTGCTCCAGATGAAACTTGCAGCGAAATAAATCCTTCCAATACTATTCTGCTTGGAGAAACTTTTTGCAAATGTTTCAGTTGATCAGATCAGTCGCATTTCTATTTTCCTGCGGAACATTATAGATTGAAAGCGATGTTTGCTGTGAAACCCTTCATCTTTGCTCCAGTTCTCAAAACTTAGTGGTTGTAAACCCTTACAATCCACTTTTTGCTACAGGTAAGCCTATAATGAGGCTTACCTGTAGCTACCCCGGATATCTCCTAAACCGTGCATATCCCCTATATCTGCTAACGTCATCAGCACATGTACACTGAAGCAATGGCACATACGTGCTGCTTGCTTCAGTGAGTGTGCTGTTACCGGCAGCTCCTGCGCACATGCGTGGAAGTGACGTCATCCCGGCTCCAGCCAATCGCAGCGCCGGAGCCGCGATACTGATATGTGTACGGGCATTGCAGCGGGGGCTTCTATCTCAGTTGAGTTTTACATAATGAGCTAGTATGCTATGCATACTAGCTCATTATGCCTTTGTCTTGCAGGTCGTTTTTTTTTTCCTCTCAATGTGGGTTTACAACCACTTTAAGCCTAGTGCACATGGGCCTAATGTCATTCGGCCTGTGTGTAGGGAAAACGGTCTGACAGAAGCTGGCTGGCTTCAGTTGAAGGCTCCTAACTGAAAGAGGTTGGCTGACTGGCTCCTAATAGCGCTGCTAGCAGTGCCGGGACAAGGTCATCCAGTGCCCAGGGCAAAGATGCCAAACTGCGCCCTCCCTTCCCTTAGGGTTAGGCTCAGGGTGCCCCCTACCCCTGCAATATACCATTGCGCCAGTGGCAACCGCCCCTCCTGCCCACCCCTTGTCCCGGCCCTGGCTGCTAGTGCTTCGTAGTGTGTACGAGGCTTTAGCACTAGTGTTTCATTTGTTTCTCCCATTCCCCTTTAACCCCATGGGTTTTTCTTCATTCACAGGTTAAAGCATTAAATGTGATCTTGTACTAAAATCTTGCTTTGGCATCCCATTCAAGTATGGGTAGGGCATACTTTGAATGTTGTAGAGTGTGACAATGGTATGTACAAGGTCCAACACCTTTTTTTTTTTTTTTTTATATGTGCTTAATAACCTGTAAATGTGAGAACCCTTGATTGTCGGTGGTCCATGAGAACTTGAAAGAGGAACACTAATTGAAGCCTTATCGGTACTTTGGTAAAGACCCACAAAAGCAATCTATTACCAGACTAAACTAATACATTTATATTCATTAAAGGGTGACTATATTATATTTTGAGTGAGTACACCTTTTAACATACTTGCCTGAAAGTGATTTAAGGTAACTTTAACATTTTGTGGAGGGGGGGTGAGGCCGAGTCCTTTCTGTGTCAATGGATGCAGCAGTGGGACTTGTGAGTGCGCCCACACGGGTGCCCCCATAGGAGCGCTTCTGAGGCACCCCCGAAGAGCATTGGGATTGCTCTGCAAAACCCTTGCACAGAGCAGGTAAGTAAAACTAAACTTTACAATCACTTTAAGCATAATCTCTCCAGTTTAAAAGCAGTCTGTGTTTGCAGTGTGCCATTAGTGGTGGCTGCCCCTTGTACAACACACATTGATAGAATTATTTACATAACGCCGGTCACATCTGTTTGTGTATGTATATATTAAAAATAAAAAGGCTATAGTCTCCCTTTCAGCTATGGTGAGCATCAGATCTTTGCCTCCCCTTCGGTGTGCAAGCTTGTTTTGGCTGCATAATATTGTATAGTATGTGAATTGAATATTGTGTACAGATGGATATAAGGGCCTATGTTGCAGACATATTCAAAAATGTTCTAATGGAAAGATACCATGCGACTTCTGAATGGAAAAAATTAATTTACATGCATAATAAAGATTTGTGCATACATTTTCTTTAGTTTATTCTTTGTGAAAATTAAATGTACTTGTGTATGATGATGATGTGCTTTAACAGGATCTTTTTTTACACAACCTTTTGGCTTGACATTTGTTCACAGTAGTAAATGTGGTGAACTGGTGCTTGTGAAGCATCTAGTTTAAAACATAACGGTTTTTTTTTGGTTTTTTTTTTTGGGGCTTTCAAAACTGCCTGAATCATAAGCCCCTACCCAATTCTATTCTGGATTACAGCACACCTACTCCTTTGTAATAATACTGTAGTCCAGCAGGGCTGACAACACTGGTTGGGATTTTGGTACAGCAGAGGCACTAGGTTGAGAACTCAAGAGGAAATTGTAATTTATTGCAGAGATGTACTGAATTTCTGCTCAGACATGCACTTGAAACTATTTTTGAGTGATTTATAGCTATCTAGCTGCTAAATGGCTACAAATCTCAAAATGCTTTAAACTATGGCTTTTCACTTAAATACTCTAAGCATTCTGACATCAGTAGAGCAACATTACTGATTTAAAAGCCTCCCTACATAATTTAGTTTTCAGCACAATTCTGCAAAACATGACACCCCTTCCTTGTAGTTAAAGGTGATCCCTACTATTTACTTGTCTTTTAGGAAACAAACTGTACTATCAGGGTTCATGTGTAGCTTTGCCTTGAATGATGTAGCATCTCCATTTGAATTATGACACAGTGGTTGATTTACTAAAGGCAAATCCACTCTGCATTACAAGTGCACTCACTGTAAATCTGAGGGGAAGATATGCTGATTTTTTATCATCCAATCATGTACAAGCAAAAATTATTTTTTTCTCCAGTCGCCTTTCAGGACAACCCTGGAGAGAGCGCAGCTCCGCCCACTTTGAGGAAACACTTGCATCTTTACTTTAAAGCTCCTCCTCTTCCACCATGGCCTCAGTTATTGTGTTTCCTCCACCATGGATGGAAGCACTTGTGGGAACCAGGGCTGCGTTCTCTCCAGGTGGAGGGGAGGTAAGCCTACCTTGAGCTGTTTTGGCAGCAGACCATCTCAGCCCCCCCCCCCCCCCCTAGTACGAGTGGGGGGGTTCCGGAGTCCCCGACCTTCTCCAGCTCACGGGAGCGGTGGGCGGCAGGAAGTCGAGGCGTCTGTACCCCCGGGGCCGTTTGAATCTCGCGCGGTATGGCTTCCGGATTGGGTCTCCTGGTGGGCGGATGACGCAGCGGCCAGTGACGCGGCTTCCTGTGCGGGTGGGACGACTGTGGTTCCGGTCGTCTGGAACGCAAGGGTCAGGGGGCGGGTCTACAGACTGGTGCTTCCGCTTCAGGCGTGCGTAGTGACACTGAGCCCGGGAAATTTAAAAAGCGGCTGTTTGATTCATTCGCCCCGCTGCGCTCTCTGCAACAAGATGGATGAGAGATCTGCAGCAACGGTGGAGACAGGCACCCCAAGCACCGGTCAGGCCCAGGTAAGAGGGGCACAATGGTGCTTTTGATTATTTTCCTTATGGGCTGTTTTTCTCCTGTTTGGTTGTTTTCATTCCTCCCCAAGGGGGGTCCTGTCACTACAGGGTCAGAGGTTACTTCCTTCAGACCTGTAGTTAGGTGGTTGCTGCACACAGGTGGTTCCTTTTTTTTCTGGTGGTGGTATATCATAGCACTAGGATTAGTAGTAAACAAGCTTTATTTCTGTCCCTAGGAAACGGTTTCAGGGAAAGTAAAGAGAGCAAACCCTCCAGGAAAGAGATGCCCTGTGTGCAAGAACCCTTTGCGTGAATCTTGGCAGAAGGCTTTATGTAGGTCCTGTATCAAGGAGTTAGTGGAGGAGGAGTCCTCTTGGCAGTATGGCAAGCTATTTTCTTCAGTGCTAGAGATAGCAAGCTCGTTAAGCTCCGTCAAGACTCTGTTGGTTCACAGTCCAGCAGGTCAGGGCGGTAGCCAGCAACCACCAGCAAGTCCTAGAGCATCCACCTCCCAGGCAGAGGGAGGTGGTGGACTCAGAGGACGAAGGGGCAAGTTTTCTTCCCTCAGAGATTCAGAGGAGGAGGTAGAAGAGGAGGATGACAGCTGTGGTTCCAGGTACAAGCTGTCTTTAGAGGAGGTAGATGACCTCCTGAGGGCTATCTATACGACCCTGGACGCCCAGGAGGAAAAAAAGTCCAGTTGTCTGTACACGACAGGATGTATCAGGGGCTGGATGAGGTTAAATCCAGGGTTTTTCCTGTTCATAAAGGGTTGTCAGACACGGGTAAAAAAAAAAGAATGGAAGGACCCAGAGAGGGGTCCTTTCTAAGAGCCAGAAAAGACGCTTTCCCTTTGACGAGGAGTCAGAGGTGTGGAACAAAAAACACGTGTGGACGCAGCCTTTTCACAGGTGTCGCGTAGGACAGACCTGGCCTTTGAGGACATGGGGGTGCTCAAAGATGCCATGGATAAAAGAGCAGATACTCTTCTAAAGAGAGCATGGGATTCTGCGTCTGCCAGCCTTAAACCAGCTATGGCATCCACGGTGGTGGCTAGGAATTTAGAGTGTTGGATAGAAAAATTGCAAAGCCACGTGGAAGCAGGCACACCGCGTAAGGATTTGGTGGAATCCTTTCCACTAATCCTTAGGGTGGTGAAGTATATGGCTGATGCCTCTGCTCAGTCCATCAAAATGGCAGCCAGATCTGCGGCCCTGGTGAATTCCGCCAGGAGAGCTGTTTGGCTTAAAACGTGGTCAGGGGACACAGCCTCCAAAGTTAGGTTGTGTGGTCTTCCCTTTTCAGGGGATCTGCTGTTTGGGCCAGAACTGGAAACAGTTCTCGACAGAACAGCAGACAAAAAGAAGGCCTTTCCGGCCAAGAAAAAACAGACAGGCAAAAGGAATTTTCGTCCTGTTCAACAGTCCTGTAAGGGTGGGGAGGGCAGTAAAAGTCGCTGGAACCCCCAGAAGGGTAGAGGTAAAGGAGGAATTCTATTCAAAACCCCCTCCAGTCAACCCCCCAAAGATAAGTGACTGCTCTGCTCCAGTGGGAGGAAGGTTGTCCGCCTTCCTTCCACAATGGAGCCAATGTTCCTTAAGTCAGTTCGTGAGGAACATTGTGGCGCAGGGATACAGCCTGGAGTTTTCCAACATCCCCCCCCCCCCCCCCCCCCCCCCCCCCCCCCCCCAAGCAGATTTTACATCACGGCCCTTCCAAGGGACCAAGACAAAGCCTCAGCCATGAGGAGCCTTTTGGAGGACCTGATTCAACAGGAGGTGATTGTCCAGGTTCCGAAGGACCAGGAAGGCCATGGGTTTTATTCACACATCTTCCTAGTGAGAAAACCCTCAGGCAAATATCGATTGAATCTAAAAATTCTGAATCAGTCAATACGATACAATCCATACAATAACAAGGTTGTTATGCAAAGACTGCTTCATGGCCTCCCTGGATCTGAGGGACGCCTATCTACATGTCCTGATCGCCCAATCCGCCCAAAGGTTCCTCAGGTTGGCAGTGAATCTAGGGTCATCAGTCTGGCACCTACAATTCAGGGTCTTGCCGTTCGGGCTGTCATCTTCACCAAGGTCATGGCGGAAGCCCTGGAACCACTGAGATTGAGGGGAATCTCGGTGGTTCCATATCTGGACGATCTCCTATTTTTGCGGACTCCAGAGAACAGGTGCTGTCAAATCTTCAGATAGCACAAACTCAGCTCGAGGAGAAATCTGGAGAAATCAAACCTAGTTCCAAGCCAGGAGGTAGTTTTTCTAGGGTATACGATCAATTCTACCCTGCAAAAAGTTTTTCTTCCGCAAGAAAAAGTGGAAAAAATCCTGACGCCAGTAAAGCAAATTCAGACGAATCAGGTGGTTTCAGTCCGTTCAGCCATGAGGGTGTTGGGTCTCCTTACAGCCTCCATCCCAGCTGTCCAGTGGGCCCGGTTCCATTCCAGACCTCTTCAGGCAGAGATCCTGCAGGTCTGGTCTCATCAGGTTCCACTAGAAAAGAAATTCGGCCTCACCTCAAAAGTAAAGCGGGCCCTATGGTGGTGGCGAAACATAGCCAACCTCACAAAGGGCCTTCCCTGGTTCTGGCCGCTAGACAAGCGCCTGACGACGGACGTGAGTGCTTGGGGTTGGGGAGCCCACCTAGACGGTCCAAGGGACTTGGTCCAAGGCAGTCGCGGAGATCTTCGAATTGGAGAGAACTCCAGGCGGTGTCGCTGGCCCTTCGGGCTTTTCAGCACGTAGTAGAGGGACAGCATGTGCAGATCTTGTCAGACAATATGACAACAGTAGCATATGTCCTAAAACAGGGGGGGACAAGGAGCAGGGGTCTCATGAAGTTAGCCAGGCAACTATTCGCATGGGCAGAAAAAAACGTGGCCTCCCTCTCAGCAGTCCACCTAAAGGGCTCTCTGAATCTTTGAGCAGATCTTCTCAGCAGGAAGAGACTGGTGGAAGCAGAATGGAGCTTAAATCAGGAGGTCTTCCTGATGATCGCCAGTACTTGGGGCTTCCCCCAGGTGGACCTCTTTGCGAATCAACAAAATTGCAAGGTCCAAAAATACTATTCTCTTCACCGGGAAGATCAGGCCATAGGTTTAGACGCGCTAGCCCATCCTTGGCATTACCGTCTGTGTTATGCCTTTCCCCCCTTTCCTCTAATACCGGTGGTCCTGAGGAAATTCAGGGAAGAGAGGACCAGCATGATTCTCATCACGCCCTTCTGGCCAAAAAGACCCTGGTTCTCGGCTCTTCTAACTCTAGCCACAGAACCCCCGTGGAGGCTACCAGTCAGGCAGGACCTTCTGACGCAAGGGTCAGTGGTCCATCCAGAGGCAGGCAGGCTGCAGTTAACCGCCTGGTTTCTGAGGAGGACCTCTTGAGAGCTAAGGGTTTGTCTGAGGGACTAGTAAGGACTTTACTCTCAAGTAGGAAGGAAGTGACTCGGGCCATCTACCTTAAAGTCTGGAAGAAGTACAACTCATATTGTACTCTTAGGGGGTTCCAGGTGAAAAGTACTAGTTCAGTACTGGAATTTCTCCATGAAGGAATGGAGAAAGGTTTGGCAGCCAGCACCCTGAAAACTCAGGTGGCGGCCCTTTCTGTTTATTTAGAAAAAACCCTTTCCAGGGAATCTTTAAAGTGGAAGTAAACCCCCCCCCCTATCGTTTTCAGCCAAGCTGCCATCTTTGCCTCTGTTTAATCTTCAACTGCCACAGTGCTGCACATGTGATCCGTTTATGACACCAGCCATTGGATGGTTTGACTGTTTGGTTGAAAGCACAGCCAATGTGCAGTTAGCATTCCCGGCATGCCTTTTTTTTTTAAAACTGTTAAATCGATGGGTTTACTTCCGCTTTAATTTCCAGGTTTTTCAGGGCAATGGCACGGAATAGGCCAGTTCCCCTTAGGAATTTTCCCAGTTGGGATTTATCCATAGTCTTACAAGGTTTAACGGGAGCTCCGTTTGAACCTCTTAACCACTTGCTTACTGTGCACTTAAACACCCTTCCTGCCCAGACCAATTTTCAGCTTTCGGTGCTCTCACACTTTGAATCACAATTACTCAGTCATGCAACACTGTACCCAAATGATTTTTTTTGTCCTTTTTTTCCCACAAATAGAGCTTTCTTTTGGTGGTATTTGATCACCTCTGGGTTTTTTATTTTTTGCGCTATAAATGAAAAAAGACGGAAAATTTTGAAAAAAAACGAATTTTTCTTAGTTTATGTGATAAAATTTTGCAAATTATTAATTTTTCTTCATAAATTTTGGCCACAATTTATATTGCTACATATCTTTGGTAAAAATAACCCAAATTAGTGGATACTATTTGGTCTTTGTGAAAGTTATAGAGTCTACAAGCGGTGGTGCGAATCATACAAAATTGATCACATCTGATGTACTGGTGACCTATCTCATTTCTTGCGACCCAAACAAGCCAGGAAAGTACAAATACCCCCCAAATGACCCCTTTTTTGAAAGTAGACATTCCAAGGTATTTAGTAAGAGGCATGGTGAGGTTTTTGATGTTGTAATTTTTTTCCCACAATTCTTTGCAAAATGAAGAATTTTTATTTTTTATTTTTTCCCCACAAAATGTTCATTGTAATAGGTTATTTCTCTCACATGGCATGTGTATACCACAAATGACACCCCAAAATACATTCTGCTACGCCTCCTGAGTATTACGATACCACATGTGTGGGACTTTTACACAGCCTGGCCACATACAGAGGCCCACCAGTGAAGTAGCACCATCAGGCGTTCTACATGCATAAATGACACATCTCATTTCTCAACCACCTATTACACTTTTGAAGGCCCTGGAGCACCAGGACAATGGAAACGCCCACAAAGTGACCCCATTTTGGAAAGCTAACACCCCAACGTATAATCTATGAGGCATAATGAGTCTTTTGAACGGTTCATTTTTTTTTCCAGAAGTTTTGGGAAAATGTGGAAAAAAAAAATGAAAACGCATTTTTCTTACGCTAAGTTGTTCATTTATAAGATATTTCCAACACATAGCATGTACATAGCAAAAATTACACCCCAAAATACATTCTGCTACTCCTCCTGAGTATGGCGATACCAAATGTGTGAGACTTTTACACAGCCTGGCCACATACAGAGGCCCGCCAGTGAAGTAGCACCTTCAGGCGTTCTACAAGCATAAATGACACATCTCATTTCTCAACCACCTATTACACTTTTGAAGGCCCTGGAGCACCAGGACAATGGAAACGCCCACAAAGTGACCCCATTTTGGAAAGCTAAACACCCCAACGTATAATCTATGAGGCATAATGAGTCTTTTGAACGGTTCATTTTTTTCCAGAAGTTTTGGGAAAATGTGGAAAAAAAATGAAAACGCATTTTTTTTTACGCTAAGTTGTTAATTTATAAGATATTTCCAACACATAGCATGTACATAGCAAAAATTGCACCCCAAAATACATTCTGCTACTCCTCCTGAGTATAGCGATACCAAATGTGTGAGACTTTTACACAGCCTGGCCACATACAGAGGCCCGCCAGTGAAGTAGCACCTTCAGGCGTTCTACAAGCATAAATGACACATCTCATTTCTCAACCACCTATTACACTTTTGAAGGCCCTGGAGCACCAGGACAATGGAAACGCCCACAAAGTGACCCCATTTTGGAAAGCTAACACCCTAACGTATAATCTATGAGGCATAATGAGTCTTTTGAACGGTTCATTTTTTTCCAGAAGTTTTGGGAAAATATGGAAAAAAAATGAAAACGCATTTTTTTTACGCTAAGTTGTTCATTTATAAGATATTTCCAACACATAGCAAGTACATAGCAAAAATTACACCCCAAAATACATTCTGCTACTCCTCCTGAGTATGGCGATCCCAAATGTGTGAGACTTTTACACAGCTTGGCCACATACAGAGGCCCAACATCCATGTAGCACCATCAGGTGTTCTAAAGGCATAAATTACACATTTCATTTCCTGAGTACCTATCACATTTTTGAAGGCCCTGGAGCACCAGGACAATAGAATTACCCACAAAGTGACCCCATTTTGGAAAGAAAACACCCCAATGTATATTCTATGAGGCATAATGAGTCTTTTGAACATGTAATTTCTTTCCACAAGTTTTTGGAAAATGTGGAAAGAAAATTAAAACCAATTTTTTTCTTACAAAGTTGTCAATTTAGAAGATCTTTATAACACGTAGAATGTACATAGCCAAAATTACACCCCAAAATACATTCTGCTACTCGTCCTGAGTATGGCGATACCCCATGTGTCAGACTTTTCCACTACCTGGCCACATACAGAAGCCCAACATGCAAGTAGCACCTTTAGGCTTCTAACACATAGCATGTATACACCAAGAATTGCACCCCAAAATACATTCTGCTGAGCAAAGGGTAAAAAAAAAGGCTCACCTGTGGTTCTAGCAGGCAGGAATACCGTTCCAGAGCAGTCAAAGTTCAGTTCAGGTAACAGGCATAGGTATGGCTAGTTCAGGTAACAGGCAAAGGCATGGCCAGTTCAGGTGCCAGGCAAAGGCATGGCCAGTTCAGGTGCCATGCAAAGGCACGGCCAGTTCAGGTGCCATGCATAGGCACGGCCAGTTCAGGTGCCATGCAAAGGCACGGCCAGTTCAGGTGGCAGGCAGAGGCATGACCAGTTCAGATGGCAGCAGGTGGCACTTTGTACATTAGGCCTTGGTCAGGTAAGACCTGAGGACAGGGGTAGAGGCTTCTTCCCACCCAAATCTCTACGAAGCCTCCGAGTCTCCAGACCCTAATCCGAGAAAACAAAACCTGGAGAAAAATGTTTTCTCCACTCGGAAAACCTTTTCTGGAGCCCCTCACATGTGAGACCCCTGTGCTGTACAGTGGCAGGGCAAATGATCAGTTCAGGAGGCAGGCAAAAAGAATGGTCATTTAACAGGCCGAGGTCAATTCACGTTGAAGGCAGAAAGATGTTTGGCAGAGGCATAGTCGTTAACAGTCCGGGTCATTCACAGAAATGGCAGAAAGTGGAAACTGGAAAAAAGTCATCTAATAGTGCAGTGAAGTATGATAGCTTCGAAAGCACGTTCCAATACAGAGGCCTGGATGGGAGGGACAGTCGGGACAGTAGTATCGGGTGTCGCGGCGATTTCCCCTACTTGAACACACACGACATTTTTTTTGGGGTTTGCGACCTGTTTGGGTAGGAGGGAGAAGTTCAGGAAAGTGCCTTTCATGGAGTCTGGATACTTCATCAGAGCGAATTAGTTGAGTGGGTTGGCCATGGGGATAGATGAGGGCTGTGAGGACGTCTTCTTGAAATCTTAGATAGGTCATGGAACTTTGGGTGCACTTAGAAAAAATAATATAGGAATTGAACATGGCTAGTTGCATCAAATAAATGGCGACTTTTTTGTACCAAAAAAGCGATCTCCTGGTGGCCAAGTAGGGCTGCATCATCTGGTCGTTCATATCCACCCCCCCCATGTATAGGTTATACTCGTGGATACATTTTGGCTTCTGGACGGGGCCTTTTCTTCTCTGCAGTTCCACCAAGGTGTCGTTGTGTATTGTGGAAAGGATGTAGACGTCTCTTTTTTTGTCTCGCCACTTCAGCGCTAGTACCTCTTCAGTCCGCATACTGGCCTTTTCACCCGTCTTCAAGTTCTTGGTGACCAATGTCTGTGGAAAGCCTTTGCGGTTGGTCCGCGCTGTCCCACAGGCCACAGTCTGCTTTAGGTAGAGATGGCGGAAAAGTGGGAGACTTGTGTAGAAATTGTCTACATATAGGTGATAACCTTTCCCAAGCAGTGGTTGGATCAGCTGCCAGACAATTTTGCCACTTGTTCCCATGTAGGTAGGGCATCCAGGGGGGTTTAGCTTTTTGTCTTTTCCCTCATAAATTATGAAATCATATGTGTAGGCCGTGGCCCTGTCACACGCCTTATAAAAATTTTACCCCACGTCTGGCTCGTTTACTGGGCATGTATTGTTGGATTCCAAGTCTTCCAGTGAAGTGTAATAGTGACTCATCTACACAGATATTTTTATCTGGGGTAAACAGTCGTTTGAAGCTGGCGCAAAAAAAATTGATTAGGGGCCGAATTTTGAATAATTTATCATAACTGGGATGATTTCGAGGGAGGCATTGGGCATTGTTATTGAAATGTAAAAATCGCATTATCATTTCATAACGGGTTCTGGGCATCATTGATGAATAGATCGGCATGTGGTGGATATGTAGGGTAGACCAGTAGGAATGGAGTTCATTTTTTTTTGTCAGCCCCATGTTGAGGGTTAGGCCAAGGAAAATTTTAAATTCTTCAATGGTGAGGGGTTTCCAAACAAAAGGGCGGGCATAGGAAGAACTTGGATTGTTGGCTATATGTTGGCTGGCATATAGATTACATTGCTCCACAATGTAGGTTAGGAGATCATTGGGAAAAAATAAGTGAAAATAATAAAGTGGGGTTACATTTTCCGTCCGTATCTGAGGGCCTGGCTGGGCTGTAAAAAGGGGAATTACAGGTTCTACTGACGTATCGGGCAGCCATGTTGGATACAGTAGAACATCTGGAAGGGTAGTACTGCCTCGTTGATGTGATGCTCCATTGCTAGCATCTGGCCTATCTTCTAGGAAGGTTGCCAAACTGCTGGTGGATGGCTGCCTATCCCGGAGTGCTGCGCTGCTGGTGGATGCCTGCATATCATCCTGGAGTGCTGTGCTGCTGGTGGATGCCTGCATATCATCCTGGAGTGCTGCGCTGCTGGTGGATGCCTGCGCCTGCTCATTTCTCCTCCTTCTCTTTGTTAGGATTCTATCATCCTCTGTTTCCATCTCGGAGCCACTGCTGTCCACTGGCTCATAGTCGCTATCCGAGTCTGACAGAGAGAGTTCCCCGCTACTCTCGTCTGACATACTTTGGAGTATCTGGCAAGCCTCCTCTGCGCTGTATGACCTTTTAGTCATGTTGACTGGCAGATGCGACTGATGGCGGGCAGATGCGACTGATGGCGGGTGTCAGATGTGCCTGATGGCGGGCGGACAGATGTGCCTGATGGCGGGCGGACAGATGTGCCTGATGGTGGCGGGCTGATGTGTTTGGTGGCGGGCGGCTGATGGCCGGAAGATTTGCGGATTATGGCGGGCAGCTGTGCCGGATGATGGCGGGCAGCTGTGCCGGATGATGGCGGGCAGATGTGCCGGATGATGGCGGGCAGCTGTGCCGGATGATGGCGGGCAGATGTGCCGGATGATGGCGGACAGATGTGCCGGATGATGGCGGGCAGATGTGCCGGATGATGGCGGGCAGATGTGCCGGATGATGGCGGACAGATGTGCCGGATGATGGCGGACAGATGTGCCGGATGATGGCGGGCGGACAGATGTGCCTGATGGCGGGCGGACAGATGTGCCTGATGGCGGGCGGACAGATGTGCCTGATGGCGGGCGGACAGATGTGCCTGATGGCGGGCGGACAGATGTGCCTGATGGTGGCGGGCTGATGTGTTTGGTGGCGGGCGGCTGATGGCCGGAAGATTTGCGGATTATGGCGGGCAGATGTGCCGGATGATGGCGGGCAGATGTGCCGGATGATGGCGGGCAGATGTGCCGGATGATGGCGGACAGATGTGCCGGATGATGGCGGACAGATGTGCCGGATGATGGCGGACAGATGTGCCGGATGATGGCGGACAGATGGACACTGTGTTTTGGGGACACTGTGTTTTGGGGACACTGTGTTTTGGGGACACTAGCTAGGTGATCAGTGGGTTAACAGCAGACAAACAGCTATATAACTCACTGATCTCCTGGCTGCAGCACAGATCTCTCTTCCTCTCCTCACTGACAGGCTCTGTGTGAGGAGAGGAAGAGATGAGAGCAGTTACAACTGCTCTCTATTTACATTACATGACGACTGTGATTGGACACAGTCGTCATGTGATCAGGAGGGCCAATCAGATGGCCCTCCTGTCTCACACTGCTCAGCTGTCTCTGGGGGACACAGGCAGATCGGGATCGCGCCGCTGCGCGGGCACGCAGTGGCGCGATCTCCTGTCATCTGCCGCCCTTCCCCCTTTGTTGACATTGCGATGGCTGTGATTAGACACAGCCATCGCATGGATCAGGAGGGCAAATACATTGCCCACCTGCCGTGCCGAGATGCGGCGTGTGCGGGGGACACGCGCGCATCGGGATCGCGCGGATGCGCGGGAGCGCGCCCGCGCGATCCCGCTACTTCTGAAGGACGTTCCGGAACGTCCAGTCAGAAGTAGACGGCTCCCACCCGGCCGTATATGTGCAGTGGCCGGGTGGGAAGTGGTTAAGGACTCTTGTTTAAAAAATTTAGTTTTAAAAACAATTTTCTTAGTAGCCATTACGTCAGCTAGACGAGTGAGTGAGTTACAGGCTCTGGCAGTTACAGAACCTTTTCTAAAGATTTTTCCTGATCGGATAGTGCTGCAGATAGACCCAGCCTTTCTTCCCAAGGTAGCTTCAGAATTTCATCGTACCCAACAAATAGTGTTGCCTACCTTTTTCCTCCAACCCTACCAACACAGGTGAGGAGGCCTTTCATACCTTAGATGTAAGGAGGTGTCTTCTCCATTTCCTGACAGTTACCAGGGAATTCAGAGAGACAAATGCTCTGTTTGTAGTCTTTTCAGGTCCTAGGAAAGGGTAAAAAGCCTCTAAGAGTACTCTAGGTAGGTGGCTTAGAGAGGCAATTTCGGAGGCCTACAAAGCTAGAGGAGAATCTCCTCCCTCCGGAATTGCTGCCCATTCCACTAGGGCAACAGCAGTGTCTTGGGCCGAGAGGGCCGGTGCTACGCCTGACCAGATCTGCAAGGCGGCCACGTGGTCAAATTACTCAACTTTCCTTCGGCACTACAGACTGGACTTGCTGTCAGCTGCGGATCAAGCCTTCGGCAGGAAGGTACTGCAGGCAGTGGTCCCACCCTAGGGTAAGCTTCTTGTTTATCCTCTCCAGGGTTGTCCTGGAAGGCGACTGGAGAAAATACCTAGTTAGACTTACCGGTGACGGTATTTCTAAGAGCCTTTCAGGACAAAAACTCCTAGTTCCCTCCCTTGTGTTTTCTATGTTTAAAGATGATACAAGTATCTGTCATGGTTTGTTTGTGTTCTCTGTGCTTTATCTTCCAGTATGCCGGAGGTAACAATAACTGAGGCCATGGTGGAAGAGGAGGAGCTTTAAAGGAAAGATGCAAGTGTTTCCTCAAAGTGGGCGGAGCTGCGCTCTCTCCAGGGTTGTCCTGAAAGGCTCTTAGAAATACCGTCACCGGTAAGTCTAACTAGGTATTTTTTTCCTCGCACTTTCCGAGAAATTTGCTTTATCTGCCCTGAAAGGGGTATTGGCGGATGGGCCAAGAAAGGGGCAGTCTGTTTCCTTTTTTATGCAACCTTTATCTGGATGGAGGGCTATTCAGTCAAGGATCAGGTGCCTCTTTTTTCCTGTTACGGCGCTGTTTTTTGGGCCTCGGTCATCAGGTGTGTTGTGCAGGTTTGCAAGGCGACCACTGGTCATCAGTGTACATGTTCACAGGTTGGGTTCCAGCGTGTCCTGGGTGAAATTCCTGTTACCTGGTTGGCTCTTGTATTAGCTTGGGATTTTTCGTTCTCCCACACCTCATGTTGGCACTGCTTTGGGATGTCCCTATCATTATGAACGAATGAGAAAATAGCATTTTTTTTTTTTTTTTTTTACTTACCATAAAATCCATTTCTCTGAGTTCATTGACATACACAGCACCCACTCCTCTATGGAGTTCTTTTGATAATTCTGTTACTGTTTGCTACTAAACTGAATACCTAGAGCAGGGATGGGTTATATACTGACTAAGGACAGCCCATGGGCGTAGCCAGGTGCTCGTTTGCTTTTGTGTTCTGCCTACTCCTAATAGAGGCAATATAACCCTATCATAATATCCTATTATTTCTGCTACTAAAGTTGGGGAGTACAGGGTGGAAACCCTTTTAACTATTTACCCATGGAGCTACTTTGATTCCCCTTTTGGGATGTGCAGAGATTGCTCTTCACTATGGTGATGCAGTTAGACATTTGTAGGATAGCCAGGGCTAATGGCTTAGCACCAGATTTAAATGGCCTGCTGAAGGGCGCCTGGTCGTGGTGCTGCTGTTGCACCATTCACCCTCTCCCCTGTGGCACTGTACTGGTGTGGTTAGAAGCGCAAGTTGTGTATGCACTGACTTTTTGAGGGAGGTTACTGCACATGTATTTCCTGCCTCTTTGAATTCAGGATGTTGGCTAAGCAACATATCCCGGTTCTGAGGGCACATTAATATCAGTTTACACTTGCTGGTTCTGGGTTACAGTGGCCTACAGGCATCTGTTTTGCAGATTGAAATTGTGGACTTTATAGTATAACCCTAAATCCCTTGAACCCCTGGATTCAAAAGGCGCACCCCTCACTTCTGTTCTAGGTCTATTGATGGCTCTTTTCGAGGCTTTTCCTTTTGCCCAATGTTAATTAATAATAAAAACATCTATGCCATTTTGGAAGCTTCCCTCCAACCACTTTTGCATATTTTATATATGCTGTGATTCTATACTTGCCAAATATCCTGCAGAAATCCCCCTCCACTGAGTCTGGCTGCATCCATTTTAACTGTGGGCTGCTGAAGCTACTGCCAGTTCACTCCTCCTGTCCCCCCCCCCCTCCCTTTCCCTTGGGTCCTCACCTGCCTGCTGTTTAAACAGGGTGGATACTCTTCCTTCATAAAGTGTATATGATTCAGCCCTGTGCCCTGTGGGAGACATCTGGCCACAGGGGGCACCAAGAGACTGTCACCTCCTGGGGGGGGGAGGGATTGTGTGTATATATATGTATAATTTTTTTTTTTTTTTAAATAGAGATATCGCTCTAAGAAGTAACCACACATGTAGGGACATCTGAAAATATAGGCTGCAGTATACAGAATATTATGACAGATCGGTAAACTGCAAGACAGCTAGGAGGTATTATGGCAGCACATTTACAAAGGAATGTCACCAATGTAGAAATTATAAATTGCAAAAAAAAGCAGTCTGACAAAGGTCTTACCCAATAAGTCAACAGAGCATAACAGAGGGGGGAGGAGGGAGGACACACAGGAGAAGAGAGAAAGAAAGGGACCTAGAGAAACATGTACATAAATGGGGAGCAAGGGCAGAGTAATCACCAAATGGTAACCAGTCAATATAGGATGGCTATAGAGGTGCTATCATTAGAGCTCTTGCCTACACCCAACTGCACTTGGTTTTAGTGGGGCACGTACGGCCCATGTAGGTAAAGCTTATAAAGAGTTAAGACTGAATTAATGATCTCTATTGGGTAATTGCGGGGGGGGGGGGGGGTCAGGTTGTCTCCTTTTCCAATGGATAATCTTTTTGGCATAGAATACAAAGTCATTTATGGGTAGATTAACTGAGTCAGATGCCTGATAAAATTATTTTAGTATCCACAGTCAGAGAGGTCACCGATCTGGTTAATATCCCTCACCACAGCCTTCCAAATATTTTGGAGAAGTGGGCATTCCCAGACCATATGGATAAATGTCCCTACCATCTGTTTATATCTGGGACAGCTCTCAGCGGGTGGGGTAGATTTTGGCAAGATGTTGAGGAGTATAGTATGCCCTGTGGAGGAATTTAAGCTGAATAAACTCATCTTTGGCCAAAATAACCATGGGCACATACTGCCGAAGCGCGTCATCCTCTGATAGGTTAGGTATATTCTGCCAAGAATGAAGAAGGGTCCCTCTGCCTGCACTAGCGATACGGAGATAGATTGAGGAGCTTATCCGCATTACGGGTAATGAGGAATCTTTCTACTTTATGAGGGGCTACTGTCACTACTCCCAGGAACTGCGTGACGCAGCTGCAGGTATCTAAAAAGCATCCATGAAGAGAGTGAAAATGAGGGAAAAGAGAGCAGCTGCCTGGCCAGAATCATCTGTTACACTCGATTGTGTCATATCCTGCGAGACTCTTCGGCTGTCATACACCAGACTACTCAGTGCTGGATACGAACCTAGGATGGTAGCCTCCAGGTTAACCATAGGGTTACATCGTGTCTGTGAATACCACCAGTGCACCGTAAGCAGCAGGGCAGCCCAGTAGTATTTCCTAAAATCGGGGCACGGCTAGACCTCCCAGTGACAAGGGCAGCTGCAGAGTAGAGCTAGCTATCCGAGGAATTAAACCTGCCCAAATGAAGAAGGTAAGAATCCTAATTAATTTAGCGAAAAAACTGGACTAGAGCATTCCAAAACTCATAAAAAAAGGAAGGAAAATCATCTTGATAAGATTTACACGACCCACTGGAGTTAAGGGTAACGTCTTCCAGACCTGACATTTACTAATTCACTGCTGTAGAATAGGGTATAGATTATCTTTTAAGATAACAGGAAGGATCAGCTTCAATTACTATACCTTAGTATTTGGATACCTAGTTCAGTGGTACCGTGTCTGAAGGGGGGGGGAGTTGCCCCTGACAGGGGAAATAATACCGACGTATCCCTGTTGATTCTCATCCCTGAAAACCTGCTATAGAAATCAATAGTCTCTAAAGCCATAGAGCATGACTCCGAAGCATCTTTTAAATACAGGAGGGTATCATCTGTGTATAGTGAAATGCGTTCCATCAAAGGTCCCACATGTAGCCCATGAGTCCCAGTTGAGGACCGGATATGAAGCGCCATAATCTCAATCACTAAGGCAAACAGCCCTGGAGCTATAAGGCACCCCGGCAGGGTTCCCCTATGGAGAGGAAAAGACAGGTACAGATTCCCGTTTGTCCTCACCCTCGCCATGGGGCAGCATACAGTAATTGTATCCAAGAGACAAATTTACTACCAAATCCAAACCGATGGAGTACTTGCCATAAAAACTCCCACTCCATGGCGTCAAAAGCCTTCTCTGCATCAAGAGAGGAAACTACTCCAGTAGAATCTCCACAGCGGAATCAGTCAATATTAGTATAGAGATGCCTAATGTTTATATCTGTGCCCTTGCGCGGCATGAGCCCAGACTGATCACCATGCACTAATGAGAGTATGACTGAGTTCAGGTGATTAGCTAGAATTTTGGTCTAAATGTTTGCGTCCTCATAAGGTAACGCTATAGGTCAATATGAGGTGCAGAACTATGGGTCCTTTCCAGGCTTGGTCACTATGACAATGATAGCCTCCAACATTGCAGATGGGAGTCAGCCAACATCCAAAGCTGTCCGTAGCAGCTAAAAGTAATGGGGGCCTGTCATTTATAAATTCAGTGGGGAGACTATTAGGGCCTGGTGTTTTACTAGCCTGAAGAGACACTTCTTTTAAAGTAATGGGGGCCTCTAGGCGATGTCTAGCAGTCTCTGACAATGTAGGGAAATCAATAGTCTTCAAAAAATCACCCAACATCTCAGGGGCATAGTTCACTCCATAGTCCCATAGGTGTACATAGTATGACGCAAAACGTTCATTGATCTGAGAGGGGTCCGATAGAAGGGTGCCATCCTCAGTTCTAACACCGGCAATATTTGCGGTTCCCACCCATTCCATAGCCAACCAGGCCAAAGTCTGCCTGTCTTTTCTCTTTGCTCAAATATACGCTGAGTTTGGAAGAGAAGATACAGTGTATCCGGAAAATTTGCAAAGATTTCAAACAAACTTATTTCAAGTTGTCATTATGGGTATTGTTTGTAGAATTTTGAGGAAAATAATGAATTTAATCCATTTTAGAATAAGGCTGTAACATAACAAAATGTGGAAAAAGTGAAGTGCTGTGAGTACTTTCCGGATGCACTGTACTTTCTGCAAGAAGCTGCTCTGAACAATGCAAGTTCCTAATAAGAAGTCTGCATTCCACCATAGGACCCTGCATCTCTCGTAGTAACATAACAGAATATGAGTGCCTGAGCTCGGGCCCCTATCTTAGAAAGCTGGTTCTGGGACTGCTTCCTAAACCTGGCTATATTAAATTGATATTGACCCCCTAAAATATGCTTTAAATGCATCCCAAACCCTATCCGGAGTGGTGGAATGGTCATTGTGTATCAATTACTCTCGTAGGTCTGAGGACATCAGCAGCTCAACTCCCTCATCTGTTACCCAATACCTTGACAAGCGCCATAGCCCAGATCCAGAGACAGAGTCAGTTGACAAGGTCACCAGCAGGGGTGCATGATCCGAAATGTCACATGGTCGGATGGAAAATTCTTGAATACGAGTGAGCAAAGGGGCACCCACATACGCCAAGTCTATTCAGGACAAGGTGGCATAGGTAGCAGAGTGACATGTGTATTGCCTCTCCCGGGGATGATTCCACCACCACTCATCACACAAACCATACACCTCTGCCCAGCGAGTCACCGCTGAATCCATGGCCACATCAGGGTGTAATTTATCTATGCTGGGATTAGGAGGCATATTGAAGTCTACAGCCAATAAGACATGAGTGGTAGGATACAGGACCATTGATGAAACCACTCTCCGGTGTACCGAAGGATTAGCAGGAGGTGGATTATAAATTCACCCGATAAGCTTTTTAAGGCGATCACACAGATCATGGACAAGTGTAAGGCTGACCGCAGGTCAGCCTGTGTTTGTAGGAAGAGTCAGGCTGCATAAAGCCTGCCCTCCATTCATCCTCCCCTGTCGACGTTTGCTAACGTGCACGATCGATAGGAGTAATTTCCGGGCGACTTTCTGATGTCACTTCCTGGTTTCAGATCAACAGGAAGGTCGCGTGGAGGCTTTGCTTCTCCCCCCTCGCAATCAGGGCTACGGCATCCTCTTTGCCTTGCGGCGGTATCGCGGGAGGTCTTGTGCGCTAGGGGTGCAGGTAAGGGGGAGATGCTTCTTCCCACTGATTCTCACTTTGCTCAGGAGGTTTTGTAAACAAGCTGTGCTAATGCTAGTGTTACTGCCCCTGACTAGCATTAGTCTTAGTGATGCTGTTGTGCAGGTATTTCGGGGGTCTAGCATTAGGGCTTGTGTTCAGGGTCTGAAGTTGTGGGGGGAGTGTGTTTTTTGGGGACTATGAGGGGGTGTCGGTGCCGGCGGCGTGTTGTGTGGTGCGTCAGGTGTTTTAACACAGGTGAGGTTTTCTGAGGTAAGAAAAAAAAAATGATTGCGTTTGCAAAAAAAATAAAAAACATACATTGTGGCCTATCATTAGGTCATAGGATAGCTACCGGCGGGACACGACTCAGGAGCAGCCCGCAGTCTGCACCCCATCATGTTCATTCCAGGAGTGTCTCAAGCTGGGGGGGGGGCCCGGAGATCAGCTCCAGAGCACCCCACACCGGCTTAAGGGGGTCACTGTGCATGCATGGTTACATGAACCATCCTCACCTAGTACGCCATACTCCCACTTCTCCGTGAACAGGGTATGTTTAAAAAAATATATATATATATATATAAATATAATAATAAAAGGTATAAAAAGGGGGTATAGAGGAATCTTTTTCTAGCCTAAACTTCACGCTCTTTATGTATTTATCCTGAGTGGTAGCTTTTGTATGCTTACAGTATGTTCCTTTTCTATAGTTGGTATTTCTACATATCTACAATAGTCACAAAGTTTTCACACTTTGCGGTTTTCAGTCCATTTCAGGTAGGTATTATTTGTTTTCCTCATACCGGATTTTCATGGGTGGTTTTAAATTTTCAGTATTCAAACCTAACTCATCAGTAGATACGCATTGTTCTGAGTGGTAGCTTTTGTATATTTTATATCCTTTTCCTTTTCCATAGTAGTGGTTTCTACGTTTCGACAGGTTTCACTGAGTTTATTTTAATTTTTTTCCTGATTGCAGCCCATTGCAGGTTGGTATTTTTCTGTTTTCTCATACACGGTACATGACATGTCTTCACACGTTGGGTCTTACAGCAATACACCACTGCAGTTTTACCCATCACGTTTATGGGTACCAACAGATTGAGGTGATCGTTTCTAATTGGATTGTGCGGCGGGAAGTCTCCTCATCTGTTTCTCACGCAGCTTACGTTACTAACTTTATACTTCTTTGCATTTGGGTTCCTATGTCAATTTTCTGTTGTCACATGTTTTGCATCGCATCTTCACGATTGGGTCATGGCGTCACCACTGCAGTATTACCTATCACGTCTATAGGTATGTACGGATTGAGATGGCCGTTTCTAATTGGCTTGTGCAGTGGCAAGTCTCCTCATCCGTTTTTCTCATACGATTTACGTTATGATCTTTTTTTATTTGACGCTTCACTACTCATATCAGTAGCCTGACACATTTTCAGGTTCAAAGGCCTGAGTTTACACTGTTAATTTGCCTGATACTCCTCAGGTAACTCTGCCTTCTAAATTCACGTTTTCAGTCCCGCACAAATGTTTTTTGGTCATTTCACAGTCACTGTTGAAAAAAGAAAAGAAAGAGGGGGGGTATCCGGTTGGTCAAAGGAAGGTGATGTCCGTATTGTTCTCGGTTTATGCAGGTCATGTCACAAGCAGCGGACATTGAGGACATTTCATCCATCCCTCCTTCTCCAGCTAGGGGTTCGGAACACGGTAGTAGATCCTCCCTAAGAACCTGGACCGTCCCAAGACTCATGGCAGATCTGCAGCGCAGGGGTATTTCATACCCTGCTTAGACAGGCAAAGCTGAGCTGTTCAGGTTGCTATTATCCCTTGCTTCAAGCTCTAGTGCGGAGCAAGTTACCCTTCGGACTGTTGCCTCATCCCTCTCACAAATTCACGCTACCCTGAGTTCCCTGGCAACTTCCTGTCAGAAATTGCATGCCAGAGTTGAGGTGTTGGAGAGTCAGATGAATCTAGCTCTAGGAGCTTCTACCATTCCAGGGGCGTCAGCAGGTTCCGGGACCCCCTTAGTACCAAGCCTTGTACCTTTAGGCCCAGGTAATAGCATGAGAGCTCCTTCCATTACCCCTGCACATTTTATTCCTGGGAACATCAAAAAATAAATTTTGGAGGGCAAAGGTGTTAATTTGGCATCCCTGTTAATAGCTGCCCATGATGTAGCCGATAATAGATTGTACGCTTGCAGTGATGTTTCGGTGGTAGTAAAGACCAGGGATCGTTGGCTCAATCGCAAGCTCTCCATCCCAGAGTTTGTCCTGGCTTTTAGTTTGTTAAGAGACATCATTTGCTCTGTGAGTCCATTAAGGAGGGAAGAGCTGGACCTTTACCTTTATACAGTGGTAGAGTTAGGTCAGAAGTATTGGGGATTGAATTTTTACGACTATCATCATTCATTTTCCATTTTGGTCTGGAGTAATATAGACACGGAATTGTTTTGCCGGCATTTCGCTGGGCTTAATACATGACTTGCCAATCATCCACTCACACCGCTTACTGGTGCCCCAATTCGAACTTCCCGTGCTACCAGGTATGTCCAGGGCTTCAGGTATTTGACTCCCGACCCCAGTCCATCCTGCACCTTTTGACAAATTAGACCGGCCCTTTAATTTTTTAGGTATATCTCAGATTTGTAACAATTTCAACCTTGGTACGTGCAACTATAGCCAGTGCCGTATTTTACATATCTGTACCGGTTGTTTCAGGGCTAACCCTAAGTCAGCCTGTTCACTGAGACAGAACAAGACCATGTGACTAAGCCGCATTAGCGTGCCTTTTTTTACAGGCTTGTTTAGCCACCCATCAGTCACCATTGTTGAGCACATTTTTGGCAGAAGGTTTCACAGAGGGGTTCCACACTGGGTTTGTTTCTTTGCCACTAGGGACTTTTGAGTGTCAGAATCTGAGGTCATCTTCCACAGACGTGGAGGCGATGGATTTGTAGCTTCGGTCTGAACTCGAGAAGGGCTTTGTCATCAGTCCTTTTTCAACACCGCCCTTCCGGGCCGAGGGTCAGCCCCCTGGGTCTTGTCAAAGAGAAGTCTTCTAATAAATTACGGTTAATTTACGACTTGTCAGCCCCTCATTGTTCACATGTACCTAGCCTTAACTCTTTGATTCCATCGGAGGAGTTCTCACTTAAGTATGCGTCAGTGGATCAGGCGATACAACGTATCATCGGGATGGGCGAGGGCTGTCCAAAGCTGACATAGCATCACTCTGGCAGTGGCATGGAGTTAAAGCGGAGCTCCACCCTAAAGAGGAACTTCCGCTTATCGGATTCCTCCCCCCCTCCGGTGCCACAATTGGCACCTTTCAGGGGGGAGGGGGGTGCAGATACCTGTATAATACAGGTATCTGCACCCACTTCTGGGACGAGATAGCCGGAGCTGCCCCGCCCATATCCGAAGATGCCTCGTTGTGTCTTGGGAAACACAGTTCCCAGAACACAACGGGGACCAATAACGACGCGCAGCGCGACTCGCGCATGCGCAGTAGGGAACCGGGCAGTGAACCTGCAAGCTTCACTTCCTGATTCCCTGACAGAGGATGGTGGCGGGGGCAGCCGAGAGAAGAGCGATCGCTCGTCATCTTCTGCCGACACCGCTGGAACCTGGAACCTGGAACAGGTAAGTGTCTATTTTATTAAAAGTCAGCAGCTGCAGTATTTGTAGCTGCTGACTTTAAAAAAAAAAATTCAGGTGGACCTCCTCTTTAAGTGGAAGTGGTTTTATTATTTTGCCACCAAACTTACCTTTGGCTCTAAAAGTAGCCCTTGGCTGTTTGATTCTTTTGCACAAGCACTCAGCTGGATTCTTAAACATAGAGGAAATTGTCAGGAAGTTATCCACTTTTTAGTTGACTTTCTCCTCATTGAGAAACAGGACCCCATCTACCCACATTTTTCTCGGCACTCGACATCCCACTGGCAGTTAAGAAGATGGAAGGCCCGGTTACTAAACATACGTTTGATACGCTTGATACTCCATGCAGGCCAGTCTTCCTACAGACAAGTTAGTAAGGATCAAAAATCGTATACATGCATTTACTATCTTCCAAGTCTGTACCAGGTTTGAGTTAGTCTCTGCTGGGTATGCTGAATTTTGGGAAGAGGATCATTCCCCAGGGGAGGGTTTTCATTTCTAGGTTATTGACTTTGTTACCCTCAGTTCCTGACTTTGATTCTCATGTTAAACTAGATCCTTTAGCTCTATTGGATTTACACATGTGGGACAAGTTCCTCCAACATTGGAATGGTGTCACCATTTTTATCCCCGCAGAGTCAGGGTTTTCCCCTCAAGTCTCAACAGATGCAGCGGCCACAAAAGGCTATGCAGCTATTTGTTACTCACACTGGCTGGTGGGGCCTTGACCGGACAAGGTTTTGGCTTTTCCAGGGTTTACAGAGACATCAGCTTTGTTCGAAATCTATCCCATAGTTGCGGCAGCACAGGTGTGGGGGCATTTGTGGGCAGGTCAGACTGTGTTTTTTTCCACGGATAATCAGGCTACATCAGAAATCATCAACAAAGGCAGATCCAGATCTTTACTTATCTTGATTTGTACGTAGGCTTATTTGGCTGTCCCTCCAATTTAACTTCCACATACACTGCAGGTTCATCAATGGTGTAGAGAATATAGCGGAGGATGCTCTGTCCCGTTTTAACTACCCACTATTTTTCCAGCAGGTCCCAGACGCTTGCGCCATGCCATCCCCACATTTCCTTCAACTAATGATGGACTAGATATCCATTGAGCCGACTCGGCAGCCTTGATAGACAAATCATTGTCGGTGAACACCAGGAAGGCTTATGTCACAGCCTGGAATGTTTTCTAGGCCTTCCAGTCACATTATGTGTTTGTAGGAGCATAAAGCCTACCCTCCGTTCCTCCTCCCCTGTCGACGTTTGCTCACGTGTCCCACCCGCCCATTTCTTTTCTTTCTTTTATTTTCACTTCCATTTAAACTCATACTTGGGTATGCCCCCTTTTAGGCATACTGACCACGTGACCACGACACACCCCAGGTAAATTCTCTGTTTCTCCTTCCTAAAACAATCCATTAGAAGACTCCAAGTACAAATACATATTTCCCCTCCGAGTACACATGAAGACCTGAAAGCACAAAAGACAAAGCCTTATAAATCAGAATGCTCCCCCCCCCCCCCCCTCAAACGCTTTCCTAGTGTCCAGATGCCTATAACGTGGCATCTTTAAATACTCTGCCTGTGTCTTTTACTCTACACCAGTATATGGAACTTGCAGGCAAGTCAAAATTCATTTAGACTGTCATTGTTTTCATGTGGGTTTGTTGCAAGTTCTGTTTTCCTATGTTGTTGCCCACCCCTCAGTTTATTGCTTGGGTACATTCTGTCAAGTTTTTTTTTATTGCTGTTTGTGTCCATGTTAGGGAGATCCTCCCTCTTTATTTGTCTTGGTGATCAATGACACCATGAGTGAAAGTGGAAGAAAATGCCAGATTTTGAGTTTGTCACTAATTCTGGTAACCCTAATAGCAACCACGAATATCCCTCACTTCAGAAGGATTTACTCTCACTTTCTGTTGTGGCTATGGGACAAGATGTGGAGTGAAATCTCTCCAATGGGATACAGATACAGGAAAAAAAAAAAAAACAATACAACAATGTTGAAAAAAAGAGCTTGCGCACATTGTATAAATAAGCTGCAAGCATAAAGTGAATAAACACCTAAACTGATAAATAAAATATGCTGCGCTAATATAATCAACTCTGTGCTGAATCATGCCACAAATCACAGGTGCTATTTATCACACATATTCACCACCTTCTTGTGATAATCAATACCACATGTGCCACAAATAGGTAAAGACATTAAAGAACTGTATATGTGTGTTAAACAAATGTAAGTGTTAAGAAACGAAAGTGTCCATAAATAAAACGTCTTTAAAAACTCCAACTATAATGAAGAACTTCCACGAGTGAAAAACTCTTCCATTTTGTGTTCAGGTGCACCACCACCTTTTCATGGATATGCTCTCACCTTACCTTATTGACCTCTAAAATAAAAGGTCTTGAGCGCATATCCCTTTTAGAGTCTGGACAGGGCTTTCACTCCACCGATGTTTCCAATGCTCATCAAGGATCAATCCATATACCCAGCTCAGAGAGATACAAAAGGAAACATCATAGTGCTCTCTGCAAATTAAAATATTTATTAATGAATAAAAATACACTTACATAAAGACAGATCACTTTCACTTTTAAGTCACACACGCTGGGGTTCCACACTCTGGGGTGAGACAATGAGCCTGCCACTGCTATACAGTCTTTCACTCGGCTCATCTCTTCTGAAGCCCAGGGCAGCACCTATTCTCACCAGCAACCTCCCTTTGTGCCACCCAACATGCTTCATCATCACAATGATATAAGGGGCACACTGATGGTGCACTAATTCTACTTTAAGATGTGTGCACTGTTTAGTAGGATAGTAATCCTACTGTTTGAGGTCTGGGGGAAGCAGTTGACCATTCTGTTACTTCATGGGAAAGAAACTTGAAGACTTATAAGAAGCCTTATGTACAATGCATGGAGGCATTATAATGTGGCTTACCTAAAGACAAAGAGTATACAATAGTGTAAACTGTCGTTGTATGTGTTACACTGGCTCATAAAAACCAGAACTCAAGCTTCTGTGGTTTACTACAGATCATAGCAATTTATCTTGTTCATCTTATTAAAGATTCGACTCAGCACTTTTTATTTTAGTTTGAATGGAGTAGAGTAGAGATATGAATTTGGTCAAGTTTTTATTATGATGATGCCTTTGTTGACATGTTAAGTTCTCTGTCTCTGTGATTTCTCATCCTGTTGTGATGACTTATGTGAATGATAAGGGCGAATCTCCCTCATTTGGACAGCAAAAAAATCCTAACTGAGGGTCTAAATCTTCTCTACTTTTTAAGGATGTTTTTATTACTGCTTGTGGACATGTTGGGATCCTCTCCTTTCCTGTCCTGCCTGACACTATCAAATAGCAAGTAGAGAGGGCAAAAAAAAAATAAGGGCACTGACTGAGAGGTCCTAACCCTCCTCCTCCCCCCAATACTATCCAAAGCTATTTATCTGGGGTTGGCACTCAAATGAGATGTTTTGTGTTTATGTCTGGCTGTTCCAGGTATTAGAATATAGGGGACAAAGGAATCCTTATTCAAAGTCACCTTAAGTGGAGTAATTCAAAAGCATGAAGGGAGCATTCATGCCTGTTTAATGTATGCTAGTTAACGAATGAAAGATAGTTTGTTTCTGTGAGTCAGTGTACCTTGGGAAGGAATCATATTTAAACCTCTAAATATAGTGTATCCAGTGATTTTATTTATCCTTCAAATTTAGCTATGTTAGGTTGTTGGTACCAGTAGAAGTTTTAAGACCCAAGTTATCTGCTAAAGAGAAGAGATGTAGGTAAACACTGGTGGAGAGAAAATAGTTTTTTAACCCATAACTAGATGTAATACTATGTCGCTGTATTAACACTTAACACATTAAGTCCAGGGATTTTTATTGAAGAAGAAATGTATTCCTAAACTGAGTTTTAGGCCAATATAAAAAATATGCAATGATGTGAAAAATCATTCCATGTTTAAATTGCAAATAGTGCAAACTCCTGAATCTTCAAATTGACAAACTCCATCAGCACATCAACTAGGATGGGGAGGACATGAATAGAAGTTAATCAGACTGCTAACAGTAGGAATGAAATTAAGCAGACTACAAATCTCATCAGGATGGGTTAGGGTTCTTGAACAACCTGTGCTGTGGTGACAGTGGAGGGGGGGGGGGGGGGTCTGACTGTGCTGCCTGGCACAAAATTCCTGCATCCTACTTCTACCCCCTAGCATGCATTAGGCGTAGAGCTAACTCAGAGTAAAATGTCAAGTAAACTGTCATTGTCATTGTCAATCCCCATTCACCTAATTAACACGAGGCAGGGAGGGCAACAGAAGAATGGTGCCAATGAATGGTAGACAAGTGCTTCAGACTTTAAAATAATTAAATAAATAAAATGTTCTTCCCTGATTATTGATGTTCTTTTAACCACTTCAGCCCCGGACCAATTGGCAGCCAAAGGACCAGGCCCCTTTTTGCGATTCGGCACTGCGTCGCTTTAACTGACAATTGCGCGGTCCTGCGACGTGGCTCCCAAACAAAATTGGCGTCCTTTTTTTCCCACAAAATAGAGCTTTCTTTTGGTGGTATTTGATCGCCCCTGCGGTTTTTATTTTTTTTGCGCTATAAACAAAAATAGAGCGACAATTTTGAAAACAATGCAATATTTTTTGCTTTTTGCTATAATAAATATCCCAAAAAAATATATAAAAAAACATTTTTTTTCCTCAGTTTAGGCCGATACGTATTCTTCTACATATTTTTGGTAAAAAAAATCGCAATTAGCGATTATTGATTGGTTTGCGCAAAAGTTATAGCGTTTACAAAATAGGGGATAGTTTTATAGCATTTTTATTAATATTTTTTTTTTTTACTAGTAATGGTGGCGATCAGCGATTTTTATTGTGACTGTGACATTATGGCGGACACATCGGACATTTTTGACACATTTTTGGGACCATTGTCATTTATACAGCAATCAATGCTATTTAAATGCATTGATTCCTGTATAAATGACAGTTGTAGTGAAAGAGTTAACCACTAGGGGGAGGGGAGGGGTTATGGGCTGTGACGTGTGTTGTGTTTTTTACATTAGGGGGCGGGGCTGACATCTGACGTCATTGATCGGCTTTCCCCATCACTGGGAACAGCCAATCAATGACAGGCAGAGTAGGAAGCGCGGGAGAGGTTTGTTTACACATACCTCTCCCCGTTCTTAACCTCGTAATCCGATCGCGGGACACCAGCGGCGATCGGGTCCGCTGGTCCCGCGGCCGTGGTCACGGAGCTCCCGACCGGGTAGCGAGTGCGCCGCTGGCGGCGCGCACGCGACCCACGGGCGGCGCGCACGCGACCCACGGGCAGGCATTTAAAGGATCACGTACAGGTACGTGATTTTGCCTGCCCGTGCCATTCTGCTGATGTATATATGCAGTGGGCGGTCGGGAAGCGGTTAAATAACTACTATTGCACTGCCGAAATCATGTAAATGGGTATATAAGGACACCTACATTTTCAATACAGCTACCAGGGTTGCCAACCAAAAAAAAAACAACTAATAAACAGTACATGAAAAATAAAAAACCTTCTAAAGTATCTTTTCTCCTCTGTTTCGTTTGGATATACAGTAAGTGGTGCATGGTTCGAGCATTTTTAACACTGTCTCCTAATATCTTTGCAAATAAAAGAGGCAAGTTAAACCACCTGTAGACTATGTCTTCCTAGACAGGCATATTCTGGTGGCTCCAGTGGCTCCATTTTTTTGGGGGGGGGGGGGGCGGAAAACAAACGCTCAGTCAAACCCACCCCCCCGTCACTCACTCATCCGCCCACCAGCCCCACACTTACCCCAGCTAGGTCACGGGCAGCTTCGCTGCATCTCCTCCTCGGCGGCTTGACCCTGTGTCTCCTCCTCCTCAGTGGCTAATACAGTCGCTTCTACTCACGGCTAATCGGGTCTAATTGGCCGGGAGGAGAATCAGGAAAACAATAGCGAATATTAGTTCGCTATTGTCACACAACTGGGTGGGCTCACTTTTTTTGAAGCCAATTAGAGCCTCAGGCTCTAATCATGTGCTTCAAAAAAAAGAAAAATTCCATTGAAATCCATGCGTCCGGCACTCTGCATGTAGATTAGGGCCTGGTGCATGGATTAGGGAGGTGGCGCCCCTTATGGATGGGCCGCAAACCACCTCCATCCCAATATATGCAACAAAAAGAACAGGAAATAGCCCCGGGACTTTAAATAAGGTGAAACATAAACAACATGAATCATAACCAAGCCACTGAAATGATAAATACAGTAAAAAGTGTCATTACACATATCATGCAAAGTACACAGGCATGAAAAGTATCCCAACTCGTTTTGCAAGACCATGCTTGCTTCATCAGAGGCATGTGTAGTAAATCTGTAGGGGGTATAATGAGCCAAATATGTATCAACACAGAGACGGTATCATGACAATTAGTCAAGAGAGTCCAAAACGCATGGCTCTATACTCACCAAAGGCTGGATCGGACTACCAAATGCTGAATACCCAGAGGCGCCCAGTAATGAGCGTCCAGCTTGGGAGCTGAGGAGGCAGAGGACAAACCAACCCAACAGAGCACAAACGGGGGGTAGACATGGCCGGGATGGGGTTGTGTGTCACCAAAGATCTCCCAGTATCCATTAATAATGTCAACTGAAACATAAATGCATATGTAACAGCATAGCAGTTAAGTAGTATATGATATAAGTATGTATATGCATGAACCAATCTGGTTCAATAATAGTATGGGCTTAGAATCTAGGGGATAATAGAGACAAATAAATAAATTAATAAATAAATAAAATGTGTAAATAAAGAAAAAAAAGAAAATATGACAAAAACAGTGTGATAGAGTGTGTGTCCCGCATAGCATGTATCCAAGTCCATATGTCAGCTAAAATAAGAATATATGTATATCAGTTGGTACTATACCAACAGAGTAAACATGAAGTATACAATGTAATGAAAAATAGGATTTTTATAACAGCTTACCTGTATAATCCTTTTCTTGGGAGTACATCACGGGACACAGATAATTACTAAGTGGGTTAGATAGTCACCATCAGGTGATTGGACACTGGCAACCCTAATTACAAGGTGAGTTCCTCCCCTATATAACCCCTCCCATATGGAGAGTACCTCAGTTTTGTAGCAAAGCAATAAGTATCCCAACGTATAATCCCGCAGAGGGGGGCTCTGTGTCCTGTGATGTACTCCCAAGAAAACAGGTAAGCTGTTTTAAAAATCCTATTTTCTTGTTCATACATCATGGGACACAGGGCCTTTGATAATTACTAAGTGGGATGTCCTAGAGCAATTCCCAAATTTTAGGGGAGGGGGACACAGATCAGAAACACAGACCGCCATCGGACGTGAGGACCTATACTGCTGCCTGCAGCACACTGCGTCCTCCTGCCCTCTTACATCCACCTGATAGAATCTAGTGAATGTATGTACTGAAGACCAAGTTGCAGCCTTGCAGATCTGAGCCATGGAGGCCTGGGGATGCACTGCCCAAGTAGCACTAACTGCTCTAGTCGAGTGTGCTTTAACCTAAAAAGGAGGAATTTTCTTCTTCAAACCATAAGCCTGAATAATAACCTGTCGAATCCATCTAGAGATAGTGGACTTTGACGCTGCCTGGCCCTTTTGGCAGTATAAATAGACAATCAGTGTTTCGTATCTGAGCCGTTGCTTGCAGATAGATTTTGACTGCTCTTACAACATCTAAAGAGTGTAATAACTTCTCCTCCGTGGACTGCGGATCTGGAAAAAAGGACGGTAGGACCACATCTTAAATTCAGTTGGAATCCTGAAACCACTTTAGGCAAAAAGGTCGGGTGAGGACGGACACCAATCGGTCTTCGTGAATATTCAAATAAGGCTCCTTACATGAAAGAGCTGCTAATTCCGATACCCTCCTAGCTGAGGATATGGCTACCATGTAGATATGCATCTTTGATGTCTATCCATGCCAGAAATTCTCCTCCCTGACGGTGAGTTTGACTCCATGCGGAAAGAACGAATGTTTAGGAACTGATTCAGGTATTTTAGATCTAGAATAGGTCTGACATCCCCGTTTGGTTTTGGAACCGTAAAGAGGTTTGAGTAGAACCCAGAACCTTGCTCTTCTGGGACTACTTCTATAATTACCCCTTGGGATAACAATCGTTTTAAGGCCAGAAACAAGGGCCTCCTTTTTTCTGGATCTTTGGAGACTCTTGACCTTAGAAAGCAGGATATCGGAAGCTCCCGAAACTCCAGCTTGTAGCCCAGAGACACTGTGGAGGTTACCCATTTGTCCTGAATCTCTTCCCGCCAGGCGTCTGCAAACTGCAGCAGCCTTCCCCCCACTCGGCCGAGCGGGGTGCCTCTTCATAAGAAGGCTTTGGGGTTTTGCTTAACAGATCTTGGAGCCCAAGACTTTTTCTGCCCTTGGGCCTGGCCTTGGACCTTTCCCCTAGTATTGGACTGGGGAAACGTCTAAATGAGGGACGTTTACTCTTCTTCTTAACCGGCAACAAAGTGGTCTTGCCCCCGGTAATCCTCTGGATATATTTGTCCAAATCATCCCCAAACAAGCTTTCCCCATGAAACCGGAACCCAGTCAAAAATCTTTTGCATGAAGCCTCAGCTGCCCAATGCTTAAGCCAAAGGGACCTGCGCATGTGTACCAGCAGGAGAGTAAGGCGGGATGCTTGCTGAACAGAATCCATAATTGCATCAACCGCAAAACATAAGGCCTTAGGAAGATCTGCATAAACCTCGACCTGTTCAGTGGGGAGGAGGTTAACCACCTGCTTCATTTGTTCCTTTAGGAATTGGCGCATGACAACTGCTGTGACTGCAGGTTGGACCACAGCGCCAGCCATAAAAAAGGAGGCTTTAAATAAAGATTCCATTTTTTTGTCAGTTGGATCTTTGAACCCCTGAGCATTGTCCACAGGACAGGTCAGGCTTTTATTCACACAGGAAACAGCCACATCAATTGCTGGCACCCCCCATTTCTTGGTGAATTTTTCCTCTACCGGATAAAGGGAAAACTTCTTCGGAGGAGAAAATAGCTTATCTGGGTGATCCCAGTCCTCATACAATAATTCCTCCAGCAAGGGATGAATTGGGAAGGTATACGCAGCCTGTGGGGATTTCTGGGATCCCAAGGAGGAAACAGAGGATATGGCAGCCTCAGCATAGGGCAATTTGTATGTGGCACGCACCAAGTCAGTATAATATTACACCTGCACCTTAAGGGCCTGAGAGGAAGAAGAGAGCTTCTCCTCATCCCCTGAATCGTCCGACTGCTCCTGATCACCATCCCCGGATAGGGATTGTGACGGAACGTCCCTACACTCCTCTTGAGTGCGTTCGTCATATATCACTTCCTCTCAGTCTGGATATAGGTATAAGATATTCCAACCGCTCCCAAGCACCAAACGAGACAACACTTGCTTGGTGCCAACATGGACTGAAGATTTATTACAAAGATGACATTTATATACAGTAGAAGAGGAGATCCCCCCTCCTGCTCATATTATTCTAACAATACACTTGTAACAACTTAACATAAACTAATTAGCTAATTCCTTTAAGCAGCTGATGTGACTCAGGATTTCACTACAAGTCAGACTTGTGGTCACCGAGCTAAACACAGTTGATTATAAATTATCATAATTACCACCACAAGACATCTCATCACAATAGCAGGAGACCACCAGTAACAGACGGAGCGTCTCCTGCATTGTGCAGAGGACAATGGGATCAACTAACTCAATTAACATCTTGAGTTCATGACACTAGCATCAGAGTGTATGTCCCAACAGCATAAGACCACACACATTATATATACACACATATATACAGCATTGAATGTTCTCCTTCACCCTGTGCCCCTTAAAATCCAGGGCCCATGATCGGTGGGCAGGAGGCTCGTAGTTAGTCCTCTCAAAAAGCCCGTGTCCTGGCTAGGTCTGTCACATTTCTCCCCTTTCGGCAGGAGACTAACACAGGAGGAGACCCCAGACGGGTTGACTCCGAAGTTAGTCCATAGTTCCAGTCCTCTAATGCCTGTACCCACACAGTACCCCAAACAAATTGTTTCAAACAGAGCACTCACCCAGCCAACCTCTGCCTCTCTCATAGAACATATCCGCCGCTGGGGAGAGGCCTGAACTGGCCCTTCTCCCTGGAGTCTTTTCAGCCGCTGAAGAGAAGACAGGGTGACTGGGCTCACTCCATCATACTGTTGGGGATCTGGGCCGACCGCCCTGCATCCCTGGGGTATACAAGTGGGGACTGAAGTCCCATCCACCGATATCAGCTCAAGCTGCAGTTGTGAAGTGCAGATTGCATCCTCTCCTTGGGTCCTGAGCTGCTGCTCGGGAGTGACCACCACCTCCTCACCCTGGGCCTCCAGAACTGCCACAAGTGTGGGGCAGAGGTCTTGGACCCTCTGTCCGGTTGCCAGCACTTTAGCTGGGTTGGTGTCATCATTCTGGGGCGCCGTCTGCTGCTGGACAGTGTGACCGATTGCCCCAGCTTCTTGAAGCTGTAGAGACACTGTAGGTGCTAGGCAGAGGCCAGCGGTGCTCTGCCCTGTTGCCAGTGATTCAGCTGGGAGTAGCAGCTTCACTACATCAGCTTGTCGCCGGAGAGAGGGGCCAACTACCCCGGCTTCCTGGAACTCCACAGATACTGCTGTTGGTGCTGGGCAGAGCTCAGTGAAGTTTGGCCCTAATACCAGCTCTTCTGATGGAGGCTCATCAGGCTGTTTTTCCTCAGCAGAAAAGTCTATCAAATCCCCAGTCTCTGTAACTGGTGTCTGGGGATATAGGTTCACCATCTCCTGTCCATGGAACCCAGAAGATGCTATCAGTGCTGAGCAGAGGTTGGCAGAGCTCTGGTCGGTTGTCAGCACTTCAGTTTCTGGGGTGGCAATTTCCAGATTTTCCACTGCCGATTCCCTGGCATGCTGCTGGATGGGCACATTCCTCCATCCAAGATAATCCCATGCAGAAACAGGATCATCAAGGTCAGTCAGCACTTGCTGCATCCGCCATAAGACCTCCGCATCCATAGCTGCAGGGGCAGGTTGGCAAAGCACACTGTTACTCTGCCACATTGCCGACTCTTCAGCCAGACCAGAGTTGTCCACTGGTATTTCCTGATAGTCCCAGGCAAAGGGAGCCCAGCCCTGGCGCTGAGCAGAGTCTAGCAGCCGTCTGTAGGCGATCTCCAGCTCCCATTCCTGATCGGCCAGAAACTTCAAATCTTCCAGTGCCCAGTGCACTTCCGAGATGTTCAGTAGCCCTTTTCTGAAATCCATGATTTCATCCAACCGCCACTCCAAATCACTCCCAAAGTTAGAGTCCCCTGTCAGCTTCACATACAACAGTCCCAGGCTGCCGTAGCTTAAGCCTTCCGTTGGGCTGTCATCTGCTATCCAAGGACATGCTTGGGATACATGCCACCGGAGGGCTCTGTAACTTTCATCCAGCTTCATCTCTGCCCAGATCAGCCTGCTTAATTCAGCTGTCTGCTCCTTGTGCGGTTTCTCTCCCAAAAACAGCACCCGCAATCCATACTGCGACCAGTACCTTTCCTGGGTGGAGGGGAGAACTTTTCCCTGGTGACGCCGCTCACAGGCTAGCGCTTCCTTCCAGAGTTCGCAGCGAATAGAATCAAACCATCCCAGCAGGACCTGCTCTGATACTGGTCCTCTGTGCTTTAGCTGCATCTCTCGCAACCTCCTCCTGAATTCCTCTTCCATGGCGGCTGGTATCTGGTATATATACACACATATATACAGCATTGAATGTTCTCCTTCACCCTGTGCCCCTTAAAATCCAGGGCCCATGATCGGTGGGCAGGAGGCTCGTAGTTAGTCCTCTCAAAAAGCCCGTGTCCTGGCTAGGTCTGTCACAGGGATACTTCATTATTATCAGATTGCTCATCCGATAAGAAACTCAGAGCAGAGGAGGGGGATCTATATCATTTTCTGCTACTCTTTAAGGAAGTTGTGATTAAAGTAGCAATCCTTCCTTCTAAACCATCCAATGCAGCTTTCATAGTGTCTTTAGTGACATACACAGGGACTGCAACATTGGGAGAGGCTGCAAAGCCTGACAGGGGCAATGACTCATTCTGTGAGGCTGCCTCCAGGCTTTCAGGGGGGATGGTATCCTGCAGGCACGTCCAGAACCCCTAGATCTAGGCAGTGATTTCTTAGTGCCTCTTTTACCTGCCCCTGAAGCCCTCTTACGGGGAGACATAGTACTAAGCTGCAAAAGCAGAGGTACTAGTATAGATGCAATCACTGTTGTGCCTGATGCCGCGTACACACGTGCGGACTTTTGCCGGCGGACTTAGTCCAGCGGACAATCCCGCCGGACTTTCCAGCTGGGTCCGCTGGACTTTCCGAGCGTGTGGACTTGCCCACACACGCACGGACTTCTCCGGCGGATAATCCGCCGGCCAAAAGTCTGCGGGACTTTTGAAAATGAACGGACTTGCCCACACACGGAGCAGTCCGTTCATTTAGAACGTAACTTCAGGTTACGTAGCTAGCGTAGGCAGTAAATGCCGCCGCGCTAGCTCCGTAAGCTGGCATGGATTTAAAGGGACTCCCCACGCCGAAAAAAAAAACGGCGTGGGGGTTCCCCCCAAATCCATGTCAGACCCTCATCCGAGCACGCAGCCTGGCAGGCCAGGAAAGGGGTGGGGACGAACGAGCGCCCCCCCCTCCTGAGCCGTACCAGGCCGCGTGCCCTCAACATGGGGGGTGCCCTGGGGAAAGGGGGGCCGTGCGGCCCCCCCACCCCAAAGCACCTTGTCCCCATGTTGATGAGGACAAGGGCCTCTTCCCGACAACCCTGGCCGTTGGTTGTCGGGGTCTGCGGGCGGGGGGCTTATCGAAATCTGGGAGCCCCCTTTTATAAGGGGGCCCCCAGATCCCGGCCCCCCACCCTATGTGAATGAGTATGGGGTACGATGTACCCCTACCCATTCACCTAAGGTGTAAAATGTAAAGTAAAAAAACACCCACACTTTTGCAAAAAATAGTTTATTGCACTGCTCCGGGGGTCTTCTTCCGTCTTGGGGGTCTTCTCGCCGGACTCCCCCGCCATTTACCAAGCTCTTTTACCGAGCAAGTCCGTTAATTTCAAAAGTCCCGTGGACTTGCCTACTAACGGCGGGATTGTCCGCCGGACTGCCAAGTCCAGCGGATAATTTTAAAACCAAACTTAAAACTTTGGTCCGCCGGACTTTGGCGCCAAAAAGTCCGCCGACGCCCACACACGAGGGGATTATCCGCTGGACTTCAGTCCAGAGGAAAATCCCACGGGATAGTCCCTTCGTGTGTACGCGGCCTTAGTCTTACAATATAATCATTAGCTTAGTCTGCACAACCTGATGCCAAGTAGGTGTCTTAGGTATGCCTGGATCCAAATCCACTGAGATGCTTACTGCCCACAGCTCTGTGTCCCACCACTTACAGGGGCTCCGACATCTTCGGCTTAAAACATTGCCGCCTCGCGCCTGCGCACTGATGCGCCGCACGCGCACAGTGCCCGCAACCACGCCCCCCCACCTTCCCCGCCGAATCTTCCATAAAAGCGCGCCCCCTGCACACGCGTAGGTCCATCATGGCAGTGGTCGGGGGCAAGGGGGATAAAGGAGACCTCCGGAGGACTACGTGGGACCCCAAGGCTATGTGGGATCCCCCCTTTAAGTTTATGTGGCAGAGCCTGCAGCAGAGGAGGTGAGCCGCTTCACAGACCAGATTCACTGAGCGTGTATCCTGGAAGGCATGCAAGTAAACACCAGGTATGTCTCTTACTCCCTCTAGTGGCGGAAACCAGGTAAGACATGAAAAACTACTTGCAGAACATAATGCTTAAGGTAAATACTTAGGATTATCTTTCACTTACCTTATCCCCGCCGCAGGAAACTACTGAGAACAGACAGATCTAACCTTCACCCATCACAGCGGGTAATGTTGGGATCCTCTTCCCTGGACATGTAGAAGACTCTGCTAGAAAACTTTTCGTGCAACTTTTAATTTGTGCCCCAAAGTGCTGGATCCCAGAGCCCAGGCCTCATAGAGAGACATTACAGGCAAAACCTTGTTTCTTCTTTCACGAGGCCTGGGTACCATCCATCTTAGGCGTATTTATTGGCCCGGGGTATGGATCCAGTTGTATAGCTCCTAGGCCTCTGCAGAGACCACATTATGGCAGTTTTTTATGTCTTCCCAGGATGCTGGTTCAAGTATGCTGTGTGTTTTGACAGTGTATGACAGCTTGCGGGGTGGTATCCCCTTTGTAGTCCGAGTGGATCCTCTGACTTCAGGCAGTTCAGCAGGATCTGGCGGGGAACTTGGTTTAGACATTGTGAGTTCCACCTCTTGTTCTGACTCCTGCACAGGTTCGCTTTGGTCAACCTTTTCTTCTGGTTTGCTTAGTATATTTACTTCACAGCTTTCAGGGATCTGTGTTTCTGGTAATGGGCTTTCATCAAAATAAACACTATGGTTTATTTGGAAAATTGCGTATCACCACATATGGTATTGTGGATAAGGCAGAGGATAAAAAAATTGCCACGTCCCGATAATTAGAATTTTTGGGAAAATATCAACTAGTTTGTGCTGAAAATTATGGACTTTTTAGGCGTACAATCTAAATTAATATAATTTATTAAAAACATTAGTATACAGTTTACTCAATACAACAAACAGATATTAAAATCTGCACACAATATAGAAGGTGCTACAAGCCAATAGACAATTTAGCTAGGATAGCAACAATATGGATCATTTGGCCACTAGAGTCCGAATATTACTATTCAGATTTCAACATATAGAAGTGACATTAAACAGTTGATTATGAACCATATGGAAGCAGTGTTGTCGTAAGTAGCTTGTGCTTGGTTGCCCTACAAGTTACGCGTTGTGTAACGCTTCTTCAGGAGCTTTCTATATTTCATTCCCTGATAGGGAGAATTTTCATGGGAGCGGGGAACAGAAAGTTAATTGCCTTAACGTATCGTCAAAGAACGAATTTTTAGAATATCATTCCTTGTCCTGGATCGGATATAATCCTATAGTAGTTATTTTCAGGCACCCAGAAGGATACAGTTTTTTCTCAGGTCCATTGTTTTTTATAAGGCTCAAAAACTGGCCCTTTAACCATGGGTGGGAGGGACACAAAGGGGGGAGGAGAGGGAAGAATCTTTCCTATAGCCCGATGATGTCTTGGTAACAGGCGTTTTAAAGTTCAGTTCCCCGCTCATTAGCAGCGTGGTAGAGAGGCTGCTGTTGGTGTTGCTGTTGGACTATGGTTTATTGTCACTTTGCCAGTCTTTGGGTGTAGGATTCTGTAACCCTTAGTTTGCTCACTGTAGCCTACTAGAATGCCCTCTATGGCTCTGTTCTCCAACTTGGATCGCTCTTCACCTAGAATATAGGCATAAGCTTTAGATCCAAACACTCTGATGTGCCCTATGCTAGGCTTTGATCCATGCCACATTTCCAATGGAGTACTTTTAATGGCTCTTAAGGGTAGTCTGTTCTGTAGGTAGGTTGCAGTAATGACTGCTTCTCCCCAGTACTTGTGAGGTAGGTTGGCATCTGACAACATGCATCTGGCCATTTCTATAAGAGTGCGATTTTTTCTTTCTGCTACACCATTTGGTTCAGGAGTGTATGGTGTGGTTGTCTGGTGTACTATTTCTTGTCTCTTCAGGTATGAGGTCACTTCTTTGCTTGTGTATTCTCCCCCATTGTCTGTGCGTATTATTCCCGTTTTCCGTTGGAATTTGTTGCTAGAAGTAACTCTTAAAGTTTCTCTGTTTCATTCTTGTGTTTCATCAGATAAGTATTTCTACCTGGAATAATCATCAATGAAAGTCTGTAGATATCTGTTCCCGCCAGACGTGGGAGTTTTCATTGGACTGCATATGTCACTGTGAATGAGCTGCAGGGGGTGGGTAGTTTTTCTTTGAGATGTCTGTGGAAGGGGAGCATGTGTGGCTTTTGCTTCAATACAGCACTTGAATTTCATGAGCACTTTGCAAGGCATTTATTGTCAAATCTTCTGATAAACCTCTCTTTATAATGTCCTGTATAGCTTCTGGACTTCTGTGCCCCAGCCGCCTGTGCCATAAATGAATACATGTGTTGTGTATGTCATTAGAGACTATATTGGCTTGCTGGTGTGTGGTGATGAGCCTGTATAGATGATCATCCAGTTTTCCTTTTGCGAGGAATTGCTTATTATTGTCAATTGTGCATTCATCACCCTGGAACCTTAACTGTGAGACCGTTGTTTGCAAGACTTTTCACTGATAGAAGGCTGCCTTCTAGTTCTCGAACATACAGCACCTTCTTTACAAGGATAGTCTGCTTGCCTTTTTGGTGTAATGCAGTTCAGGAAGCCCTGGTCTTTACCTTCTGCAGTGATGTTTTTCCTGTTTGCTAGGAAAACGTTGTCTTTTGCACTGTAATCAATGTTTGTGAAGAAGGTCTCATCGCTAGTCATGTGGCTTGTTGCTCCTGAGTCTATGCACCAGCAATGTAGCTTACCGCTCTGTGCCACTTTAAAGGTGCCACTCCATGATGTGTCTGCAGTTTCCTTTGTGGCTGCTTTGACTCTTTTTGTGAATAGCTTTAGCTTTCTCTGCTCGGCTTTCCAGATAGAACAGTCCTTTTTCAAGTGATCGGCCCTTTTACAGCAAAAATAGGCTCTGCTTTCTTTGTTGTGCTTTGTGCCTTTGTACATATTAAGAGCTTTGTCATCATGGTGCGTATTTTCTTTCCTTCTGTCATATTCATCAATTAATATGCCTTTGACATATTCCAGTGTCAGCTCCTGCTCAGGTCTGGTTTCTAAAGGGTTAATAAGAGCAGTATATGTCTCTGGAAGGCTGCAGAGGAGCAGGGCAACAGTATGGTTATCTTTGATATCCTTTCCAATGGCGCGTAGCTGCTCTATGATCTTTAGCATAGCTTTCACATGGTTACACATTTGCTGGCCTTCTTCTAGTCTCATCTTATATAGTGTGACGGACCTAGCCGGGACACGGGCTGTTGGAGGGGACTGAGTGCGAGCCTATTGCCTTGTGATTATGGGCCCTGGCATTTGGGGGAACAGTGCTCTTTGAGCTGCAAGCCTGGGACCCCTGAGCTGGTGATACTTGGATTCAGGTCCATGCTGGCCCCCCAATACACATAGAATCTGTATGTGTATTTGGCATATTAGCAAGAGACGCTAATGTCATGACTCATGAACTCCAGCCACCTGTGTTATGTAATTGAGTATAGTCTGGCTTGTAGAAGTGTTTCACCTATTGTTGTGTGTGCTAATTAACCCTGCAATTGAATGAAGGAGCCCAGTGTTGATTAAGATAATTAGCTCATGCTAATTAGGTTAGGCTTTAGTCATCTGTCAACTGTATATAAGTGTGACATGTCAAATAAAGATTCATTCCTGATGTACCCTACACTGGTGTTGTCTGGTGACTGGGTAAGCTAAGGGGGTCTTGGATTGTGTGGTACCGGACAGAGGAAGCAGTTACGGCGGACATCTTGGGTACGAGGTCCGTCACATATAGCTTTTGTAGTAAAAACAACTTGTTGTTTGGGCTTGAATGCTCATGCAGTTTTTGTAATGAAGTCCACATACCTTTGGCCGTTTTCTTTGTTCTTATGTGGATAAGCTGGTCATCTTTCACGAATAAGCTTATGGTCGCTTTTGCCTGTCTGTCTTTCGTGTCCCAGTCCTCCGTCTCTCCATTTGTTGGTCTGTCTGTATTCAGCTTTTGCCATAAGTCATCCTTGCTGTGAAAGATTTCTAGCTTGAACTTCCACAGCTGGCAATTGTCATTGTTCAGTTTTGCTATTGCAAACTTCACATCTGAACTGCTTGCCATTTTTCAGTAGCTTGTATACAGTACTCACTGTACTCATTGAGTTTCAGAGTTCTCTTTCCAGTGCCTGGGTGCGCTGGGCCTATAACCTGTTGGGCAGAGTACTGATATAATGCGCTGGAAGCTTCTTGAATACAGAGAATACTTTAATGGAGGATTACAGAACATGTCTTACAGCATGTCTTTATCAGGGAGCAGGAACAAGGAGGATACAACTACATATAACACTTCCTCTGATTACATTACCATAGATACACACTGCAGTGTCACCTGCTGGATAGATAGGTATAATGCATACAGTATTGTCAGTTTATTAGCAACCATGCTGTTGTTTCCAACAATCACGACAATTCATGCAAAATCATCTGATGGGACAAGCACGAAAAAAGAAATTTGTACAATACCAGTTTGTATGATTTTCATTTAATCAGCACAGTTGTCGATCTAAAATACAATACAAATACACTACAATACATTAAATTCCGAATTTTTATTCTGTCGTACGAGAAATTTCGGCACTTTAGTAAACTCAATGTTCGATATGGAGACTAGCATGCAAAAAAAATAAATTTTTAAAAATTATTTTTCCGATAATGTCATTGTGTGTGTACCAAACTCCAAAACAACTTCATGTTTTTTATGAATTGGGGCTTGTTGGGCTTACTTTTCTTACAGACCACCTATACAGCATAACACTAAAACTACAGGTGCACATTAAAGGTGGGATATTTGCTGAAGGCTACTTTATCTTATGCTGCTAAAAGCTAGTTTGTGTATACATAGAGGGGTCCATTTTGTTTAATCAATATATAGTTGGTTAGGAATATGGTCCTTTTTTTTTTTTTTGTATTGTAGGGTGGCAGAGAGTACATTAATACATAACTTTCCATCTAGTACATACACAGTCTCTTTCAGATTTTTTTTACATCTAGGCTAGGGGGGGGGGGGGGGGGGGGGGGGGGGGGGGGGGTGTCTGCAGTGATGCACTGAGGGGGGGGGGGGGGGTCTGTAATGCTGGGGGGGTCTGCACTGGGAGGTGTCTGTACTGAGGGGTGTGGTCTGCATTGGGGGGGGTGTCTGTACTGCTGGGGGGGTCCTGCACTGAGGGGGGGTGTCTGCACTGAGGGGGGTTTGGAATGCTGGGGGGTCTGCACTAGGGGGGTGTCTGTACTAAGGGGGGTGTCTGTACTTAGGGGTGTCTGTACTTAGGGGTGTCTGTACTGCTGGGGGGTCTGCACTGAGGTAGGGGGTGTCTGTACTGATGGGGGTATGCATGTCCTTCAGGGGCTGCATACAGTATACTGCATACTTTGTTGTTCGAATTTAATATAAGCTGTTGCCTGGGTACTGTGCCACATGAGTGTGGTAATCTGTTGTTCAACGGCATTATTTCATTTTTTTTGTGGGGGGGGGGGGGCTGCTTTGCTGGGGGGGGGGGGGCATACAACATTTTGCTATGAGGGCCCTGTGATTTCTAGTTATGCCCCTGGTAGTATTTGCTAAATATTTGAAAATGTAACATAAACTGAAGCTCAGAACTCACCTACACACTTATTTTTTAAACTGAGTTAAAAAAAATGATGGAATTAGTCAGTCAGCTGAGTAAGTCATAGCTGAGAAATAAAGGTGAAGCTTTGTATGTTTAACATTACAGCAAATTAGTATCTTCAATTTTAACCTCAATCACCCTGTCATAAATAACGTCTGACTGTAAATCTCTGTTATTTCCGGAACCTTAAATATGTGTATTAACTATGACTAGCTATATAAAATACAAAATTCATATGTTATTTTCATGCCAGCTTCATGTGTCTTTCAGTAATACCTGATGAGCTGCACTCTGGGAAAAAAAAGAACTGGAATTACATTTGTAAAGCAACTCCAATATGGTGTGTTGTGGTAACTAGGGTTGCCCCTTTTTCTTCTAGCCAAACCCGAACATTTTAGCTGGGTACAGCCACATTTTTTTTTTTTATACACTATAGGCATGCATAGTGCCCCCTCACCCTCCTGTCAAGCCCTGTTCCAAGCCACATTCCTGTCTGAATAATGTGTCCAGGTTTTAGGCAGACTAGAACCCAGACACATGATTCAAAAACCGGACTGTCCGGGTGAATCCCAGACAGGTGGCAACACTAGTTAGTGGTCACACGTGCATTACTTCAATGCACCAAGCATGTGTTAATGCATTTCAGTACTATACGTTTTTTAAATACTTTTTTTCAACTGGTACCCAATACACTGAGGCAATGCTTCTTTGTTGCAGTGCAACACTATGCATGATAATACACTACAGTGCATTGTGGTGTGCTGCGTAGAAAAAAATGCATGTCAGTTTTTTTTAACTCAACACATCAGACCGTAAAGGTATAAATGGTACCCAAAATCAAAATGAGATCTAAAGAGAGCTCTTATGAAACTTGGAGTCAAAACTAGGAGGACACAGTGGGGTTATTTCTTTGAAAACTTGAACACAGATCTGAAAAACTGAGGACCCATTCACACTTACTGTATGTGTAGCGCTTGGTTGCTACTAGTAACTAACATCCACCATGTCACCCTGCTGCCAGGCCTCCATCTATCACTTATGAGACAATGAACAGTCATTTTGCGTTGTTTTTGTTTTGTTCATTGGGGAATATAACTTGGTTGGGGGAAAGGAAATATGGGATGCCCATAGAACAATTGCCATCATATTTAAGAATTAGAACAAAAGGTTGAGCCGTGAAGTACTGATGTACACATAATATCTACAGGCGCTTCCCCTGCATAACACCATGCAGACTATTTATCCTCCTCTGCGTATCTCCTGCAGACTGTTGCTCCCAGGACTTCCACCCTCCTGCACAAACTTCCACTGTAGATCATTACCTTCCTGACACATCATCCTCTTTTGACAAAAGAGACCACTCTGAAGAGTCTCAGTTGCTGGCTAGAATTGGTTGCACTGTTAATAGGCCAGAGGTCTGCAGTACCTCTCCCAGGGGCCTAGTAATGTAGTAGCATGTGCTGATTGGTGAACTACTGCTCCCAGCTAGGGTGACCACATTTCCAAACTGCCAATCAGGGACAACCCCCAGCATGCACCAGTCGGTGACGTCACCGGGGGCGGTGCCACCATGTGATGTCACTGGGTGGCCCGCCCCTTACCTATTTAAGCATTTGTTTCATGTATGTTAGCCCAACATTGCAGCTGCAGGGGGCCACTTAGATTCACAGAGTGTAATTGTATCTAAGGCACTAAAGTTGTATATAAAACCCTGTACTTTATACTACAAAAGGAATACAAATGACCTGAGGGATCTGGAATAAAAACTGGACATACACTGACCTACCTGATCAATACACTGACCTACCTGATTCCTACCCCCTCCATTGAGAGAGAGAGGGAGGGTGGCTGAGAGAGGGGGGGGGTGAAACGGGGGGGTGGGAGAGAGGGAGAGAGAAATAGAGAGCGGTGAGAGAGAGAGAGAGAGAGAGGGGTGAGAGAGAGAGGGTGGGAGAAAGAGGGATGGGAGAAAGAGAGGGGAGTGAAAGGGGGGAAAGAGAAAGAGAGAGGGGGTGAGAGAAAGAGAGAGAGGGTGAGAGAGAGAGAAAGATGGAGGGGGTGAGAGAGAGAGAGGGGGGAGATGGGGTGAGAGAGAGAGAGGGGGGGGTGGGGGAGATAGAGAGGGTGGGAGGGAGAGAGGGGTTGGGAGAGAGGGGCTGGAGAGAGAAAGAGAGAGTGATGGGAGAGAGAGAGAGGGGTGAGAAAGAGAGAGAGTGGTGGGAGAGAGAGAGGGGTGAGAGAGGTGGGAGAAAGAGAGGGGTGGGAGAGAGAGAGAGAAGGAGGGGTGGGAGAGAGAAAGAGAGGGGTGGGAGAGAGAGAGAGAGAAAGAGAGGGGGTGGGAGAGAGAGAGAGAAAGAGAGGGGTGGGAGAGAGATAGAGAGAGTGGGGTGAGAGAGAGAGAGAGGGGTGAGAGAGAGGGGGTCTGGGAGAGAGAGAGAGAGGGGTGGTGGGAGAGAGAAAGAGAGGGGGGAGAGAGAGAGGTGGGAGAGAGAGAGAGGGAGAGAAATGGGGGGTAGGAGAGAGAGAGAGATGTGGGAGAGAGAGGTGGAAGAGAGAGAGAGAGGTGGGAGAGAGAAAGAGAGGGAGATAGAGGTGGGAGAGAGAGAGAGAGGGGTGGGAGAGAGAGAGGGGGAGAGAGAAAGAGAGGATGGGAGAGAGAGAGGGGGGTGGGAGAGAGAGAGGGGAGAGAGAGGGAGTGGGGGAGAGAGATGAGGGGGAGAGAGAGAGGGTGAGTGAAAGTGACCCCCTATCCCTGCTTGCAGTCTCTCCTGTACACCCTGTCTGTGGGTAGGTGTGTGTGTGTGATGCACCTACCTCCCGCTATCCTCGTCCTCTGGGCTCTTGGTCAGCCTATCTTTCTTCATGATGGCAGTCAAAGGTCACAGGTGTGTAGGCTCTGGGAAGGTGCTGGGGACACTGCGCTCACACTGCTGCTCAGGTCAGGGTGGCAGTGAGGTCTCCTCCCACTCCTCCCTGGCTGTTCCTTCTAGCCAGCCTCGTGCTGCTCCCTGGGGTCACACTCACTGTTTTAAGATGCTCCTGTCTGGCTGCCCTGCACCCTGCCGCCACTGGACCAGCGGAACTGTCCCTCTCTAGGACCATGGCATGACAAGGGTGCGGCGGCGGAGCTCAGCTGCGTTGGGCCCAGGAGCACTAGCGCGGAGGAGGAAGTGAAATCCTCCTCCGCTTTCAACACTGGGCAGGGAGGGCTGGCGGCTCTACCAACCAGTGGGCAAGATTAGAGTCAGGTGGAGTTGGAGGTGGAATTCCTGATAGTTCCCAGTGTCAGTTTCATTCTGGGACACTGTATTGTCCCGGAATGAATGTTCCCGGGACCAGGGACACAGATGTCTATTACGGGATAATCCCGGGCAATCCGGGACACGTGGGCACCCTACTACCAGCTAGTCTGGCCTGTAAATCCTGCGCCTTCAAGCTGCAGCGATTTGACACTCTCCCCACAGTCTCTCCTCTGGCCTCACACCCAGCTCCCTGGCATGCCTCATCCAGAACTCCACTGTAGTCCACTCACCGACCTTCTCCTGCCCCAAATCCATGATGGAGAGCTTTACCTGGACATACGTTCCGGCAGCTTCTCCAGCCCCTCTGTTCCAGAACACTTCATTCATGACCATGTAAAGATGAAGCTCCCTCCCAGCTCTCCAGGGCTCCTCCGCTAGGCCTCACACCCCCCCCCCCCAGATGGGGATGGGGCCCCTGCCTAGTACTCCATTCTCCATGTCTCCCGGCCAACAACTCCCCCCCCCCTTTGTGGGCTGTTACAAAAAATAAAAACCCCAGCTGTGATTAAATACCACCAAAAGAAAGCTCTATTTGTGGGAAAAAAATTATAAAAATGTCATTTGGGTACAGTGTTGTATGACCGCGCAATTGTCATTCATAATGCGTCAGCACCAAAAGCTGAAAATTGGTCTGGTCACGAGGGGGGTTTAAGTGCAAAGTAATCAGGTGGTTAATGCAAAAAGTTGTCTGAATGGGCCATAAATTAAAGCCAAAGGTTCAGGTCCCCTGCCATTGCCATTCACTGAGTGCCAGCTTTAGTTAGCTAGCACATGATATGTTACAACTTTAGATAGGAGAAATGTCAGCTGCACAACCCCTAGTTCTTGCAGTTTCAGGTACATAACTGTTTGCAAAGTTTATTTATCTCACAAATTAATATCGGTCTGTTTAGCTTTAGATTTCTTCCTGTTGGAAATCTCAGCTGTGTATGCTCTGAAGGGTTTGGGGTCCAGCTGTACCCTTCTGTAATACCTGCAGAGGTCTGAAAGATGGACACATTTTGCTAAATTCATTGTAAACCCTTTAAGGCCGGGTTCACATATGTGCGGCCGCGGTTCCCAGCATGGGGGTCTGGTGCGTCCCTGTTCACTGGTTCAGGCGCAAATCAGGTCCGAATTTTTGCCTGAATTTGCAACTGAACTGGACCAAACACGCACAGGACCCTTTTGGAATGTGGACTGCCGCCTCCCTGGACATGTGTGAGCCAAGCTCCATTGTGAGACGGGCAGACTTGTACTGTATGTCATATGAATTGAATGCAGAGAAAAACCACATACAATTCGCACACATCTGAACCCGGCCTTAAGATAATTGAAGCAGTAATGGCTTTTAGAGTTGTCACCTGGGAAATAAAAGCATTAGTTTCATAGGATGGTAAAATAAAGCCCAGCCATTTCTATTGCCTGTAGTACAAAGAAGGTTGCTTTCAGTGGCAGACTAAATGAGCAGGGCAGGGCCGCTGTTAACACAGAAGGATGTTTTCAGACTGCAAATAAAAAGAATAGCAGGTCTCAGGGTCAGAATTTAATGGGTGATCTAATCTTAAATCCAACAGGAATAGATTCTAGTAACTATTTAACCCGACAAGGTTTAACACTTCATTGACTGTAATTTTGTATCTGAAGTGGAACTTCAATAAAATATATAAAACAAAGAGAGTTGACCATAAATAGAATAATAGTAATCAAGAGTTGGATATGTAGTTTGCTTTCTTTTGTCTGCCGTGGCCTTTTACATGAAATCCTGGTTCACACCGATGCGATGTAAGATTTGCAGCGATTCCTGTGCGTTTTCCTGCACCAAATGACAATCGCGATTCATTCTTATGAACTGCTGTGGGTGTCAATGTTAATGTAAATGGGGGACTGAGGACAATGATGTAAAGAGCGGACTGTGATGTGCAGGGTAGGTTGAAGACACTGATGTACAGGGGGGACTTTGATGTGTTATTGCGCAAAAACCTCAGATTCAGACCTCTGTAAATTTTCATTCAAGACCCCTGCCCTGGATAATGTAATGTTTAAAAAAGACAGGTTCCACCAGCATACTTTCTGAGGAGGTTCTTCAACTTTGGCACCTAATATGGAACAGCAGATTCTAATTTCATGGATTTAAAATGGTGGTAAATGAGGGGTGCTCTTGCTTTTTCATATGATACATCTGTTTTTTTTGTTAATTTAGATCATTAAAATGAATATACAGTGTCAAATTTATGCCATTTGGTTAAGTAAGCACTGTTTCAATCAACAATTTCCATGGGGTGTATTTACATTTTCACATGGCTGTTAAATAGGGGGCAAGGGGCCTTGAGATTTCTGATATTTGTATCTGATGGAATATTGTGGCCAGACCTAGGGCACACCAGCTCCTGGACAGGGAAGCATAAACCTGCTTCATTCACAGGGTAGTGCAGAAAGCGACAGATTTGCTTAAAGGGGTTGTAAAAGTAAAAGTTTTTTCACCTTAATGCATTCTATGCATTAAGGTGAAAAAACATCTGACACTGTCGGCCCCCCCAGGCCCCCCGTTATACTTACCTGACCCCTCGAAAGTCCCGCGCTCGCCCCCGGCATCCTCTTCCCCGCTCACCCTGGCTGTTGATTGGCTAGACTGGATGGATTGACAGCAGCGCAGCCATTGGCTCGCGCTGCTGTCAATCACATCCAATGACACGGCGTGCCGGTGGGCGGGGCTGAGTGATACAGCGAGCGGCTATAGCCACCGGCTGTATCACAGGAGCGCGCCCACAAGTACTCCACACCATGTGAGGGAGCTCGCATTTAGGTGAGAAGTACTTGCGGGGGGGAGCCAAGACAGCTGCCGAGGGACCCCAGAAGATCAGGTTCGGGGCCATTCTGTGCAAAACGAGCTGCACATTAGAGGTAAGTATAGCATGTTTGTTATTTAAAAAAAAAAAAAAAAAATTCCTTTAGTGTTCCTTTAAAAGCCTTTTTACTTACCCTTTTCCTGCTGGTGACAGTCATTTTCCTTTTCCCCAGACTGGGAGGTATCCACTAAGGCATAAAGCAGCCCCTATAAGAGGGTGGTGGTGAAAAGAATTACAGGGGGTGCTCTATTGAATATTATTCTGACCTCTTCTCTATACACGTTACACACCTGATTCCTGCACTATGTACGTTACCCACCCTTGACCTTTGCACTATGTACACTACACACCTTCCCGTCCACTCATAGCACATGAACAGCAGGACAGGAGCAGCACTGATGAAGGTTGACATACCTGCTCGTTACCCCACATCAGAGGCTTGTGCGTGGCTCACAGAGCATGCACCCACAAGCCTGGTGATATCTTTGTGTCTACCGAACACAGCGGATCTCATTACCGAGTACAAGATCAATGAAATTGGTCCTGTACCATGTGATTGCTGTGCCCAATCACAGCGATCACATGGAAACCGAAAGTAAATATTGGTTCTCTCTCCTCTCACAGAGAGGCTGTGAGAGGAGAGAAACTGTTTCTGCAGCTGGTGAGTGTACCATGCCTTTCACACTGCATGCACACTCAGAATCCAGTGCGAGCCTGCCCACAATGTAATGCTAATAAACAATATAGCCTGTCCTCTGTCATCTGTCCCAGTGTCACCAGTGCTCACAGTAACACCGCTATACTTCATACCAGTGTCTTGATCATCGCCATACATCGTAGCAGCATCCTGATCACTGCCATACCTCATACCAGTGTCCTGATCACCGCCATACCTTATACCAGCGTCCTGATCACAGCCATACCTTATACCAGCGTCTTGATCACCGTCATACGCCATACCAGTGTCCTGATCACCGCCATACCTTATACCAGCGTCCTGATCACTGCTATACCTCATACCAGTGTCCCGATGTACTCCATACCAGAATCCTAAACACTGCTATATGAAATACCAGGGTTCTGATACCCCACACCAGTGTCCCGATCAGATCACAATCATATTTCATATTAGCGTCCTGATCACTGCCATATGCCATACCAGCTTCTTGATCACTGCCATACACCATATCAATGTCCTGGTTCCCACCGTACCAGTTTCCTGATCACTGCCATACCAGTACCAGTGTTAACGGAGCCAGTGTCCGGAAATTAGCTGTGGAATTTATGCCCATAGAACACCTTAAGGTGTTTCATTGATTTTGGGCTCCTCTGTATGGCTAGGCTGTGAAAAAGTCTCACACATGTGGTATCTCCATACTCAGGAGGAGTAGCAGAATGTGTTTTGATGTGTAATTCTAAGTATGCCCATGCTGTGTGTAAGAAATATCTTATTAAATTGAAAACTTTGTATAAAAAAAAAATAAAAAATATTTTCTTTCTGTATTTTTCAAAAACTTGTGGCAAAGAAATTAAGTCTTCAAAAGACTCACCATGCCTCTTAAAAATACATGGGGGTGTTTGTTCTCCAAAATGGGGTCATTGTGTTTCTACTGTCCTGGTGCTCCAGGGCCTCCAAAAATTTGATAAGTAGTATAGAAATTAGATGTGTAATTTATGCCCCTAGAAAGCACTGATGTTGGATGAGAAGGCCTGGCTCGTGGTCTCCGCTCTAATTCATCCCAAAGGTGTTCTATCAGGTTGAGGGCAGACCAGTCAAGTTCCTCTACCTCAAACTCGCTCATCCATGTCTTTATGGACCTTGCTTTGTGCACTGGTGCACAGTCATGTTGGAACAGGAAGGGGACATCCCCAAACTATTCCCACAAAGTTGGAAGCATGAAATTGTCCAAAATGTCTTGGTATGCTGATGCCTTAAGACCCCTTTCACACTCGGGCAGTTTTCAGGCACTTTAGTGCTGGAAATAGCCTCTGCTAAGCACCTGAAAACCGCATCCCATTCTTTCCAGTGTGACTTTCCAAACTCGGGTGGTGTGCTTGCGGGACATCCAAAAGACATGCAAAAGCACTGCTTAAACAGTGCTAAAGCACCGTTAAAATAAAGCTTTAGCGCTAATGGCCGGTGCTTTCAGTGTGAAAGCAGCCTAAGAGTTCCCTTCATTAGAACTAAGGGGCCAAGCCCAACCCCTGAAAAACAACCTCACACCATAATCCCCCTCCATCAAATGATTTGGACCAGTGCACAAAGCAAGGTCCATAAAGACATGGATGAGCGAGTTTGTGGTGGAACTTGACTGGCCTGCACAGAGTCTTGCCCTCAACCCGATAGAACACCCTTGGGATGAATTAGAGCAGAGACTGCAAGCCAGGCCTAATTGTCCAACATCATTGCCTCACAAACATTCCCATAGACACACTTCTAAACCTTGTGGACAGCCTTCCCAGAAGAGTAATGCCGCGTACACACTGTCGGAATTCTCGCCGGAAAAAGCTCTGATGGTTTTCTCGTCGGAATTCCGACGGAATTTCGCTCAAACTGTCTTGCCTACACACGGTCACACCAAATTCCGATGGTCAGTAACACAGCGGCATAAAACACGTTCGACAGCACTATAAAAGGGAAGTTTAATGCTTCCGAGCATGCGTCGAATTGTTTCCGAGCATGCGTCGGAATTTTGCGTGTCGGAATTGCATACACACGATCGGAAAATCCGGTAGAAAGGTTTTCCGTCGGAAAAATTGAGAACAGGTTCTCAATCCAAAGTCCGTCGGAAATTCCGACAGAAAAAGACCGATGGGCATACACACGGTCGGAAAATCCGTTGAAAAGCTCCCATCGGACTGTTTCCATTGGAAATTCCGACCGTGTGTACGCGGCATTACACTGTTATAGCTGCAAAGGGTTGGCCAACTCAATGTTGAACCCTACAGACGAAGACTGGGATGCAGGCGTTCCAATACTTTTGGTAATATCTTGTATGTGGATTATGTTTGTTAGAAATATCTTATTAATTGAGAACTTTGTGTAAAAAAAATATATATATATTTCATTTCCTTTCCTACATTTTTATAAAAATTGTGGCAACAAAATCCATTATTAAAAGACTCATTATGCCTTTCAGAAAATACCTTGGAGTGTTTGCTTTCCAAAATGTGGTCATTGGGGGGAGATTTACTAAAACTGGAGTACACAAAATCTGGTGCAATTGTGCAAAGTAACCATCCTGCTTCTAATTTCAGTTTGTTCAATTAAGCTTCGACAATAAAACCTGGAAACTGATTGGTTACTATGCACAGTTGCACCAGATTGTATGTGCTCCAGTTTTAGTAAACCTCTCCCATTGTGTGGGTATTTCCTCTGTCCTGGTGCTCCAGGGCCTTTAAAAATGGGATAGGTAGTCAGGAAATTTGATGCGTAATTTATGCCCCTGGAATGCCTGAAGGAGCTCTTTGGATTTTGGACCCCTCTATGCATCTAGGCCAGGGGTGCCCAACCTTTTTAAGAGCGAGGGGCACGTAAGCAACTTGGTAACCAGTCGCGGGCCACAATGAGTGGAGCGAAGCGGGCGTATGACAGGTCATGGCTACTCTATAGGCCCTCTGATCCGATCCACCAAGATGGTAGGGGATGAATTCCCTTCTATTTATTTTTTTAGAGGATCGGATTGGAGGCAGGCAAGAGTAAACGGACAAAAGTCTGTTTACATCTGCCGCTCTGTAGAGGTGAATTGAGGGTCCAATTGGGTAGGGCCGAGCGTGTGAAAAGGGCCTAAACTGCATTCACACTAATGTGTTGCGGTTTACCCACACTGTGGGTGCAGCCTAGTGCACCTGTGTCTATCCTGCGGGTTAAATGATCTTTGCCATAGACTCTGCCTGTGGCAAAAGCCGGCGCTGTACAGGAAGCATCGGCTTATGTGGCTCTACTCTACAGCTGCTTCCTTCCTCTACCACCAGCTTCATTCACAACACTGATGCTGTAGTATGACGGGTCGGCAACCTGCGATCTGGGCTTGCTAACCCACAATTCCAGAGCAGGAGGTCGAGGGCCACATCAGAGGGCTCTGCGGGCCACTGGTTGGCCACCCCTGATCTAGGCTGTGAAAAAAGGCTCACACATATGGTAACCCTATACCCAGGACTGGAGCCATTGTAAAATGTGTTTTGGGGTGTAATTGTAAGTATGCCCATGCAGTGTGTGAGAAATAACTTAAAATTACAACTTTGTTAAAAAAAAAAATGATGTAATCTTTTCATTTTCCAAAAAATTGTGACAAAAATTACAACTTAAAAAAAATTCACCATGCCTATTATTAAATACCTTGGACTGTCTACTTTCCAAAAAGAGGTCATTTGGGGAGTATTTGTACCATCCTGACATTTTTTGGCCTCAAGAATTGAGCTAGGCAGGCAGTACATCAGGACTAATCGATTTTCAAATCTACCGTATATACTCGAGTATAGGCCGTCCCGAGTATAAGCCGAGGCCCCTAAATCACCACAAAAAATGGGGAAAACGTATTGACCCGTGTATAAGCCGAGGGGCAAAAATGCAGCAGCTACTGCAATGCCCATCTGCAGCTGCATGTCCCCTGTACAGACCCCCGTGTCCCCATTGCACCCCGTGTCTCCATTGCAGCCTACCTGTGCCGATCTGCGCCGATCCGCGGGTCCGGGGTCCTGTGTCCGGGGTCCTGTGTCCGGGGTCCGGTGTCCGGTCCGTGCAGCCGATGAGGTCCCGCTCTGTCCCCCCACAGCGTGTACGGCGCCATTCCTCCTTCTTACAAAAACCGCGCCTCCTCCTCGTCCGTGATAGGAGGAACACTTTTTTCCCAGCAGTCAGTGTGCAGTGTTCCGCCTATCACGGACATTCTCTCATCCTCGTCCATGAGATGAGAATGACAGGACATCCGTGATAGGCGGAACACTGTACTGCTGGGAAAATTAGTGTCCGCCTATCACGGACGGGCGGGAGGAGGTGGCGCGGCTTTTGAAAACTGCCGTCTGTCTGCATGACACGCTGTTCATGTAGGCAGACGGTGGTGACTCGAATATAAGCCGAGGGGTAGACTTTCAGCCCTAAAAAAGGGTCTGAAAATCTCGGCTTATATTCGAGTATATACGGTATATACAGTACTATAGTTTGTAGACCCTATAACTTGCACACAGGCTAAACAATATACACGGATTAGGGTTATTTTGAACCAAAAATATGTAGTAGAATACATTTTGACCTAAATTTATAAAGAAAGATGATTTATTTGCAAAATGTTTTTTGCTTAATTAGCAAAAAATTAAGTAAATACCACCAAAAGAAAGCTCTATCTTTCTGAAAAAAAAAAATATAAATAATTTAATTTAGGTAGAGTGTTGCATGTATGATTTATTGTCATTTAAAGTGTGACAGCGCTGAAAGCTAAAAAATGACCTGGACTAGTGGGGGTCAAAGTGTCTGGGCTTGAGGTGTTTGAACATCCCACTCCAGACCCTTGCTCTATGTATGTGACCCACATCTGAACCTTGCTCTATGTACGTCACACACACACCTGACCCCAACACAGGGGCCCCCCTGTACACTTCCCCACTCTCCATCCTGACAGATCCCCCACAGCAGCCAGTGGGAGAAGGGAGTGGGGAACCCGGCAGAGCTGCAGGGGACTAGGGGGGAGGGCCAGGAAAATGCACAGGGGGAGCTGGAGAGCACACGGGGGCAGCAGAAAGAGGCTGTATAGGAGGAGCAGCAAGGGGAAGCTGCATATAGAGGCACGATCTCTCCATTTTCCTCCTGCAGCCACTGAATGCCTGCGGGGGGATAGGAGGGAAAGGAGGAGAAACAGGCATTGAACCGCTGCAGGAGGAAAATGGAGAGAGAAGTTCCTCTCTATGCAGCCTCCCCTGCTGCTCCTCCTTTACAGCCTCTTTCTGTAGCCCCGTGTGCTCTCCAGCTCCCCCTGTGCATTTTCCTGGCCCTCCCCCTAGTCCCTGCAGCTCTGCCAGGTTCCCCACTCCCTTCTCCCACTGGCTGCTGTGGGAGAGCTGTCAGGACGGAGAGTGGGGAAGGGGACAGTAAATGTGTAATTTACCGGCCTCTTCCTTTTCTGAATGGAGAGATAGTAATCCATACGGATCACTAACTCTGTCCATTCATAACATAGTAACACTTTAGTGTGAATGAACGGGAAGCTCTATACAAAGCTATTCCTGTTACATTCATTCAGTGCAGCTTAGGCTGCAGAGAAGGAGATTGAGACCTCGTTCGCCCTCATTCACATGCGGGTTTGAAATCAGCTGAACTTGCACGATTTCAAACTCGCATTTCAGTGCGAGTTCGTGGGCGATTTGAAAGACATCTGTTTGGGACCACGCACAGATAGCTATTGAAATTGCCTCTGAAGTCACCAAAAGTGGTGCAGGAACTACTTTTAAAAATGATTGGGACAGTGCCGTTTCCGGCAATAGTCTGCGATTAGGGCTGTGTTCTAAGTCTGCTTTCTCTGTCTCAAAGGTAAAACATCAGAGGTCTGTTGAGACCCCTGATATCTCACCAAAGACCCTCAATGGGGCGCCTAAAAAAAAATGATAATGTAATTTTTTTTTTAAATTGTAAAAAAAAATATAAGAAACAAAAAGAAAATAAACTACTGGCACCAGTGGAGGGACTACCAGAGTCACAAAGTTTGCACTTTTGACTGGGCCCTGGCATTCCGCCACTGGGCTCAGAGTGAATGGCCCTGGCTGGGGGTCAGGGGGGCCTTCATGGTTTCTTGCACCGGGGCCACTTCTCCAACACTATGTACATTCTATACTTCTGACTCCTGCACTCTGTATGTAGGCTCAAGTTTGAAGCCTCTCCCACTGTTAGCGTAATTTTGCCACGCCGCTGACCACCAGCCCTGCACACTGTTTCTCATTCTGAAAAATGTTAGATGTAAAAATTCCCAGCTATGGTAATCAGTGGTGGCCACTCCATTAGGGGCGCCGCCCCCCTAATCCATGCACCCAGCCCCTAATCTACATGCAGGGTGCCGGACGCATGGATTTCAATGTTTTTTTTTTTGAAGCACATGATTGGAGTCTGAGGCTCTAATTGGCTTCAAAAGGGTGGCCTTGGGGCGCAGAGCACTGCTCCCTGAACCCACCCACTTGTGTGACAATAGCAAATTAATATTCGCTATTGTCTTCCAGCTTCTCCTACCGGCCAATCAGGAAGCGGGTCTTAAGATCCGATTGGCCGAGAGGAAAAGCAATCGTATTGGCTGTCTGGGAGCAGAAGCAGAGGGAAGCTGCTGAGGAGGAGACCCAGGGGGAAGTTACTGAAGCTGCCCGTGACCTGGATGGGGTAAGTGCAGGGCTGGTGGGTGAGCGATGGGGTTTTTTTTTCACTGATTGACCGAGCGAGGGGGAGGTGGGGTCGGGTGGTTTGTTTGCCGCCCTCCCCCCCCCAAAAAGTGGAGCACCAGCCGCCACTGATGGTAATGAAAGGCTGTATACATACAGGCTGGTACTGAAGTGGTTAACCACTTGCCGACCAGCTACTGTCATTATACTGTGGCAAGGTGGCACGATCCCGCAAATCGCCGTAGGTGCACGTTGACTCAGGAACTGACTTTTGTGGGCAAACGCGCGCTCCCATTAGCCAGTGGGGGAGCCAATCAGCGGGTCCGGTGGACTCGAAGTCCGCCAGCCACCCATGATCGTTCCCCGCAGTGACAGAACGGGGATCTGCCTGTGTAAACAAGGCAGATCTCCGTCCTGGCAGGGAAGATCACACAGATTCTGTGTTTCTGCTAAGCAGGAAAACAGATCTATGTGTTGCCCTAGTCACACAGTCCCCCATACAGTAAGAAAACACCTGCAGGGAACACATTTAACCCCTTGATCGCCCCTGATGTTAACCCATTCCCTGCCAGTGTCATTAGTACAATAACAGTGCATATTTTTAGCACTGACTACTAAAATAATGTCACTGGTTCCCAAATAAGTGTCAAAAATGTCAGCTAGGTGTCCGATCTGTCTGCCGCAATGTCGCTAAAAAGTCCCGCTAAAAATCGCAGATCACCTCCATTACTAGTAAAAACAAAAAAATTTATAAAATTGCCATAAATATATCCCCTATTTTGTAGACGCGATAACTTTTGCGCAAACCAATCAATATATGCTTATTGCGATTTTTTTTTAAACAAAAATATTTAGCAGAATAAATACAGGGGGTCCTTGAGTTACGAACTCGTTAGGGACCGCCCGCCTGTTCTTAAGTCGGAAATGTTCGTAAGTCGGCCGCGCATGCGCAGACCGACAAATATTTCCGATGTTCCGTCTAATGCCATTCTGCGCATGCGCGGCAAATTACGGACATTTTCGAAGATTGCCGGCATTTTCCGAGGCTCCGTATGGCCGCGCATGCGCAGAACGGCCGGAATACGGCGGAAAATGGTGGAGGGTCCCCGCAGCGCCCCGTTCGTAAGTAGGGGATGTTCGTAGGTCGAGCGTTTGTAAGTCGGGGACCCCCTGTATAGGGCTAAACTGATGAAAACATTTGTTTTTTTCCCTTTTTTATTTTTGGAAATGTTTTATAGCAGAAAGTAAAAATTTTTAATTATTTTTTTTCAAAATTGTCGCCCATTTTTTTGTTTATAGCGCAAAAAATAATAACCGCAGAGGTGATCAAATACCACCAAAAGAAAGCTCTATTTGTGGGAATGAAATGACGTCAATTTTGTTTTGGTACAGCGTCGCACGACAGCGCAATTGCCAGTTAAAGCGACGCAGTGGCGAAAAAATGGCCTGGCCAGGAAGGGGGTAAATCATTCCGGGACTGAAGTGGTTAAACAGTTGTTTTTATTTTTTTTTTGTTTGTTTTTACCAGAGGACAATCCCTTTAAATTGCAGCTGTCCTCCAGCCTCTACCTGCAGCCTCCAGTGCCCTTTAAGCACCTAATAGAAGGTATAGAGATGAGTGATCCTCCCCCCTCCCCCGCACTGCGCCTCCTCCGTTCCCTCCCCGCTCGGTGTTGGGATTGCAGTGCGGCGGACGGGCGGGCGGTCACATATGTAGAGTGATCAGCAGTGCGGCGCACACATGTACCGGGGACCGGAGGAGAGACACTGAGATCTGTCATCATGGCGGAGGGGGCAGACACCATGTCTCCTAAGAGCCCCAGAGGAGGGACATCACCTGCAGGTAGGACTGCCATCACACACTATTATTATTGTTATCACCTAGAGGTGTGTATGGCGCTGATCTATACCATGGCGGTGTATTCAGATGTGATCAAAGTACAGAGGAGGAGGGGAGGGAACCAGCTGTCACCAGTCTGGACTGATCCAACCATAGAGGACATGATTCCCTTCCATCATAATCCATCTTTAATGCTGATGTCTATGTGGCCTGCAAATAGACGATCGATTGAGCACTGGATATGGTGCTATAACAGGGCGGCTATTGATGTCTAACCACAGATGATATTGTACACACAGATCTTCATTCCCGTCGCTTATTGGGGGGTGTAAAGCTGGCCATACATTTTAGATTTACCAAAACCATATAATATGAGGTCACACCCAGGGGCGGATTGACCATTCGGCCACTCGGGCACTTCCCGAGGGCCCGGGCTACTAGGGGGCCCCATCAGGGTTGCCAACCAGGGACAGTATGTAAAAATCTGTGTGGTTTTTTTTTTTTTTTTTTTTTTACATCTGTTTCTGAAATGTCCCTTTATCGACATCCTTTTGGTCTAAAAATCCTGAGATTATAACTGCCCCACCTCTCCAGTACCTTCTCAGCCAATAGAAACGTGTGTGTGTGTGTGTGTGTGTGTGTGTGTATATATATCGTGTGGCCCCATAATCTCTGATTGCCTGGGGGCCCCATAATCTCCTATTGCCCGGGGCCCCATGAGTTGTCAGTCCACCCCTGGTCACACCTAAACACTTTTAACCACTTGCCGCCCGCCCTCTGTCAAATGGCAGCTGGGCGGTGCGGCTCTCGTTCTGGGTGGACGTCATATTTAACGGCCTCCCAAAACGACTGCTCTCGTGTGCCCCCCAGGGGGATCACGGCCGCGCCGCGATGTTAGGATACGACGAGACCCCGATCTGTGTAAAGAGCCGCGTTCGCTCTTGTGTGAGTGTCCAATCACAGCCCGTCACATGTAAACGCGGAGATGCCGGTAATTGGCGCTCCTCGCCTCACACTGACAGAGTGAAGATCAGCGGCATCTCCTCACAGGGGACAGCTATACAGATATCTGTAGGTATCTTTAGCACTCTAAATATGACTAAGCACCATATCTGGTGTGAAACGCGTCAGTAGCTGTGCAGTTAGTCCGTATTGCCCTGTGATGCTTTGATATTCATTTTTTTTAATAAAGGTGAACTTTTTTGGAGAGCGGCTATCCAGCATTATATTTTTCCATTATGCCAGCAATCAGTGGCCATTAGTGATGCCAGTCAGTGCTGCCCAATCAATTCTCAATCATTTATTTTTTCAGTCAGTGCTGCCCATCAATACTCATCACTGCTCCTCATCAATTCCACCTACCAGTGCCGCCTATCTGTGCCCACCTATCGGCACCCATCAATGCCACCTATCGGCGCCCATCAGTGCGGCATAATCATGCCTCATCAGTGCTGCCTCATCAGCGCCCATCAGTGAAGGAGAAAAATTACTTATTTACAAACTTATTTGTTGTTTTTTATTTTTTTTTGGTCTATTTATTTTGGGGAAAAAAAAAAAAAAAAACAGGAGTGATTAACCTCTTGCTTACTGGGCACTTAAACACCCCTCCTGCCTAGACCAATTTTCAGCTTTCAGCGCTGTCACACTTTGAATGACAATTGCTACACTGTACTCAAATTACATTTTTTATCATTTTTTTTTCTTAGAGCTTTCTTTTGGTGGTATTTAATCACAGCTGGGGGTTTTATTTATTTGCTAAACAGACAAAAAAAGACCAAAATTTTTGAAAAAAAAAAAACATGTTTTATAGTTTGTTATAAAATTTTGCAAACGGGTAATTTTTCTCATTCTATGATATTCGCTGATGAGGCTGCACTGGTGGGCACAGATATGGTGGCACTGGTGGGCAATTGTAGGTGGCACTGGTAGGTGATTTCGATAGGCAGCACTGGTGATGACACACTGCAGGCACCCTCCCGGGAAATTAAGTCCACGCTGTAGCCGTCTTTTAGCTATAGCACGGAGGGCAAATGGTTAAATACCACCAAAAGGAAGCTCTATTTGTGTGAAGAAAATTTTATAAAAATTTCACATGGCTACAGTGTAGCATGACCACGCAATTGTCATTCAAAGTGTGACAGCGCTGAAAGCTGAAAAAATGGCTCGGGCAGGAAGGGGGTGTAAGTGCCCTGTATTGAGGTGGTTAATTTGTACGCAATCAGTCAGGCCCTTGCACTACATAGGTGAAGGTAAATCTAAAGGGAATTGATTAATGTATGGCCATGTAAGGCCCCATTCACGCCTAAGTGCTCAACGATACAAATCCTGTTGTTTTAAGGCTCAGTTCACACTTGTGCGATGCGGGAACCCTGCAAATCCACTGCAGTTTCCCGCAGGGCACCCGACTCGCACAGCAGTTCACACTGCATTTTGCGAACTGCCAGGAGTGTCAATGCGTTGTTAATGACACCCCCATTTCAGCTCGCATATCGCACTGCGAACTGACAATTCGGACATGGATGTGAACACCCATGCGATCTGATTCTGGTGCGAACCAAAAAAAAAGGATCCTATGCGAGTTTGGTCCAAATGCAATATCGGCCATCTATATGGCTGAAATCGCATTGCATGGACATCGCATGTGATTTACAGTGCAAATCACATGCAATCTCACAGAGCGCACTGGTGTGAACCGGCTCTAAATGGTGTCTGTTCACTGAATGCTCAGAGCTTCTTTTCAGGCAGATTTTGATGTTTTCACCCCCTATAGACTTCAATAACAAGAATCTGGGGAAAAAAGGGCGTTTTACACATGTTTTTCAGGTGCTTCCATAATAAGTTGATGGGGCAAAAAAATGTGAGATTGTATGATCCTGCTCCAAAAAAGCTCCTGTATCGCCCTTTAGGCCTGTTTTCACACCTATGCAGGTTGCAGTTTTCATACTCCAGGTGCATTTTGCATTTTTCAATATACGTTTTTGATTCATTGAAGTTTATGGAACCAAAACCAGAAAAAAATTCCCTGGCCCTTTCCATAAAATGCACAGATATGAACTCCATCCATAGGAAACCATGTTATATGGACTGTAGTGTGTTTCTGCAAAACTGAAAACGCACTAAAAATCATAGCTGTGAACCAGGCCTTAGGCTGGGTTCACACTATTGCGAATTGGATGCAGATTTTTTCCCCAAATCCAAGTCGCATGTCAGAATAGTGAGCGGCTATGGAGTCGGTTCACACCTCTCCGGAGCGGCTCCGGTGCGAATTGCACCAGAGTCCTTTGCGTTTTCAGGTCCAAAGTCAGCCCAAAATTCGGACTGTAACGGGACCTAAAATGGTGAACAGGGATACACTGGATCCCCTGCTGCAAGCCGCTCCATAAACCCAGCGTAAAAAAATTAAAACTTGTGAAATTCCAATTAACCACTTGACCTCCGGAAGATTCCCCCCCCCCCCCCCCCCCCCTTCATGACCAGGCCATTTTTTTTGCGATACAGTACTGCGTTACTTTAACTGACTATTGCGTGGTCGTGCGATGCTGTACCCAAATAAAATGTATGTCCTTTTGTGCACACAAATGGAGATTTTGATCACCTCTTTTGTTTTGCACTATAAACAAGTAAAGGCCGACAATTTTGAAAAAACTAAATATTTTTTTTTTTTCCTTTCTGCTCTAAGGCCCCTTTCACACTGGGGCGGTTTTCAGGCGGTACGGCGCTAAAAATAGCGCCTGTGTACCGCCTGAAAAATCCGGCCCCATTCACTCCAGTGTGAAAGCCGGCGGGCTTTCACACTGGAGCGGTGCGCTAGCAGGACCGCAACAAAAGTCCTGCTAGCAGCATCTTTGGAGCGGTGAAGGAGCGGTGTATTTACCGCTCCTATACCGCTCCTTCCCATTGAAATCAATGGGAAACCGCGGGGATACCGCCCGCAAACCGCCGCTGCAGCGGCGCTTTGCGGAGGTTTTTAACCCTTTTGCGGCCGCTAGCGGGGGTTAAAACCACCCCGCTAGCGGCCGCATACCGCGGGAAAAACGATGGTAAAGCAGCGCTAAATATAGCGCTGCTTTACCGTCGCCGCCCCGCACCGCCCCAGTGTGAAGCCAGCCTAAAACCCATCCAAGAAAAAAAATGTATCCATTTAGGCCAATATGTATTCTGCTACATGTTTTTGTTAATAATAATAAAAAAACAAACAATTAGTGTATATTTATTGGTTTATGCAATGTTTGTTTTTATAGCATCTACAAACTATGGGATGTATTTATGGAACTTTTTATATATTCTTTTGAACTAGTAATGGCGGCGATCAGCAACTTATACCAGGACTGCGATATTGTGGCAGACAATCAGACACTAACTACTACTTTGCGTGAACCAGTGACATTAATACAGTGATCAGTACTAAAAATACCCACTGTCACTGTACTAATGACACTGGCTTGGAAGGGGTTAAACATCTAGGGCGATCAAAGGGTTAGCTAGTGTTTTTGTGTACTGTGTTTAGGTGCTTTTACTAAGGGAAGCAATCGCTTCCTCCCTTGTCAGAACTGAGATCTGCATTATTTACATAGACAGATCTCAGTTCTGTGTGTATTAAGGATGATCTGCGGGTGCCGGCAGACAGCCAGTGCCTGACACCCCTAGATCGGCTTCTGCTGTGAATAATCACAGCAGGAGCGCCTCCCACAGGCGGAAGTACAAAATCGTGTGTGTGTGTGTGTGTGTGTGTGTGTGTGTGTGTGTGTGTGTGTGTGTGTATCTATCTCCAATTACCTCCTAGTGGCTTGTCGGTTGTGGTCTAGGGGTTCCCAGGGTTAGTACCCAGTGACTTCAGATGCTGACACATAAAAGTCCTTTTTAAGGTTTTTATTTTGCAGGGGATAACATCCAACAATAACAGTCTCTGGTAGGAATAGAGTATTTTACGTGCAAAGATGTGGATATGCAGGTAGGACACATCCCAGCTTAAATAATTTTTACACGCATGTTGGCAAATATGTGCATTTACTATGCTGCCTATCCTCACATTTGTATGCTGGAATGTTCTGCCAGGAATCTGATGCTCATTCATCAGTACCCTAACATTGTACACTTACAAATCACCTGAATGTAGTCTCTGGGGACACCAGGAGTATTGCAACAAGGGGCCTATTTATAAAGCAGTGAATATGACTTTCATCAAACATTCACTCATGGGCAATCAATCCCTGTACACCAGGAGGATTCACCTGCAGTGGATGTTTGTTGAATGTCAGATTTACTGCTTTCTCAATATGCTGCTAGACTCGCCGGTTGTCTTTGCATTAGACACGGGTATGACATGTGCTGGACTGGACAGACCTGTCCCTGCTGCTTCATGTTTAATAATATACCCAGTGTCTATCATCACCTGTAACTTTCTTTGGTATTTGCCTTGAAGCATTTAAATCATTTTCATACAATGTGTGTTTATATTGTAATATATAGAGCTGGATCCTTTTGTATATATCGCATGGGTAAGAAATGTCCTCGTCTTCTCTCCATGAGCAGTTCAGGAAAGCCAAGGTACAGCAGAAGGCCCATGTTGATTAAACACAGCAACTGTAATTCCTAGCTGTGTAGGTTATGACGGCATGAGTGCATGCTTGTCTCTCTTCTGACAGGCAGAGATTCGAGAGTGCATGCTTGTTTCTCTCCTGACAGGCAGGGAGAGATTTATGAGAGGGCAGACTTGTCTCTCTTCTTTTTTTTTTTTATTTATTTATTTTTTTTGACAGGCGGAAATTCATGAAAGTGTTGGCCTGTCTCCAGTGGCGCCTGGTGATCAAAATGTTTTGGGGGGCGCAAACAAACAGCCTCACTGTGCCCATTAAACGCTGCCACTGTGCCTCAAGTGCTGCCACTGTGCCTCAAGTGCTGCCACTGTGCCTCAAGTGCTGCCACTGTGCCTCAAGTGCTGCCACTGTGCCCATCAAGTGCTGCCACTGTGCCTCAAGTGCTGCCACTGTGCCCATTAAATGCTGCCACTGTGCCCATTAACGCTGCCACTGTGCCCTTTAAATGCTGCCACTGTGCCCTTTAAATGCTGCCACTGTGCCCTTTAAATGCTGCCACTGTGCCCCAAATGCTGTCACTGTGCCCATCAAACGCTGTCACTGTGCCCATCAAACGCTGTCACTGTGCCCATCAAACGCTGTCACTGTGCCCATCAAACGCTGTCACTGTGCCCATCTAGTGCTGTCACTGTGCCCATCTAGTGCTGTCACTGTGCCCATCTAGTGCTGTCACTGTGCCCATCTAGTGCTGTCACTGTGCCCATCTAATGCTGCCACTGTGCCCCAAACGCTGCCACCATGCCCCAAGTGCTGCCACTGTGCCCATCTAATGCTGCCACCGTGCCCCAAGTGCTGTCACTGTGCCCATTAAATGCTGCCAATGTGCCCTCTGCCCGCCATCTACCGGCACTTACCTTGTCTCGGTGTGCAGCTGGTGACGGCGTCAGGCGGCGAGCAGTGTCTCCTCATCGACCCGACATCTTCTCCCGCGCCCTCTATGCACGCACCACCACTGCAGGCTGTCTCTCTTCTGCCAGGCAGAGATTCAGGAGTGCAGGTTTATTTCTGTTCTGTCAGGCAGGGATGTATGAGTGCCAGTTTGTCTCTTTCCTGACAGGCAGAGATTAGAGTGCTTGTCTCTTTTGACAGGCAGAGATTTATGAGAGTGCTGGCTTGTTTCTTGACAGAGATTCATGAGAGTGCCATCCTGTCTCCCTTTTAACAGGCAGAGATTTGTGAGTGCATGCTTGTCTCTCTTCTGACAGGCAAGAGATTCATGAGAGCCCCAGCTTGTCTTTTGACAGGTAGAGTTCATGACAGTGTGGAGTACATACATACATACATACATTACATACATACATACATACGTACGTACATACATACATACATACATACATACATGTGTGTGGGGGGGGGGGGGGGTGGGCCTGGCAGCATGTCGCCAGAGCCGGCTGCTTAAACCCAGAACAGACAGCCCGCTCCCAATGAGGTCATAGAGAGAGAGACTTCATGGTGACAAAAAAAAAAAGGGGGTGGGGGTTAGTTAAGTTTCTCTTTTAGACACATTTGCCAAAAAGAAGACAAAGTTAGAAGAAATGCAGAAGCATTATAAACCTTTCTTAGCATGGTCTTCAAATAACTGTTGATGATGCCCAGTTGTAAATAGTCTGCAGAAAAGTTTAAGTGCCGGTTCACACTGCAGCAACCTGAAAGTCAGCACAATTTTGCCAGGCAACTTTGAGGCAACTTCAGGGAATTCCTGGGTAATCTTCCTGTAATGTCGGATCCAAATCGCATCAATTAAGATAAGGATCCGACTTGGAGGCAACTTCCATTGAAATCTATGGGTACAAGTCGGCTAGAAGTCGCCTTCAAGTAGTACAGAAACCTTTTCTGAAGTTGGAGCGACTTCAGTAGTGTACATTAAGACAGCTCTCATTCACTTCAATGGAATTTCTTATGTCCAGTGACTTGAGGTCTGACAAGTCGGATCCACTTAAGGCTAAGTTCATCTTTGTGTAAACAAAATGCACAATAGAACACTAAAAAAATAAATAAGTGAGAGTTCTCCTTTTTAACTACCTGAGATCAGCGCGGATCTAAGATGCCGGGACGACGTCTATTGACGTCGTCCCGGCCACAAGCTGCCTGCGCGCCCCCTGAAGGTCTGTGCGACTCGCTGGATCACAGATCCGAGTAAGGGGTCGATCCCGACCCCCTTACCACGTGATCAGTTGTCAGCCAATGACAGCTGATCATGTGATAACGGAGCCGGTAATCGGCTTTTTTTTTCCTCCTCGCGCTGACAGCGCAAGGAGAAAAAAAAAAAGCCGATCACCGTCGGCAGTGAGAGGGACATCAGTCCCTCTCACTGCACTGTGCCCAGCAATGTGCCCAATACATGGTACCCACCTTTGCCTAATTAAAGTGCCGCCTACCAGTGCCCACAGTGCCGTGCTGCACATCAGTGTCACCTACCAGTGCTCATCAGTGTCCTGTGCCATCTTTGCTGTCCCCATCAGTGCCATCTTTTCTGTCCCCACCAGTGCCGTCTTATCTGTGCCCACCAGTGCCGCCCTTATCAGCGCATATCAATGAAGCAGAAAAATACCTGTTTGCAAAATTTTATAACATATTATTTTTTTTTTTTTTTTTAATTTTCCATCTTTTTTTGTTTGTTTAGCAAAAAATAAAAACCCCAGCTGTGATTAAATACCACCAAAAGAAAGCTCAATTTGTGGGAAAAAAATGATAAAAATGTAATTTGGGTACAGTGTTGTATGACCGCGCAATTGTCATTCAAAGTACGTCAGCGCCAAAAGCTGAAAATTGGTCTGGTCACGAGGGGGGTTTAAGTGCCCAGTAATCAGGTGGTTAAGGCCCAGTCACAATTTTACATTGTGATATGTTAACAAGGTAAAAATGGACATGAAGCAAAAAAAGCATGCTAAAAAATGCAATAAAAGCTGTGTATGATTGTGCAGCAGCACTAGTGTGAACCTAGGCTTTTGTGAGTTGGGGTCAGTGTTAATATCTAAATTATTTTTGTCGACTAAATCAATACTATTTTAGTCGACTAAAATGTGACTAACTAAAATGGCATTTTAGTCAAAAGCATTTTAGTCAAAAGACTGACTAAAACAAAATTTTTAATTCTATATTATAACTGCTAAATCTGTGTCTGTAGTGCATGTTCAAACCTTAATACCATAAATAATAAACATGTTATTAGATTTTTACTTCAGGAGTCCTATAAAGTTTGGCAGTTCTAAAGAAATAATGCATTCAGATTTAAAGCGGAGGTTCACACAAAAAAGGAACCTCCGCTTTTTGGAACCACCCCCACCCCCCCCCTCCGGTGTCACATTTGGCACCTTTTCAGGGGGGTGCAGATACCTCCTATAATACAGGTATTTGCACCCACTTCCGGGCATAGATATCTGCGGGTATCTACGCCACTTCCTTTCTCCCCCCCGCTGTCTGCTGGGAAACACAGGGATCCCAGAGACAGCAGGCACCATCCGTATTGTGCAGCGCGACTTGCGCATGTGCAGTAGGGAACCGGGAAGTGAAGCTGCAAGGCTTCACTTCCTGATTCCCTTACCGAAGATGGCGACGGCAGGAGCCGAGCGACAGATCGGCTTCGGGTGCAGACATCATGGGCGTGCTGGACAGGTAAGTGTGCATATTTTAAAAGTCAGCAGCTGCCGTATTTGTAGCTGCTGACTTTAAAAAAAAACAAACAAAAAAAAAAACATTTGGCGGAACTCCCGCTTTAACTAAACCCATTTGATTTTAGTTTACTAAAATGTATTGAAGATCTTTGTCGACTAAAATACAACTAAAACTAAAATGGTATTTTAGTCAGAAGTCTATAACTAAATCGAAATTTGATGTCAAAATTTAATTAACACTGGTTGGGGTGCCATTCAAAATGGCCTTGTACCACCGTACATGTTACTGCAACGTTTAGCTCTGAATGATGACCTCGGTGTGAGTTCTCTGTGACCAACAATGTCTGGGGAAAAAAATCCTAGTGCAGGTAGTGTTTGGATTTCATTTTATTAGAGCAAGTTAGCAGTTTGCTTGCCAATTAGCATTGCATTTATATCAGTAGCGATGCAACAAATTACTGTTTGCTGTACTAATGGACTATTTACTAGCATTGTTAATGTGAATTTCTGCTGCTTATTACTGGGGAAGATAATGACTAAGGACTGTTATTTAGTTGGGGAAAGAAATATATGCAAGCATTCCTTTTTATAAGGAGGTGGCACCTGACATTAAAGTGGCTGTAAAGCTTAAATATAAATAATTAAAAACAAAATGACGAACATTACCTATCTGCTCCATGCAAAGATCGTCCTCTTCTCAGGTGCCATGCTGGCGCTCTCCATTTCTCCTCTTCTCCATGCATCCACCATAGGAAGCTGCTTCTTATGGGGTGCACCTGCAGGCTTGCCCCTGATCCAGGCTGTGTGCATCCAGAGACACACATAGCATGGTCAAGGCAGTTATCTCCTAGGTCAGTGATGGCGAACCTTGGCACCCCAGCTGTTTTGGAACTGCATTTTCCATGATGCTCATGCACTCTGCAGTGTAGTTGAGCATCATGGTAAATGTAGTTCCAAAACATCTGGGGTGCCAAGGTTCGCCATCACTGTCCTAGGTAGTGCTCTCCCACCAGAACTGCCTCCCCACTATATTGATCAGCTCCTCAGGCTCTCTCCATCTAGTTCTTGCAGCTCTCCACATGGACGTCTGTCAGCGTGCCTCTCTGAACCTGTCCACTTCCTCCAGTGAGGCTCAAAGAGGCATGCTGACAGTGGAGGCATCAAAGGCCATATGTGGCTCTGGTGCTGCAATTTGTCCACATCTCTCTTAATCTTCTGTATTGTATCCTGTCTCTTTAGGTTGTATAGCACTGTGCAAACTGTTGGTGCTATATATAGATCAGGGATCGACCGATGTAGTTGTATTTTTATTTTATTTTATTTTATCCATCACTTTTATTGCTATCACAAGGAATGTAAACATCCGTTGTGACTGGTCCTCTTTATGGAGGGATCTGGGGTTAATAAGGCCCCGAGACCCTCCTCTGCACTTGAAAGTATTCAAAACATCAAGATCTGCGGTTATGAATACTTTATATTTTTTTTAAAACTGGCGCCTTGAAGATGCCAATCATGACATCGCTTCCGGGTTACTAGATCAGAGACGCGAACAAAGCATTGCCTTTGATTGGGTCTTCGGCCAGCTAGCGGATGTGCCCGCTGGTGGCTCGGGTCTTCCATGGGACGAGAGAGCCTGGGCAAGGGGTGGAAGGGCGTGGGTAAGGGGGGATATCCCCTCCCGCTGCTTGTATTAACAGTGGCTGAGTCGCATTGGGAGTTATTAAAAGAAAGCTGACTGTCCGCTCTAAAGAACGGTACAGGGGTGATGCCTGCAGCTGCAGGCTTCACCCCTGTACAACACCTTGAAGTAATATCGGTATGTTTTGTGACCAATACCGATGCTTCAAAAAAAGTGAATATCGGCTGCACCGATAATAAGTCGACCCCCTAATATAGATCCTCAATAATGCTGTTGTTTAATGATCTTGTGAAATGGAGCAAACCTTTCATTATGCTTAAGACTCAAAAATGTAGTCTCCTCAAATAATCATCAGGCGACTACGCATGTTATCTTATGTATGTACATGTCTCTCTTCAATGACATGGCCAGCCAGTGTACAGTCTGCAGAGCAGGGTTTCTCAACCAGGGTTCCTCCAGTGGTCGCTAGGGGTTCATTGAGAAATTAGCAAATTCTGCCTCTCGGATAAGTTTCAACTGCCACCATTGAGCTTTTTAGCTGTTTGTAAGGCGGTAATTCTTTCCAGTGTCCACAAGCGTAAGGAACATTCTTCCCACTAACCATCACACTAATGTATCATGAGTTGTAGATATAGTAATCAATCTGTACATGCAGACTGTGCGTTGGCACATAGAACTTGTAGTCCACAGCATGTACTATGGTGACAATGCTGGTCCTTCTTGGGGAGCATCCCAGGGAATGTTGTCATGTTAGGACAGGAAGTGAAGGAACTGTCAGGATCACTAGGGGGTAAAAGGGAAGGAAAAAATACAGTGCTGGAATTTTAAGGCCTCATGTATACTGCTGCTGGTAAACGGACATTCAAAGGCCGTTGGATGCTTTTTTCAGCTGCCCCTGAACTCATTTAATGTCCTCTTATGTGTACATGTACACAGGTTTAGTTTAATGTCATTTTGAGTTTAGAGGCCTTTTTTTTGGAAAGCAAAAAAATTAGTTCAGACGCTGAGTTTTTAGAGGCGGTTCAAGCGCTAAACGCAGTATTTTGCGTTTAGCCGCGTTTTTCATTTTTGGCTATATTGAGAGAAAAAAAAAAATTATATATAGTGTATAAATGTGGCAAAACGGATGGTTTAAACGTGGGTTACTATCTGTCAAGTTAAATCGTTCAGGAGAGATTGTAAAAATGTCCCGTGTACATTAGGCCTAAGAGAGGTAAGCTAATATTTTATGATTTTTAGGCTGTACAATGTACAGAGCCTACATAATCACCTACCCAGGACCCACAGCAGCTGCCCATTGAGCTGTAATAAAAGATGCCGCGGTATGTAGTTATGTGCGGGGATGGCGTAAAGCATGCACAGGGGTGTATGCTCCAAATGCAGATTTACACAGCCCGTAATGCATTACCACATTCAGCCATGTCTTCTAACTTGGCTGAATGGTTGGCTGTACGCAGCAGCTACAGGCCCCGGAATGCGATTACGCAGGCTCTGCATGCTGTACAGCCATGTATAGGAGGCCTTGGGCTTGCATATACCTAAAGATCAGTTTTGGCCCAACTTGCAGACGTAGGAATTTGTTGTTGCAGTAGCATATTGGTATCAGGGATCAGTAAATCAAGGTTTGTATAATAAAGGCATGTAGTATTTGATATCCTTGTGCTTCCCATAGTTAATATTGTTTGCTTACCTGACTGCTGGTTCTCTCCCTAATTCTCAATATTTGTCTTGGCAAAAGACTATTTTAGTAAACCTAATTGTCCTGTTTCTTAAAGCACTGCTTTCCATACACTCTCGAGATTTATTCATGACACCACCTTGCAGCATCCTCATATGCCCAATGCCTGCAGACTTCTGGGGTATGAACATTATATATCCCAGAAGTTTTAAGGATCTCAGCCATCACATTAACTAGGTAATTTAACAAAATTGCCCCCCAAATAAGTCCAGAAAGTTAAGGGTGAAAGATTCCTCTGTTCATTCATAAGTTTAAACTCAAAATATTTTGCCATTTCACAATAATTTCGAGGATGCCCCCCTTCTTCTTTTTTTTTTTTTTTTTTTTTTTTTATTTATTTATTTCTTTTACAATAAAGAGTGCAAAGTAAACCATAACCAGTATATGTTGTGTGGAGTTCCTAGCTGTTAGGTTCTATACCTTGATCTTTGATTTATTAAATCCCTAAGATTTTTGTTTATTCAATGCTCTTTGATCACATATCAAAAACAAACACAATCTTTTACTCACCTGATGATCACTCCAGGCTTTGTCCTTTGTCCATCAGCAGGTTTCTGCTCTAGCTAAGGCTGGAGTGCCGGGTAGGAAATGTCGGCATTTTTAATATTGTAAACAAGTTTTCCTTAAAGTACATGTGAACTCTCACCTTGTAGAAGAACACATTCCTTTTTAAAAAGGAAATGAAAGGAAAAACATTTTGTGTATACGTATAAAAAAAAAAAGACATGACAACCCCCCCTTTTTTTTTATTTTATTTTTTTATATGCGATTACATACCCTTTGTTCTCAGCGGCATAAGAGCTTGGGGAGGAGAAACGGCAGCACACTGAGCTTCCCTGTGAAATGCTGCACGGGTGGTGGGGGAAAGCAAAAGTCTGGTCATTGGAGGAGAGCAAACTGAGTTCCGGCATATCAAGACTAGAGAAATTACCATGCTGGGCTCAAATGGGCTAAAAGTTAAAAAAAAATTGAAAAGCTGAGGGACTGGTAGGGACAACAGGGATATCACACAAAGAAAGCAATACAGAGAACAGAATACTTTTTCATACAAGTATATGGTACAGCAGGCACAAGTCAGGAATATGAAATGTTGGGTCTATAACCTCATCATTGGTGTCCTGTTGCCATCTAGTTTGTGGCTTCTGGAGCACTTAATAAAGAAATCACTAGTGCCTGCCATTCATTGCAGCAGACAATAGAAGAAAGTCAGGTGTGCATGTCTAGATGATGATAGTGGTCCTACCCAATTGCACTTGGAGTGGGGTCAGGCTGGATTAGGCATGGAGTGGATGTTTAATAGTTTTGGTGTTGGGGCAACAATTGTAGAGGGAATTTTGAAATGGGAATACCTGAATACCTAAAATTCGACTTTCGGTCTGCTTTCGGCACCAAAATCTCTTGCTCAGTTGAAGGCCCTGAAATGTATCTGAAATCCATGAATGATTAAATTATGGCAGGTTGACATATCTATACTATATGGACTGTCCCTTCGAGTTTGGTGGCCAAATGCATCTTCATCCATAGTGTTCTTGCAGACTAAAGTAAAGAGATCAAATATCCTAGCACTAGCATCAAAGAGGATGTAATGCATGCACATCATAGTGACAGACCAAGGTCAATGCTTTGTTCAGCCTCTGTCGATTTTATAATTGAGGGGTGGGCTGGTGGTTTTACAATGAATTGTGCCTCACAGTAAGAGTCAGTGGAACTTTTCTAGCCTCAATATGATAATTACAGAAGATTTCCCAGAATATAATCTCAAAGATTGTTTGTCATTGTGCACTACTGCTGATCAATTTGCTATATGTTCATTTGCATTGTACAGTTAAGCTATATTTGTATTTTCTTTTGAAACCTGTCTAGGTCTATTACCAAAGGATATGCACTTTCCCATCCTGCAGACATCATTTATCTTTAATATGTAATCCTTCTTAAGCTGCACAAGCTTCTAGCTGACTGGAATTAGCTGATGACCATCTATGTCTGCTTCCAGGCAAAAAACCTCAGTCATGTTTTCTTATTCCAATGACTTGCTATAGGAAACTACTTTAAGTTAGAATTTAACCAATCCCTGATTGGTTAAGCTGGTAAAAGTGAGTGTATAATCTGAATTATACGATCTGCTAGTCATTGTCTTCAAAGCTATGTGTGCTAAATAGTTTATAGTAGACTTTGTAAGACTTTTTTAAGCCAAACAAACCTGCCAATTTCAATCAGGGCAGCCATGTCAGTACTAGGACTCCTCACAGCATCAATACCAGCAATGCAATGGGCACATCTCAATGCAAGAGATCTCCACCAGGCAATTCTGAGGAATTGGTTCTATGGGGAATCTTTGGAGAGGTTGATCAAGATGCCCCCCTCAGGTTCAGAGAAAGCTGTGGTGGTGGAAGAGACAGTCAAACTAACTCGGACAAAGGCATACTCTGGGCATTTCCTGTAGAAAGGAGGTTGACAACAGACGCAAGCTTTTGGGTGCCCATCTGGAAGGACAGATGGCCCAAGGAGCATGGACAAACCAAGGCCAAGAGATCCTCCAATTGGAGGAAATTAGGGCCATTCTTCTGGAACTATGGGCCTTCAAGGATCAAGCCCGAGGTCACCACATTCAGGTGTTGTCCGATAATGCCACAGCAGTGGTCTACATAAGACAGGGAGGCACGAGAAGCAGAGTGTTGCTGTCCTTGGCCCTTCAGATTCTGTCCTGGGCAAAAGGCAACCTAGCATTCCTGGCAGCGGTACACCTAAAGGGAGATCTGAATCTAGTAGCAGATTTTCTAAGCAGGGAAAGAGTACTGGAATCAGAGTGGAGTCTGAATTCAGAAGTATTCCAGACGCTAATAGGAAAATAGGGAGCCCCCCAGATGTTCGCATCCTTGGCCAACGCAAAGGTGGAGGTTTATTTCTCCCTGAACAGGCGAGATCAAGCGGACGGACTGGATGCTCTAGCGCAACCGTGGACCTTCCACTTGTGCTGAGCCTTTCCCCCTTTCCAGATGGAAACTGCAAAGGGAGGCTAAAAGAATGATCTTGGTGGCTCTATTTTGACCCAAGAGGACATGGTTTTCAACCGTACAGAAGATGGCAATGGAACCCCACTGGTTTCTTTCATTACGAAGAGACCTTCTAACGCAGGGGCCCCCTCAACATCCCAATATCGAGCATCTCAGATTGACAGCCTGGTTACTGAGGAGCAAATCCTAAACAAAAGGGCTTGTCTAATAAACTAGTCTCAACCCTATTAGCCGAAAAAAGGTCACTAGGGAAATTTACTTTAAAACATGGAAATGTGTCAATTCCTGGTGTGTGACTAAAGTTTTTTTTTTTTTTTGTTCCCGAAATGGGACTTATCGGTGGTATTACAGGGTTTGTCGAAAAAACCCTTTTGAACCGCTGGAGGAAGCGACAATCAAATTTTGGTCTCCCAAATTAGCACTTTTAGTTGCGGTTACGTCAGCTAGGAGTGTGAGCCAACTGCAAGCCCTGTCTATCATTGACCCAGTTTTTTCTATATTTCTGGACCGGGTAGTGCTAAGAACTGACCCGAGTTTTCTACCAAAGGTTTCAACAGTATTTCATAGGTCACAGGAAATAGTTCTCCCAACCTTTTTGCCCTACACCATCCGATACTAAGGAAAGAGGAGCTTTTCATAGTGCAGTATACACCTTCTTACATCCAGGCTATCTTGAAGTCACAAGAGAATTCAGAGGATTTAATTCACTGTTTATGTTCTCAGGCCCATGTAAAGGGTACAGTGCTTCTAAGAACACCATAGCAAGATGGCTGCGAATGGCCATCAATGAAGCCTACAATGCTTCAGGGGTAGATCCTCCCATAGGGGTAGTGGCCCATTCAACATTATAAAATGTGGCGTTATTGCTATGTTCTGCTTATCTAATTTCAGCATGGCTGGAGGTACTCTATAAACAACTGAGGCCATGGTGGAAGTGACTGGTCCTATAAAGAAACTGACTGCAGTGTTTCCTGGGTGGAGCTGCGCTCTCTCCAGGTGCTGTCCTGAAAGACTCGTAGAAATACCATTACCAGTAAGTCTAACTAAGTCTTTCAGTTTGTGCCCTGCGTCACTTTTTTTCAATTCTAGACCAAGATCTGCAAATGAAGTAAAGCTTGTGCTCTCTCCCCCCCCCCCCCCCCCCCCACCCATCTATGTCTGATACTAGAGCCTCTAATTCCCAGTGTAATTCTAAAATTTGAAAATTGAAAAATAGTGGTCAGGCTTAGTGCTGCAACAGAGTGGAGAATAATCACCACTCTAAATTGATATAGAAATTGGTTTGCAGGCACCACAAAAGTGCATCACTAATACAATTTTTTTAAAGCCTAAACGTTAAGTAAAAAAGGCAAATTTTATTATTAGTTTTTTCTGACTCTCCCAGCAAAGGAATGAATGTGTCCTTAAAAATACTGCTACTAATGAAGATGCTTCCTGGTTTTGTCTTTCTTGGTCACTTCACTCACCCAGGAAAAGTACAGAAAGTGAACTTTCTGTGAAAGTGAATACTTGATCCCCCATACTTGGTCAAGGTCAGTGACTCAGAACAGATTGAATCCACTAAATCGGCATGGCAGTTAGCATTTTTAGAAGTAGGGACACTTAGTTTCTCCCATGAAGCATGTTGAAATTATATTTTCTTTTGATTCCGACATGTAACCCTGCATACTCCTTAAGTCTTCTGGAGTTGGGTTTCTGTAAAACTAAATCTGAACAGTAGAACTTGATTCCATCTACCATGCAAAGTTTACTCATGGAGTAGGGAGATGGTTATGCTATGGCTTTATAAAAGGGCATTGTGGGAAATGAATAATCATACATGTTACTATCCAGAGTTTTTTTTGGAGGGAGGAATGAAGTTTTATCCGGGCATTGAGGAAAAGCAAGGATCGTCCATGTAACTACATCCATGCATAGTGAGAAATAAAGAAACATCCATGTAACCATTCCATGATGTGGGGTGAAAAGCTAAATTTGTCTGTGTTCCTTCACTGATGCCTAGTGGACAGCCAAGAATTGTGCCTATTGCTACATTAAATTGTTTAGGGAAATAAAAAATAGTCCAAGTTGCTGCAAAATGTTACTGCTCCAAAGTATTGGGGGGGGGGGGGGGGGATAAAGACCCATTTAAGTTGCTACACCGTAGCATTGTGGGAAATTAATTATGATCAATGTCACTACACAGAGGCAGTAGGGGTGGGATTAAGTTCCCACAGGGTTACTGCAACAATGCGTAAGGAAAGGAGGGGGAATGAAGACTTGATAAGGTTACTACAGAGAGTGTTAAAGGATAAGTTTTGTAACATGTTACAGTTGTGCTCAAAATTTTGCATACCCTGGAAGAAATCGTGAAATGTTGGCATTAATATTGAAAATATGACCACGCCAAAAATATCTTTTATTTAGGGATCGCGATCATACAGAGTTCTGTGAATGAATGAACTACGAGTACTATTGGCTTATGTGGCTGACGGGTTGTAGTTCTCAAGGGCACTTGTGAGCACTCTTCGTCCATGGATTTCTCCTGCCATTCAGTAACTGTATGCCCATATCGGAGGTACAGGCAGACAGTGTACTAAGAGTCTGCAGGATCCAGGCAATGCCTTATAGGCTGAAGAGTAAAACAAAAAAAAAAAACGAATGCACATTTTATTTTTTTCCTGCAAAAAGATGTGAAGTTGTGAACTTTTTTATTTTTAAAAAAAGGTGAACTTAGCCTTTGAGCAGCAGATGGTGACTCCATCTAAATATTAAAGCGGTAATAAACCCAAAAGCAAACATTTATTATATTGCAGCTTATCAATTTGGAGATGTGATGGACGCATTTTCTTTATTAGGCATTTCTACTTCTATTTTCATTTGGTGATGCATTTTGTAGGAGAGCTTGAAACTGTTACAGGGATGAGAAAACTATTTACCACTGACAGGGGTGATTTCAATGCTCAGCTTTTATCCATGTAAAACCTTTATACCAAAAGGGGGAAAAAAAAAAACCTGCTGTGACTGCTTATAAAGTGTGAGGCTGGGTTCACACTGGTGCGAATTGGAAGCCTTTTTTGCTTGACTGGAGAGTGGGCCTGTCTCTCAATGGAGCCGGTTCACACATCTCTAGGGTGGCTGTGGAGCAGATTGCATAGGGATCCTGTGCATCTTTGGCTCAGTTTCAGGTCCGAATTCAGGCCAAAATTTGGGCCTGATTCATCCCTGAAACGGAGAACAGGGATGCATCAGACCCCTGCTGTGAGCCGCATCTGTTTTTTAAGTGTGAACCCAGCCTCAGCTGGAGTTTGACTTCAGTGTATTTAAACCTGCTAATCCATCTAACAATCCCCTGCCCCAGACTGACAATGCTCCTGTCCAAATGTGCATCCTGTGCTCCTTCATCCAGACTATGGGCACTCTAATACAGGAGGTGTTACTGGCCAGATCGCCAGGTGAAAACCGACCAGAAAAAGCCTAAACAAAAATGTATTCAACCGCCACATCTAATGGTAAACTGCAATGTTAGATTTTTGGGTTTATTGCTGCTTTTAATCTATATGCCTATACTAATTTTGGTTTAAACGTGCCAATAAAATAGCATGTCTTGCCTACAAATCTGTTTTTCTGTCAATTTTCCAAATGTTTGGAATATCTTTTAGTGTTCTTCACAATGGAATGTGCACGTAAACTAATGGCTGTACCGATAATTTGCTAGAATGAGTTTGTAAACTACTTGGGTGATGAGTTATTGCGCTTATAAATGCAATGCGTCATAGGTTCTATCCCGCTTCCAATGAATCCTTACATATTTCTGCAGTGTATATTTGAAATTATGGAGCTGGTCACTGGGTCATTTGCACCAACCTCCCAATAAACCTGTTGTAGGCAATGCATTTGTAAACCTATAAAGACGCAATACTATGTATATGCATGGTGTTTTGTAGGTGTGAATTGCTTGGTTATAGAACATCACAGGCATTTAAATCTTACGCATGTATTTCATAATAATTATAAGTGTTTTTATATAGGAAAGACAGAACTATGAACATAATGGAGCTTAGCTAATGGATGCTCAAATTGAATATTACGTAAACTTTTACTGTCGGGTAATTAAATAAACAAATGAATTGTATATCCAACCATGACTAAAATGTATACCCAATCCTCCCTCTCCCCTTTTTAGTGCATGTCCCACAATTTGCTTCTCCGGGTGTGGGTGATGTCTCTCTCTTTGCAAACCTCTGAGTGACCCACAAGTGGGTTGCTAGCGGGTGGTCTACAGATACAAGATCCTATACTCTTCACTAGAGTAGTCTTTCCTCTATTTCCCCCCTCAGTCTCAAAGATATTTGATTTTAAGGGGTTCGGACCATCTTGGACCTCAAGAGACTCCATGCCTTTTGTGAGGATTTGCAAATTTTAGGATGGAGACTGTTTTGAAGGAGTTCTCCTTTCAATCGGCGGCACCCGTTTTGGCTTTGATTAACATCAAAGATGCTTACATAAATGTTCCCATTTTCCCCGCCCACTGGCCCTTCCTCCACTTTATGAGGACTATTACAAATTTGTGGCCATTCTTTTTATCTTTGTATCTATTTTCAAAGGTATTATTCACTGTTCTGGCCTTTATGACTGAGGGATCTCGATAGTTTGGTGCCTGCTTTTATCCAAGTTAGCTTCTGCCTTTTGAAATCCAATCTCTTCCTGTCCATCTGGACTCTGGAGGAAATTGGTTTTCATTTTATCCTCAAAAAATAAAATTAATTCTTCACTCCCTATTTCTACCTGGATTTGGGCCTGCCCATTATATTGGCTAAGGCGTGCTCACACAGATGTGCATAGATTTGATTGTTGCATTTAAGTTGTGGGCCTCATAGTCTCCTTGTTTAAGGCAACATCCTAATGCGCAACGCCACACTTGACAGTTTAAAGAGAAATCATCTTCTCCAAGTGGATCTCTTTGACGAGGAAGTTCATGCTGAGTCTTCAAAGGCTTCACTACTTTTGGTGGCTTTTCTCACCACTGTTGAGTGCTGGAAATTTGTGATGATGGATGCCAACTTCTGGGCCGGGAATTGGCTCTGAGTTTCTGGTCCCAGTAGGAAGCTTGCATTCCTATCGCGTGATGGAACTTTGGGCTATCAGGCTGGCTGCCATTCCTGCATTAAACCAGTCCCCTGGACATCTAGTGGGTGTGCAGTCTGACAACAGCAAGACTGAGGTGTATGCCAACCACCAAGGAGGAACAAAGAGGGTGGCTGCAGCGCTGGTCGTGTCCTACATCTTGCACTGGGCAGAAATTCACATGCCTTCCTGTTCACATGCCTTCCTGTTCATCCAGACTTGCTGTCTCAGGGATCCATCTTTCATACTGCTTAAGTGTCGGTTCACACTGAGGCAGCGCGACTTGCAGCGCGACTGCCTCAGGCGACCTGGACACGACAGCTGCGGCGACTTGCAAAACGACTTCTCTATAGAAGTCAATGCAAGTCGCCCCCAAAGTCGTACAGGAACCTTTTTCTAAGTCGGAGCGACTTGTGTTCCATTGTACAGAACGGGACTTGTCAGGCGGCTAAGTCGCCTGAAAAGTCGTCCCAGTGTGAACTGGCCCTTACAGTGTCTGGTTTTAATAGCCTTACCATTTTAAAAGCCAGGTCCTGCAGGATAGGGGTCTGTCTCTCCTGCTTTTATCCCTTATCACGTTCCAATAAGGTTTCCTTTGTTGGTTGCTGTCACTTAAAGCGTTTGTTACCCCAACATTTCTTATTCCTGATATGTGCTTGCTGTACCATGTACTTGTATGACAAAGTATCCCGTTCTTTTATATTGCTTCCTCTGTGTGAAATCCCTGGTGTTCCTGTCAGTCTCTGCTTTCCTATTAAAAACTGACTACAGTACATGTTTTTCAGGAGCTACAGCGCTAAAAATAGCGCCTGAAAAAATCCGGCCCCTTTCACTCCAGTGTAAAAGCCAGAGGGCTTTCACACTGGAGCGGTGCGCTAGCAGGAAGGTCAAAAAAGTCCTGCTAGCAGCATCTTTGGAGTGGTGAAGGAGCGGTGTATTCACCGCTCCTACCCATTGAAATCAATTGGACAGCGCGGCAATACCTCCGCTGCAGCGGCACTTTGCAGCCGGTTATAACCCTTTTTCGGCCGTTAGCGGGGGTTAAAACCGCACTGCTAGCAGCCGAAAACCGCCGCTAAAACGACGGTAAAGCAGCGCTAAATATAACGCTGCTTTACCGCCGATGCCGCTCCCGCCCCAGTGTGAAAGGGGAGTGCAGGAGAACACAGCATGGTCAGTTCTCTAGCTATGCTGGGAACTTTGCCTACAGTCCTCCAATCATCAGACTTGTCCTGACAAGCCCTCTCTGCACAGATTTTCACCAGAAAGCTCAGTGTTCTGCTGCCCCCCCCCCCCATCTCTTAAGTGTGATCACTTATAAAAATAAAATAAAAAGCGGGGGGAGGTGTTTTTATAAGGGGTGTGTGTGTTTTTTTGTTTTTTTTTAATATATACACGTTTTTTTGCCTTTCATTTCTATTTCAAACTGATTTGGGTTGTTTTATGTGATAATTTACAACCACTTTAAGTATGGAGAGTTTGAGTTGGAAGCCCATGACCAAAGTCGTGCTTTGCTCAATACACTTTTTGTCCTAAGTAGGAGATGGCTTTCCCTTGCCTAGACATGGTCTGGTCCAGGGCTTTTTTTTCAGCTGAAACCTCCAGCTCAGGCCCTCTGCTCCCTGTGCACCACTATCGCTCCTACAGCTTGGCTTCCTCAGATCTGATCTCATGAGTGGCTCACACTGAGTGCAGGATGGGGAGAAGGGGATGCAGGTGCCCGGAGTGTGTGCAGGGCATGGGTGATTTCCTGCACCTATTATCTGGGGGGAAAAAAGCCCTGGTCTGGTCTTTCTCTTTGAATTCACCAGCCTTTAATTTACACTGATTACTTCACTAGCAAGTAAACAATCTACAGTAAAACTTTGGATTTGCGAGTAATGCGGTTTACGAGCAATTCGGAATCCAAGTTTTCTTTTTTTTTTTTTTTTTTTTTTTTCTTTTCTTTCTTTCTTTCTTTCTTTCTTTCTTTCTTTCTGAGCAGGATTCAAGCCTCTGGGGCAGGGGTAGGCAACCTTGGCCCTCCAGCTGTGGTGAAACTACAATAATTCCCATTATGCCTCTGCCTCTAGGAGTCATGTCTGTGATTGTCAGGGTCTTGCAATGTCTCATGGGACTTGTAGTTTCAAAACAGCTGGAGGGCCAAGGTTGCCTACCCCTGCTCTGGGGTGTGCAGTACCGCATGTGACCAGAGGTGCGGGGGCGTCGGTGACGCTTGGAAACACTCTGAGTGTCTCTGGCGCCCACCCCTGGCCACATGCGGTACTGCATACACTAGCAGTGACAATGGAACGAATTATCAGAGTTTCCATTGATTCCTACGGGGATACTCGCTTTGATATACGAGTGCTTTGGATTACAAGCAATCTTCTGGAACGTATTATGCTCGTAATCCAAGGTACTACTGTATGGTGCATCTCCCTACTATAGGTCACTGAGAATTTACTAAAAGATGTAGTGATGTGTTCACTGAACAAAAAAAATGTGCCATTTTGTGAGTGACATACAAGTTTTCCCCAGTGCAGTCAAGCATGGCTTTTGTGCCTGGATGCACAATTGTTTGAGGAGGAAAATTCCACAACTGGCTAACAGTGACACTAGTGCTTTTATATCCGAGAAGACAAGACTGCTAGCAGCTAAATGTCAGTTCTGCCATCGGAAATCTCTGTCATTTTGTAAACGCTCCACTTTTTATATTAGAAACCCTCCTGGGTAATGCAGTGTAAACAGATCTCAAGCAGTTTAATGGCACTCACATTTTAAAGAATTGTCACCTAAACAAAATGGCTTAATAAACCTATGACTGAGCTAAATTTATAAATGCATCTGAATTTTGGTTGCAAAATTTTATGCAGGCTGCCCCTTGTTTGTTTATCCTACTGGACTTATTTTCTAAAGCTGACCTTGCCGTTAACAATCTCCTTTTTAGATTTACCAAAGCTTTGTAATGTGAGCAGGCTAGATTTCTACATAGCCAACATAAGCCATGGCCTGGGGTAGCAAGGGAGGCACACAATCGTGACACGTTGCTGACTGTTGGTAACACACTTCTGTGTGTAAAAAGATTCTCGACTGCTGCCCTGCCTGTGCATTTTTGCTGGTGAAATTGTGTCATTGGCTTCTACACCTGAAACTTAGTGATTGTAAACGATCACCTTGTAAAGGTTCAGTTTAAAATAGAAATGAAATGCAAAACATTTTTGTATAGATATAAAAAAAAAAAAAAAAAACATTAGTTCCTTCCCCCCCTTCTTTATAAATTACATTCCCTCTGTTCTCAGCTGCATAAGGGAGGAGAAGCAGCAGCACACTGAGCTTGCCAGTGAATGGCTGTGCAATGGGGGCGTGTCAGGACAAGTGTGATCATTGGAGGAGGGTACATGGAGTTCCAAGAATAGCTAGCTTAGTGGAAAGCAAGAGGACTAGCAGGAACATCAGGGATTTCACATCAAGAAAGCACTACAAAGAGAACGGAATACTTTTTCAAGTACATGTTGGGGGTAACAAACGCTTTAACTTTACCCATTGCCAATTTTGACAATTCTCATTTCTCACATATATATATATATATATGTAAAAAAAAATCCTAGATATTACTTAGAATGCCTAAAGGTGATTATTTTGTTTAAAGCAAAAGCACCGGAGAATAAAATGGTGGTTGCAAATTTTTTTATTTTTATTTATTTTTTTGTCACATGATATTTGCACAGCCAAATTCAGATTTTCAGGAGAAAATACACATAAATAAATTTTAGTGCATTTAGACACCATACCCAATTTTTTTGTAAAATATAAAAGCTGTTATGCAGAGTAAATGGATACCTAATAATATGTTATGCTTTAAAATTATGCATGCCCGAATTGTTCAGTTTTTTTCCAAAGTGCTCATTTAAGGACCCTCCGATCCTTAGCAGAGCCCCCTTCCTTACAGCTTATGAACAGTGGTGTACTAAAGATCAGGACTCCAGGGTGGTATCTCCTATGGCTTATGCATCCTTGCTCACCTCCCCTCAGAAACATCCCTACATGCTGGCTTGGGAGAGGGATCTTGCTTTTACGCTGGAATCTGAGACCTGGTATTCCAGGCTTCAGGTCTCCTACAAGGGCATATTGAATGTCTCTTTTAAAAGAAGGCTGGTATCAAAGTTTTGACATGGTGGTACTTGGTCCCTACTCACCTAGCCAATATGTACTCATCATCAATGGCAGAATGTTTTAGAGGTTGTTCCTTGTGGGGCACCATGCTCCACATCTTGTGGGAGTGCCCTCGGATCAGAAGTTATTCCATTTTCCATGATCCATAAAATAACTGGTATTGCAATCGCGCAACAGTCTTGATACACCTTTACTCAATTATCTCCCGGTAGGACTACCACGCTCTATGCGGCATTTGGTTTATTTTATACTGCTGACGGCCAAGATCACCATTGCGGGATCATGGGAAAACACCGTCCTGAATCGTAAAATGTTCTGGATCAGGATTCATGAAAAGATTGATAGTGTGGCGAATGATGAACAAGCTTTATTTGAACACACTTGAAACCCATGGGCAGCCTATGTGAAGGTACTTTTTTGTCTTCCACTCTGACAAATACAAGATAGTGCTGTCTTCTGAGAGATTCCTGGGTTTCCCTTTTCTCTCCTTCCCTTTTCCTCTTTTTGACTTCTCGTCTATGCTCTTTTTGCTGCTCTTATTTTTTTCTTTTGATTTATTTGGATTTAATGCTATGTTCAGACTACTGCCAGCATTCTGCGCATACAAGGTATATTCTGATGTGTTAATTGTTAACTATAATAGTTTGCTGATGCTCTTTGATAATTTCGAATACTTTTGATGACTTGATGTATTGGTCTGGATTGATTTGCACACTACCTCTCATACACTGTACTCAGATTATGGGCTGGGGTTTCCTTCGCCCAACTGTTTTTTTTTTTTTTTCTATGTACCCTTTAATGTGCTAACATTCTATGGCTACATGTACGGTGTCTGGTTTGTTATGACTTTGTTTACAATCCATAAAAAGTTTGGAATGTAAAATTGTGCATGCCTGTGGAATGGCATAAACTGGTGTACATTAAATTATCCTTGGGCAACGCTTTTAAAGCCTTTACAGGTTACCAGTTTAGAGTTGGGTGACTTCTGGCACTGTTGCTCTCTGATGTTACCTCGTGTGGTGCGATCACTTTTTTTACATATGCGGAGCTGGACCTATGTGACCCGTTCACATTTGCATGTAAGCATAGAGGGAGGGGCACTTTAAAAAAATTTACTTTTTATTTTTTACACGGTTTCTTTTAATAATTTTTTTTTTTTCGTTTTCAACTTTATTGCTATCACAAGGGATGAACAACATAGCTGGGCAGTAACAAGTACTATCATACCAAGGGCCTCTTAGACCCCCAATTTTCCAGCCAGCTCCTTTGATTTTTCATATGAAAGATATCAGGTGGGAGGCACCCGACAGGGCCACCCACTGAGTAAATTTTGGCCGGTCCGTCAGGAACTGGTTGAAATTTTGCTCTGTGCATGGCCAGTTGTACAGTTCAGACCCTTTTTGACCATACTGTATTTGTTTTGGTCATTCCTATTTTTAAATTTGCTTTTACGCTATGGTGGCATGTCAGTTTAAAGGCTTGTTGAACTAGCTACATTCCACTAATGTTGGATTTTTCTCCCTGTCACTTGCCTAAAGGCTTTGTTTTATTTTAGGTGAGCCTATTTGGCACAGCAAATGTTCAACTTTTTTTATTTATTTTTTTCCTCCTGCTTGCGCAACTGATGATAAATAAGTTACTTACACAAAAAAACAAAAACCCAACACCCACAACACACGCCTTCCTATTACTGGTGTATATTGATAAATTCATTAATCTTTCGGCCAGAGAGCTCATGTAATGAGCTGATCAAGGCAATTTTCCCAAACATATCTGGTTTTCCAGGACAAACTCACTGTAAACAGTTGCCTATTTTAGAAGTCCGTAATTTAGTACCAAAGCTCATGCCTGTCTGCATCTGGCATCAGTACTTTTTAGAGGCGATTTTTTTTTTTTTTTCCCTTTTTTAGAAACCCACAGTGTCAAAGGGTATGCAGCATAGTGGTGGGGACTGGCTACCAGCTTGCCATGGTAATACTAACTCATTCCTGTAAGTAAAATGTGAGAGGTGTGATTTGCACTGTAGCACACAGCTGACAATCCTGTATCCATGCCACCACTGAGATCTAAACTTCAGTACACACTATGGTATCTATGCCTCTGCTGAGATCTGCACTCCAGCACCTGCAGCTCACTCCTTGATATCCACAGCACCAATGAGATCTGCGCTCCCAGCTCACTCCTTGGTATCCATGCTACCACTGAGATCTGCACGCCAGCTCACTCCTTGGTATCCATGCTACCACTGAGATCTGCACTCCAGCTCAATCTTTGGTATCTATGCTGCCACTGAGGTCTGCACTCCAGCTCACTCCTTGGTATCCATGCTACCACTGAGATCTGCACTCCAGCTCAATCTTTGGTATCTATGCTGCCACTGAGGTCTGCACTCCAGCTCACTCCTTGGTATCTATGCTACCACTGAGGTCTGCACTCCAGTTCACTCGGAATCCATGCTACCGCTGAGGTCTCCTCTCCAGCGCACACACAGGTCTCTTTGGTATCCACACTACCACTGAGGTCTGCACTAGAGCATGCACACAGCTTATTTTCCACTATGCATGCCACTGCTAAGATCTGCACCCAAACAAACACCACTGAGTGCTCTCCATCTATGCCCCTGGTAAAATCTGCATGCACAAATGACTCGCCTGTGTTTATGCCACTAGTGGGATCTGCACACCTCACACAGGGCTCATTTCCCAGTGTCAACCACCAGCTCCCCTCTCTAGGATGCATAATTTACTCCTCCATATCTCTGCCAGTGGTGAATCTCTCTCAAGAGGTAGCAGGGAGCTAACCATGTACAGACCAGTGATCTATGTAGATATTTGATCCTAGAAGCCTCTAAATACGTATATTCCATGACTATCAAATCACTGAAGATTGTATGCATAGTAACAGATGACTGCACATGTAATTGCAACCTGCCTAACATCCAAGATACTATGACCTATAATAAACATAAGAGGAGTATAGGTGATTTAGGTAGGAACTAGGTAGCCAAAAACGGGTAAAACAGGAGCGTGAGAAAATGTAAAGGATGGGGGGATTGGGAACAAGAGCAAGAGAGGAGTGGATGACAACTGGGTACAAAGCGGGAGACATTTTATAGCATATACAATTAGGAACAGGTGTTAAAGTAGACCCAGGGGCCCCACATATGGTTATAATTAGTAAGAGCATTATTCAGTCAGGCTGTAGTAGCTTACATCACCATTATGAGGATACAGATTGAAAATGAAGGCCTGTATGTCTGCCGACCAGTGGTAGGAAATTAACCACCATGTGGCAGTCGAAATGTGTACCGTATTTATCGGCGTATAACACGCACAGGCGTATAACACGCACATTCATTTGAAGAGGGAAGTTTAAAAAAAAAATTACATTTGAATAACTTTGAAGCAATATAAGGGTCAGTGCCCATCTGCAGCCTCACCATTGCCATCAATGCAGCCTGATCAATGCCCATCTGCAGCCTCACAAGTGCCATCAATGCAGCCTCATCAGTCCACATCAATGCAGCCTCACCATTGCCATCAATGCAGCCCCCCTCCCTGTCCCCTACAGGGCATCTAAAATTGAAGTATTGGCGTATAACACGCACATGCTATTTGCACCCGATTTTCATGGTGAAAAAGTGAGTGTTATACGCCAATAAATACAGTAAGTGATGTGAGTAACTTTCTGGACACGCTAGGCAGTGTCAGGGTCAAGTGTGATTTGGATTTGTGGAAGAGTATAAATGAGATATCCTCGTTCTGGCAAGGCACTGAATATCTTGAAGCAAGACCAAAAATATGGAACAAAATCCCTGATTGTTGAAGACCTCTCCCAACATTGGTCAGAAGTGTTGGGATTGATGGAATATAACAAGGCAGAGCTTGGTTATCAGGTTTGCTTTGTAAACTATAAAGCTAGAGAATATTTTGTGGGCAGTTTCCCAGATACTGCCCCATTCCTTCATCGTATTAACCCCATTTAAAATGTGTTCCCATCCAGTCAGGTAGTTTAGTGGTCATGTAAATTTTGTATATCTTGGAGACTAGACCTTTGCATTTTGCACCCATAATGCTAAGTTTCTCGAAGGGTGTGGCAGCAGAGAGCATTAGGTTTGGGGCAATAAATTGCATAAAATGTTTTTATTTGGTGATAACTAAATAAGGATCTGAACAGTAGGCTATAACTTCGCCACAGTTTTTATTGGGTCAATGGAACATTATCTGGATCAAATTAATTAATCACTTTGAGTTACATGTTTTGAGAAATGTGCACACATTTGCTAGTTTCGTGTGAAATTTAATAAAGCATCACTTCAGCCAGGCGTACTGAATGTGCAGCAAATGTGTGGTGAAGCAATATAAAGAGAACGGGATCCTTTTTTCATACAAGGTGTAATGATCTTCCCTCGCAGTGGGTTCCACCATCATTGTATAACAGAAAAACTTCAGCCTCCCGGCTCACTCACTCTTAGTCAGCTGCGTGCTGCTTGGTCGTGGGCCACATCTGCCTCCTGCAGACATACATGCTCAGACTCCTAGAGACCGCCTGTCTCTCTCTTTCGTGGAGCCGTCTCCACCTGAAAGCCCTCCTGACTCCTACAACATGCCACCTGCCTGTAGGGTGGAGCTGTTCCCAAGTGTGAGCCCTGAGCTCTCTTCCTGAGGGGAATATAAACCCAGCCCACAGGTGTGCAATCATCATGCCTGTCTCTGCAAAAACTAGGCTGAAGGTGCTAAACACACCATGCCCACGGGTCGCCTCTCCACAAAGTACAGCAGGCACATATCCGGAATACAACATGTTGGGTTTACATATTCTTTAAGTTTTTTTTTTTTTTTTTTTTTTTTTTTATAAAAGAGCAACAGGGTCTCTAAAATTGGATGTTCCAACCTACCCTGGGAAAAGGAGCATTAAGGATATGGCCTGGGGGGCATAGTTGACAACAATTAAATTGGTAGTTGTCAAGTATTCCTTTCTTTTTGTAGGCCAGGCAGTCCTAGCAAAGTCCAGGCAAGGGGCAGCCATTTTTCCTTTTGCAGGAATATGTCTTAATTTTTCCAGGTATGTTGGCAACTTTGCAGTTCTCTGTATACAAAAGGCCACAATGCAATGCTTCTGAAGATCCTACAATATTGTAACGGAACAGAAGTCTGAGTGATCACAGACAGAGAACACAAATGGTACCTGTATACATTACATTTTCTTTTCTTTAGCACACATGTATAGACAAGCATCTTGGTTGTAGTACTGTTTGTTTTAACATTTTGGTATATTTTCTTTTGAGGGGTGGAGTACATAATTGAAAAAAACACACCTACGGGTTAAACATGGCAAAGTACAGTGGATATAAAAAGTCTACACATCCCTGTTTCTGTGATGTAGTAAAAAAATGAGACCAAGATAAATCATTTCAGAACTTTTTTTTTCACCTTTTTTTAATGACCTATGAACTGTTCAACTCAGTTGAACAACAAACTGAAATCTTTTAGGTGGAGGAAAGTAAAAAAAAAAAAAAAAATGTGCACACCCTTAAACTAATACTTTTGTTGAAGTACCTTTTTTGATTTTATTACAGCACTCAGTCTTTTGGGGTATGAGTCTATCAGCATGGCAAATCTTCTTTGCAAAAACACTCCAAATCTGTCAGATTGCGAGGGCATCTCCTGTGCACAGCCCTCTTCAGATAAGCCCACCGATTTTCAATCGGATTTAGGTCTAGGCTCTGGCTGGGCCATTTCAAAACTTGAATCTTCTTCTGGTGAAGCCATTCCTTTGTTGATTTTCGATGTATGCTTTGGGTCGTTGTCGTGCTGAAAGATGAAGTGCCTCTCCATGTTTGACTTTCTAGCAGAAGCTTGAAGGTTTTGTGCCAATATTGACTGGTATTTGGAACTGTTCATTAATTCCTCTACCTTGACTAAGGCCCCTGTTCCAGCTGAAGAAAAACCACCCCAAAGCATGATGCTGCCACCACCATGCTTCACTGTGGGTATGGTGTTCTTTTGGTGATGTGCAGTGTTTTTTTTTTTTTTTGAACCAAACATATCTTTTGAAATTATGGCCAAAAAGTTCAACCTTGGTTTCATCAGACCATAACACATTTTTCCCCACACACAACTTCAGATGTGTTTTAGCCAGGCTTGGATGTTTTTCTTAAGAAAAGGCTTCCGTCTTGCCACTCTACCCCATAGCCCAGAAATATGAAGAATACGGGAGATTGTTGTCACATGTATCACACAGCCTGTACTTGCCAGATATTCCTGCAGCTCCGTTAACCACTTCAGCCCCGGACCAATTGGCAGCCAAAGGACCAGGCCCCTTTTTGCGATTCGGCACTGCGTCGCTTTAACTGACAATTGCGCGGTCGTGCGACGTGGCTCCCAAACAAAAAATTGGCGTCCTTTTTTTTCCCACAAATAGAGCTTTCTTTTGGTGGTATTTGATCGCCCCTGCGGTTTTTATTTTTTGCGCTATAAACAAAAATAGAGCGACAATTCTGAAAAAAATGCAATATTTTTTACTTTTTGCTATAATAACTATCCCCAAAAAATATATAAAAAAACATTTTTTTTTCCTCAGTTTAGGCCGATACGTATTCTTCTACATATTTTTGGTAAAAAAAAATCGCAATTAGCGATTATTAGTTTGCGTAAAAGTTATAGCGTTTACAAAATAGGGGATAGTTTTATAGCATTTTTATTAATATTTTTTTTTTTTTTTTTACTAGTAATGGCGGCGATCAGCGATTTTTATTGTGACTGCGACATTATGGCGGACACATCGGACATTTTTGACACATTTTTGGGACATTTGTCATTTATACAGAAATCAGTGCTATTTAAATAGCACAGATTCCTATGTAAATGACAGTGGCAGTGAATGAGTTAACCACTAGGGGGCGGGGAGGAGTCAGTGTGACGTGTTGTGTTTTTTTTTTTTACAGTAGGGGGCGTGGCTGTACGTCTGATGTCATTGATCGGCTTTCCCGATGACAGGGAACACCCGATCAATGACAGGCAGTGTAGGAAGCGCGGGAGAGGTTTGTTTACACAAACCTCTCCCCGTTCTTCAGCTCAGTAACCCGATCGCGGGATACCAGCGGCGATCGTGTCCGCTGGTCCCGCGGCCGTGGTCACGGAGCTCCCGACCGGGTCGCGAGCGCGCCGCTGGAGGCGCGCGACCCACAGGCAGGCACAATCACGTACAGGTACGTGATTTTGCCTGCCCGTGCCATTTTGCCGACGTATATCGGCGTTAGGCGGTCGGGAAGCAGTTAAAGTCACGTGTGCTAGTGACGATACTAGGGAGGAAGGAAGTCAGGTGCCTATCGCTCTACTTCCGGTTTGCGGCCGCGACCGGAAGTTCATCTATGCTGATGCAAGAAAACTTTAAATGTGAGTGGATATTATTTTTGTTTCAATAAACCTGTTTTTTACTACACATTGGAGCGCTTCTTTGTACCTTTAACCCCTACATGCTGATCTAACCCGTGAGTGACCCCTTACACCTGGAGTGCCTTTTCGGATCGGAGTAGGAGTCCATAGGAGCCCATAGAAGCCTATAGGAGCCCATAAGAAAGAGGACCCGGAAAGTGACCAGGCTTGCCACTTTAGAGGCTATCTGCTCCACTAGGCCTGTAGGGGCCGCAAATAGAGGTGAGAGGCTGGGGGAACTAGTAGGGTGCACCCCTGAAGTCAGCACAGAGCACTGCCTGCACGGATCATCACTGTGATCAACACAAAGATTCCTGAATATTTCTACTCACCTTCACTTATTCCAGAGCAGTATGCTCTTCATTGTTCCAGATTGTGGACTTTATCGTTTATTTTCCGCCATTTTTTTCTTTACAAGCTGGGACTTGTAGTGCACCAAATTTTTACTTTTTATTTTTTAATAATTTTTTTCAGCGATATTATTGTTTTGGTATCATCTGATTATACCATACCTACAGTGACACACTCTTTTCATCTGTATGGTCACTTTGTCATTATTTTGGATATTTCTGCACATTCAATCATTAATTTCCCTTGCAATTTCCTTGCAATTCCCTTGCACTTTCAGAACCAATTTATCGGTTCTCTATTGGTTCTTTATTCACATATTTTGCACGTTGCACTGTGCACCTTTTATTGCTAGAAGATTTCGTGTTCACTATTTTTAACCCAACTCCATCATCATTTTTACCCCAGCACATATATTTATTTTCAGCATGGTTATTTTAGCACCATCACTTTTATTGAATATTTTTTCATTTTTTACACACGTCTTATATTTATTCAATATTTTATGTGTATTGCTATTAAGGAATTTTATTTATTTAGTTCATTATTTTATGTTTTTATATATCTATTTATGTGAAAGGTCACTCATCTTTCGTATACTCTGAGCTTTGCAAACTGGTCATTTTTAGATTATTTTTAGATTTATTGATTTACATAAGGGTTAGCGCCACATACCCTCTTCATTCAATTTTACCTTTACAAGTGTGAGATCACTTATATGTTGGCTGCTTTCCTTTTCCATTTTTCTCCTTATTTGATTTAATAGTTTTTGGTTGAGCGCACTGGTTACCCCTATTATCGGGAAGCGGTTAATGTTGCTGTAGGCCTCTTGGCAACCTCCCTGACCAGTTTTCTTGTCGTCTTTTTGTCAATTGTGTAGGGACGTCCAGTTCTTGGTAATGTCACTGTTGTACCATATTTTTCCGCTTGATGAATGTCTTCACTGTGTTCCATGGTATATGTAATGCCTTGGAAATTATTTTTTTCCCTCCTCCTGACTGATGCAATGAAATCCCTCTGATGCTTTGGAAGCTCACTGCGGACCATTGCAGGATGCAACTAAGAAAATGTCAGGAAAGACCTACTAGAACAGCTGAACTTTATTTGAGGTTAATTAGAGGCACTTTTAAATTATGGCAGGTGTGTATTGACTCCTATTTAACATGAGTTTGCATGTGATCGCCTAATTCTGAACACCGCTACATCCCTAGTTATAAGAGGGTGTGCACGCTGAAGCAACCACATTATTTTTTATTTTTTTATTTTTACCGCCCTCCCCCCTCCAAAAGATTTCAGTTTGTTTTTCAATTGAGTTGTACAGTTTATAGGTCACAAAGGTGGAAAAAGTTCTGAAATTATTTATCTTTGTCTCATTTTTATTACATCACAGAAACCTGACATTTTAACGTGTGTGTGTGGACTTGTTATATCCATTGTATATTCAAAATTTTAAGGAAAGACTATTCTCTGTATTTCCCAAAGTTGATGTGATGCATATGTAATTCAGTTCTCAATATACAAGGCGAGTCCATGCCTTTGCTATATATAAACTCGAGACCACGAGAGGATTTTTTATGCAGGGCTAACCAGAACTTGGTAAAACAAAATAAGCCTCATTTGTGACAGTAAATGAATGTTTCGGTCTGTTCAATACTTATGAAAATTCACATATGTGCAATCAATGTTACTGCCTAGGTAAGCCCACCCAAACCAAATTTTGATGGACATTACAAGAAATCAAACCATGGAGATCCTTTCAAAACACTACTAACATCCATAACTAATTAATTTCCACTTTTTGTTGATCTGTGATATGTTCTCCATATATTCCAACAGAGAATTCAGCACAGGAGGTGACACTATTACTTGACATAAAATGCAGTTGTGCTTCTTGTAAATTTAGCATTGGAAGGGAGCATTTGGACATTTCCTGACTCTAGGTATAGACCTTTGCATTGAGTTGGATGGCTGAATTCATATGAGCAGTTAGCAAAATGTACACGTTTTCTGTAGCAATTGTGATTCTACAGTGTCTAAAATGGGTTTGGTTAAAGCAATGGGGGTTTAGAGCCCGTGTTAGGGTTTTTGCTTTGTTTTTTTCCCCCCTTGTCACTAGGAATGAAATTAAGGGGAAAATCTCAAATTTTGAGTTACCGGAACAAGAATTGGGAAGAACTTCCAATGAAAGCACCTTTTTTCTGGTGACAACTGTCTAAAATGACATTCCCCTCACTTTGGAGAGGTTTCTCTTGCTTCCTGTAGTGTCTGCAGGACAGGAAATTTAAATTTGAACCCTTCCATGCTCTACTCAAAATCAAAAAGAGAAATATTTTTGGCTTTAGATCTACTTTTAAGAAACACTCCTTCTTTGGAGGACAAAGTTTGGCAGACAGGTTCACTTTGAGTCAGTCAAGCTGAAAGTTGTGAAAAGTCTTTCTTTCCTCCTTTCGTCGTCCTTTCCTCCTTTCGTCGTCCTTTCCTCCTTTCGTCGTCCTTTCCTCCTTTCGTCGTCCTTTCCTCCTTTCGTCGTCCTTTCCTCCTTTCGTCCTTTCCTCCTTTCCTCCTTTCGTCCTTTCCTCCTTTCCTCCTTTCCTCCTTTCCTCCTTTCCTCCTTTCGTCCTTTCCTCCTTTCGTCCTTTCCTCCTTTCGTCCTTCCATACATGCGCACAGATGAAGGTCACCTAGGAAAACGGATATAGTACAGTAAATATATTTAGTTGGGATGGAAAAAAACAATCTTGTGCTTCCATCTGACAAAATAGATTCTAAAGTGCATCTAGTATGCAATAAAGAAAATTAATTGCCCCCTTAAGAACAACACCACAATATAATTGAGATTTCTGATACTGATTTTAAAAGGTTCCCTGCATGCTTGAATGAGCCTTCCAATACTTTGCCATTAGCATTGTGCACGAAATGCCACTGTGTGTGTGTGTGTGTGTGTGTGTGTGATATATATATATATATATATATATATATATATATATATATATATATATATATATATATATATATATATATATATATATATATATATATATATATATATATATATATATATATATATATATATATATATATATATATATATATATATATATATATTTATTATATTTACCTTTTTTTTTTTTTTACGAAAAAATGGTGTGGGGGTCCCCCCAAAATCCATACTAGACCCTTATCCCCATACTCATTAATAAGGGGGACCCCAGATCCTGGCCCCCCACCCTATTTGAAAGGGGGCCCCCGGATTCCGAAATGCCCCCCGCCCGCAGACCCCGAAACCAACGACCAGGGTTGTCAGGAAGAGGCCCTTGTCCTCATCAACATGGGAACAAGGTGCTTTCCCCAAAGCACCCACCCCCATGTTGAGGGCATGCGGCCTGGTACGGTTCAGGAGGGGGGGGCGCTCACTCATCCCCCCACCCCCTTTCCTGACCGGCCAGGCTGCGTGCTCGGATAAGGGTCTGGTATGGATTTTGGGGGGGACCCCCACACCGTTTTTTCGGCGTAGGAAGTTCCCCTTAAAATTCATACCAGACCTAACGACCTGGTATGCTCTTGGAGGGGGAACCCATGCCGGTTTTTATTTAAAATTTGGCATGGAGTTCTCCCTCGAGAGCTGATTATTCTGTGAGAGAGGCGACATTGTTGCTTCAATATAGATGGAGATTCAACTTGGAGGCGACTTCCATTGAGTTCTATGGGTACAAGTCGCCTAGAAGTAGGATTGAAGTAGTACAGGAACCTTTTCTGAAGTCAGAGAGACTGCAGTGGTGTGCATTAAGACTGGATCCATTCACCTACATTGATTTTTTTTCATGTAGGGCGACTTGAGGTGACTTGAAGTCGGATCCGAAGTTGCCCCTGTGTGAATGGACTCTAAACGTCAGCATTAAAGCAAATATTATAGCTTGTTTATTTTAGTGATGGCACCAACATTACTTTCACTATCTGTTCAGCTGCCGGGAGCAAAAAAACATAGCCCTTGCTTTCAGGTACAGGGCACATGTGACTCTTTCCCTTTTTTTCCCATGGTACAGCGCTAGTGATTGGCCTCTTAGGTGCTGCCACTTATGGGCAAGGAATTGGTGCTCAGGCTTGTCTATGTTCCAAGTTGTGATTTGGAGCTTACACAGGATATCCTCTCCTATTCGCAGCAGTGGGGAAGTACACAGAAAGTAAGCATGCATTTGCTGGGGAGGCCGTTCAATTGTTAAGTTTTACTCCAGCCGCAATACCAGTTTTATACTTGCCTTCTGATTTAGCAAAATTCCAACTGTGTGGCCTCCATGGCACCTTAAACCTATTGTGAAAATCTTCATGCAGGTTTGTGCTTGATCTTTGAAATCTCCATTCAGTCCCAGTCCATAGGATTGAATGAAAATTGCAGAGTGCATGCTCTGGCCCAGTGAAGGAGATATTGACAAGTGACACAGAGGAGACTGCACAACCGAGATCTCTCTGGATTAGAGACAGGTGTAAGACTAGCAGGAGGTTCTGGGGGTTAAAAAAAATAATTGTAACTCCAAAATGCAATTACACCAGTAGAGTTGGAATTTGCCTGTCATGTCACATGCACATAGGTGGAGTCTCTCTAGAATTTCAGTGATGTGGTTTAACTGCCTGTGTGACTGGCTGTATAAAATTGTATTTCATTTAAATAACCTGTGCTGATGTCTGTGAATAAACAAGTGACCAACATTTGTGTTAAGGTGACTTGCCTAAAAATCAAACCATAATCAAACCATAAAGACAAAACTAAAAGAAAACACAAGAACAAACCATCTGCTATATCACACACAGCTTTTGCATGTTATGAACCAATTTTTCATTATTAATTATGAACAGCACTCGGGCTAGTGTGGGTTGTCCTAAATCTTCAAAAGTGCTATATGCATAATCAAAGCAGTATTCGCAAAAACAATAAAAAATAAATAAATACATTTACAAAAAAAGCAATAATTCAGGTCTATTTCTGTATTCAATCCTTTCGGTGTGAGTGTTTCTTATTCATATATCCGTCATGTTTCATTCCTAAAAATTTCTCTTCAAAGCATGTATCCCCTCCTATGACTCGGCTCCCTATCAATTGCGTAAAATATCAATCTAGTGGGATCTTTATTATGAGCCAATCCTGAAATGATTTGATACACTGTGCTCCTTGAAGCCTCTCTGAATATTCTTAATAATCTCTTTTATAGGCTTGGTTAATTTTTAGGTAGCCCTACCCAGGTACTGGAGCCCTCATTTATTTTCTCATATAAGAGAGACCTTATGCACGTTGGCCATCGGTTTAGCCCCTCTGAATGCCAGAAATCCTAGCAGGAGGAAAGCTGCTTTATAAAAAAAAAAAAACGCACCTAAAGCTATGTATTACACGTTTGGGTGCATCCAGTTTTTTAGCATTAATGGATTCCATCGACCAGAATATTTTATTCTGGCCATTTAAGTCCAGTAATGCTTAAACATGCATTTTTTAGCTTCTCTCCTGGACATGCCTTTTTGGTGTGCGTGTTGTTGTTTTTTTTTTTTTTTTTTTTTTTCGGCCTGTAAATGTTTCTCTTCTAATACACCTGTGAAAGCCTATGTGTGCCTGTACACAAAGGCTTACATAGAGGTGTTTTTACAGGCTTTTTTTTTTTCTGCCAGCTGTGTCCCATTGCAGTGATTTCCCTTCACTTCCTGTCCCATAGCCAAACAGGAAGTGAGAGGAAATGCCTGCAAATTATGGGAATTTTTAGGGGGACCCCTAGGTTACCAGAACTAGTGTTGCAAAAATGTAAATAACACTCCTAAAGCCACATCCGTATAAACTTGATTGGGGGAGAGAAAGGGTAAAGGGCCACAGGGCCCTAATTCGGACTTTACAGGCAAGATGAACAATGATGTAGTACAAAAATATCTTATTAACAATAAGTCATATCAAACGGGTTAAGTAAAAAAAAAATTAAAAATGTACGATAGGCATATGATAGTAATGAGTATCTAGTGTAAACAAGAGAGTTGACGCCAAACAAACGGCAGTGAGCCCCTGTGCGTCAACGAGTTTCGCTGTTTTGCTTCGTCAGGACACACTTGGGGGGTAGTTGGAAGGAACAAGTCTCACTTGTCAGCATAGAAATATCTCCACATGGAGAGCTCCCAGATGATCACCCAGGAATCAGTGTAAAGCAGGAGGCAGTGTCTTACTAATACCAGCGATCGTGTATAGGGCTGATGGCGTATAGATATGAATATAAACTCGTATGGTTCACCGAGGGGGGGGAGGAGATACACCATATGTATCCAGATAATTACAGGGGGGGAGTAATGGAGAGAAGGAAAGAAAAAACACCTTTTTACCTGTTTTCAGCCCATAGAAACAGGGGTTGCAGTGATTTCCCTTCACTTCCTGTCCCATAGCCAGGAAGTGAGAGGAAATGACTGCAAATTATGGGAATTTTTGGGGGACCCCCAGGTGACCAGAAATAGTGTCCTCATTGGAAGATTTCCCCTCTATTACTTTTCTTGGGGCAACCCAAAATTTGGAATTTTCTTCTTTCAATGATGGTGGTAAACAGAACAAATGGAGAGGCTAAATCTCCCTAACAGGGTCACAGAAGTCAATACAAAGTGACAGGGGTTCTAATCCCTCTGCACGCTATCCAAAACTAAAAACACAAAAGGTTTTGCCTTTCGTTATACTTTAGTGTACTTTAACACTTTTCTGTTCTGGGCATAAAAAACTACAGTTTTATCTTTTTTACATTTGACTAAATGTTTGTAATTGCTCATGAGGATATTTCCACACACTGTATAGATCAGAGGGCCTGTATCAGATTTGGCCTTGCAGTTATGAGAACCTGTCATAATTCCTGCTCACGTGTGAAATGGCTTGTTACAGCTATTTTCAAATTGTTCTGTTCCATGGCTTCTATTTGATTTCCACCCTCTTGGATCTCACGGCAGCATTCAACATTCCAGATTATCTTCTCTTTATAGTATAAGTCAGTTTAAAGCATAAGGTTCCAAGGATCATCTTATCAATTTTTGCACTGGTTCAGTGTGTGTGTGTGTGTGTGTGTGTGTGTGTGTGTGTGTGTGTGTGTGTGTATATGAAGCCCTTCTCCGGCAGACCCATTAGAGGTCCCTGAGGCTTATTGTAGGACCTCTAATCTTTTTTTTCATGTGCTGTATCCAGCATGGGTAATCAGCTCATTTGGCTTTGCATACCATCTGCGTACAGATGATATTATGCTCTGCTTTCTCCATGCCTTGCCTGCTTTTAATATGTATGTGAAATTCTAGCAGACCAGCAACCACTACTATGTAGTTGAAAGTGAAGCACTTTAAACCCAAGCAAGCTGCTATGGTAGAAGCTTAAAGCATATGTCAAGGCAAAAAAAAAAAACCCTCTGAACTACATCTCAGCAATTCATTTCCCTTTTAGATTTCTATCCCTTTTTTAAAAACCATTAAAAAAAGTATAAAAAATAACCATTGTGCTGCTGGAAATGCACTATCTGTGATAGTTTGACTGACATTGACTCTTGCATGCAACGCTGTTCCCAAATGAATTTTATATTATTATTTTTTGAGACGGTAGAGCTTTTTTTTTTTTTTCTGGCGACCCCACCGTTTTGACCTAGGTACCCCATCATATTCCTGGAGGATGTGGGAGCCCTTTCACAAAACAGCCTGGGGGTAGAGCTGCTGCAAATAGAGCTTTCACACTGGGATGCTGCGCTGGCAGGATGTCAAAAGTCCTGCGAGCAGCTTTTTTGAGGTGCTTTGGGAGCGGTGTATGCACCGCTCCTTAAGCGCCCCTGCCCATTGAAATCGATGGGCAGCTCCGGCAAAGCGCTGCACTTTTAACCCTTTTTTTTTTTTTTTTTTGGCCGCTGGCGGGGATTAAAAGCTCCCAACTAGTACCCGAAAAGCACCGCAAAAACTACGCCCCTGCGCTGGCAGTGTGAAAGGGTTCTAAATCTAAAGGAAATTGACTAAGAAAATTGTATAATGTATGGCCAGCATAAAGCAGACCTTCAGTCTTCTTTTTTTTTTTTTTTTAAACTTTCCATATATTAAATCTTCTGCCCTTTTTTTTTTTTTTTGAAAGTTTGATAGTAAAACCCCTTTCACACTGGGGCGGTGCGGGCGCTGGCGGTAAAGCAGGGCTTTACCGTCGTTTTAGCGGCGCTATTTGGCCGCTAGCGGGGCAGTTTTAACCCCTGCTAGCGGCCGGAAAAGGGTTAAAACCGCCCTTTGCAGGCGGGTTTGCAGCGCTGCCCCATTGTTTTCTATGGGAAGGGGTGCTTTAGGAGTGGTAAATACACCGCTCCTACATCGCTCCAAAGATGCGGCTTGCAGGACTTTTTTGACCGTCCTGCAAGCGCACTGCTCCAGTGTGAAAGCCCTCGGGCTTTCACACTGGAGAGACCGCAGCCGCTGTTTCAGGGCGCTTTGCAGGCGCTATTTTTAGCGCTATAGCGCCTGCAAAGCGCCCCAGTGTGAAAGGGGCCTTTAAACATTTTTTTCCTGACAGTAAATACCTTATACAGCCCACTTCCTCTTTGTTGTCTGGTAATAAGCCTTATGACTTCATGCACAGCTTCACTTCAGCTTATGACCTCATGCACAGCTCTCTCTCATTCTCATAAGAGTTTGCCAGGAAGGGAGGGGGGATGAGTCATGAGGGCCAATGAAAGCTGCAGAGCTGAAGGTGTGCCTCCTGTAAATCCAGGAAGTGAACAGGCAGCATCTTCAGCTGCCCACAGTTAAAATGGATGCAGCCAGACTTTGTAGATGACGCTTTCTGCCGCATATTTTGGCAAGTACAGAATCACAGTATATATAAAATAATATGCACAGTGGTTGGAGGGACACTGATCAGCTTCAGATTGGCAAAAATGTTATTTTTTTTTAATAAATTATGAGCAGACTGCAGTTCCTCTTTAAGGATTGACACTGCCAAGTGCTGCCCACTTACCTTCGCCTAGTCCAGTGAGACTGCCTGGTGTTTTTTTTTCCCCCACGTCATTAAAAGCCTGGATCTCTGGTGACATGATCCATGCTGAATGGAATGATAGAATTTAGTCGATCTACTGCTCAGCAGAAGTCCTGCAACCAAATGCTTAGGTCAGGTGTAGGACACCTCAGCACTCCAGATGTTGAACTACAAATCCCATGAGGCATTGCAAGACTCTGACGGCCATAGGCATGATGGGATTTGTAGTTTTATCACAGCCGCAGTGCTGAGGTTGTCTACCCCTGGCGTAGGTTTTTCACAATACGAGTAGCCCTGAAGGGAGCCCAGAACCGCTCTTCTGTTGCTATTTCGTTATTCATCACAGCCAGACTGTCAACGTAGCTTTATATTACCATATAGATGTTAAATGCTTGAGCAGGTAGCAAAGCAATATAAAACAACGGCAACAGTTTTGGCGCTGTGTGTAAAAGACAGCTAGCTTGCCTGTACGTCGTTTTGTCATACTTTCCCTTTAATAGTCTGGCAGGCAGCAGACATGTTTGAATGAGGTTAGCATTTGCTCAACTGGTTTCCAAGGTGACTGTAGAAGATGGGTTAGGGCATGCAGCGCCAATAGCAGAGGAGAGCAGAATTGTTAAGCCTCCCATTTTAGTCTACATTTTCAAATTCCTTTTGTGCCGGAGGTAGGAAAACCTTACTCCCCATGAGGTGAGCATTCCGCTTCTGTATTTGTGTTTTGTTTTTTTTTCCTGTTTGTTCGATCAACATACAGGTATGTGTAATAAACCGACATGGAAAGATTGGAATGTGCAGAATTTGGGCAGACGGCAATGCATATTTCCTCCGTGTTCCCTTCAGACGACCGCTCAAACAATCGCTGCTGGGATTTGTTGTTTGTGAGCTTTGTCTAATGGTGTATGTCTGACCTAAAATGTCACCTTATTTAATGAGCGTGTTGGAAATCTCAATTATCTGTGTGACAAAGTGATCTAAACTGTTCATTCCTTCTCTAGGTGTGTGTGGTAAGTGTAACATACCTGAAGGTAAATGGACGTTGTACTGGAGTGTGAACTATGCATTACTTTGTGCTAAAAAATCATTGCAGTTCTTGAAAATATTCACTGAAACTGACAAAACACGTCACCATCTGACTACAAAATCTGCTTTACACTCATTATAGGCATTATAATCTGTACATTATTCTTCAGATCTACCAGCAATAGCTTGGCAGATTGGATGCCAACTGGTTATCTTCCATAGTTTTGGTAAGGGTACATTCCCACTTGCCTATATACCTGACAAAGATCACATACAAGATCCCCACGGGGGGGGGGGGGGGGGGGGGGTTCCCAGCAGCTTTCGGGGAGGCTTCCTGAAAGCAATGGGGAGCTGCCAGCCCCCCCCCCCGCAGTAAATTGCGTCCGCTCGCATGTGATGACTCATGCAACGAAAGATATGTGTGTGTGTATATATATATATATATATATATATATATATATATATATATATATATATATATATATATATATATATATATATATATATATATATATATATATATATATATATCATTTTTATTATTAGTGTCTTTATATATATATATATATATATATATATATATATATATATATATATATATATATATATATATATATATATATATATATATATATATATATATATATATATATATATATAAACACTAATAATAATAAAAATGATATATATATATATATATATATATATATATATATATATATATATATATATATATATATATATATATATATCTCTCTGTGTCTGTCATACATACATACACATACACACACATCTCAAATGTATGTATAGAAATGACGGTGCTGCATCTAAAAAAAAAATAATAATATTCAGTCCAGTCCATAAATGTGTACAACGCATAAAAAATGCGCAACAAAAAAAAACAAGTTTCAAGGGCATATAAAAAAGGCCAGCATGTGCTATAATTAATGTGCAACGATAACCTGCCAATTATCAGCCCTAGACCCAGGTTTTCTGCATCCAGGGCCGATCACTTGCTAATGATTGGTGCATGAATGCGCACATGCAAGCGGTTGCGATTTAGCTGCAGTAGTGGGCAGCCTCCCTCTGCTTCCAATGGAGCTGCCTCCCGCAGCTAATCACTGGAAAACTTTGCTGGGGTTCTCACATGTGTTCTTTGTTGGGTATATTCGCAAGGGTTAATGTACCCCAAGGCCAGGTTCGCATATGTGTGGCTGCAGTTTGCAGTTCAGGGTCCGGTGCGTTCCTCTTCACTGACTGGAGTGCGAAATTTATTCCTGAATTTGCACCTGAACCAGACCCAAAAACGCACAGGACCCTTTTTGAAACCACACCGCGGCCACGTGTGGACCAGCTCTATTGAGAGCCAGTTACATTCACATGTCATGCGAATTGGATGCGGTTAAAAATGCATCTAATTTGCATATATGTGAACCCAGTCTTAAGCCTCGTATACACGGTATGATTGTTGGCCAACCGAGTGTCAGATTTTTGTCAAAAGGGCGTGTGCCAGGATCTTGTCTTGCATACAAACGGTACACAATTGTCGTGCAACAAACACGAACGTTGTGACGTACTACGAGGAATTTCAGCTCTTGAGCACCACCCTTTGGGCCCCTTATGCTAATTTTGCATTTGAGCATTGATTCTGAGCATGCGTGTTTTTGTACTTTCGACTTTTGTGTGACGGATTTGTGTACTGACCAATACGAAAATATGACTTCAAACTGTTGTCTGCAGAAAATTTACTAGCCTGTCATCCAACATTTGTTGGCCGAAAGTTGGACAACAATTGTCAAAAGGAGTGTACTAGCGGTAAGATTTTAGGATGGCAGTCTATCGACAGACAATCCCCTGCCAATAATCGTACCATGTGTACGAGGCTTTAGACACTATACAACTTTTGTTGTCTGATTTCCTATAGATTTACCGAAACCATGTAGTGCAATGGCCTGCCTGATTGCATACAAATTTAAACTTTTGACTTCATATTATATGGTTTTGGTAAATCCTGAAGGAAAAAAAATCTACAGAAAATTGTATAGTGTGTATCAAGTTTTAATGTAACGGAATAGAAATCTAAAGGAGCAAAGTTTTTTTTTTTTTTTTTTTTTTTAGTTTTTTTTTCTGTATAGATAAAATCAAGTGATTTTATATCATGCAAGTTGTATTGTTGGGGACTTCAAAAGTGAGCTTTGTTCTAAATCTAAAGGAGATTTTACAATCGGGTTGTAACCTGTGTTGACATCTTAGTCCTATCTACAATTGGGCGAGACTGTAGCCAGACGATTTAGAGGTTTGTGCATTCAACTTGTAGTACAGGAGCAGAACACACAGGTTTATTCATAGACTTTTTTTAAATGGGAGCACCCGAAAAAAAAACACACAATGTGTTTTTTTTTTTTTTTTTTTTTTTTTCAAGGGCTCTCAGTGAAGTCTATGGGGTCAACAATTTGTGATTTTGCCTCAAAGAAGGTCATGTACTTTTTTTTTTTTTTTGAGCTTTAGATGACAATGGACTCAACTGAACTATCAGATGTGAATGGGCTCATTGAGATTGAGACTCTTCATCATGAGTGCTGTTGCGCTTTGGAAAACGCACAACAAAACTCTCAAGTTTGCAGAGTTAGGATCAGCAGATGGGATTAGCAAATTTCTTTCTTTATGCACACAAAATATGTATTAGTCTTATGTGTAAAACTTGTAAATGTCACTATTTTTTTAGTTTGTGAAATGAGTTGATTGGAATATAAGTAAACTGAGAGAAATCCTGTATCCTCTGTAGAGTTTAAAGAAAGTCCTGTACTGAGGCAGTGTTGCAGTTGTAATTGCTGTTCTCTTCTGAAAATGCTAGTTGGCTGGCTGTTATGCTGAAATAGTTGCTTTATTATCTGACCACAAACAGGTATGTTATTTAGGAGTTTTTATCGGTATGCTTGTTCCTGATCAATGATTTCGTATTGAGGAAGAATACCATGCCATTTCAGAAAAATGGTAATGGCAGCCTCCATGCATGTTACGCGCATTAGTGTCCTGTTGTGTCATTTATTTGGAGTGGCACCCCATTGCACCTTTCTGAGGCACCTGCAATGGGCACACCTCAACACACAGTAACACACTACCATGTGAGCTGTGTTTGTAGAGCGGCACGATTTTGGCTAAAATGAGAATCAAGATATTTTGTTTTGCTTAGAATAAAGATCACGATTCTCGCGGTGTAACATCTTTCACATTTATAAAAATGATTGGGCTAACTTTACTGTTTTTTCGTATTTTTATTTATTTATTTTTTATTCATTAAAGTGTATTTTTAAAAAATGCGTTTGAAAGACCGCTGCGCAAATGCGGTGTGACATAAAATATTGCAACAACCACCATTTTATTCTCTAGGGTCTCTAAAAAAAAATGTATATATGTGTGTGTATATATATATATATATATATATATATATATATATATATATATATATATATATATATATATATATATATATATATATATATATATATATATATATTTTTTTTGTGTGTGTATGTGTGTATATGTATGTATATATGTATATATATATATATATATATATATAATGTAGTGGGGTCGTTCCCCTTTTAGGGGAGAAGACTACATTCCCCAGGCTCCCGGGAGGCTGTTTGTTTCCGCCCGAGAGGCTTCTGGGGGAGGTGATAAAAGGGAAGAGGAGAGACCGCCTCTTCCTCTTCTGACTGGGCTGGTGACGCAGAGACTTGCAAGTGAGGAGACACCTGTGCGGACCGAGACTGCTGAAGGCCTGAAGCCTGGGCCTTGCAGCAGGTGGAGAGAGACTCTCACCCCTCAGAGTCAGCAGCAGCGGAGCGGAGACTTTTCCCTACAGTCGGTCGGAGAGAGGACCGGAGCGCAGGGGCTGTGACGGAGGAGGCCGGACGCCGCCAGTGGAGGTCCCGGAGCTGAGGACGGTACCCATGAGTGGTGAGCGAGCTGAAAGGCTCATCCTACACTGTTACATTCACTTCTATGCCTATTGAACTGCCAAGGCACAGTTTACCTCAGAGCAGCAGATGTTTCTTTCTGTGGATTACAAACACACCATTTAAAGCTACATGTGCACCACCTCTACAGTTCTCTTGCCGGTGAAGAATACTGTATTTATTCAAGGACTGAGCTCTATTGCTAGGGATCAGGCCTGGTCCGTTAGGTAGGTGCAGTTACATGGTTGCACCCCAGAGGTGTATAGTAGACGGTCGCTACATTCGGCGCTCCGTTCCCCATTGCTACCCAGACCCACATGTGTGTACATGTTCATAGCACATACTACAGGGACCTGTTCATGTGTATCGTAATTCAAATGTTTAAATGCATGTTACTACTTATTTTCTTACTGCCAAAGTAAAGCCAGTTATTCTTATCTCAGCAGTCTGCTTGTGAGTTTGAGTCCATTACACTTAGAGTATACGTGATATTTATATGGTGCATAGATACATACCCCTTACTAACTGTGCCAGAGCGGGTAGAGCAAAATTGCCGGGGGGTTGGTGGAGCTGTACTCAGGGACCCAAAACAAACCAGCGGCCCTCTTAACTGGGGGTATCGCTATGTATGTATGTATGTATGTATGTATGTATGTATGTATGTATGTATGTGTATATGTATGTGTGTTTGGGTGTTCCAAGTAATTTTCTAGCAGAAAATAATGATTTTTACTTGTAAGCAACAAATGTAAGAAAAGGTTTGGTCTTTAAATGGTTAAACCTCCCTCATTTACATGCTGGAGTTTTCCTTTGAAAGAACAAAAAGATATTAGCATGTTGTGATAAAACTTGGCAGGCTGCCTGGATTATTTTTTATTTATTTATTTTTTCACCAGCTGTGAGAACTCTCTGCACTTGCTAGAAAGAATTGTGACATGCTGTTTTGAAGATCGGCAAGGGAAAAAGATTACGCTTTTGATTCTTGACGATTAATCGTGCAGCTCTACTTTGTTGCTAATAATTATGCACTTTTTTGTGCATTTTGGTTCGTTAGCCAGTGACTGTGGTGTGTTAGCCAGCCACTTTCAAAATTGTGGGTTAATGTATGACATAACAATATAATTGGGTCGGTTTCCCCTTAGGCCCCTTTCACACGGGCGCCTCTGAAGTGGGATCCGCTTGCTCAGCGGGGGATCTTTCCGCTGATCCCCGCTGAGCAGGTGGAAGATAGGTCTGTGTAGCAGAGCGGACATGGACACAGTCCGCTCTCGTCTATGGCTCAATCAGATAAAAATGGACTGCTTGTCCGTTACCAACCGATCCGCCAGACGGGTGGAAAATAGGTCCCCTATCCGCCTGTTTTTGGTAGACAGGATCAGATGGCGGCGGGTGCCAGTGGACATGTGTACGCTGACAATCCGCTGCTCCATAGAAGAGACTGGAGGGTCCGATCAGGTCCGCCTGAAAAACTGACAAGGGGACCTGACCGGATTGCACGTGTGAAAGGGGCCCTTAAAGTGAATCTATCATCCTTTCTGAGTATCTCTAAAAGTGGTACATGCTTTTACCTCACTTGTATAGAAAACCCCATTTTAATGCCCTTTCTGATGGTATGGTTTGAAACGAAGCATCAACTTCTCGACTAAGCCTTCAAACCCCTCCACCCCCTGTTCGCTCAGTGGGGGAGATTTACTAAAACTGGTGCACTCAGAAACTGGTGCAGCTGTGCATGGTAGCCAATCAGCTAACTGAAAATAAGGCCGGGTTCACACTGGTACGACACGAGAGTTGTACCATTTGGATCCGACTTTGCCCTGTGACTTGAAGGCCGACATGCATCTGACTTCAATGAACAGTGATTCGACTTTGATCCCCAACAATACCAGGCACTGTGTCTGGTATGAATCTTTAGGGGGAACTCCACGCCAAATTTAAAAAAAAATAAAACGCAAGAGCATACCAGGCCCTTCGGTCTGATATGGATTCTAAGGGGAACTCCCCCACGCTGAAAAAACAGCGTGGGAGTCCCCCCCCCCCCCCCCCCCAAAATCCATACCAAACCCTTATCCGAGCACACAGCCCAGCAGGTCAGGAAAGAGGGTGAGGATGAGCGAGCGCCCCCTCCCTCCTGAACCCTACAATGCCGCATGCCCTCAACTTGGGGGTATGGGTGCTTTGGGGCAGGTGGGGGGGCTGCGCCCCCCACCCCAAAGCACCTTGTCCCCATGTTGATGAGGACATGGGCCTCTTCCCGACAACCCTGGCCATTGGTTGCCAAGGTCTGGGGGCGGGGGGCTTATCGGAATCTGGAAGCCCCCTTTAACAAGGGAGCCCACAGATCCCGGCCCCCACCCTATGTGAATGAGTATGGGGTACATTGTACCCCTATCCATTCACCTGAAGGAAAAAAAAGTCTCAAAAATAACACACAGCGTGTTTTAAAGTAATTTAATTTTATTAAGGCAGCTCCGGCGTCTCTTCCGACTTCTTCTCCCCTCTCCGGCTTTTTTCTGCTGATGTCTTCTAGCCCTCTCCGGTTCTTCTCCCCTCTCTGGGTCTTCTCTGCTCTCTCTCCGGTTCTTTTCCCTGTGTCTGCTGTCTTCTGCCTCTGCTGGGTCTTCTCCGCTATCTTCTCTCTCTCTTGCTGGGTCTTCTCTGCTGTCTTCTCCGCTGTCTTCTCCATCTGTTCTTCTTCTGATGTTGACTCAACGCTCTCTCCTGCTCTAATGCCGGGTGCGTGGTGTGCCACTACTTATATTGGCATGGGAGGGGTTCACCGTGTGATGTCATCCGGATACCCCACCCCTTATGACATCACCGCCCTGGGCATGATGGGTTGTGACGTCCTAAGGGGCGGGTCTCTGGTGACCCTGCCCCATGCATATATAAGTAGTGGCACACCACGCACCCGGCATTAGATCGGGAGAGAGCATCGAGTCAACATCGGAAGAACAGAGGGAGAAGATGGCAGAGAAGACCCAGCAAAAGAGCGAGAAGACAGCAGAGGAGACCCAGACGAAGACAGCAGACAGAGATGAATCGGAGGGCTAGAAGACATCAGAGGCGAGCTGAGAAGACCCAGAGAGGGGAGAAGAACTGGCAGAGGCAGAAGACGTCAGCGGAGGAGGCAGAAGAGCCGGAGAGGGGAGAAGAGATCTGATGAGACGCAGGAGCTGCCATAATAAATTTTTTGAACACCCTGTGTGCTGTGTTTTTTATTTTTGAGACTTTTTTTTCAGGTGAATGGGTAGGGGGTACAATACCCCATACTCATTCACATAGGGTGGGGGGCTGGGATCTGGGGGCCACCTTGTTAAAGGGGGCTTTCATATTCCGATAAGCCCCCCGCCCGAAGACCCCAACGGCCATGGTTGTCGGGAAGAGGCCCTTGTTCTCATCATGGCCCCCCCCCTGCCCCAAAGCACCCACCCCCCACATTGAGGGCATGCGGCCTGGTACAGTTCAGGAGGGGGGGGGGGGCGGCGCTCGTCTCCACCCCCTTTCCTGACCTGCCGGGCTGTGTGCTCGTATAAGGGCCTGGTTTGGATTTTGGGGGGACCCCCATGCCGTTTTTTCGGCGTGGGGATTCTCCTTTGAAATCCATACCAGACCGAAGGGCCTGGTATGATCTTGGAGCGGAGGAAACCCATTGTGTGTGTGTGTGTGTGTGTGTGTGTGTGTGTGTGTGTGTGTTTTTTTATTTATTTTTTTATTTGGCATGGAGTTCCCCTTCAAGATCATCAGCACACAAGTTGCATGCTAAAGTCGGATCAGCTTGGATGGCGATCTGACTTTGATCCGATTTCAGTGATATTCAATGGACTGAAGTAGGATCGAAGTCAGACCAAAATAGTGCAGGGAGCATTTTCAAAATGGGACTGACTTGTGTCGGACCAGTTAAGATGGCTCTCCTAGGGAAACATTGATTTTCATGCGACATGAGCTCCCAATGTGTGAACCCGGCCTAAAACCTCGAAGCTGCACCAAACATGAGTGAAAACCAAAAATTCGTTACAAGAACTGTTGCTGGCTTTAGAGACCTTCATGAGAGCGTTCAACACCACAAACGCCACTATTTCTCACTGAACAAGCGAAACACAGTAGATTCTGCATTGCTGGCTATAGTATTAAGACTTCGCTGCACCCATGACTGTCTAAATATCCAAACAGTGACTTCAGTTGTTCAGCCAATCATTTTTCATCTGCTCAGTCAACTTTTGTCTAGCAGGGTGGTGCAGAAAGGCCACCCATGGCTAGAAATTTAGCCGGTTCAGCAAGAATTGCTCAAATTTTGAGCCAGCTAGCTTAACACAATAGCATCAATCGGCAATATTGGATGCAAATCTGGATAACCGGACTATTTTTTTTATTTATTTTTTTCTACACATATGCTCACTGTGTGCAAGAAAACGTATAGCTGATCCTGCATGCCAGTAAAAAAGAAAACGCATTGTTTTGTTTTTCTCCAACTGCAGCAGAGCGAGTATCAACCTGTCAGTGCTTTATTTGCTGTCTGGAGGGGAGATCAGTAGCAATGTAAGACTACAAATTATGCCTAGCTGAAATAATTACATTGTTGTTGCCTTAACTTCTTCTTTTTTTTTCTAATTTGGGTTTGTGCAGAGAATGTGTGACTAAGCTCCCATTCACACTTTTGCCGTTTTTGCTTTTTGCTGCTCGTTTCCCTATAACTGATTATATTCAACTTCTCATTCTTAGCCCTGGTTCACGCTAGTGCGATTTGACATGTCAAATCGCATTTCTAATCGACGGCAATTGCTGGCAATGGCACCGTCCTAATCGGTGCGATGCTGCATTTGAGGCGCTGCAACGATTTCAAAAAGTAGTTTCTGTACTACTTATTGCGATTTCAGCTTGCGATTTTTAATTTTATTTTATTTTTTATTTTTTTCAAATATAAATTGCGATTTTTTTTTTTTTTTTTTTTTTCCCATTTCCCATTTTTTTCCCATTGACATCCCAAAACATCCCAAAAACCTGCACAGATTTCTGTGAAATCATGACTGACATGGGGGAGCTGAACGCGCACGGCTTCATTTCCACAGCTCAGTGTAGAGACAGAAAAACTCTGAATGGAAAAAGTCGCTCCCAAAAAACGCAAGAAAAAAATTTCCGCTCCTAGAAGCTTCAAAAAAATTTAAAAATGGGGGCAGAGATGTAATTGATGAGGAGCATTTCTGTCCCCAGCAGGTTAAAACAAATGTGAAGGGTTGTATTTCTAAGGACTGGGCTGATGGGGTGGTCACTTTCATTTAATGTTAGTGGTGGTAAAAATAATGCTGTAGACAGCAGTGTTTGTCATGTCATGTGCGCTAATACTTGGGCAACAAGCTTTGTGAGCTGACGGTTATGTCTAGGGACAGTTTGGACCTCGTTGCAATTATGGATACATGATTCAAATGACTGAGAAACAGGGTGGATAAAAATCCAATGATTTTAAAACCATATTTAAATCTGTTTTTTTTTTTTTTTTTTGTGATTTTTATTTATTTTAATAAAATTCTTTTGGAGTAAAAATCTATCTAAAGATAGTTTTCTATTTAAGATACATTAATAATTTAGTTTATTCAACATGAAATGGAGCTTGGTTATGTAGCATGCGGCTGTATATTCTGCAATATTCAAATTTTTGGTAAACTCATTCAATGAATCTCTACAAGCTGAGATGACATGCACTGCATTCACAAAATTTCACAGTAACCATGAGATAAAACAAAGTTCAAACATGTTCCTTTATCCCATTGTTTTGTAAATCTATGTACACTACAAACTGTATGATTGAATCGGTTCTAATATCACTGTTTACTAACCGGACAGCTTATTACTCTAAATAGGAAACCTTTAATTTTGTTTGCAAATATTAAAGATTCTTACTACCAGCAAGAATAAGTCCTTGCATTTAAAGAGCACCTGTCAATTCAGATCCATCATGGCAGCGCCTGTTAGCGGGCATCCACTCACTTGCTGCCGCCACGTCCCTTACCTTGTTGTGTCACTGCCGCATCACCAGCCGTCCCATTATAGTGAATGGGACTGTCAGTGAGTCAACAGCGGGTCAGAGGAGGAGCCGCTGTGGGACAGATGACAATTGCTCTTTAACCACTTTAAGACCAGCCTCGTTTTGGATTTTAGGTGTTTACATGTTTAAAACCATATATTTTTTTTTTTTTTTTTTGCTAGAAAATTACTTGGAACCCCCAAACATTATATATTGTTTTTTTTCTAACACCCTAGAGAATAAAATGGCGGTTGTTGCAATACTTTTTTTCACACCGTATTGGCGCAGCGGTCTTACAATCACACTTTTTTGGGAAAAAAAATTAAAAAAAAATCACTTTTTTGAATAAAAAAAAAATCACTTTTTTGAATAAAAAAAATCACTTTTTTGAATAAAAAAAATCACTTTTTTGAATAAAAAAAAATAAGACAACAGTAAAGTTAGTCCAATTTATTTTATATATCGTGAAAGATAATAATATGCCGAGTAAATTGATACCCAACATGTCACGCTTCAAAATTGTGCCCGCTCGTGGAATGCCGTCAAACTTTTACCCTCAAAAATCTCCATTGGCGACATTTAAAAAAAATTCTATAGGTTGCATGTTTTGCGATACAGAGGAGGTCTAGGGCTATAATTATTGCTCTTGCTCTACCGATCGCGGCAATACATCACATGTGTGGTGTGACCACCGTTTTCGTATGCGTTCACTTCTGCATGCGAGCTCGTCGGGACGGGGCGCTTTAAAAAAATATATATATATATATTTTTTCCTTATTTATTTTACTTGATTTTTATTTATTTTTACACTGTTTTTAACCACTTGCCGCCCGCCCTATAGGAGAATGACTGCTGCAAAGTGGTTTCAAAATCCTGACCGGGCGTCGTATGACGTCCTCAGGATTTTGAGCCAATGCGCGCCCCCCCCAATGTGCGCCGCATCGCGGCAAACATTGTTGCGGGGTGTCAGTCTGACACCCCGCAACTACGATCTCGGTAAAGAGTCTCCGACGGAGACTCTATCACAGTGTAAATAGGAAGAGCCGTTGATCGGCTTTTACTCACTCGCGTCTGTCAGACGCGAGTAGAGGAGAGCCGATCGGCTGCTCCTCTGACGGGGGGGTCTGTGATCGATTATCAGCGCAGTCCCCCCGAGGATGCCCACACTGGACCACCAGGGATGCCCAGCACCTGGTATGCCACCCTAGACCACCAGGGATGCCAATCGGTGCCCACAATGGATGCCAATCAGTGGGGTACAGTGTAGCATGACCACGTAATTGTCATTCAAAGTGCGACAGCGCTGAAAGTTGAAAATTGGTCTGGGCAGGAAGGTGTTTAAGTGCCCGGTATTGAATTGGTTAAAAAAAATAAAATTTGGGTTACTTTTATTCCTATTACAAGGAATGTAAACATCCCTTGTAATATAAAAAAAAGCATGACAGATCCTCCTTAAATATGAAATCTGAGGTCAAAAAGTCCTCCGATTTCATATTTGGACTTTAAATGCAAAAAAAAAAAAAAAAAATAAATGTAATTTTGAAAAAATGTTTCTTTAAGAGGTATGGGCGGAAGTGACGTTTTCACGTCGCTTCCGTCCTGCTATGGTATAGAGATGGGTGGGGGCCATCTTATCCTCACTCGTCTCCATACCCAGCAGAGGAAAGGACCCGATCGTCTCTGCTGCTACCTATCTGCAGAATAATTTTCAATCTTTTTGCAATTTTTTTTTTTGTTTATGGGAGAAGGTGAAAAAACATATTCAGCAAGTAAAAAAATTATTTGTTGTTTTTTATTATTATTATAATCTGGTACCACAGAAGGGCAAATATATACTAATTAAAGCGGAGTGTATATAATACTCACCTTCCTCGATCCGAAACGGTTGTTTTTGTTTTTTTTTTTTTGTTTTTTTTTTTACTTGCCTTTTAGTTTTCTTCGCTTCCTGGTTCTCCTTCCCGCGGATATGGGCGGGAATATTACGGCTATTTCGTAATATCCACTAGCCCGCACTGTCTCCTGGGAGCTTGTCATAGCTCCCAGGAGTCAGTGCGGGGGCCTGGCCCAAGATCGCGCGAGACTTGAAACCGAACGTGACGTCATCACGACAGTCACGTTCGGTCTCTGCTATCACAACGGGGCGGGACTTTCGTCGCCGCCATTGTGATGGCAACAGGAGCGGCTGAGGCCGCTCCTATGCACTTTGTAATCTCACGCATGCGCAGTACAATAAGAGGCGTCAATGAAATCCAGGAAGAGAATGACTGGAGGTTTCAAATGCCCACAGGCAAGATGGAGAACGAACCGGAAATTTTTATAAAGTCTTTTTAGGAGAAAAAAAACGAAAGGCACAAGTGATACAAACAGGACAGGTGAGTTACTAATTTACAAATTAATTTCTTAATTAATCACCATTGAAAAAAAAAAACGTCAGGGGCAGTGTAGCTCCGCTTTAACATGAATTTTGTGTTGGGCTGGAGCTTTTTTATTTTTAATGTATATGTGTCCCTCGCGCTACTTGGAGTATGTGGATGGTCAAATATAAATAATCGTGCTCTGCTGCGAAATGTGGTGTGTTTTATTTATGCTTTTGTGCCATATTTAACCGCATTTGTATGTTGACCACAAATCCCTCAAGCTTGCAGACTTTACTGCAAGACTCTGATAACTTCTGTAACAGCAGAGATTGTAAGTGAATTTTGTTAGTTTGCTTGACCTCCCATGATCACAGATGGAGACCAGGGCATGATGAACTTGTTCTTTTCGCAAGTTCCTTTTGAATTACTGGCATGAATAAGGTTTCATTTTGTTCTGCTTAATCAACTTTGAAAGGTCCACTATAAATCTGAATGTGTCTGATAATAGGAGATGGTTATTGAAGGGAATGTTGAAAGAAATAGACTCCTCTGTGCACATTGGTGAGTTCTTTTCCTGACCTGATGGCATGTCTTTTTTTAAATGCTGTTTTAGTACAGCAATATTTCATGAAATTTCCACAGTGGCTTTAAAAGAACCTGTCAGAATAGAAATAAGGGAGCTTGGCTGATTGTTTTTGAAGGGCCAAGCTTTAGGGTTATGAACCCTACCCCTCACAGCTTGACGAGTCACTAACCTAGAACAAACGTGTATAATGTGAGGACCAACGCTGTATCCTGGCCTAGGCCGACAAGGCCCAGGCCTAGGGCTGCACTTTGCAGGGGGGCAGCACAGAAAGAGTCCATGCCGGCCTGCGCTGTTAGTGTAGCGCCAGTCTTATGGGGTGGACTGGGCTGAGGGGCAAATAAGTCTAGCGGCCGCACTGCTTCCAGTATGCAGGCAACCGGCATTCCGCAACTGTGGGGGGGGGGGGCACCACTTCTAATTTTGACTGTCCTATCATACTGGACCCGCTTACCTTCCTCACTGTTCTATATGTTTTCTGCTGCACCATTGGCATGGTTAAAATTATTTAGTTGGGCAAGTAGGTGGGAACAACAAATGGTCTATCGCATCCCAAATTTGTATAACAATTTTAATAGTAGGCCATGATGTGCATAAGGTAAAGGCCAGTACCCCTAGGGGATGCTTGAGGTATAGATAGACACTTAGCACGATGTATGCATGTGAAGGAGTAAACGTTTATTCAAAATTGTACATAGTGAACAGGGGAATGCTCAGAGGGCATAGTATGTTTGCAATAAAGGTACAATCAGTTGATACAGTTTATAACATGTCAAAGGGGCAAAAACATACAAAGCTTTTATGACAGAGGTATAAACTTGCTTGGTACATATGGTAAGGAGGATGCCAACATGTTTCGGACTGTGGTCCTTTGTCAAGGCAATTTGTATCCTTAGAAGCTCATCTAAATAGATGAAGGGTCATAAAATTAGTCTCAACATATCAGTACATTGTATTTGCACTAGGAAAATCTATATTGCTGGAGGAGATTTATCTCAAAAGAGAAAACATAATAAAGTACTCACATGTCTTGCCAAAGCTCAATTGTTTGTCATATAGGGGGAGCCACTGAGCGTGGGATCCAAGGGATCAGAGGTGTGTGCAGTAAAAACAAACACAGTGTGTTTAAACACTGGGGCATGGAAGGCCTGCTGAGAACCCCCTCAGAATACAAGGTCCAACATACAGGATTTAGGGCTAAAAGCCCATAGCCTGTATTTAACACAGTGGATCAGCGGATGTATCACTGTAAAGTGAAGTAAAATAGGAATGATCAGAGACATGAAAAAATAGGAGTAACTGACTACAAACAATGTGTAGACCTTGTATTTACCTGAGTATAGTTGGTGAGTAGGGGGTAGGAGGTCATCTCTGGTCAGTCAGCAGCATGAGACTGAAGCCAGAGTGTGGAAAGTTTATATGTAATGAATAACAGCTGAGGGGGGGTGTGTGTCAATCATCCTCAAGCCTCAGTGTTAGTATGCTGCTGTGTGGTTGGGAGGCAGGCGCCAGGAGGCGCTGTAATAGCCTCCCAGTGTGGACCTCTGACGGGGCGGTGCCGGGCGCGGCCGCGTCATGACGGCGCGGTCGCGTCCGGCGTCGTGACGTCACCGACGCGGGACAGACGGCCGCCGACTTCCTGGTGCGCTCCACAGTGGAGCGCAAACAGGAAGTAGGCCAGTGAACTGGTCTAGATGGAAGGCGGGAGGGTGACGCGCGCGCATCCTAAAAGATGCGCGCGCGTACCTGGTCTTACCCGCGCCGGGTATTCAAAATAGAGGGGGGAATCAGAATGCAGGTAGAATGTCAAATAGGTTGGTCCATAAAGGACAAGGTCACAAAATTGAGCAATGGGGGACATGCAGGCTAGGTGCAATAAATGACCTAGTGATATAATGGCTTGTAATGGCAATGTGTTACAAGCCATTATATCACTAGGTCATTTATTGCACCTAGCCTGCATGTCCCCCATTGCTCAATTTTGTGACCTTGTCCTTTATGGACCAACCTATTTGACATTCTACCTGCATTCTGATTCCCCCCTCTATTTTGAATACCCGGCGCGGGTAAGACCAGGTACGCGCGCGCATCTTTTAGGATGCGCGCGCGTCACCCTCCCGCCTTCCATCTAGACCAGTTTACTGGCCTACTTCCTGTTTGCGCTCCACTGTGGAGCGCACCAGGAAGTCGGCGGCCGTCTGTCCCGCGTCGGTGACGCCGGACGCGACCGCGCCGTCATGACGCGGCCGCGCCCGGCACCGCCCCGTCAGAGGTCCACACTGGGAGGCTATTACAGCGCCTCCTGGCGCCTGCCTCCCAACCACACAGCAGCATACTAACACTGAGGCTTGAGGATGATTGACACACACCCCCCCTCAGCTGTTATTCATTACTTGATTACATATAAACTTTCCACACTCTGGCTTCAGTCTCATGCTGCTGACTGACCAGAGATGACCTCCTACCCCCTACTCACCAACTATACTCAGGTAAATACAAGGTCTACACATTGTTTGTAGTCAGTTACTCCTATTTTTTCATGTCTCTGATCATTCCTATTTTACTTCACTTTACAGTGATACATCCGCTGATCCACTGTGTTAAATACAGGCTATGGGCTTTTAGCCCTAAATCCTGTATGTTGGACCTTGTATTCTGAGGGGGTTCTCAGCAGGCCTTCCATGCCCCAGTGTTTAAACACACTGTGTTTGTTTTTACTGCACACACCTCTGATCCCTTGGATCCCACGCTCAGTGGCTCCCCCTATATGACAAACAATTGAGCTTTGGCAAGACATGTGAGTACTTTATTATGTTTTCTCTTTTGAGATAAATCTCCTCCAGCAATATAGATTTTCCTAGTGCAAATACAATGTACTGATATGTTGAGACTAATTTTATGACCCTTCATCTATTTAGATGAGCTTCTAAGGATACAAATTGCCTTGACAAAGGACCACAGTCCGAAACATGTTGGCATCCTCCTTACCATATGTACCAAGCAAGTTTATACCTCTGTCATAAAAGCTTTGGATGTTTTTGCCCCTTTGACATGTTATAAACTGTATCAACTGATTGTACCTTTATTGCAAACATACTATGCCCTCTGAGCATTCCCCTGTTCACTATGTACAATTTTGAATAAACGTTTACTCCTTCACATGCATACATCGTGCTAAGTGTCTATCTATACCTCAAGCATCCCCTAGGGGTACTGGCCTTTACCTTATGCACATCATGGCCTACTATTAAAATTGGCATGGTTATCTTCTTAGTCCTCTCCATAAAATTATCATAAAATTATCAGAAATTTGTGCTTAAAGTAGAACTATACGCAACATTTTGGAAAGAGTAAGGGAGGGTTATAGCCCCAGTCAGATTCTTTTTTACTATCCCTGTCCCATTGCAGAGATTTCCCTTCACTTTCTGCCCCATAGCCAAACAGGAAGTGAGAGGAATTCTATGCAAATTAAGGGAATCCATTAACCCCCCCCCCCCAGGCTCTCGGAACTAGTGTCCCCACTCAAAAGTTGCAGGGCGGGTCTTAAACATCAAGGGGTGTGGCCTTCACAGGAAGGGGTGGGTCATATTTAAATTGGGGGTTCACGAGTTTAGTCAGGCATAGGGCAGCACAACTCCTAAATACACTACTGGTGTGGACACAAAGGATTTTTCTGCTTTTGGTAGCACCGAGCCAGACTCTGCTGTTATTTGGGGCCTCCACTGACCCATTTTTCCAAACGCACAGCAAGGCTAAATCTTCCAGTTGAGAACCATGCACTTCCAAGAAAAATCTGCTATAGGGTGAGTGACAAACAAATGTGGCCATTATGGCCATCAAAGGCCCCTAAATTGTACATGTTTTTCAGTTGTCATCTTGGACTCGTAGAGTGTTTTAGTTTTACTGTATATGTGATCTTTCAAACTTCGTAGTAAAATGGTCTACCAGATTGGCTATCACCTAAATGGATTGCTTAGTAATTGTTCCTTTTTTTTTTTTTAACTAATCAATCAATTTTGAAAGTAAATCAGATTGTGTGTCCATCTTGCAAAGGTTATTGATTGAAGGAAACCTATAAAATATGTGGATTTTTAGTGCTCCTAGCTGTTACGCTAATCAGCTTTGGTACTTTGAAATGAGTATGAAGATCTGTAGTTATGACTTTCCTTGCTCAAAGTACTTTAGCCACAGACAGCTGAGTACCGTATTTATCGGCGTACAAAACGCACTTTTTCCCCCTTAAAATCGGGGAAAAGTCATGGGTGCGTGTTATACGCCGATCCCCCCAAAAAAAGTGCCAAAAAAAAATCAAACGGCGCCAAAAAACAGCGACCGCCGTCAATAAAAACCGAGCCCCGCTGAAAAAGACCGATCTGTCTGTTCAGCTCCGCTCGCAGTCCCGCCTCCCTCGCTCGCTTCCGAAACAGCAGGGAGGTGGGACTGCGAGCCGAGCCGAACAGACGGCTCTGTCTTTTCCGGCAGCGCTCGGTCTTTTCCGGTGGCGCGGTCTTTCTAGGCGGCAAATTTAAATGTGGGCAAGCTGCAAATGACACTGACAAGCGGCAAATGACGCTGGGCAAAGCTGCAAATGACGCTGGGCAAAGCTGCAAATGACGCTGGGCAAAGCTGCAAATGACGCTGGGCAAAGCTGCAAATGACGCGGGGGAAAGCTGCAAATGACGCTGGGCAAAGCTGCAAATGACGCTGGGCAAGCTGCAAATGACGCTTAAATGTAAGTGTTTTTTTTTTCCCTAAACTTCCCTCCTAAAACTTTTTTTTTTTTTTTCCTTTTTTAAAATGCCCTCCTAAACTGGGGGTGCGTGTTATACGCCGATAAATACGGTACTTGAAATTGTCAGTAGGCGCTTAGAAATGGCCTCATTTATTTGCTTTTTCTCTCCATCTAGTTAAAAAAAAAAAATTTGTCCAAGAATACAAGGCGTTCTTTGAACGAGGTATAGATTGCAACGTAACAATCCTTCCTCTCGACCTCATCCAATCAGAGAACTTCTTATATTAATTGAATAAATACAAGGCATTATATGTATGCTGGCAGTGTTAAAGAGGAAGTAAACCCTGATGGGTTTATTTCCTCTTTGTTTCCCTGCAAAGGTAAAGCATAATGGACTACTATGCATCGCATAGTAGTCCATTATGTGTCACTTACCTGACACAGGAGCCAGCAAAGTCACCACTGTCCCCTTGTGTACAGAGCCTCCATCTTCTTGGTGGATCTCGCTGCTACGGTGCTGTCATTCAACGGAGCCACGATGATGTCACTCCCGCGCATGCGCACGGGAGCCGCCACTCTCCGCATATCGCCGTTAACAGCGGCACGCTCAGTGGGCATGCGCGCCGCTGTCTACAGCTGTCTACAGCGGTGCCTGTCTTTTGGCAAATATCTCCTAAACCGTGTAGGTTTAGGAGATATTTCTTGGACCTACAGGTAAGCCTTAATCTAGGCTTACCTGTAGGTCAAAGTGGTTTGTAAGGGTTTACAACCACTTTAAGAGCGTGCAAAAGTCCGATTGAGCATACACACGGTTGGAATTTCCGACCAAAAGCTCACATGGGACTTATGCTGGCGGAATTTCCGATCGCGTGTACGGGGCATAAGAGCACCTAAAAACTGTGTAAAGAAAATGTTTGCCAGCACACCATGGATCAACAAGGAAGTGTCAAAGCGAATTGTTTAATACATGCTCACATCACAAGAGTAGTGCAACGTTTCACGTAAGACCCCTTCGTCAGGCATGTGAAACTGCGTAAGGCACATGTTTTCTTGCATATTAATTGACTTTCCAATGGCAAAAATAAATAAATTGAAGTCTGAAACGCATGCAGAAATGCCTGTACCGCTAAAAAAAATAAAAAAAAAAAAAAAAATGCCCAAAAAAACACTAAAGAAGCTCGTGCTGAGCTAGTGGGGGCCTAAGCTTATTTGTTTCAGTTTTCAATAGAAACGCTACTAATAAAACCTTTCCTTCTTTTTAGGTGTTTTAAAACTGACTCTGTGATGAAATATTCAGTGCTGATTTATACAACACAGGATCTTTAGTACATTGCCCTCAGCTAGAGGAGGTGACTTTTCCTTTTACAAAGTGACAGATTTCTGTCCTTAGGTTACAAGTCACTAAGGCTGCATTCACACCTGAGCGTTTTGTCGCCTGAAGCTACAAAACGCTAGAGGGGAAAAAATACATTATTCTCTATATGGTTCACATCTCCACTGCAAAACGCCTGAAGCCCTACGCCTGAGGCTCAAACAAGTTCCGGACCCTTTTTTGTCGCTCGAATCGGGCAGATTTGGGCGTTTTTTCTTTTTACATTGGTGACCCTTTGCTTTATACAAAACGCGGTAAACGCAGCAAAAAAACGCTGCAATTTGCGCAATTTTCTGCCTGAAAACGCTACGCTCAGGTGTGAATGCAGCCTTAGGCTCAGTAGTGAGTGTCCTCTCTGTATTGGTATGTTGTTACACAGTGTGTGTGGTTAGTGTAGGTTGCAGAGGCATGTAGCTGATTCATTACTTCAGAATACATTTACAGAAAATATCATTAGAGTGGGTGGTGAAGTATATTTTTTCAAGTGTGTGTGTGGTGTTGCGTTTTTTTTTTTTTTTTTTTTTTTGAACCCTGAACTTAGAATTTGCTTTTTAGAACCCTGGTGCCCAACCTGCAATCCCACTGCAGATCACTTTTTAGAGGGTTACAAGTGCTACTGCCCATGTGAATGAGTTTACTGCTTTCTACGGATACTTGATGATAAAATAAAACCCATATAATGTGGACCCATCCGTCAATGAAACCTATTCCATCTAGGAATATATTGGCTAAAAAAAATCACTCTCAGCCATATGTGATGTACAATGACTTTACCAAAATGGACATTTTACCACACCATTTTTAAATGTTATATTGAAATATCATCTGTTTAAACCCTCCGTGTAAAGATAATATATATATATATATATATATATATATATATATATATATATATATATATATATATATATATATATATATATATATATATATATATATATATATATATATATATATATATATATATATAATTATATGGAAAAACTGAATCCTATTGACAGAGTTGATTAGCAAGTTGTAATTAATCTTCAGGGCCATATATGTTTACAAAAAAATGTGCATAAACTGTAAGGTTGATTTGTTTTTTGTTCTAACAGAATTTTGTAATTTCATTCCGCAGTGATATTATATTAGGTTGTGCCGTGGCCCTTGAGCGATGTCAGTTGATTAGTCCCATTTAAATGTGAATATGGCACATGGCTAAGCTAAATGTGTGAATAGGTATTCCACCTTCAAATGTTTAATATTTAAAAACAGCCGAAAGAACCACTGTAATAATTGAGGTCTGGTCCCTTGTACACAGTGTCGCCACCATTTACCTACACCTGGCCTGTAATTTGGTGGCCTTTTAAATGAGACCTGGCTTCACCCATGGTCCTCCTTCCTCATTATTGACTTTTCAGACTGTAACCAGAAATATGGCATGCTAAGCATTGGTATTAAAGGATATGCTGGTATATCACAGACCAACCAGTAACTGTCCAGTAAGTGCGTTCACAGTTCTGTGTAGTGACCTTCTGAAAATGAGATAAGGGTTGGAAAGCATTATTTTTATTTCAGTGCTCCTTTGAAATAATTATGAGTAGAGTTTCTCACCAGGGAATGAGGGCTGGTTGGGTTAAGCCATGAAGCATTGGGAAATTTTGAACATGGCTTCTATCAGGCTGCAGACCTGATGGTCATGGTCTGCAGCTCCTCCAACCATGTTGAGGGTTAATAAACAAGAATGTGTGGATGTGTGAATGGTATAGTTTTTTTGGCCCCAGTTAAAAAAAAAAAAAAAACTAAAAACCTTCTAGTTCTGAATACATCTTAAAAAAACACATAACAGCAGTAACTTCCTTGCCTTTAGGCCTTTTTTTAAGACGAGCATTCCAATAAGATCCGTCTGTCAATCTTTCAGGCCTATCTGAATGGAAGATCACCAGCAGCAGGGACGAGCCAAATTTCGATCAGTGTGTTTCCATTCAGCCTGCTAGCTGAAAAATACAATTAACAGCTTATGGCTAGCTAGAAGCTGTAGTAAAGTCCCCTTTATTTATAATCAAATTAAATAAATACTGTGTGTGTGTGTGTGTGTGTGTATATATATGTGTATATAGATATATATACCCTGTTTCCCCGAAAATAAGACCTAGCGTGATTGACAGTGATGGCTGCAATATAAGCCCTAACCCCCAAATAAGCCCTAATCAAAGTCCTTGTAGGTCTTATTTTCAGGGTAGGGCTTATTTTAGGGGAAGCCGGGTAGGGCTTATTTGGGGGGTAGGGCTTATATTGCAGCCATCACAGACAATCACGCTAGGTCTTATTTTCGGGGAAACAGGGTATATATATATATATATATATATATATATATATATATATATATATATATATATATATATATATATATATATATATATATATATATATATATATATATATATATATATATATATATATATATATATATATATAAAAAAAAAAAATTATACCACTTACAGTAAATATACTGCGAGTGGCAGGCACATTTTGTGCACCGTGGGCAAACCTGAGCTGTGATTGGACACGGCACAAGTTTGGCAACAGGTTTCAGCCAATGATTTCGGCTGTATGCAACTGTGTGTGCGTAGGAACAGCGAACTGTCTGTTTCTAATCCCTGAAAAGCAGAGAGAAGAAACAGCCAGGAAAGGTAAAAGCAGCACACAGTTAACCCCTTGATTGCCCTTTAGATGTTAACCCCTTCCCAGTCAGTCTTGTTGCTGTGTCAGTGTACAGTATTATCAGTGATCACTGTATTAGTGTCACTAATAATGTCCATGTCAGTTAGTGACCCTGCCAGCCAGTGTCTATTAGTGGCAAATTGCCTGCCATCCTATCACAGTGCCACTATAAGTTGCTGATTTACCTCCATTACAGTATCGCATCTATAGCAGCATAAAGTACCAGTATATACTATTTGATATGTTTTATAACTAGAACACTTTTTTTTTTTTTTTCAATACATTTTTATACAAAAAAATAATAACCCAGTGGTGATCAAATACCACCAAAGGAAAGCTCTGTTTCTGTGAAAAGATAAAAATGTAATTTTAGTACAGTGTTGCATGACCACGCAATTGCCAGTTAAAGTAGCACAGTGCTGAATAACAAAAAAACTGCCCTGGCCATGAAGGGGGTAAAACCTTCCGGAGGTCACGTGATTCATGATGATCTATTGTAGTTTTGTGTATTGGGAGACTTTGTGCCTTTATATGACATTAAAGGGATGTTTTTTCTAGCAAAAGGATTGAGTGGGGTGCCAGTAGACTCCTTGTTCAGTCGTATTCCCGTGTTTTGTAGAACAGGTGCTTTCCTTTGTTGGCTGTGGAACTATAGGGCTCTGCATTAGAGTGATTAAATATGTTTTCTTTATTGTAATGTGTTTTTGTTTGATTAATCCCTACACTGCCTTGTTTGTCATTCTAGCCGTTTGATGTGGTTACTCAGTAACTGAGATCTTATACCAGCCGTGATCTTGTGAGGCTCGGTCATAACAGCTTGGCTTTTTGTAGCTGTGTTTTATGTGTGGCTGGTAATTAAGTAAACAATACACGGAAGGTGAACAGATGGATTTATAGTGGGCATGGTTAGAGGTCTTGTGTTTCACAGAAGGGATGCTGCGATGGGGAAAACCCAACACCCTGGCAGCGTGGTCTACTAAAATGCAGCATAGTCAGTCACTATAGTTGAGCCAATATACAGCATTTTTTTTTTTTTTTTTTTTTTTTTTTTTTTTAACCTATTTAAGATTAGTAACTGTGATCAGCTTTATTTAAATATTCTTGCCAGTGCATGTATATTTATGTAATGTTTCAACAAATTTTTCAATTAAAGCATGTGTATGTGTATAACACAGTGTTGCCAACCGTCTGTATTTTTACGGGCAGCCCTTAAAAACAGGGCACTTCTTTCTCCTGCCTGTAAATGCCCGTAGCAGGAGAAAGTTCCCAGTAAAAATGTCTGTGCTCAGAACTGCGCATGCGTAGTTCCCGTAGATGCGCAAGTCAATCCGATCAGATCTTGTATTCGCTTTTGCTTGTTGCCGGGTCTGGCAGAGCAAGCTGTGCGGCGCGCCTACTCAAGGTGAGTGAAGATGTCCCCGCGTGCCAGGAGCCAAGCCGAAGCTGAAGGCTATTGTGAGTGTGCGCCTCTGCAGTGTGCAGTTTTATGATTATATGTTCTAGTTAATGGACCATTTATTTAGGTTTCACTCCTGGTAGAATGGTCTGCTGACTCCATGGCTCTCTGGAGTCTGGTAAGAGATGAAAGGCACTGGTATGGGTAGGTTGGGAGTGTCCCTGGTTTTACTGCATAGAAAGCAGTTACCAGATGAACGGTAGTGCCTGATGAGATTTTAAAGTATCGCAGACGTTCACGTTCCACAATCTCTAACCACCTCTTGTATCCTGTCCGCAGCCGCTAACCACCTCCCGTAACCTGTCCGCAGCCGCTAACCACCTTCCGTATCCTGTTCACAGCCTTTAACCACCTGCTTTATCATTTCCACAGCCTTGAACCAATACTTCTATCATGTCTGTAGTCTCTGACCATCTCTTGTATCATGTCTGCAGTCTCTGACCATCTCTTGTATCATGTCTGCAGTCTCTGACCATCTCTTGTATCATGTCTGCAGTCTCTGACCATCTCTTGTATCATGCCTGCAGTCTCTGACCATCTCTTGTATCATGCCTGCAGTCTCTGACCATCTCTTGTATCATGCCTGCAGTCTCTGGCCATCTCTTGTATCATGCCTGCAGTCTCTGGCCATCTCTTGTATCATGCCTGCAGTCTCTGACCATCTCTTGTATCATGCCTGCAGTCTCTGACCATCTCTCGTCTTGTATCATGCCTGCAGTCTCTGACCATCTCTCGTCTTGTATCATGCCTGCAGTCTCTGACCATCTCTCGTCTTGTATCATGCCTGCAGTCTCTGACCATCTCTCGTCTTGTATCATGCCTGCAGTCTCTGACCATCTCTTGTCTTGTATCATGCCTGCAGTCTCTGAGGGGGAGCTTAGAGAGGAGTCAAGAGTGAGTACCGCCAGGATGGGGGTCACGGGAGGAGTCAAGTGTGTGTGTGTGTGTGTGTGTGTGTGTGTGTGTGTGTGTACACTATGGGGAGGAGACTATAGGATAAAACCAGAGCCGCCAATCTGGAGCCCGGGGAGGACCGCCTGACCAAGCCCTGCACGGTGCACATGAGGGAAAGGCAGGGAGAGTACCGCAAGGCCAGTGTAAGGTGGTAGTAAATACAATAATGTAAGGGGGCACCGATTTTAGGGTTCCCCTCCATATCATCTGCATTCCCGTTTACACAAGAGTCTGCAGGATTCCCTCTTACAGTGCATCTTACAGTGCAAGGGGGAACTCTGCAGACCCGGATGTAAAGGGGAACTCTAATGTAAACGACAATGCTGCAGACCACAATATAAGTGGGAACTCTGATGTAAAGGGGAATGCAGTGGATTCTCATATAAGGTGGTCCCTTCTTTATCAGAGTTCCCCCTTAGATCATGATCTGCAGTGTTCCCCTTCACATCAGCGTTCGCCTTGCACTGGAAGAGGAAATCCTGCACACTCTGATGTATGGGGAAACTCTGTGCTGGCTGGGTTATAGTAACCTGACCTTCATGTAAAGGGAGAAATGTTTTTTGACTTATTTTTGTTTTTACTTTTAGACCCCCTTTCACACTGAGGCAGTTTTCAGGCATTTCAGCGATATAAACGCCTGTTAAGCCCCTAAAACCTGCCTCTCAAGCCACCCCAGTATGAAAGTTTGAGTGCTTTCACACTGGGGCAGTGCGCTCGCAGGACGGGAAAAAAAGTCCTGTAAGCAGCATCTTTGGGGCGGTGTGGGAGCGGAGTATACACCGATCCCGCCCATTGGAATGGCTGCCTGAAAAGCGATTCCGAAGCGCTGCATCGTGGGCACTTTTAACCCCCTTGTTGGGGGTTTAAACTGCCCCGCTACCACCCAAAAAGTGGCGCCAAAGCAGGGCTATATCAGCGGTAAAGTGTCCCTTAAACAAGCGGCGCTTTACCACTAACTCCTGCACCACTCTAGTGTGAAAGTAGCCTAAAGCCCCATACACACGGTCGGACAATCCGCGGACCAGGTCGGTCGGATCCTGTCCGTCGTACTTTGTCCGATGTTGGTGTTGCGTACACACGGTCGGACAACGTTGTCGGAATATCCGGTCTGCAAGAGCGTCGTGACGTAAGTCGTCGTCCACGAGATTAGAAAAGGGAAGTTCAGCACCACGTCAGGCACCCGTTGGGCTCCTTCTGCTGATCCCGTGTTTATCGAGATTTAGTCGAAGTTTGGTGACTTAAGATTCGCGCTTCTCAGTTTTCTGACTCAGATCGTTACTGCTCTTCAGTTTGTGCTTGTCGTGCGTATCTGTTTATTAGTGCGTGTAGTCAGTTCGCATTTGTTGGTCATTGCGGCCTATATCTTGATATAGGACGCTTTGATTTGCACTGCTTATTGTCTGCTCGTTTCTGGTATTCATTTCGTTCTTTCAGGCCTTGCTGTTTATCGGTGCTTTCTGTTTGTCCGTTCTGACCAGCCGACCTTTTGTGACCTTGTGAGCGATGTTTCCCGTGCGTACTCGTCGCCGAGTTCGTGCTGTACGCGGAATTGGTGTCGGGCTTCTAGCTTTGAGCCAAGACCCGTCCATGAACAGAGTGACGACGAGTATGTGGACCAAGAATTGGTTGCTTCAGCGTGACCAATTCTCGCACATGCCTTTGCTTCGTGAGATCCAGGAGAATAATCCTGATGATTTCAGGAACTTTCTCAGGATGACGGACCCCGATTTTCACCGTCTTTTGGCTTTGCTGACCCCCTTTATCAGCCGGCAGGATACCTGCATGAGACAAGCCATTACTCCGGAGCAGAGGCTTGTTGCCACGTTGAGGTACTTGGCGACAGGGAGAAGTCTTCAGGATTTGAAGTTCTCTTCAGGTATCTCTCCCCAGGCCCTGGGACTCATTATTCCAGAGACCTGTTCTGCCATCATCGAGGTCCTGCAGGAGGACTATATTAAGGTAACATTTCTCCTTTACTATTCCCTTCTATGTATGTTTTTGCTAATGTCTTCTATTTTTGACCTCCTTCCCTAATTACCATGATTGCAATATGCTCTAATATGCTGTGCCCCTTTTCTCCTTCATGCATTTTTCCCTTCACTTACCTCACCAGCATGTTCTTCTGCCCCAATAGACACCTATGGCCTAGTCACCTAAGCAATGTATTTTGTCTGCTGCATAGGATTTTTTGCCCCCAAACACCCCCTAAAATATGCACAAATGTTTGCTGTGTGGTTTACTTCATGTAGAGCCCCTTTTTTTTTTTATTGTTTTTGGTGGGGGGGGGGCAAACTCATTAGGAACCCCCTCCCCCCAACTGCTCTGTCAGATGGTACCAATCCTCTATCTGCTGGCTTTCCCAAGGTCAATACACACTATATACCTACCTCTTTTTAGTGGGCATCTTTAGGGATGAATTCTGCAAAGCATGTAGTGCAAGGGGCTGCCTCCATACTTTCCATTTCCTATTTTTTTGTGTTCTTTCCCTCCTATTAGCTTGCTTGGTAATTTCAGAATGTCACAATGTGCTTTCCTTTTTTTTGGGGGGGGGGGGGGTTGAAATGTTAGTTTAGCTTTCCTGGGGGCTGCCAATAGTGTTAAGTACAGAGGGTCTGGCCAAACTAGCACACATTATTGAGCCATTTGCCAATCAATGAAGTGCAGAGGGTTACCTGTCCAACACCCCCCCCCCCCCAAGACCCTAGTTATTGTCAAAGGCCCATCAGAAGTGGGGGGATTGATGGGGGGTGAGTAATCTGTGAAGGGGAGCCTCTACTTTTCTGTGCAAATACTTTCCAGCCTCCAATTTTATACAATGCTCTTGTTCCAAGATGTTGATTGTCTAATCTGCTTGCAATGTTTATGTGCAAAGTGACTAATTTTTTTTTCTTGTTTCACTCCACAGTTCCCTTCAACGCCACAGGAATGGCAGACTGTGGCCTCCCACTTTGCCAGCCGTTGGGACTTTCCTAACTGCGGAGGGGCAATTGATGGGAAACACGTCCGCATCGTCCCACCGCCCAACTCGGGGTCCCACTATTATAATTATAAAGGGTTTAATAGTGTAGTGATGTTGGCGGTGGTGTCGGCAACATATGAATTTATGTATGTGGACGTGGGGATGAACGGCCGGATCTCGGATGGTGGTGCCATTACGCACACGGAGTTCTACTGGCGTCTCCAAAGTGGCAGTCTGTGCTTGCCACCTCCAGAGGAGAATGCTGAAGGACTCCCCTTCGTCTTTGTCGCAGATGAAGCGTTTGCGTTGACTCCCCATGTGATGAGGCTGTTCCCGATGAGGACCCTCACCCCAGAACAGAGGGTCTTCAACTACAGGCTGTCCAGAGCCAGAAGAGTGGTGGAGAACACTTTTGGCATCCTGGCCAGCCGCTTCCGCCTGTTCTTGACGGCAATTAACTTGGCGGAATACAAACTGAACCACATAGTTCTTGCCTGTTGCATATTGCACAACTTCCTCAAAAGACATAACAGGAACTATGTGGTGCCCGTTGGCCCAGATGTGGAGGGCCCTCCAAATGCGGACCTCACAGCCCTTCAAGTGGCACGTCCAGGCTTGCCCCCTCTAAATGCCCGCGCGGTCCGCGAGCAATATATGGAGTACTTTGTGGGTAGGGGGGCCATTGCTCTGCCTGACGATGTGTGAGAGGCATTTTTTAATAAATCTGATATTTCAACCAACCTATGATTTCTTGTGATTTCAGTATTCTTTTTTGCTTATTTTACCTTGAAATTTTTTCACTTTGCCTTCGACAGTGGGAATGCACTTTCTGGGCAAAAGGAGGTAACAGTCTCTTCTTCCCAAAAAGATTAGTCTCATGTTGTGTGTTTGATACCTAATCTTTGGTCTAGATAAGGTTTGTACTGCCTAACTGACACCCAAAATACTCCTTTTCATCACCAGGTCAGACATGTGTGTATTCTCAAAAATGCTGTGCTCCGTGTTTTCGTACAAAGCACTGTGGGTGTCATTTACATAAGTCAAATCCACTATGCTCTACAAGTGCAGTGAAAAAGTGCCCTGGAAAAGAAACTTGCAGTGCAAAGTGGACTTGCCTTTAGTAAATAACACCAATTGGCCCCCATATCCTTTCCATTTGACATACATAATGCATTGTGTTTTTGAAATAAGGAAGCCACACATTTAGAAAAATAAAAAAGTTTACTTGGAAAACATTCACAAGTGCGTTTACAATCTTCACGCCCAAACTGACAACATCTTGGTTATTTACAGCATTGTTTAGAAACATTCCGCAATTGGTCAAACCAGGCATGGAGCAAAACGGAACCTATGAACTTGGAAAGTTCAACTTTGTAAAGTGAAGACAAGATCAGACATGACTATATGTTCAAAGTGTGTTTGATCTTGCCTTCATCACATGGGGGGGTCACCCCTGGAAAGTGGAAATTTAGAACATGCACACAATTTGGGTCTGAAAATGGTCATTAGATGGTAAAACACATGCCTAGAAGCTTCAAAAGTGCCATTTTCCATCATGGGGATGAATGGACGTTTTTTGGGGGTGCAACCCCTTCACCACAACCACTTTCGTAGTTCGTAAAGTGGTTGCACCCCCAAAAAAACGAGGGCATTCATCCACCATGATGGGAGCTAGCACATGTGGACACAATGTGTGCATGTTCCAAATTTCACACAGTTCTTAAGTTGCAAATGTGTTCATAAGCTGGCACAAATGTGTGTTAATTACTTGGTGCGTTTTCATATTTTTCCTAAAACATCAATGATGTTCTTCAATTTTTGTTGAACATCATTGATGTTTTGCTTTATGTAATCGAGATCTCTATTGCAGACCATTATCTCCCCGATGAGTACGTGGGCACTCTCTGTGGTAAAGTGCGATTTTTCTTCCACAACATCCACGTCACCTAAAAACCACAAACAAAAAAAAATCGGGTGTTGGAAATGAGGCAGGCATACATTGATTAGCTTACCAGTAGCTGTGTTCTCCCACACTCACCTGTTGTGGTGACAATTTCTCCAAGTTCGATGATCTCTCCTTCCTCCTCCTCCTCCTCTGCTTCTGCTGTTTCACCTTTTTTGGGAGGTGTTGATTTTGGGGTTTCCTCAGACGGGCCAAGTTTTCGCTCCCCTATGAGAATGTACAAAAGGAAGATTTAGCAACACAATCTATTGAGGGCAGAAATAGGAAATGACAAACATTGCTTGAAAGTGACGGACACAATTTTTATTTGGCCAGTTACAAATGCCAACTACATGAATGTAGTCACTTTGTAAAGGTGCTAAACTGACTAGCTTTTTGGTAGAAGTTTGTGTGATGGAGACCCCCCTCTAGTATCCACTGGAGCACATGTGTGGAAAAGCCTAATAAAAAGGTGGTTTGGGTGTCCCAGCACTAGTGCTCTAGAGTCCAGATGGGTAACCAGCTACTGGGTGACCTCTCCTTTACATTGAATAAATTGGCTTTACATTCTTGATGACATTTCGAGTGAGAACAAACTTCCTTTCCACAAAAAAAAACACCAAACATCGTATTATAAGTGGCCGATCGTTGCGTACGATCGAATGGACACACACACGACCATGACAGTGGCAGAAAGATCGAGGCTGAGTACGATCGAATGCACAGACGTACATGAAAGTGGCCATTTTGGAATGTACAACTTTGTAAAAATCAAACCACATGGAGCAGTATGCAAGCAAGAAATAAAACACAAAACACAACTACTTACTTTTTTGAAGAATTCGCTTGATCTTTCTGTACTGATCGGCCTCCCTCAGTTTCAGGTCTGACCAGCGTTTCCTCAGTTGCTCCTTGGATCGTTGTACCCCAAAATTATTGTACAGCCTCCTCACAACTTTAGACATGATCTTGGCCTTGCGGACATTGGGGTTGAGGTAAGGCCCATACTTCCCATCATAGTCGCTCCTCTTTAATATGTCCACCATCTCCAACATTTCTCCAAATGACATATTGGAGGCCTTGAATTTCAGGCTCCGGGATCGGGACGTTTCTGCCTCCGGCCTTTCCTCGTCCTCCTCGTTGGTGGGATATTTGTGGCGCACCTGCTGTGTCCCCGCCATGTGCTCTCCCCACTGCGCCGTAAAGAGAAGGGGTGGGGAATAGACGAGAAAGATCGTCAGGGGCGGGCGGAGTTTGACGCATGCGCACTGTATATAAAACGTCACACGCCTGTGTCGTAGCCACGATCTGGGAGACGAGGGGAGAGAAAGCTCACGCACGAGACGATCGCTAGAAACGAAGGTACAATTTGACGTTGGTACATAACTAGCCTAGACTGATTAGAACTTGAGGCTTCTTTATGGAGAAGATTAGGAGAGTTTAGGCTGACATTATTTATATTGTTCTGTGTGGTGTTGTGTCTTGCAGAGGTGATGGAGGCCTTCTACGACGTGAGTTTTCTCCCCCTCTTCATTGATAAATACAGGGAATTTCCCCTTTTATGGCTACCAAAGCACCGTGACTAGAGCAACAGACCAAAGAGGTACGCAGCCATGCTGAAACTTGTGGCATTTGTAAAGCCAACCCTGCCCATGGCAACCGTGGCAAACTTAAAAGTGAAGATTAACAACATGAAGAGTACCTATTTCCGGGAGCGCAATAAGGTCCGGAAGTCCCTAGCATCTGGAGCTGCAGCAGCTGATGTCCATGTCCCCACGCTCTGGTACTATGAGAGGCTCCACTTTCTCAAAGACCAGACTACTGTCAGGAAGTCGCTCTCGACTCTTCCTTGCACGCGTCCTTCCACGCACGCCACCCCTGATGAGGCTTCCGAGGACCAACCTGGGCCTTCCAGTCTGGAATATGTGCAGGTGCCCAGCTTGTTCCAGGTATAGTAGTTTTGTAACCATTTTGGGGAATAAGGAATGATGTTCAGTTAATTCAGGATCCCCAATTGCTTAGTTCCTAACGTGATTGACATATCAACAGACAGTGGTGTTGGAGACATTTTTGGGAAGACTCTAAACTGCAGGGCTGAGAATTGTATGGTTTTCTATTTGTAAACATTTTGCAACAGTCACTAGATGAGAATTGTGTGTGTTTGATGAACAAATAACTGAAACTGTCCCTTTTTCAGACACAGGAAGACCTCAGCCAGGAGGTGGCTGTGGAAGGTGGCAGTCAGGAGGAGGCAGGGGTTAGTGGCAGCCAACAGGGGGGTAGGCGTAGGAGCCTGACTGTCTCCCAAGTCCCTCCCCTCCGCCTTCCCTACAGAAGGGCGAAAAGCATGGGGGAGGTGGGAGAGTCAGTGCTCCAGCTGATACGAGATGCCTCAGCCTCCCTATATGCCACACCCACCTACGAGGAGGCCTTTGCCTCCTTGGTTGGCAGTAAAATGACGGGTATGGAGGCGGGGCAACGCAGCATGTGTGAGGATGTCATCCTCAAAATACTAAATGAGGGGATGGCTGGGGAGATTACCCCACTCACACATGTTTGCGAGAGTGACCTTGCTCCGCCTCCTCCTCCTCCTTCTGCCACCCCACCAGCACCAGCACCACGGCGTGGAAGGAAGCGTACAAGGAAGACAAGAGAGTGATGACCTTGATTCAGTCTGGTCTGAGAGAAGATGGAGCCTCTCGTTGGACCAGAGCCTGGGGACCTAGATGGCATCTGCTGCAGTTCCGGATGTTTTGGACTTCAGGACCAGATTGCGCTCCCTTATTATTTAGATAGGTACTCTTCAGGCCCCCAATTTTTTAAGCATGAAAAATGATGGTTGCCATGGGTGTCCAAGGCTTTGCAAATTCCCCAAGTTTCACCATGGCTGCGTTCCTCTTTGGTTTGTTGCTGAGACCTAAATAAAGGTTTTTTTGATTTGAAATAATCATTGACTATTGTGTTTTACTTTTCTACAATGACAGTTTTTCTTGGAGTAGGCAGGTACATTTCACTAATCCTAAAGTAGAATTAACAAGGGGCACCAACAACCAACAAACTCCTAGTAAATTTAAGCAAGAAATACAAATGTTAATAATGTGGTTTTGCTAAGTTGAGACACACAACCCCCCTCCAAAAAAAAAAAAAAAAAAAACTCCTTCAAATATGTATTCAGAAACAAAAAAAAAAAAGACAAATGATGCTAAAAATATAACCAAGATTCTTTTACGATCTGAGTAAAAATAAACATGTAGTGTATAAATGCTGAAAAGTAATAAAAAAGAAGTAAGTTTGTGAGAAGTGCGGGTGAATAGGAGCAGCTCAAACATGTCATTCTTGTTGCATTGTAAAGAAAAAGAGAATGCGCTGCATTAAAGACATTTTAACATTGCAGCGTGACGAATGTGCTGTGTCGATTAGGAAAGGTAGTTTTACCTGACCGAGCGCTTCCGTCACAGAATTTCTTCTGAGCATGCGTAGCACTTTGTCCGTCGGACAACCGTACACACGATCGGTTTTGGTGTGATCGGACCGTGTTGACGGCAAATCTTTCCAGCAGGAGATAAGACTTTGTCCGTCGGACAAACCGACGTACACTGTCCGATGGTGCATACACACGGTCTGATTTTTCAACAACATTGTCCGATCGGACAGAATCCATGAAAAAGTCCGACCGTGTGTATGGGGCTTAACACATTGCTAATGGCACTGGCTACATGTTTATAGTTTAAATATTGATGTTTGCACTGAAAATTGGCATTTTTTCACTCTTGCAGTGGCAGTAAAAAAAAAAGTGGGTCTGTCAGTAAATTTCATGTGTTTTTTCCGCATTTTTTTTTTTTTTTTTTTTTTTTTTTTTTTTTGTAAATTTTGGCTTCCTGCCAGTAAATTTCACTTGGGGGGGGGGGGGGGGGGGGGTTGTCAACACTGGTATAAGGGTGGCCTTTCTTGCGTGTTACATAAACACTGTAATGTAATGCTGTACAGTGATTGTGCTTTGTTGTTGCTGTCTGTCAGCCTGGTCAGAACAATTAAAGTCCTGCAATAGATTTTATCTCTGCAGCAGTTGGTGGATATGCTGAAAGCGCACTCTGGCACTACAGACCTGTATGGGAAAAAAGAATTTTAAAAATCGTAATTAGCGATTGATTGGTTTGCACAAAAGTTATAGCGTTTACAAAATTGGGGATAGTTTTATAGCATTTTTATTAATAATTTTTTTTTTTTTACTAGTAATGGCGATCAGCGATTTTTTATTGTGACTGCGACATTATGGCGGACACATCGGACATTTTTGACACATTTTTGGGACCATTGTCATTTATACAGAAATCAGTGCTATTTAAATGCACTGATTTCTATGTAAATGACACTGGCAGTGAAGGAGTTAACCACTAGGGGGCGGGGGGAGGGGCTAAGTGTGACGTGTGTGTGTTTTTTTTTTTTTTTTTTTACAGTAGGGGGGCGTGGCTTTACGTCTGACGTCACTGATCGGCTTTCCCGATTACAGGAAACAGCCGATCAGTGACAGGCAGTGTAGGAAGCAAGGGGAGAGGTTTGTTTACACAGACCTCTCCCCGTTCTGCAGCTCTGTGACCCGATCGCGGCACTTAAAGGAGGACGTACAGGTACGTGCTTGTGCCCAGCCGTGCCATTCTGCTGACGTAAATGTACAGGAGGCGGTCCTTAAGCGGTTAATAGGGACAAGGGCCTCTTTCCCACAACCCTGGACAGTGGTTGTGGGGGCCTGCAGGCAGAAGCCTTATCGGAATCTTTAAGCCCCCTTTATCACGGCCCCCCCCATGTGAATGAGTATACCTACCTCTTTTTTTAAAAACGAAAACCATTTCCCCTGGTGTAGTTCCAGCATCAATCACGAATGCCACTGCCACAACCTGAATAAAGAGCTCTGTACCCATTGCTAGCTCTGCTGCGTGACCATTCTTTAAGTGACGTTACTGGGCGGCCCTGCCCCTTGTGACATCAACTGGGTCAATGACATCTGTTGATGTCATTGGGTGGCCCTGCTCCTTGGTTATTTAAGAACTGTCAGACAGCAGGAGCCAGCGGTGGGTACAGAGGTCTTTTTTTTCTCAGGTCGCGGCAGCAACATTGTGATTGACACTGGACATATGCCGAAAGGAATTGTCAAAAACTGTCTGTTTTTATTTATGTTTGTACCCCTTGTACCCAATACTCATTCACAGGGGGGGTGAGATCTGGGGGCCTCCAGATTCTGATAAGCTCCCCCCGCGCGCAGACCGCTAAACCACCGGCCAGGGTTGTGGGGAAGATGCCCATGTCGAGGGCATGTGGCCAGGCATAGTTCAGGAGAGGGGTGGGTTCTTGCTTGTCCTCGCCCCCTCCCCCCCTTTCCTGCCTGCCAGGCTGCATGCTTTTTATTTAATTTTTTTGTGTGGGGTTCCCCTTTAAAATCCAAAGGGCCTGGTATGGATTGGGGGAGCGGGCCACGTTTTTTAATTTTTTTCTCAATTCATGTTCAAAACTGACGTGTGATTTAGAAGCGTTCCCATAGAAGGCAATGAGCCTGGAGTTTGCATCTGAACCGCACGCAGTGCTCAGAAAATGCACAGGACTCCATAGAAAGCCAGCTTGGTTCACACGTCATGCGAATCGGGTGCGGTTCAAAATGCATCCAATTCGCATATATGTAAATGGAGCCGTTGACAGGGTTGGATGCCTACATCCCTCGCCATGCTTGGTGGTTCTGTTCATTGGCCCCCTACTTGAGCACAGAACACAGCAGCGTCTCCGATGTGAAGATTCTTTGTGCTGTTTTAGTTCTACAGCAGAGAAATTGTTCCATGAGCAGTTGCCAGACCAACTGAATATAAAAGTTTCTTCCTTTTTTACAGTTCTTTTTTTTTTACCTTTTTTTTTTTTTTTTTTTTTGGCAAAGGGGTCATGAAATTATGTAAATCAAGTTGTTCCTATTTTGAAATGACAATAAAATCCTTTTGCCTACGGTATAACCTACGTGCAGAACAGGGAAAAAAGGCATTACATTAAATCTTCGGGCCGACCTTTAATCTGCAGGCTGAACTTTAACCACCTTCTCACCACTTACAAGTTAGACCGCTCTTGGGTATTTGTAGACTTTCACTCTCACATGGTTGGTTATCAGTATTCCGATTAACGAGCTTGGGCTGCTTTGGGTAAGACTGTAGTATGGGTTGTAATGTATGTGTGCTTGGGTACTGTACATTAATTATTTGCTAGGAAAGAAACACACCCTTCACCCTTGTAACTATATGAGGGAGAATGTAATCTGCTGACATTTTTACTTTCAGTTTACTACATGTTTGCTACATGTGTTTTTTTTTTTTTTTTAACTAGAGCCTCTAATGTTTTTGATATGTATTTTAACTTTATTTATTGGGAGAATGGGGGCATCCTCTGATATGTGGAAATAAGATATAATAATGATATGTTATTGATCCATGGTGTGTTGGTGGTTAGCACGGTCTCAGTGCTATTGCTCTGGGTTCATTTTCTGCCAGGAAGTCTGTTTACATTTTCTGTTGTGCTCCTATATTAACATGGCTCATCTTCAAAGGCTCCAGTTTGCTACCATAGTCCAAAAACATACTGGTGGGTTAATACTGTTATGATTCCCCTTAGCAGGGGATGCTTGGTCATGCACAGTGGGACTTTGGTACACAAAAAAAAAAAATATGGGTATGCATACATTTCTTAAAATTTGATCACCTAGATTAGAGAACAATTTTGAGATGGGTATAGACCCAACATCACTTTGAGCACACTGTATAACTTTATTATGGCATAGTGTGTTCTGGTCGTGTACCATGTTCCACTCTATTATTCCCCATAACTCCCTTACTCAATACCAGGGGCGGACTGACCATTCGGCCCCTCGGGCACTGCCCGAGGGCCCTGGGCCACTAGGAGGCCCCATCAGGGTTGCCAGCCTCAGTAAAACCAGGGACAGTATGTAAAAAATCTGTGTTTTTTTTTTTTCGTCTGTCTCTAAAATGTCCCTTACCGACATTCTTTTGGTCTAAAAATCCAGAGATTATAGCTGCCCCACCTCTCCAGTACCTTCTCAGCCAATAGAAACATGTCTGTGTATACTGTGTGACCCCATAATCTCTGATTGCCCGGGGGCCCCATGAGTTGTCAGTCCGCCCCTGCTCAATACCCTATTGCTCGCCAACACAATGCTATCCTACTCCAAAAACCTATTCTATAAGCGCCCTCTTCATTAGCTTTTCCCCCAATCTTCTTCGTTCGTTCTTCTTTACATTTTAATGGAAACATAAATTCAAGATCTATCCCTCCTAACCAAATTCAGATTCAAACTAACACTATCACCTCAAATATCTTATTGCACAGTTCCAATGGAGGCTGCTCAATAGCTACGTGTTAAAGCGGTTCTACACCCATTTCATTTAGTAAATCTCTTTGCCTTCCAAATCAGGCAAAGAGTACTAAATGAAATGTTTTTTTTTTTTTTTTTTTTTTACTTACCTTGTAATTGAAGACTTCCGGTCTTCTCCCTCTGCGGCGGCGGGCGGGGTCTTGCATCGATCGTCGTCACGCCGCACTGTCTCCTGGGATCTGGTGTCATTGATCCCAGGAGCCAGTGCGGGCATCTTCCGAAATCTCGCGAGATTTCGGCCACATCTTCCGAAATCTCCCGAGATTTCGGCCGCATCTGCCGAAATCTCGTGAGATCTCGGCAGATGAGCCGTTACTGCGCACGCGCGAGTAACGGCAGTGCATGGTGGGCCATCTAAAGTCCCTGTGGGTGTTTCACATGCCCACAGGCAAGATGGCCCCCAGCACTAAAGAAGAAGACGAGGAACTTCATCGGACGAAAACCGGCGGCGATCGAGATGGAAGATGGAACAGGTGAGTCCCCTAATAAAGGTAAGCACACTTTATATTACATCCTTAAAAAAAAAAATTTTTTCAGAGTGCAGAACCGCTTTAAGAGGCCTCTATATAACCTTTTTAACCACAAAAATGTCTGCTCTAAAGCAATGTTTTCCAACCTTCAGTCAAAGCACCCTTTTTAAAAAAAATGCAACAAATAAATATTTGTCAAGGAAATTTAATTCTGCAGGTCATATGATCTGTGTGATAAAAGGGTTCCTTGCCCAGAAATTTGAGAGAAAGCTACTGAACATCTCTGCCCCCAAGTTTGTCAGCATAAGGGCTTATTCACACCATCAGCTGTCTAAGGGAAGAATTTCCTTGATTTACATGGGAATTGCTCTCCTTTCCTGTTGTGTGCCCTGGACAGGAAATTAAAGTGTTACTAAAACCAGGACCCTGCATTCACTATATCTGGTCTCCCACAGAACATGGAACTGCAATTATTTTAGTAAATACAGTGGAACCTCGAATTACGAGCATAATCCGTTACAGGACTATGCTCGTAATCCAAAGTACTCGCATATCAAAGCGAGTTTTCCCATTGAAGTCAATGGAAACGAAAATAATTAGTTCCGCATTGACTTCAATGGGATGCAATACCGCATGCGGCCAGAGGCGGGGGGCGCCGGAGAGCCTCGGAAACGTCCGAAAAGGCCCGAGCACACTTCGGCTGACCTCGGAAAGACTCCGTTCACAAGCCTTTCCGAGGTTTGCCAAGGTCAGCCGAAGTGTGCTCGGGCCTTTCCGTGCATTTCCGAACGCTGACAATCGGCGCTGTTCGGCTCCGGCGCCCCCACCTCAGGCCAAAATCAGTACTGCACACCGCTTTTGGCCTGAATTTTGCTTGTTTTGCGTTGCAATACCGCATGCGTGCATCAGCAGTATGTAGCAGTCTTGTGATTTTCTAGCAGTTCCTGGTGAAGCTTGTAGGAGGAGTTTTCATACTGCACTGAGCTGTCCTATGAGGCTGCAGGGCTCCTGACCCTCTGTCTGGACATGTCTGGACAGTGATGATTGGCCCTGTGCTGATTATATGCACTCTTCCAAGGAAAAAAAGACCTTTCTAGCAAAACACACCAAACTGAGCATGTGCATCTTGACTCCAAAGGCTCTGTCTTATCCGGGCTTGCCCAGGGGGACAGTGCAGGGAGGGGAGGATCTTTGCATACAGGATCAAGCAGCCTTTTTACTCAGTGCAGAGGATTAACCCCTTAGGCTGCTTTCACACTGAGACGCTTTACAGGTGCCATAGTACTAAAAATAGCGCCTGTAAAGAGACTCTCCTCTCACTCCAGTGTGAAATCAATGGGCAGTGCTGCCGAACCAGTTTTAACCCTTTTTCAGCAGCTAGCGGGGGTTAAAAGCGCCCTGCTAGAGGCCAAATAGCGCCGCTAAAACAACGGTAAAGCGCAGCTAAAAATAGCGACGATTTGCCGCCGACGCTCCAAACACCACAGTGTGATGTGCAGACTGATTTTAGTAACCCTGTTAGGAAAATCTCAATCGCAGATCTGCAACAGAGACCACAGAACTTGCTTTAACTGGTTACCGACCGGCTTGCGTGTATTTACGGGGGCAGAAAGTAAATTTTGTAAATATGTAATTTTTCTCCTTCAATGAGAGGCGGCACTGATGAAACGGCATTTGTGGGCACTGATGAGGAGGCACTAATATGCCGCACTTATGGGCACTGATAGGCGGCACTGATAGGCGGCACTGATAGGCGGCACTGATAGGCGGCACTGATAGGCGGCACTGACTGGCATTACTAATGGACACTGTAATTAGAAAGCAATCCTGCCCCTTGTCATCGCTCATTGTATTCCTCCCCCCTCCGGTGCCACAATTGGTACCTTTTCAGGGGGGAGCAGATCCAGGTAATTGCACCCACTTCCGGGACCAGCTAGTCGCAGATGCTCCGCCCCTGTTGTGTTCTGGGAAACGCACAGTTCCCAGGACACAACGGGGACCAGTTAAGATGCGCAGCGCGACTCGCGCATGCGCAGTAGGGAACCGGGCAGAGAAGCCGCAACGCTTCACTTCCTGATTCCCTGACAGAGGATGGCAGTGGGGGCGGCCGAGAGATGAGCGGTTGCTCGTCATCTGCTGCCGACATCGCTGGACCCTGGAACAGGTAAGTGTCCATTTATTAAATGTCAGCAGCTGCAGTATTTGTAGGTGCTGACTTTTTTTTTAATATTTTTTTTTTCGAAGTTGGCACTTCTCTTTTAAGCAGTAGCCAGGAAAATTTACCTTGAAATCCTCCTATAAATAATGACTCTTCCTTTTCCTGCTTGACTTGCCTTTAGCCTTCTAGCTGCATACTGTATCTGTGGTGTGAGAGGCACTGCTGCCTTAGTCTCTTGAGATTTAGTAATATTACTATTGTGCTGCTCGCTGTTCCCCCTCCTGAGGGTTTTTGGAGTGTAAGCTGTGCTCCATCGGACTTTTGCTGGCCAAATTCCCGCCAGCAAAAGATTGAGAGCCGGTTTTCAATTTTTCGGTCGGAAAAAATTTTGAACAAAAATTCCCATCGTCTGTACCAATTCCAATGCGCAAAATTCTACGCATGCTCGGAAACAATTTGACGCATGCTCAGAGGCATTGAACTTAATTTTCTCGGCTCATCGTAGTATTGTACATCACTGCGTTCTTGAAGGTCGAAAGTTTAGCAAACTTTTGTGTGACCGTGTGTATGCAAGCCAAGCTTGAGCGAAATTCCGTCAGAAAAACTATCCAAGATTGTTATGACAGGAAATCCGCTTGTGTACAGGGCATTATGAAAAAATCTCCTGATTCATAAATTTTGTGGATCTGTGCCTTGCTTTTGTTTCTGCTGCTGTCTGTCATAAGGGAAACACAGAATTCGCCTCCACTAAGATAACTGCTTCCACACAAAAATACTGTACAAAACAAGACCTGGCCAGTCAGTGATGGGAAAAGATGGCTGCAATGAGCCCACAAGTAGTACTGGTCCTTTGCCATCTACTTACCTTTTGGGCACCGCTTCACAGTTCAGGTTCTTTATGTTTTTATTTTTGGTTTTAGAGGTTTTGACATGGATACCAGCTGTCCAACAGGGTATATTTGTGTTTAGAATTATCCACTATAGTCCTGCAAAAGATCCAGATTACTGAACGTGGTGCTGTGTATCCATTTGTGTTTAGTTGCCTTCTTTTGGTAGCGTGTTACTTATATTTTTAGCTTCAAGTATATTATTATTTTTTTTTTTTTTAAAGGTATGGATAGCCTTTTCAAGACAGATGAAAGACAAAGGTTGGCAAAAGAAAGACGAGAAGAAAGAGAAAAATGTCTTGGTGAGTTGATCCATGCCATCATTGCTGAGCTTGATATATAAAAGTTGGAAAGTAAAAGTTGAGGTGTTGTCCATCGCAATATGTAGAGATTATTTTTAACTGCAGTTTTGGAAGTAAAATTGGATAACTAAATAAGTGCTATTGGCAGACATGCACTTTATTTGCATCTGGTTTCAGGTTTTTACTGCTTTCTGTATCCCTGTTGGGGAGATTCACCTCTCTTTGTCCTGGTGACCATTGTCACCGTAATGGAAATTGAGGGGAAATCCAAAATCGTAGAGATGTCACTGGAACAAGAGTTGAGGGGAAATCCTCCAGTAAAGGCAAATGTTCTGGTGATAACTAAGGGGGAAGTCGCCCAGCCTCTATTTCATGTACAGGCATCACAAGGACAGGAAGTTGGGGTAAATTTTCCCAGTTGGGTCACAGACCGATATGGTAGACAGTCTGCCCAAAACTAAATAATTGCACAGGGTCCGTTTCCCCTTGCATCTCCTGCATATGGTCAAGCAATGTCAGCTGAAAAAGCTCATGGGACACATGGGGAAACATCCCTGTGCTTTGAGCTGGCCGTCATCCTGGCATAGCTTTCCCATAGAGGATCTGACCCGAACCGCTCCATACAGCACAGTGAGGCAGTAGCCCAAAACCAACTTTTTCTTTCATAAAAATATTTGCAATGTAATATTTTTCTTCCTGTTTGTTTTTGTAGCTGTCCGAGAACAACAGATGCTAGAAAAGGAAAAAAGAGCAAAACTACAGTATGAGAAACAGATTGAAGAACGATGGAAGAAGCTGGAGGAGCAACGGCTGAGGGAGGATCAGAAAAGAGCTGCCGTAGAGGAAAAGAGAAAGCTTAAGTTTAGGGAGGAAGAAGTAAGAACCTTTTTTACTGTTTTTGACAATTCCTAATTAAACAGAATTGGAACCTATTAACTGTATTTTTAAAACCTATAAGCGATTTTAAAATATGTTGATGGTAGAGCTGCATGATTCTGGCCAAAATGAGGATCACGATTCTCGCAGCGTAACATCATCTTTCATATTATACAAAAAAAATTGGTCTAACTTTACTGTTTTAGTTTTTTTTTTTTTTTAACATTCATTAACCACTTTCAGACCGGACCAATTTGCAGCCAAAGGACCAGGCCCCTTTTTGCGATTCGGCACTGCGTCGCTTTAACTGACAATTGCGTGGTCGTGCGACGTGGCTCCCAAACAAAATTGACGTCCTTTTTTCCCACAAATAGAGCTTTCTTTTGGTGGTATTTGATCACCCCTGCGGTTTTTATTTTTTGCGCTATAAACAAAAATAGAGCGACAATTTTGAAAAAAATGCATTATTTTTAATATCCCCAAAAAATATATAAAAAAACATTTTTTTTCCTCAGTTTAGGCCGATACGTATTCTTCTACATATTTTTGGTAAAAAAAAATCGCAATAAGCGATTATTGATCGGTTTGCGCAGAAGTTATAGCGTTTACAAGATAGGGCATAGTTTTATAGCATTTTTATTAATAATTTTTTTTTTTATTATTAATGGCGGAGATCTGCGATTTTTTTTTTTTTTTGTGACTGCGACATTATGGCGGACACATCGGACATTTTTGACACATTTTTGGGACCATTGTCATTTTTACAGCAATTAATGCGGCGCGCTCCCGATGGCACGGACAGGCTAAAGGAGGGACGTATATATACGCCCTCCTGCCTGTACGTGCCATTCTGTCAACGTATATCTGCGTGCGCCGGTCGGCAAGTGGTTAAAGTGTATTTTTTCCCCCAAAAATTTTTATTTGAAAGACCGCTGCACAAATAGTGTGACATTAAAATATTGCAACTACCACCATTTTATTCTCTAGGGTCTCTGCTAAATATATATATATATATATATATATATGCATACATACATACATGCAAAAAAAAAAAATGTATGTATGTATTTCAGAAAGCTACTGATCAAGATCCTCACATAGCTCTAAGAGTGTGCCTCTTGTAGGGATACCCTAGGGGAATCTTGGACAAAAGTATTATGCAAAGACTGTTTAGATGCATTAGTCAGAGAAAGGGCATCAGAACAGGAATCCACTTTTCAGTCATTTAAATCCTTGTTTGAAGGGTTTCAGCTTCCAATAAACCCTTCACCTGCACCCCAAATTACAACCCCTCCACAAGCACTGGGCTCAGCACATTCCCAACCAGCCGCCCTGGCCACAGTGGAAGGAGCTCCTGGGGCCTCCAGGGAGGAGACTAGGGAGGAGACGGATAGTGCGACCACAGGTTCCCAAGAGGTATCAGAGGGGAAGGACCGGGACGGGGAGTCCAGGAAACCTTCACGATATAAGCTTTCCCTGGAAGAGGTAGAGGACCTCTTGGGGGCAATTTACACCACCCTTGGAATTCAGGCAGACAAGAAACCCCCTGACACTGCACGACCGGGGAACAGAAAAATAAAATTTTCCCAGTCCATGTTATCCTGGTGGAAACAGTAAAAAAAAGTGTCAGGATCCTGAACGGAAACCTTTTTTCTCTAGTTCTTTGAAAAGAAGGCTTTAGTTTTCAGAAGATCCATCGTCCATTTTGAACAAAAAACCCAAACTTGGTACTCTGGGTTCCAAGGTGGGGGTTTTTACTCGGAAAATACAGACTGATCCTGAACCTAAAACCACTGAACCAGTCCGTATCCTACAAGAGGTTCCGTATGGAATCGATCTTTACTACATTGCTAGACCTCAAGGACACCCACCTCCATGTCCCTATCGCAGAAGCTTTCCAGAAGTTTTTCCGTCTAGTGGTGAACATAGGAGAAACAATCCATCTACAGTTTCAGGCGCTTCCATTTCGCCTTGAATCTTCACCAAGGTCATGGTAGAAGCCATGGCCTTTTTGCAGCTCAAAGGGGTCTCAATAATTGCTTATCTGGATGACCTGCTCATCTTTGCAGCATCTCCAGAACAGTTAACCAGACATCTGGAACTGACAGAGGATCCTGAGAGGTCTGGGGTGGCTGCTAAAACTGGAAAAGTCCAGTTAGATTCCATCTCAGCGCATTACCTACCTGGGGTACCTGCTAGACTCCACTCAGTTGAGGGTTTTTGTCCCGGAATAAAAATTTACAGAAATTGGACAAGGCAGTGGCCTCTCTCCAAAACAACCATCAGGTCTTTATAAGGTCAGCAATGTCAACGTTGGGTCTGCTAACTTTAACCATCCCAGCAGTGGACAGGGCTAAATTTTTGTCCCCTTCAGACTTTTGCCCTAAAAATATGGGACCACAGCCAGTCGTTAGACACCTTAGTATATATTCCATCTCAGCTAAAAAGATACCTCTGGTGGTGGAGGGAAATGGTAAACCTGTCGCAGGGTCATCTGGCCGGACGCAAGTGGCAAAGTGTGGGGCGTGCACTTAGGAACCCTACTGGCATAGGGCACCTGGAGGTATGAGGAGCTCAAAAGGTCGTCCAATTGGAAGGAACTGAAAGCCGTCGGGTTGGTTTTCAGGTCTTTCAGGAGGGAATTACAGGGCCACCACATTCTAGTGCGCTCAGACAACTCCTCGGTGGTTGCATATGTAAATAAGCAAGATGGCACAAGGAGCAGAATCCTGTTGACCCTGACAACAGAAGTCCTGAGCTGGGCAGAGACCAACACACTATCCCTACCTGCGGTTCATCTAACAGGGGAAAAGAATGTGGTGGCGGACTTTCTCAGCAGAAAACAGCTGAGAGAGGGCGATTGGGTCCTCAACCAAGAGGTCTTCGATCTTATCCAAAGGAGGGGGACCCCCAGAGGTGAACCTCTTCACATCAAAGGACGATGCAAAAACCCCCTGTTTCTTCTCCTCTCAGGTGGGAAGATGCACTAGGGGTGGATGCTCTAACACAGAGCTGGCGTTTCACAAAATGCTATGCTTTTACCTGCCTACCACTCCTACTTTCCATCAACCACTCAACGCATAGTCTTGTCGTCGGTTACCAGACATCACAAATTGGAACAACTGCCCACATCGGTGTATTGCAAACACCATACAGCAATTTTGACTCATATGGCGTAAGCCTACCTGAGTCCACGATAGTCGGTAAGCCTTCCATTAATCGGTGACGGAGTACATCAGACAAGCCGCACAAGTCACTTGATGTTTTACTGTATTCACTTTAGTCACTATTATGGTGTAATATTGATTTTTATAACAATTATTTTTAAATTTTGAGACACTATACTGTTTATTTGTGATGGTCTCAATTCAGTCACGTTTTGTCTGTAATCAGTAGATTTCACCATTTGTAATTTAATGGATATTCTATATGGAATATAGTTCCACTATTGGTCACTTATATTTATTTATTTTGGTGATATATAATTTTTAAAGAATTTTTTCTATTATTATAAATTATTTCACAGTATATGTTTAATAATCACTATTGAACACTTTGAGCGCCGCACTATACACTTATTCACGCTTTTTGATTTAACATATTATTGTTGTGCAGGCTGCTGAATCTATTTATGTGTAGATAGCGCAGTTTCTTCTCCCCCCCCCCCCCCCCCGTTGTCAAACGGAGAACTCTGATCTTGGTGGCACTGCATTGGCCCAAAAGGTCCTGGTTCTCGGTCCTCAAACAATTAGCAGTAGAACCCCCATGGTTCCTACCACTCTGGGAGGATCTCCTTTCGCAGGGCCCGGTCCTTTGTCCCCAGGTGCATCAATGGAATCTCGCTGCCTGGCTACTGAGGAAGGGTTACTAAAATCCAAGTGGTTTTCAGAAAGGCTGGTATCAACTCTTCTCAATAGCAGAAAGGAGATGTGCCTGATCTACAAAAAGGTCTGAATACGCTTTAATGAATGGTGCCCAACCTTTGAGGTGCAGAGCCCCATAGCAGTTTTGGAGTTTTTGCAGTGCGGCGCAGATGAAGGGTTAGCCATGAGTACCCTAAAGAGGCAGGTATCAGCACTTGGTGCATATTTGGAAAGACCTCTGGCTGCCAACCCTTGGGTTGTCAGATTTTTCAGAGCACTAGGGAGGCAGAGGCCAGTTCAAGGCCCACCCTTCCCCAAGTGGGACCTATCTTTGGTCTAACAGGCTCCAACGGAGCCCCTATTTGAATCTTTAGAGAATTGTTCTCTGAAAGATCTTGCTTTCAAGACAATATGTTTGATTGCAGTGACAACTGCCAGGAGGGTCAGCGAAATAAAGGCCTTGTCATTCAGACCCCCTTTTTGTGTTATTTCCAGGTAGTTTTCAAAACTGATCCGGCATTCTTACCTAAAGTGGCTTTGAAGTTTCATAGAAGACAGGAGATAGATAGATAGTTTTACCCACTTTCTGCCCTAATCCCTCAGGAGAAAGGGAGTTTAAATTTCACACGTTGGATGTAAGGAGATGTATCCTGCAGTACTTGGAGCTGATGAAAGCAGTAAGGAAGTCAGATTCCTTGTTTGTTTTGTTTTCTGGGGCAAGAAAGGCGTACAAAGCATCTAGATGCACTATTGCCAGATCTGTTAAAAGCAGGGGTTTAGTTAGCACACATTTGCAAACGCATGTGTAAGGTGCAAGGCCTTGGCCAGGCCTATATGTTAGCAGGAAAATAAGTTCCTGTTAGTATAAAAGCACACTCTACTAGAGCTATGGCAGCTTCTCAAGCGGAAAAGGCTGGAACGATGCCAGAGCAAATTTGCAAAGCAGCAATGTGGTCCAGTTTTTTGCCACCTTTTGTAAAGCATTACAGGGTGGACCTAGTGTCGGAAAATGAGCAAGCCTTTGGGCGAAAGGTTTTGCAAGCCGTAGTCCCACCCTAAGTGGTAAGTGCTTGTCGATCCTCTCATTGTGGCTATCCTGAAAGGCAGACAGTGAGGGAAAATTAAAGTTACGCTTAAAGGTAACGTTACGCCTTTTTCCAGTAGTCTTTCAAGACGGCACTAGTTACCCACCCGAATTTATGGGGGGTCTTGAAGACCTCAACGCAGGCATGGTAGTAATATGTGATGGTGTGTTATTATTGTGTTCTTGTGTCTGCCCAGCTGGCCGGAGGTGCTCTTAGAAACAAACTGAAGTCTGGCAGGGGGGAGTGGAATTTTATGGGCTGGCACAGTGTTTCCTAGGAAGGGGAGGAGCCAAGGTCTCTCATTGTGGCTGTACTGAAAGACTACTGGAAAAGATGTTACCAATAAGCCTAACTTTCTTTTTTTTTTTATCCCACTGACCACCAACAAAAGTGGGGCAATAGCAAAGGAGCATATTGACCATAAAGGGGAAACCCTAACCCTCAATGATATGGGGGAAAAAACACCACTGACCACCAACGGTTATCAGGCACTCACCACTGGTCTTCAACATTTAAGGGGGCACGCTACATTGACAATCATTTAACGTGGCACTCGCCATGAACCATTACCAAAAGGGGGCACGCAAGCCTGACCAATGAAATCTACAAGGTGTACTGTGCAATACATAGTCCTGACTCATGCAGTCTGACTGCTGCGCTGTATATGCTATACCCTAAACTAAACAATTTTGAGGGTGTGTGTTCTGTTCTGGTATTTTAGGGTCTCAAGCAATGTGTGGCAGTCAGAACATTGTTTTTTTTATTTTTTTTTACATAAATGAATACCACCAAAAGAAGGCTCTACCTGACAAAAAAAAAAAGCTTTGCAAAGTGTACCTTTTCTGCTTTGTGTCTGGCTGTTTTTTACCTGGCCTTGGTTCGCCATGGCACATGTGCGTTCGCAAAAGCGCCGTTGGGCTCAGCAGTTTGTTTGGCGGCCATGGCTTTACAGGAAGTGTGAAGCCATGCGCTGTAGTCTTTATCTGGGCGCACGAAGAATTGCGTCATGCGCGAATACGGCCACGCCTGTTCGTCGGGACCACGTGCATGCTTATTCAAGTTGTGTATGCCAAGCATGCAGTGCTTCCAGAAGGCAGTTGTGGGACACAGAGCAAGCTCTGAACCAGGCACTTGCAGCGGTTCATTTCTCCCCGGGTCACGTGAGTCACCAGGTGTTGCTTGGTAGGCTAAAGGTGCTTAGCAGGATTGTTGCATAGGGGCTTGGTGAGCCCTATTAAAGGGACTCCCTTATGAGGCGTTTTAATACTACATCCAGGTACTCCCTTCTCCCTTTTTGTGGCTAGTAAATGTCTTGAAAAAAGAGGCGGTTTCATGTAACACTACATGAAAGGGCACACCTATGTCATCAGTAGTTCCTGATGAACCTAGTCGTATCCCTAGTGTTGTATTCCCCTGAAGGACCAGAGGCTTCTGGGCAATCTGAGCCGCTACTCCTTTCTGGGATTGTGCCTACAGTCAATGCTGCTGCTTCACCCTTTATCACTAAGGATGAACTGTCCTCAGCCCTAGCTGGGTTACACCACAGGATTGCTGGCATGATTGCCTCCATCCTGCAGGGTGGCAAGAAGCATGACAGATCCCCCTCCCCGGAACCTCCTAGTCTGGAGCAGGAATGGGTTGAGAATGGGGAAGAGCTTAAAGCTCAGGATTCTCTGAATGGCCTGGCGGATGAGTCTGCTTCCGAGCAATCTGGAAGATATCCAGTTGGCGTCTGCCTCTCAATCACAGGGGTTTTTGATCTTGACTCTTACCGAAATGGTTTGTTCTGCCTTTAAGTGTCCTCTTGCAGAGGTTACTGAGCCTCCCTGATCCTCTGTCGGATCCCTGAGGCCTCTTCAGGCCACACAGGCTTTCCCCTTACACCCTCTGTTGGTACAAGCGGTGTATGCTGATTGGGAACATCCTGCCAGGTTTTTAGTTGCTCCTAATGAGGTTTTCACTTTTATATCCCATGGATGAAAAGTCTGTTAAGAAGTGGAGCATGCCAGCCGTAGATGCAGCAGTCTCTTCCTTAAACAAGAACTTGACTTGTCCAGTAGATAACGCACAGGGCTTGAAAGACCCTGTTGACAAGAAATTAAAGTCATTATTAAAGGCTTCCTTTTCTTTGGCCAGTTTAGCTATTCAGCCAGCTGTTGCAGCAATTGGTATCTGCCAGTCCATAAAGGATCAGATCAGGTGGCCTGATAGGCCTAACCAGGAGGATGATCTGCCTGAAAATAAGGCAGATATTCCTCAAGCTCTGTGCTTTGCTGTTGACGCCTTAAATGATTTAATACAGCAGGTTTCTTGTTTGGCTCTCTTATCTGTACATATGAGCAGACTTTTGTGGCTTATGAACTGATCAGCTGAGCTTCCTTGTAAGAAGTTATTGACAGGTTTCCCCTTTCATGGGGAACGTTTATTTGGTGATCATTTGGACAAATATATCCAAAGATTTCCGGAGTAAAGAGTTTGCTACTTCCTGTGAAGAAAAGCACCAGGTGTCCCTCGTTTAAAACCTCAGGGACTGCTTCCTCAAATGTTTCAGCGCCAAGCATTTCCACCGCCAACAGGGTGCTAGGACCAGGGGCAAGCCGCAAGGCCACTGCCAGAAAAAACCTTGGTCCAAAATTCTTCTAAACCCAGCACCAAACCCTCCTTTTGAGGGGATGCCCCAACTCCATTGGGTGGGGGGAAGGCTGCTGCACTTTGCAGACATTTGGAGAACAATAGTTCAGGACGAGTGGGTCACCTCAACTATATTCTGCGGTTAGAAGCTGGAGTTGCGGGGGGTTCCCCCTCAAAGGTTTTTAAGATCTAGCGTTCCCTTGGATCCTCCAAAAAGAGACTTTATTGCTTCACGCACTACATCATTTAGTGCATCAAGGAGTGATTGTAGAGGTTCCTGTACCCAAAAGGGGCACAGGGTTTTACTCAAACCTAGTTACGGTTCAAAAACCAAACGGACACAAGGTCCATTTTGGACCCAAGATGCCTGAACCAGTATCTACTGATCCAGTCCTGTCGGATGGAGTCTGTCCGCTCAGTAGTAGCCTCACTCCAGATGGGAGACTTCCTAGCCTCCATCGATTTATAAAGGAAGCATATTTACACGTACCCATCTTTCAGCCTCATCAGAGGTTCCTGCGATTTGCAGTAGAGGAACCTCATTTTCAGTTTGTGGCTTTACCCTTCATGCTTGCTACAGCTCCCTGAGTGTTCACAAAGGTCCTAGACCAAGTACTGGGCCTTTTAAGGGCCCAAGGGATCCTGGTGCTCGGGTATCTGGGTGACCTCCTGCTAAGAGATCACTCACTACAGGCTATAGAACAGAGCATAACATGCACAGTGCAGTATTTGGAAAGCTTAGGCTGGATCATAAATACCAAAAAGTCAACATTGAGACCAGCTCAGTGTTGCCAACCTAACAGATTGAAATTTACTGACACGACACCAAAAATTTACTGGCACAGCCAAGTTTTTACTGGCATTTCCAAAAGTTACAAAATTACAGTTTTAAGTACAAATTTCACTATTCAGGCTACAAACAAGTGCAATATGTAATTAGCAGCGTGATTTAAGGCAAACAACATATTTCTTATTTTATTTTCAATATAGTAAGTAAGTAGCTCAGGGACAAGAGGGGAAGAAATTAGAATGGGCGGCACACACATGAAATTGACTCTCACGGTGATACTGACAGCAGTGTGCAGCAGTACAGATTACCGACATGACACGTTCCCTACTGAGTCACAGTGACAGTCTCTCTCCAAGCCAGGTGGTCCCTCCAGTCCAAACAGCACTGATGTTCCCGCTCCTGGCCTGCCTTGCTCCCATCCCACAGACCCACACACAAGGCTCTGGACACTCTGCTTGGCTCCCTTGCACCATGACATCACAGGACATGTTCAGGCACCACCTTCACCAGAGCCGCCCAAATACACTGTAGCAGGCACTCGTATGGTCTCGGCTGGCACTGGGCCGAGCGCCACAGACATATATTTTTTACTGGCAACCTTTTCTTTTTACTGGCATTTACTGGCAGGAGAAAATGGCTGCCAGTAAAAATACTGACGGTTGGCAACACTGGACCAGCTCAAAGTCTAAAGTATTTAGGTCTGATCCAAGATACGGTCCAAGCAAGAGTATTCTTGCCACCCGCAAGGATCTGTGCCCTGAAGGATCAGGTGAGTCCGATAAGGGGCACCAGACAACCCTCCATTCGGCTCTGTATGAGTCTTCTAGGGAGGATGGTATCCTCCATTGAGGCGGTGCCCTATGCCCTGTTCCATTCCAGGCCTCTTAAGGGCAGTACGTCTAGCCCTACGGTACTGGGCGGCGGAGCTTCAGGACTGCCCTATCAGGGATCAGTCCGACAACCTCACTGCAGTGGCCTATATAAACCAGACAAGGTGGTACCTACCAGGAGTCATTTAGCTCTGAAGGAGGTTAACCACATACTAGCCTGGGCAGAGGGACATGTGCCAATTATATCGGTAGTCCATATCCCGGGAGTAGAGAACTGGAAGGCATGTTATCTCAGCCGCCAGCAGATCTGCCAGGGAAAATGGTCATAGGTCCCCTGAACTTCAAACTTGGTGGTTAAGGGTTCCTAGATGCCCCTAGCTGTAGCCAAAATTTGGGGTCTCTGGACCCAAAGGGTCCTGAAATGACATTGCTGCAGATGGACACAGTTGACCGACTTTGGGGCCCTGTATCTCAGGGCCACTTAGTGCTAGGAACCCCAAATTTGTATATGTTTTAGTGTTGGTTCCACTGGGAACACCAAATTTGGGGTTCCTAGCACCAAGTGGCCCCGAGATATGGGGCCCCAAAGTCGGGTCACTCTGCTGCAGAAAAGTTCTTGACTCGAGTATAAGCCGAGGGGGGCACTTTCAGCACAAAAAAATGTGCTGAAAAACTCGGCTTATACTCAAGTATATACGGTATAACCCAGCCGGTAATGAATATTAGACTAACTCTGTTTCCCATGATGTACTCAAAGAAAAGGATTTTACAGGTAAGTATGACAAAAAAATCCTATGTGTATAAGCATCTGTACCCCCCACCCCCATCACTTGTGGCAGTCCTGGTGTCTTAATCTCGGCTTCACTCACCGATGCCGGTAATAACACTACTAACGGCAAGCTGCTCCCCGCCGGCCCCTCCACTCTTCTCGTTCGTCCCAGTTGATGTCATGACGCATACAGTACAAGCAAAATATGTGAAAAACAGCGGGTCCAGTTATTCTGAAACTGGCTTATACTGTTGCCTACAGGAGCGATTGGACACTGTCAAACCAAAAATCCGCTGTCCTAGGAGAATAGACAGATTTTCTTTTTGAGATCTTTTTTTTTCAATTAAGACTTCATCTTCACCCAGCTAAGCTGGACTCTTTATGCAGCATATCTTCTGCAATAGCCTTGGAGGCCAGTCCTATATCTCGGTGGACCAAAGATTGCAAGGAATGTGTTCATTGGGCTTTGCTTTTGGTACTTTCCAGACCTTTGTGGCTTGTATTGGCCACAAAGCGCTTTCCAGGTCCAGAGCCATGGCCTAGCCTCTGGTGTGATCCAGCCTGTGAAGGCTCATTTATGAGTATGCTGTGTGGATGCTACTGTGTGTGGTTTTTTTTTTTAATTTATTTTTTGTTTTTTTCAAACCATTGCCCGCCTCCAAATATATTTCTTTCCTTGAACTCAAAGGAACTGATTTTATAGCAAATACAAAAACCCTGTTTTTATTAAAAAAACACTAGCAATTGTTTAATACACAGTGCTTTAGCAAATCAAATGCCATTCATTTAGGGTTTACATGTACATTAATGCTTCAATGAAGGTGTGTACTACTTTGTGTTATTAGCCGGTCAGTATAGAGAAATATACAGAAATCATAACATAACCATAACATTATGACTACCCATGTAATATTGAGTAGGTCCCTCCTTTTGCTGCCAAAACAGCCATGACCTATCAAAATAGTATACACATGAATGGCAAGAACCAAGGTTTCCCATCAGAACTTTGCCTAAAGCACCACGCTGGCTTGCCGTCTTCTCTTACTGCATCCAGGTGCCAGATTTTCTCCAGGTAAGTGACGCACACGCACCCAGCCATTTACATGATGTAAAAAAAAAAAATGCGTTCATCAGACCAGGCCACCTATTTGCGTTACTCTGTGGTCCAGTTCTGATGCTCACCTGCCCATGACAATGAGTCAGAATGTGCACCCTAACCAGGCTGTGGCTGCATAGCCCCATACACAACAAACTGGGATGCCCATTTTTTCTGATTTCAGCACATCAACTTCAGGGACAACCTGTTCACTTGCTGCCTAATATGTCACACCCACTTTCAGGTGGTTTTGTAAGGAAATAATGTTCACTTTACCTGTCAGTGGTCATAATTTTATGGCTGGTCAGTGTATATTCTCCCATTGTTACTAGTTGCAGGATTGTGTCTGCTTTCAATATTTCTCAAATCACTAATTTAGAACAAGCATGCATCCACTGAAGGCAGATTTGCATTCTTCTGATTCCAGATTTAAGACTACTTGATCAATATGGTAGACAGGCAATTAACATTTTCTGATTGAGAAGTCACCAATGGATAGGTTACGTATTCCCTCACTACAGGATTCTTTTATTGTGGGATGCTCAGAAATAGATAATAGTAAAACACATCCAGAGATGGAATATTAGGCCACTGGTTGTTAATAATTTATAAGTGACTTGTAAACTTCCACTTATCAATAAACCATAATTTTTAGTAAACCTTCTTAAAAAACAAGACTGTATTAAATACTGAAAAGCTGCTACTACTTATCAGTAATAGGTTGACGGTAATGACTTGTTTGTCTTTTGTCATACATGCCTTGTATCTCAGGAAAAACCTGGAAATTAAATATTGATTTCCTGGTTAAAGGGATTGCATTTTAAACAGCTTAATGTAATGATGACCTAAAGCGATTTCTTCCTTCTCTGGTCCTGAGGTTCCTTTTCTGATGGGTCTTGGGAGATGACATATAACTCTACTGAAGATCCTGTACATACAGATAGTTTGTTCAGAACTTGCTTACACTGTATTTTCCTTGTCAAAAAGATTTTATTGAACATACAATAGAGTATTTGACAATAGGTTAAGTACATAATATACAACAGAAGTAATGAAGCTCAGAGTTATATATTCAATACAATGTAAATTATATATTCAACTATAATTACTACTATATCAATAAGCATATTAATGGTATGGTTTATTAGAGGAATTATCTTCTGAAGTAGGAAAGAGCTTCAAAATCATAATGGGAATAGATAGAGAAGATAGGAAGAGAAGAAACTAAGAAGGGAAGAAGAGAGGTCCGCAGGGTCGAGGGCCGCCATATCACTCAGAATCCATATACTGTAATCACTTACCCATCGGGTCAGCTACCATGGTAATAGAACTTCTTTGTTAAAATTTGATGGTAAATTTTTTATCCACGGATGCCATACTTTTTCAAATTTTATAAGCGTGTCAGCGTCAAGAGCTGCCATTTTGGCTTGCGTCATAGTGTTGTTCATCCTATTCACTACGCTTACACTGTATTTTCAAGTCAAACCAACATCTCATCCAGTTTCACAAACATTTTAACCATAGTTATGTCTCCCTACCTTGGCCGGTCAGTGGGGAAATGTCTCCCTACCTTGGCCGGTCAGTGGGGAAATGTCTCCCTACCTTGGCCGGTCAGTGGGGAAATGTCTCCCTACCTTGGCCGGTCAGTGGGGAAATGTCTCCCTACCTTGGCCGGTCAGTGGGGAAATGTCTCCCTACCTTGGCCGGTCAGTGGGGAAATGTCTCCCTACCTTGGCCGGTCAGTGGGGAAATGTCTCCCTACCTTGGCCGGTCAGTGGGGAAATGTCTCCCTACCTTGGCCGGTCAGTGGGGAAATGTCTCCCTACCTTGGCCGGTCAGTGGGGAAATGTCTCCCTACCTTGGCCGGTCAGTGGGGAAATGTCTCCCTACCTTGGCCGGTCAGTGGGGAAATGTCTCCCTACCTTGGCCGGTCAGTGGGGAAATGTCTCCCTACCTTGGCCGGTCAGTGGGGAAATGTCTCCCTACCTTGGCCGGTCAGTGGGGAAATGTCTCCCTACCTTGGCCGGTCAGTGGGGAAATGTCTCCCTACCTTGGCCGGTCAGTGGGGAAATGTCTCCCTACCTTGGCCGGTCAGTGGGGAAATGTCTCCCTACCTTGGCCGGTCAGTGGGGAAATGTCTCCCTACCTTGGCCGGTCAGTGGGGAAATGTCTCCCTACCTTGGCCGGTCAGTGGGGAAATGTCTCCCTACCTTGGCCGGTCAGTGGGGAAATGTCTCCCTACCTTGGCCGGTCAGTGGGGAAATGTCTCCCTACCTTGGCCGGTCAGTGGGGAAATGTCTCCCTACCTTGGCCGGTCAGTGGGGAAATGTCTCCCTACCTTGGCCGGTCAGTGGGGAAATGTCTCCCTACCTTGGCCGGTCAGTGGGGAAATGTCTCCCTACCTTGGCCGGTCAGTGGGGAAATGTCTCCCTACCTTGGCCGGTCAGTGGGGAAATGTCTCCCTACCTTGGCCGGTCAGTGGGGAAATGTCTCCCTACCTTGGCCGGTCAGTGGGGAAATGTCTCCCTCCCTTGGCCGGTCAGTGGGGAAATGTCTCCCTCCCTTGGCCGGTCAGTGGGGAAATGCCTGGTGAGTGGAGAAAGGTCTAACTTGGTGGTCAGTGGAAAATTGCTTCCTTACATTGGTGGTCAGTGACAGAAGAGCATCCTGACTTTATGGTCAGTTAAGAACGGTGCCTTTTTAACATCTGTGCTCATTGAGAGGAAGAATGCCCATTACATTGGTGGACAATGAAAGGACTCCACCATTTCATTAAACGTTGGAGGAAGACACCATTAAATTATTGCCAATGAGCGGAAAGATGGGCCTTGCGTGTGTGGTCAGTGGGAAGAATGCTGAAACGATTGTTTATACCATGTTTGCATTGCCAAGTGACATTTGTCCTAGTGCTATGCAGACACCATATGATGAAAGGAGAGTTTGCCATAATTGAGAATAGCTAGTCTAGTTATTAAACATGCACATATATTATGCAATTTTCTTTCCCCGCATGATTAAGTATGGGTCAGAAAAAATAATAATCTATTCAGTATAACTTGACAATATATGCCCATCTCCCTATATGTTATGTTTTTTTAAAACACTTTAATAAAGGCAAAAATACCCTTTTTAATACTGCACATGGCTAATCACAGGCAGTGAGACATTCCTGATCTGTGCAGCTGCAGACCGGGAAATGTCTCTCACTGCTTGTGCTTAGCGCTGTGCAGTGTGGGCTTCCTGGCGGGCTCGAGCATGTGGGATTTTGAACATGCCCTGCCCATCTCTAACAACAAATTGTGCTGGCTCTCCTGTACAATAGCCCCATAAAGTAACCAGCACTGGGTTCCAATGTTCCGCTGCTGCCATGGAGACAGAGACCAGCGCTGTAAATAGCCAGGACAGCAACCCTGGTAGTTCCACCACTGGTCCACACTGCGAGGATTCCCCCATCCACCTATAATGTGTAGATGGGAGAATTGGATCATTTCTTTTTTTTTTTTTTTCATGCATCCTACTAGTTAAATGAAAAAAGTGATCAATGTATGGGCTGCCTAAGTGCTAAGACCAGCCATAGGCAGTTTAAATCTCAGCTGGTTCAGCAGGAACTGGTTCAAACCTCAGCCATTCATGAGCAGGCTGAATGTACCAAGTTGATCGATCAAATTGGGAACAACCAGCCTGCCAGATACTCCTATGATTATCACTAGTGGTTGCTATAGCCACAATTGATAATGACTGTTTGTTGGGAGAATACAATTGCTGGGCAGGAATGATATTCCCCTGTCACCACTAGCTGTGTTGATGGGGAATCATGCAAGTTTCTTTCCTGCACTCTGTGGATGCAGGAAAGAAATTTGCATAGTCTATTACCTGCCTAACTGAAAGTGAAAGTAAGTGGTGAAGGTCTTGAAAGAACAGGAGAGGGGGGGGGGACAGATGGGGGAGAGAAGGGATGGAGATAATGCAGTTCAGTGATTACAGTGTTCTGCAGTGCACACACTTACCCACGCGTCCAGGCTAGAAGAATACTCCCCCTCTCAATAGAGACTGTGTTACTCCAGCGGCAGCCTGAGTAAGATGTGGCACATCCGCTACGAATGCAAACAAAAAGACATTGCCTTTTTGTAAATTAAAAATGTTTTTTTTTTTTTGGGGGGGGGGGGGGTCAGGGCCCCTCTGGCCCCCCCCCCCCCCCCTAAGGACACCATTGACCATACTGCTTGGGACTTCAGTGCAACAGATGCAGAGTTGTCCTCTCACTACAGGAAAATAGGAGCTCAGTAGATTTCTGGCAGGATCAACAGGAACTTTTATAATGGATGGCAAACTAGCATTTGTAGGGAACAATCCAAAATAATGCTACACTATCACTACTGTCACAGCAATAGTAAACTTCCATTTACCGCTGCTCCTGGGTTACAGGGAACAATTCTATGTACTACAGTGATGATGACGTTAAATTTGGAGATGTACACATTCGTGTATGTAATATGCAATGCTGACTTGGACCAAAACTCTGATTGTTCCAGCCCTCCACATCTCGTATGAAACTACCTGGTTATGGGTTCTCAAATTCAAAATATATTCTTACTGGAGCAAAATCTGGCTACAAAATCGTAATAAAACACGACAGCCAGACAGCATTTTCAGGAAGAGATGTCAGCATTGAAAACTTACAGTACTGTAGTCCTCTCAGTATAGGTTCCCTTTTAATGATTGACTGGGCCTTCCACAGTCCAAGGTGACTTTCTGCTGCAGGCACTACACATTGATTATTTGAAAGGCAAAACAAACTGTATAAGAGTGTAATAAATAAAGATGTCTTTTAGCCTGACTTGCTTAGAAAACAGAAGAAAACGGGCTGACTATGAGTAACACAAACACATTTCTTCACTACTTGATGGTTTTGATTTATGTCCCTTTTTAAAACATACATTTTTTTTTTTTCCCTCAATCTTTTGTTGCAGTCTTTTCATTGTCCACCAATATAATGGCCATTCTTTCTCTCAATGAGCACAATGGTCATCGCATAAAATAAATTTACCGTTTTGGTTGTAACATGACAAAATGTGGAAATTTTTAAGGGGTATGAATACTTTTTCAAGGCACTGTATATGGTATCACTGTTGGCCATGCACCCCCTAATGCCACGTACACACGACCGGTTTTCCCGTCGGAATAAACTCTGAAGGTTTTTCCGACGGAGTTCCGATGAAACTGTCTTGCATACACGCGTACAACGGTACTAGAAAAGGGAAGTTCAATAGCCAGTAGCCAATAGCTGCCATCTTGTACTTGCTTCAGAGCATGCATCGTTTTTTTGGTCCATCGGAACAGCATACAGAGGAGCGGTTTTCCCGATAGAAATTGGTTCCGTCGGAAATATTTAGAACATGTTCTATTTCTAGGTCCGTCAGAATTTTCGTTAAAAAAAAAAAAAAAGTCCGATGATGCATACACACGATCGGAATATATGCTGAAAAGATTCCGTCTGACTTTTTTTCTGTCGGACATTCCGCTCGTGTGTACGCGGCAGGGGCAGGAAGGGTATGTTAATGGGTGGATTGGACTGATTTTAAATTTTGCTCTATCTCCCTTGGTGAGGTTTCCCTTGGGAAATTAATGAATTCCTGATGAGGGGGGCAGAGACTGCAATAAACCTGGCAGATATTCTCATTCCCACTTCCATAGCTTAAAACCCATAATGGACTGGAGTTGCATTTTAATTGGGAACCAAAACATTACCCAATATCCCAGATCCGCTAGCCTCATAGCTATTTTTCTGACTTTGTTTGCATTTTGGTATCTACTAACCAGGGCAGTTGGTGGCGAGTACAACGTATACTGCACCTGTTACAAATCTCACAGGTTGCGCTGTAACCTGCATTATGTTAAGGCAGCCCATTGAAAATGAAGGGACCGCCAATACAGCCCATCACAATAAAAATTGCCCATGACCCTTTTTTTGTAACACAACGCAGTGTGCTGCAATGTAGGTGCATTGCCTTGGACTACATTTATGCCACTTGCGTTTAGGTTATTTGAATTCAGGAGAATTTATGTAGAAAAAAATAAACAAACTTTATGCATCCCAAATTATGTTGTCCTGCGTTACTTGTCATTGTCGCGTTTTTATGCGTTTGTGTACCTTACCCTGGGCGCACAGAAACCCATTTTCTGTAAATGCAGCCAAACTGAATGCACCAAAATGCAGGTCAATGCATAGTTTGAATTCTACCATTGAAAATCAAAATATACATTTTAAAAATGTCCTATAAATATTAATGCTTATAATCGCAGGTTTGTCAATGCCAGTGTATCTTCTTGCACTGGGGTGTCAATTAAAATGAATGGCACTGCAATGCAGAAACACAGAATACATGCATTACCATGACACAGATGTGTAAATGGGCCCAGAGGGTGTGTTTACTAGTGGAGTTCTTGGTGGGTGTCTGGGTTACTTTTGGTATTCGTTTTCTAGAGGAGGCAGAATTTCATTTGTATACAGCCTTGATGGAGAAAAAACAAAATGTTCTCTCCTTATAATGTTGTCTGCTTTAATTTTATTCTCCTATCCTTGAAAACACTACTACAAGCCTTATTCTAACAATATTCTATTCTAACAAAAACGTTTTCATAGAAAGTCCACTACAGAATTGCATCTAAGCGTTTGTTACCCCAACACTTCATATTCCTGATATGTGCCTGCTGTACCATGTATGAAGAAGTCTCCTGTTGTCTTTGTATTGCTTCCTTTGTGTGTAATCCTTGGTGTTCCTGCCAGTCCCTCTGCTTTCCTATTGAACTGACCACAATAAGCAGAACACACTGGTCCGTTCCCCTACCTAGGCTGAGAACTCGGTGTGCTCTCCTCCAATTATCAGCTTGTCCTGACACGCCCCCGCTGCACAGCCATTCACTGGGAAGCTCAGTGTGATGCTGCTTCTCCGTCCCCCAACTCTTATGCAGCTGAGAACAGAGGGAATGTGATCACTTATAAACAAAAAAAAAAGAGGAGAGAAAAGTATGTACAGGTGCATCTCATAAAATTAGATCATCATCAAAGTTCATTTATTTCAGTAATTCAATTCAAAAAGTGAAATTCATATTTTATATAGATGCGTTCCACACAGTGATATTTCAAGCATTTCTTTCTTTTAATTTTGATGATTATGGCTTACAGCTAGTGAAAACCCCAAGTTCTTTATCTCAGAAAATTAGAATATTACATAAGACCAATAAAAAGAAAAAAAAAAAAAAAAAAAAACATTTTTAATACAGAAATGTTGGCTTACTGAAAAGTATGTCCATGTATAGTATGTACTTAATACTTGGTCAGGGGGCCTTTTGCATGAATTACTGCATCAATGCAGCGTGGCATGGAGGCGATCAGCCTGTGGCACTGCTGAGATGTTATGGAAGCTCAGCTTGCTTTGATATATATTTTTACTAGTAATGGTGGTGATCTGCGATTTTTAGCGGGACTGCGACATTGCAGGGGAAAGTTTGAACACCCTACTGACATTTTTTGGGAACCAGTGACATTATTACAGTAATCAGTGCTATAATATGCACTGTTATTGTACTAATAACACATGCAGGGAAGGGGGTTAGCATCAGGGGCGATCAGGTGTGTTCTAACTGTATGGGGGAGGGCTGCCTGAAGAAATGCACAGATCTGTCGTCTTGCATAGAAAAAAGACGGGATCTGTGTGATCTCCCCTGTCAGAATGGAGATTTGCCTTGTTTACACAGGCAGATCCCCGTTATGTCTCTGCGGGGAATGATCGCGGGTGGCCGGCGGAAATTGAGTCCACCCCACCTGTTTGGCTCCCCCACTGGCCAGTGGGCACGCGCACGCCCACTAGCTAACATTCCCGAGCTGATGTACAATGACGCCAATTCACAGGAACGGGCCAACCTGCCGCAGTACAATGACAGCGGCTGGTCGGCAAGTGGTTAAGTGTTTGCCCCTGTGAGTTAGTGATCGAGCAATGTGTCTCCACACTGAAGCCGGACCTCCCTGTTCCAATGGCGTTTGCTGTTCTTTCAGTACACTTCTGTGTGTATTCTGTGTGTTTGTTGGGTTTTCCCTTAGTTTTTCTTTCCCTTAGTTTTTCTTTCCCTTAGTTTTTCTTTCCCTTAGTTTTTCTTTCTTGCTGCGCTCTTATTCCTATAAGTGTCTGTCTCTGTATCCCTTTTGTTTTCTGTTGCTGTGGATGCTCTCCACAGCATGTTTTTTTCGTTTTGCTTCCTTCCCCCTCATTTCTGCTTGCTGTGCCCATTTCTCTCTCTCTCTCTGTTTCATGCTTGTTCCCTGCGTTCTCCCCCTAGTGTCTGTTTAGTTTGCTCTTGTAATCTTTTCTTGGTACCTTGTATCCAGTGTCTACCCTGAGTTCTCCAGTGTGCTATTTTCTAGCACTGTGCCTGCACAGGTGTGTTGGAGAGCCGCCACCTGGGGGCTGCCTCGCAATGCAACATCCACACCTCCAGTGGCTCTGGTGAAGACCAGGTGGCTCCTTAGATCCTGCGATTCTAATACACCTCTGTGTGTGTGTAGTCACACGGCTCCTGCATCTTCTAGGACCAGTACCCCGGTACACCAGCTTGTATTTATGGACTTTTGCTAGGGCTGCCCCTAGACCGTACCCATGTAACCTTTTTTTGCTAGTGTCCTTGGGTGATGAACCTGTTCTGCTCAAGAGAAGTATTTTTTTTAAACCATTGAATTTTTTTTTGTTCTGAAACAGAGCAGAGACACACAACCCCATCAGTTCTGCACTCCTAAATTGTAAGTACCCCACTGGGAATCACCACACTAACAATGGCAGATAACGGGTATAAGGGAGCTGGAACTAAAGGCCAGAATACAATTTTCTGCTGGCCTACAGGAAAGAACACTGCTCAGGGTGATAGCTGATCCCTTGTTCTAGAACAATGTCCTATTATGACACCACTTCTTACATCTGACTCTAGCTCCCCCTCACCATGCCGCCTGTCTGACAAAAAAATTCTCTGCCATTATGTCTGAATTCTTAAGAAAACTCTTAGCTGTTCTTGAACTTTTCATTTCCAGACACCAGAAACGCTACACATCCTATTGTTCCCCCCAACTCTGCTCAGGAATCAGAACCTCCTTTTTTTTTTTTTTTTATTAGATCTGGGGGAAGTATTGAGGACATTTTATTTTGTAGCAGAGGGGATAGAATTTTAAGCTACGGCTTCACGCATAATGCCTTCCACTGTGAACATACGAATTGATACAGTGTGCACTGGTCTTTGCCCAACAGCATCTAAAGCTCCACAGCCAAAACAGTCCCCTATGGGTACTAACAGATTCAATTTTCCATACGCGCACAGACGGATTGAGGACTGGCTCAACCCTAAAATGTTTTTTTACTCCTCCCAAGCTTTTTGCTGATATTTATTCAATGGAAAATTATTTTAAAAATAAAAGGTCTATTCTGGTATTGGATCCTGCCATTTCAGTTCTAGATAAAAACTAGGTTTTTTTTTTTTTTTTTTTTTTGAGGATAATCCTCCTTTTAGGATTCTGTTTTCCTGACGCCTTCATGGCAGCACACACTGGGTTGTGACTCCGCCCCCACAACCTGACAGGATTGGATAGCTATAAAGTTGAAGGGGAGATCCCCGCTGTATTCTCCTTTTTTTCCTCACCTGAACAGGTTGGACGGACATTTTTCTCCTACAGATGAAGTAAGCCTCTTACCGCAATCGCCCCAGCAGGTTCAAGCCTCTCCTGTTTGGAAGTCCCTCCTGTACAGTCTCTAAAGGAGCTTCTATGGAGGGAACCCCCATTCTGGTGGTCTCAGGGGGCGTCGAGGATTCCGGCAAGTAAAACAAGCTTTAAAGAAGCTTTAATTTTGCAGTGGGCTCCCTTATCTCTACCTTCTCTTCCCCCATTTACCTGGATGACTTGTTTCCTGTTGTTTGGCTATGTATGGGTTAAGTCTCTAATCTCCCCAATAATAGTATGTGGAGTGCCAGATCACTAAAATGGAGAGGGATCCGGTGTGGCCGATTATTAAAGAAATAAAAGTGTGTATGTACTTACTCTGGGCTGGCTGGCCCTTGTTGTCCTGTTGCTCGATCGGTGTGGTAAGCCGGCGTCCCCGCATCGCCCATGCGCATTACAGGGTCGGGAAAGACACCGCTGTACTCCTAGGTGTATTGTGCCCTGATCCAAGATGGCGCAGGGACACTCGGGACGCATCTGCGCATGCGCGGAAACGTCATTTAGGCGCCGGAATGGCGCCAGATTTAAAAACGGAAATTCTCCTGTGAAATCCCTGTGCAAACTCTGCATGCTGAAAAGAAACAAGAAAATGTACTGCTCTGCAAGAACAGACTTCTAAAAGACTCAAGGTAAGCCCCTATCTGGGTAAATCTCCTGGAGCCCCAATTAACAGGTGCATAAAATAAAGTGTGTATGTATGTGCAAATACTTGAATAATTAATTTAAAAAAAAACAAAAAAAAAAACGCAAATTTAAAGAAAAGAAAGTGTGTATGTATACGTATATGTGGGGGTGTATACATATGTATATATATATATATATATATATATATGTATGTATATGTATATGTGTAAAAAAAAAAAAAAAAAAAGAAACTATATATATGTACGTTTATTTTGTCTTTTTCCCAGACTGCCCTGTCTCCTTCTTTTCTCCCTATGGAGCCCACTGCCCACGCAGACCACCATCAGCAAACTAGGTAAAGAGGCTGGACCAGTAGGTAAGTATTGAAGGGGAGAAAAAAGAGTGCCAGATCGCTAAAATGCTGCATTTCTCTTGGCAGCCCGGCGAGATCAAGAACCACCAGTTCCCGGCATGGGAAAAGGTCAAGCCATACCTCAAGTAGGAGGTCCCGCAGGAGCCGTTCAAGATCCCCTTCACGCCACCGGCGCAGCCGCTCACGGCGAAGCTACTCACGGCATCGCTCCCGCCGCAGCAGGTCAAATCGCAGGAGGTCCCCCTCCTCGCATCACCGAAGCCGCCACACCCGTCCCGCAGCCAATGCCTGCTGGGTATGCGGCGCCCCGGCACTACCGGGAAAACTTGCTTGCCACTCTTGCTTCAACGAAGCCACTACAGAGAAGGAAGCAGATGCAAGGATGGCGACAGAGCTCATAAGAGAGTCAGTGCGGGAGTCTCTACTGGAAACCACAGCACCACTATTGGACAAAGCTGCGCCCAGTACATCGTCGGCGGAACCACTTCACGCCCAGGCCTCGGATTCCCCCAGTTCTGAGGAGGAGGTCCAAGACGTCTCGGCAGGTTTCGATTTTTCTCTGGTGGAGCCTTTCGCCAAATCAGTCAAAGAGGCGATCGGCTGGGAAGATGACAAGGCAGAACCCCAAAAGGTTCGGAAATATTTTCCAAACTTAAAGAGGGATCCGGAAACTTTTCCTTTTATAGAGGAGCTTGAAGATCTCATAAAGGACGAATGGGAAAGGTCTGACAAACGATCTAGTCTGACCAACAGGTTGGCCAAGATGTATCCCTTGAAGGAATCAAAAATAAACCCCTTGACCAACGCACCTACCGTTGACGCCTCCTTGATGCGTCTCGCCCGCCACGTCACCCTACCAATTGAGGATGCGGTATCCTTTCGAGATGTGCTCGATCGGAAGATGGACCTGGAGTTAAAGAAGGCCTACTCCACAGCCGGGGGTGCCTGCAGACCTGCAATAGCTACAGCAGCGGTAGGAAGAGCCATCTCGGGATGGACATCTAAGGTAGAGAAAGACCTGCAGGATGGCGTCGAGATGGAGAAGATAATTTCCTCCCTACAGGAAATCAGATTGGCAGGGGATTTCGTAGCAGAGGCGTCTGTAGACGTCATAAGATCGTCAGCCAGGACTATGCTGGCATCAGTGACAGCAAGGAGAGCCCTATGGCTCAAACCATGGATGGCCGATACGGCATCTAAACTGAACTGGTGCAGGATCCCGTATGACGGCACAAATCTGTTTGGCACCAAATTGGACTCTGCTATCTCCAAGGTAACGGGGGGAAAGTCAGGGTTAATCCCCTCCGATAGGAGACCCAAGGCACAGAAAGGACCAGCATTCAGGCGTAACCTTCCGAATAAGTACAGAGAGGCCAGATCCTACCGCCCTGGTAGGGAATTTAGGAGGGACTGGAAGAACACAAAGCCGGCTTTTCTTAGAATGCAGAAAATCAAGTCCACCCCGGCAGGGGATCAACAGAAATCGTTTTGAAGTCTCGCCTGCCCATTCGGCTCCAGGGAGCAGTCAGGTGGGCGCCAGGCTAAGAAACTTCTCCCAAATCTGGTCAAGTCACATAGAGGATTCATGGACATTGTCCACAATAAAGTTCGGACACAAATGGAGGTTCATAAACAGACCTCCGGGAAATCACTTCCAGGCAACCAAACAACCATCCTCACCACTCAGAAGGAGCCTGTTAATAAAGTATGTGGCGGAACTGAAGCAGAAGGGGGCAATACTGCAGGTCCCAGCATGTCAAAGGGGGAGAGGTTTCTACTCCCCCCTATTCTTGGTAAAGAAAAAGACAGGGGACCTACGCCCTGTGTTGGACCTCAAGAGGCTCAACAAAGGAATACAGGTCGAGGCCTTCAAGATGGAAAGTCTCCAGTCCATACTACTGGCGGTGAATCTGGGAGATTGGATGCTTTCAATCGATTTATCAGACGCTTATCTTCACATACCAATCCATCCAGCTTTTCAAAAATTCCTCCGGTTTGCTATAAACCAAGGCCATTTTCAGTTCCAGTGCCTCCCATTCGGCATCTCCTCAGCACCCAGAACATTTACAAAGGTTCTACTACCCTTGGTAGCACTCCTCAGACAGAAGGGGTTACGCATTCACCATTACCTGGACGACATCCTACTGTTAGCAGAGGATCAAGAGACGCTGATTCACCACCGAGAAGTTCTACTCGCAACTCTCCGGAAATTTGGTTGGATAATCAACTGGAAGAAGAGCAGTTTACAACCCACCCAAAATATGGTTTTCCTGGGAGCAGATCTAAACACCAAAACGAACAGGATACAGCTCCCGCAGGAGAAAATACAGCCTCCTAATTCAGAAAATGCAGAGACTACTTTCCAACAATCACCTACCTGCCAGAGCCTGTCTGAGCATTCTGGGATCCATGTCCGCAACCATACCAATGGTACAATGGGCACAGTGGCATATGAGAACCCTGCAGAACTCATTTCTCAGGCAGTGGGATGGAGTGTCGATGCATCAGACCATCTCTATATCCGGAGCAGTGAAACGATCAGTATGGTGGTGGACGCGTCAAGGCAACCTCAGGAGATACAAGCCCATAATCCCTCCAGATCCCAAAGTCATCACCTCGGATGCTTGCCAGAGCGGTTGGGGAGCCCACTTCCAAGATCGGGCAGCCCAAGGCCGATGGCCCTTTCAGGCTCAGGGGATAGTCTCGAATATCCTGGAACTCAGGGCAGCCTTCCACGCATTAAAGGCATTTACACCGCTGCTAGAGGGGGAGGATGTGCTGATCAGGATGGACAACAAGGTAGCAGTGTCCTACATTCAGAAGCAAGGAGGTACCAGGAGTACCACCCTGATGGAAGAAGTCCGACCCATTCTAGAATGGGCTCAAATACACCTGGCAAGTCTAAAGGCAGTGTACGTTCCAGCGGCCCAGAATATGCTAGCCGACTACCTAAGTCGGGAAACGTTGTCCAACAACGAGTGGTCCTTGAGTCCGCAGGCATTTTCTCTCCTGACAGAAGCCTGGGGAATGCCAGAAATAGACCTGGCGGCCACTCCAGTGAACACCAAGTGCCACAGGTTCCTGACGAGGGGCTCATTTCCATCAGCAGAGGGGATAGACTGCCTGATCCACCCGTGGGACTTCAAGTTGGGGTACATATTTCCTCCAACCCCGTTGATTGCGAGGTTCCTGTCCAGACTTCGGAGATCGTCGGTAACAGTAATAGCGGTAATCCCGATGTGGCCGAGAAGACCGTGGTTCACGACCCTCCTACAACTCAGCCTTCAACCTCCAATTCCTCTTCCAATGACCCCGGACCTTCTATCCCAGGGGCAGTTCCTTCACCCAGCACCAGAGAGATTACATCTGATGGCCTGGAGGTTGAGAGGGTTAGGCTAAGGGCGCAAGGTTGTTCACAAGAGGTTATATCAACCATGATGCAAGCCCGGAAAGTATCTACTAATACCATCTATACGAGGGTTTGGGAGAGATTCTGCTCCTTGGCACAACAGAAAGGGTGGAACCACCTCTCTCCAGAACCTTACCAAATTCTAGAGTTTCTCCAATCAGGGGTAAGCAAAGGCCTAAGCTCAAGTACCCTTAAAGTACAAGTGTCGGCTCTGTCAGCAAAGACGGGAACTAGGTGGGCATTCCACCCACTGGTAATACAATTCCTAAAGGCCTGCCTAAAGATAAAACCCCCCAGAAAACCAGTTTTTCCGTCATGGGACCTATCAGTAGTTCTCCACGCTCTTTCCAACCCTCCGTTTACTCCATTCGAAACCGTATCTCTTTGGGACCTGACCTTGAAGCTATCATTCCTCATAGCAATAACATCAGCTAAGAGAGTGTCAGAGATACAAGCACTAATGATCTCGGAACCCCACTTAGTCTTTCTACCCGACGGAGTAGTTCTAAGACCATCAGAGCGCTTCACACCTAAAGTAGTAACTTCTTTTCACTACAACCAAGACATCATTCTGCCATCCTTCACCAACGATCAGGGTGAACCGCATCCGTTAGATGTCAAAACAACGATCTCTAACTACTTGGCAGCTACCACCTCCTTTAGGAAGACGGATTCCCTCATGATCATTCCCTATGGAACCAGACGCGGGCAAGCAGCCTCCTCACGGACTATCTCGTCCTGGCTAGTCAAAGCCATTAAGAAGGCATATTCCACTCAGCACCTGACGATCCCTGAAGATGTCAAGGCTCATTCTACTAGGGCAGTGGCTACCTCCTGGGCAGCATATTGCAGGGTATCACCAGAGACGATATGCAGAGCAGCAACGTGGTCTTCCAGACATACTTTCATTTCTCACTACAAAGTGGATTCTGCCCATTTGTCCATGTCAGACTTCGGAAGATCCGTTGTTAGAGCCAATTCTTCCGCATTATAGGAATAAATATTATTTTTCTTGCACCCACCCGACTGGCGAGTTATTTCCCAGTGTGTGCTGCCATGAAGGCGTCAGGAAAACGGAAAATTGTATACTTACCTTCCGTAATTTTCCTTTCCTGACGCATCTTCATGGCAGCACACAATTTCCCACCCCGTTTTTGTGATGATATATACAGAGAATACAGCGGGGGATCTCCCCTTCAACTTTATAGCTATCCAATCCTGTCAGGTTGTGGGGGCGGAGTCACAACCCAGTGTGTGCTGCCATGAAGATGCGTCAGGAAAGGAAAATTACGGAAAGGTAAGTATACAATTTTCCGTTATTTTTAAACCCTTTTTAAAGGCCTTACTTGCTCTTGCAGGTCCAGCCCTGCAGCCATGTCTAGTTGCCAGACTGCTGCTAACTGGACTGATACTTGAAAAGAGACAAGGAACCTATCTTTGAAGATACAGCTCTCTCTCAGCTGATGCCTTTTAGTCCTATTGTTTTGGATTGATGCTCTTCATAGTTTCATAGTTAGTAAGGTTGAATAAAGACATCAGTCCATCCAGTTCAACCTGAGCGAGTGTCTACAATTGTCCCCAACCCTGTACATTGCACACTCACATCAGTCCCTGCCCTCAAGGAGCACACAATCCAAGGTCCCCATTCATATACTATGGCCAATTTTTGGACAGATGCCAATTAACCTACCTGCATGTCTTTGGATTGTGGGAGGAAACCGGAGTACCCGGAGGAAACCCACGCAGGCACAGGGAGAACATGCAAACTCCAGGCAGGAAGTGTCGTGGTTGGGATTCGAACCAGCGACCCTTCTTACTGCTAGGTGAGAGTGCTAACCACTACACCACTGTGCCGCCCTCTTGAGAACGTCGTTAGCCAAGTCTCAAAAGTATTTTTTTCTTTGTGCAAATGCGCAAGATGTTGTGACTACCTACTCGTTTTGATTCTACCTGTACTCAAAGAAAAGTATCTTTTTGTTTTTCCCCAGGCATCAACCTCAAAACTAAGGCTTGAGATGTTTTCATTGCAAGCCCTAGCCCAGCAAGCTATCCCATAAGCCCTCTTCACAATAAGAAGTCGCCACTCCTTAGACTGGGAAGAAAGTCTGTTATAATTTGTGACACTCTCTGGATCAGGGTCGTCCGTTTCTCACTGCCCAAGCTCTCATTTCAGATGGTATAACATAGTTTCTATCTTTACCCCCTCCTCGCTTGCCAGATACACACAGGTTACATGCACCACGATCGTTGGAGCGAAAGCAATAATTCTAGCCCTAGACCGCCTCTAACTCTAAACCTGTAATTTTGTTAAAAAAAAAAACATGTAAAGCATCGCTTCTGGAGATTTTTAAGTACTGAAGTTTGGCGCCATTCCACAAGTGTGCTCAATTTTAAAGTGTGACATGTTGGGTATCTATTTGCTTGACTTAACATCTTTCGCATTATACAAAAAAGTCGGTTTTATGTTTTAGTGTTTTTTTTTATATGCATGAAAGTTTAAAAAAATAAAAATTGCATTTGATGTGCAAATACCATGCAACATAAAAAGTTGCAGCAACCACCATTTTATTCCCTAGGGTGTCATCTAAAACAATATATACAATGTTTGGAGAAAACAAGGAAAGGGGGCGCCTCTGAGTATGTATCAAATTCAATTTATTACAGTAACAATTATCCACTCACATGGGGGTATATGATGTCACGTTCAGGTTCTGCATGCTGGGCTGGGAAGATGGTGGAACTGCAGATCTCAGCAAGTCCAGGTTACAGCTGCTTCACTTAGGCTTGCCTCTCATCAGGGGATGTAGGTATGGCAGAGCGTGGTGCTTGTATGGTCTTCCTTCAGACCCAGGTGCAGGTAAAAAAAAGTCCAGTCTCTAAGTAAGGGCACAGGGCCCGTTTTTCCAGAGCAGGGGTTCCGGTGGTGGGGCTTTACGGTGACGTCATCGCCGGGCGACTGCGCCGTGTGTTTGCTCCCCAAGCCTCATTTTCACCTCCCCTATACACGGCCGTGTCCCACTACATCTTAGGAGGTGAGAGCGCCGGCTCTCTGGACACCTTTGCAGCGCTCTCCTGGCATTGGCGCCCCCCCTCCCTTATCCTCCTCAGCCCCACCACCGGAACCCCTGCTCTGGAAAAACGGGTCCTGTGCCCTTACTTAGAGACTGGACTTTTTTTTACCTGCACCTGGGTCTGAAGGAAGACCATACAAGCACCACGCTCTGCCATACCTACATCCCCTGATGAGAGGCAAGCCTAAGTGAAGCAGCTGTAACCTGGAATTGCTGAGATCTGCAGTTCCACCATCTTCCCAGCCCAGCATGCAGAACCTGAACGTGACATCGTATACCCCCATGTGAGTGGATAATTGTTACTGTAATAAATTGAATTTGATACATACTCAGAGGCGCCCCCTTTCCTTGTTTTCTTCTAGCTTATTGGAACCCGCTTTCTGGTTCTCCTGGGTGGCTGCCCTGACTGACCCCAAGACACTCGTAATCATTGAGGGTATATATATGTACACAAATATATATATATACATATATCGCTATCACCCCTGGACTATTTGGTAATACTGTATGAGGTATATACATTTGTGTTGTTGCGCCTTTTTTACTTGTTTTTTATACAATGTTTGGGGGTAATTTTCTAGCAAAAAAAGATGATTATTACATGTAGGAGAGAAGTGTCAGATTTGGCCTGGGTGGCAAGGGGTTAATTACCATAAGTAATATACAAATAAATATTATATATTGTTTTTAAGGTAATTTACTGTATTTTCAAAAAC